>OZ007586.1:254126857-255326857 GCA_963931845.1 Maratus michaelseni | reverse complement strand
GATCGGCGTAGATCTTCAAATTTTTTTGAAAAATTCCAACTTAGGGGAGAATGTTAGAAAACGGTTAGGGTAGGACCCGAACCGTTTGGCTAGGGTGCGGGTAAAAGCGGGTAATGTGATCCTATGCAGGACTCTAATTGGAAGGTACTATTATTCAGAAACTATGAAGTCTAATAGATTTTTCATTTTTTAGTAAAGATAAAAAGTTTATTATTAAACGATGTCAAAACTGGTGTTTTGAACCGAATTTCTGAAAACGACAGCCCGATTAAGGGGATCCAAAGACAGAAATCGCTTAATAACTTAATAATAAATAAATGAACTAAAATTAATCTATTAAACCTTACAAATATAGTTATTTTTTTAAGTAAAGCTTCGGTTTTGAATGCATCGTTTCTAAAAAATAAAGAAAATAATAATTTAAAATAAAGTCTAATCTGAGAAGAAACGTACAAAAATTGTTGATATAAGTAATTCCTTTTTTCTGTTAAAAAACTGTTAAAAATAGTTTTAAAAACCATAAATATGAAGTTTTAAAAATATCTCCCTAAATATGTTGCAATTATTTTGGGCAATTTCTATCGTACTTTTCTGCAAACATTTTAGAAGACATAAAAACATCTTTTTTCTGGAAACCAGATGTCAATGAAATGATCTTTTCCTGGAAAAAACCAGATGTCAATAAGGGGTATCTTAAGGGGCTATCTATTTAATGAATAGAGAAAAAGATCAACAGAAATTGTGTGCTGTTTGAATAAGAAATCGATCATTCTCTAATTGACTTATTTCCGGTTGTATGCTTCCAAAATCCACAAGTATTTAATAAAGTACTTGGGACTCAAAATGGTGGCGATTCTACTTTTTTCAAAAATCCTTATCTATGCTGTCAACTGTACCTTTGACACCCCCTTTCACACCACTGATTGATAGTACCCGTCAAATTGTCGTTCTCCCGTTCTTATTACCTACTCCTGGACAATTAATGGACCAACAACTGGCAACTATATCCTGGTTTGCTGGAAAGAGACTAATTATCACTTCTTAGAAATGCTTATGTTGGTCATTTCCTTACCCGAAGTATCCCCTCTCTCACCGGCTCTGACCACAGCACATAATATTTTACAGCTTTGTTGAAAGACTACTAAACTGGAATTCTTAGAACTGATTTTTTACCATCACCCTCGTGACAAAAAAGATGACTCTCGCTCAGATTCGGAGCCTTCAGAAATTATTTAACTTTATTTCTTCTGGCTCGTAATTGCTCGAAGCCACATAACTGTTTTTCCTTTGACTCCCCCTCACACACACATTCACTTATGTGTGTGTACTCGTTTTGATTACATTAGTTCTCAAATCAGAAATAATTGTATTTGTTTGTGTAATCTTTCAAATATTTGTAAATTAAAATTTTGAGTAATCAGTGTCAAAACATTTTCACTTGAACTTGAAATTCTGGGGTGGGCCGTGCCCCTCCCCCCCCCCCCCCTGTCTAGTTTCGTCTATGCTTTTTTCCCATTCTTCTTTTTGAACTTTGACAAAATTCTTTATCTATATTTTGAAAAAAAAAGTGTGATGGCCGGGAAACAAGATATTTATAAATATGATTTTACTTTATATTCATAATCATATTTTTCTAATTTTATTTTCTTGAAATACAAATTTATATATCTATTCCCTTTTAAATGTAAATTCTTTAAAGAGAATTATCTTTTTAAAACTTTTCTAAAATATTCTATCTTCTAATTTTTTTTTTTTTTGCATACATTTTCACATTTGATATGGAAATTATAAATATTGATTTGACTAAAGGATTTACAGAAATATTTATTTTAAAAAAATTACAAATTTTTAAAAGAACATACTTTTTTTTTTAATGAGTACTTTTTACTACGAGGAACAAATTTTAAAAATTTTCACTTTAAATAAAAAATTCCGAAACCAATTTAAACATTACATAGCTGAAAAACTTTGTACATAGTTTCATGGTTTTATCTTTCATATAAAGTTAAATATGAAAAGTCTTGATAAAAAAATATTTCCCCGCTCAACAACACAAAACTATTAGCTGAAAAACAATGTACAAAGTTTCATGGTGTTATCTTTCATATAAATTTAAATATATCAATTTAAATATAAAAAGATTTAAAATATATTGCCCGTTCAACAACACGTGGCTGAGAGGTTATGCTCTCGAAGCTGGTAGACGGGAGGTGCTGGGTTCGATCCCAATCGCGCCCGTCGGCCTAATCGTTCGGAGTTTTCGTGGTTTTCTTCGAGCCCTGGATTTATCCATGCGTAAATACGGGTTAGGTTCCCTTAGAAAGACCCCCACGAAGGGCACTCCTCCCGGGCCTATATCCCAAGTGTAGATAATTGGCCGTCAAAAATCAACCCAACCCAACCCGTTCAACAACACAAAACTATTTGACACATTTTCTGACTCGTTTTTAAGCATAAAAGCACGAGACTTGCAGGTATGTTTTTTGATGTGATATGAAATCGAAATGTTTTTTTTTTCCTTTTCTGTTAAAAGAATTGCATTTTGAGTTATAAGTGATTTTTGTCTCGGGACAGCAGTTTTTTTCCTTTCCTGCGCTGTCGTGCCCGTAATTTCGGTTCAAAACGCCAACTTTGACGGCATTTTTTGAAAATTCTTCTGCTTTTACCGAAAAACTGAAAAACGGTTCGATTACATTAGTGTTGTAATAAGAGCATCTGCCAATTTGACACGTTTGTGATAAAATATGTGCTAAAAAGCAGCCAGTTTGGAGTTTGGCCTTACACAACGAGTTTTAAAATAAACCTTCTCTCTCTCTCATCGGGTTGGGTTGATTATTGACGGCCAATTATCTACACTTGGGATATAGGCCCGGGGGGAGTGCCCTTCGTGGGGGTCTTTCTAAGGGAACCTAACCCGTATTTACGCATGGATAAATCCACGGTTCAAAGAAAACCACGAAAACTCCGAACGATTAGGCCGACGGGCGCGATTGGGATCGAACCCAGCACCTCCCGTCTACCAGCTTCGAGAGCACAACCTCTCAGCCACTGGTGGGGCCTCTCTCTCATCGGAAAAAGCTGTTCAGAATAGATTGAAAAAAAAACAATTTTAAATCATTGATATGTTTCTTAAAAAATATATAAATATTAAAATTAATAAAATGAACTGACCTCACAAAAATTTTACAATGCATTGTTTTCTTCAATGTTAACAACATCACTCTTTAAGAATAAGTTTCCATCGACGGTGTCTGATTTTTTTCTAAAATTTGAACTAGAAAAATGTTTTTTTCTAAAATGAACTAAATTTATCTCCGTTATTTCCTGAGTGGCTGAGAGGTTGTGCTCTCGAAGCTGGTAGACGGGAGGTGCTGGGTTCGATCCCAATCGCGCCCGTCGGCCTAATCGTTCGGAGTTTTCGTGGTTTTCTTCGAGCCGTGGATTTATCCATGCGTAAATACGGGTTAGGTTCCCTTAGAAAGACCCCCACGAAGGGCACTCCCCCCGGGCCTATATCCCAAGTGTAGATAATTGGCCGTCAATAATCAACCCAACCCAACCCAACCCGTTATTTCCTGAGAGGAAAAAAAAAGAAAGTACGGGCCAGGAAAAAATAGTTACATAGTCCAAATTTCATATCAATAAATGTTTTGACTTTAAACTTATTTGTGGTGCATTTCACATTGTCTTGTTGAAGCAAGGCCGAGGGGTGGGGGAGGGGGATGTTCTGGGCACAAGAGTAGAAGGGGGCGCCAAAAGAAGATTTGGTTCGTCCTGCGGTACAAAAAACAAATAACGAAATTTAGGAAAAAATGTCATGGAATTGGACGACCCAAAATAAAGATACATTCTTTAATTTTATGCTCTTTGTTTTGAACAGGGCGTGATTTTTCCATTAAGGGACTGTTTAGGGCTCCAGAGAATATTATTTGAATAACGAATTCATCTAAGATACCTGTAAGATTTATACACTGTCCCAATTATATTTGAATTGGTTCAATATTTCGGACATCGTGATGACAAAATTTGCTTTTGTGTAAACAAACTATAAGATTTACATACTTGATTAATGAACACACCCAGATCCAAGGTACTTGTACGATCAATACACTGTTCCAATTAAGTTCGAAATGATTCAATTTTCAAACATTATCGTGTTAACAAGATCTGGATTATATATAGATAGATAAAAACGAAGCGATTACAGTAGGTCCATTTCTAAAGAAAGCAATATAAAAATATTAAGATAAATATGCTTCCTAACAATTATTTCATATTTAAAATAAAAATTAATTAGGGGAATGAATTGAAAACTTCTCTGTATACATTTATTTTGGAAAAGGATTGGAGAGGGCGCCAAAATGCTTGCGACTGAAAAATTCCTAGTTTCGGCCATGTATTGAAATATTATTACACTATTATTGATTTAATGCAAATTAAATTAAGAGAAACTAAATAAAACGATGTGCTGAAGTTAATTTTTTAATAAGATTAATTACATATATAATTTTTAGTTAGAGAAATTTACCTCTATTAACCTTTTATTTGCGTCTTTGACAAAAGATTTGGCGCTCCGAATATATCCTTTTTTTCATCATGGTTTTTAATTTTTCTTTCTTTTTTTTTTTTCGGCGGCCTCTTGATCCTGTAATAATTTCTCGATTTTTTCATGCACGGCATTTTGAGTATAATCTTTAAATTAATCTTGTTTAATACTTAAAAACGAGAATAAGTAATTTGTACGATTCTCTGCAACTGCAAGATGTTACCTGCCAAACGACACTTGCCGCTATCGGCTGCATGAAGGGGACAGTCGAGAGTCGACCGACCAGCGGGAGACGAAAGAGTTCAGAATCGTAAAAATGTCAGTAGTAATTAATTAACCTCCCCTAGAGGTTTAGTTATGTCTTTTCAGGATGTAATTTGAGTGTTAATAGCCTCGTTTTCTCAGATAAGGGAACCGGACATATGGTCTGTATGGGAATATTTCAGTGTCCTTAAACTGTTATTTAAACCCAAGGTAGACCCACTCCCACAGACCTCAGCCAGGAAAAAATGAAAAAGAAAAAAAGAAAAAAACGCGGAATCAAAAATTATTTTTTATTGGTGATCTTTTGACTTTTGAGCGCCCCTTAAGTCGTTTCGCGACTTGGCGCCCCGTGCCTTCGCACACTTCGCACGCCCCTTGTGCCGGCCCTGGTCATTTATACCAACAAAAGGACATATTATATTTTCAAGCCACTCTTTCTCGGATCAAAGAAGAATGTTTTGAATGATAAATTTTACTTTATGTAAGAAGTCAATAAAATACAACCAAAGATTACCTTACCTTTTAAACTAAAATTTCGGTTAAAAAACATACATTTGATCTAAAGATTAAAGACAGGAACTATGATAAATTAAAAAATATATTCTTAAAAAAAAGCCTTTATCTACCGTTAAGTTCTACCTCAGTCAAGAAGGGCATGTGGCGCTTCGGAGAACGCGCCTGACTACGGTTTAGGAAATTCCAGGTTCGAATCCTGGCAGGCTCGAAGTTTCTTTTTCATTATTTTGTTTACTACTGATTACAAGCGGTTATTATCAAAACATTTCGAAAACTATCAAGAAAAGCAATATGAATAATTAACTTGATCAGATTATTTTTCTTCTTGGCATTTTCATGAAATTTTGAAAAAACACGATTAAATATTTCGACTTTCAAAATTATCCATTGAGAAATACTTTCAGGTTGCTTCTGATGCTGTCATTATTATGAAAATAGTCTTTGCATTTGATTCTTTTAATAAAAAAGATGTTTTGTCTCTTCCCTAACTCCAAAACTAAAACCAAAATTCTAGTTTTAAGGCACATTGTTTACATTCAAACACGACAGAAGCCAGATCCATGTGTTTAAAGTCATTTATACTAACGAAAGGACATATTATATTTTCAGGCTACACTTTCTCGGATAAAAGAAGAATACTTCGAAAGATAAATTTTACTTTATATAAGAAGTGAATACAATACCACCAAAGATATCCTTACCTTTTTTAAAGACCCCTGTCGTGCTCGTCGACCTAACCATTTGGAGTATTTCGTGGTTTTCTTCAAACCTTGCCGTAAATACGAATTAGGATCCATCAAAAAGATAAGCTGGGTCTAATTCTGCTAGTTTATGGAATATCAAAAGAGATGTTTTATCTCATCCAAAACTAAAACCAAAATCCGTGTTTTAAGGCACATTGTATACATTCTAAAACGACAGAAGCCAGATCCCTGTGTTTAAAGTCATTTATACTAACAAAAGGACATATTATATTTTCAAGCTGCACTTTGTCGGATCAAAGAAGAATGTTTCGAAAGATAAATTTTACTTTATATAAGCAGTCAATAAAATACCACCAAAGATTACCTTCGCTTTTAAAGTAAAATTTAGGTTCAAAAACATATATTTGATCTAAACATTAGAGACCGGAAATTATGATAATTTAAAAAGAAAATATTTCAAAAATGCCTGCATAGTTAAGTGCGTCAACAACAACCTGTGACGCAACGGATAACGCACTTGAGTAGGGTTAAGGTGATCCCCTTTTTAAAACCTGGAAGGCTCAAAGTTTTTTCTTTTATCATTCAGTTTAGACCTATGCAACTGATTATAAACTGAAAACATTACGAAAATTATCAAGAAAGGAAATGTGAATAATTAACATAATCAGATTATTTTTCTTCGTTACATTTTGATGAAATTTTGTAAAAACACGCAGAAATATTTCGACTTTCAAAATTATCCATTAAGAAATACTTCAGTTTGCTACTGATGCTGTCAGTATTATGAAAAATGTAAAAAATGAACAGTCTTTGCATTTTATTTTCTTAATTAAAATTGTTACATTTATAAAATATTCATATATCAATGTCAACCAAACAAGCCTCGATAACTATATGGGCGACTGATATCGATAATAGAACAAAGATATTCTGTGTCCAATTTTGCTATAATGTGAAATATTATACAAAAAAAAAATTGTCTAATGCATAACTCGAAAAGAAAAATCAAAAGTCCTTTTTTAGGGCTCATTGTGCACATTCTAAAATTACAGAAACTAGTTTTATGCGTTTAGAGTCAATTATACGAACAAACGCACTTATTTAAAATTTTCAGGATAATACAGGGTGTTTTTTTTTAACTGACGCTATTCAGAGCCGCCTGTAGCTCGTTCTAATAACTGGATTGATACAAAATTTTGTGAATGGACTAAGAAAACCATGGGAAAAAATATTCCAACAAAAAAAAAAAAAATATTTTAAACATATATAATTAATTAATAAACAGACATACATACATACATTCAATACAATAATCCAACATGGAGTGAAAAATTAGCCAGAGCCAGGTATCGAACCTGGGTACACAGCGTTCCGGGCTGTTGCTCTAACCACTGAACTACTCCGGCCGACCCCCTTAGTCTGCAATTTCCACTAATAAACCATGTTGGAAAGAAGGTCACCAGCCATCTACCAGACAGCCAAGACGACCGGACAACGGTGAATAGATTTTTCACCGTTGTGTCTATATTCACCGTTGTGTCTATATTGTGTCAATCTATTCACCGTTGTCCGGTCGTCTTGGCTGTCTGGTAGATGGCTGGTGACCTTCTTTCCAACATGGTTTATTAGTGGAAATTGCAGACTCAGAGGTCGGCCGGAGTAGTTCAGTGGTTAGAGCAACAGCCCGGAACGCTGTGTACCCAGGTTCGATTCCTGGCTCTGGCTAATATTTCACTCCATGTTGGATTATTGTATTGAATGTATGTATGTATGTCTGTTTATTAATTAATTATATATGTTTAAAATAACGATGACTGCAGACGTTAAATATGTGTGTAATTTAAAAAAAAAATTAGTTCCAATCACCACCGATAGGGGCAAATGTGCGCTGTGGTAATGTATGCAACTGAGAATTAGCATAAAATACGGGCAATAAATGCAAATGCAAATTTTTACTTACGCAAGCGACAGTAGCGCCAATAGTTTAAGTTATAAATGCTTGCGAAAAACACCGAGAAACAATTTCAGCTCAGGTTGAAAATGAATCTCACATTACCGCCGCGCACGTTACTTGTGAAGTTTTATTATTGTAACCAGTGCAATGCACCAGCCGCTCTTCGTTTACTTAGAACACGCCATAAAC
The DNA here is from genome assembly GCA_963931845.1 of Maratus michaelseni. Taxonomy (NCBI): domain Eukaryota; kingdom Metazoa; phylum Arthropoda; class Arachnida; order Araneae; family Salticidae; genus Maratus; species Maratus michaelseni. Next base: position 255,318,684 of record OZ007586.1, on the reverse strand, counting down.
TGTGCAAAGGACCTATATCCGTTAATGTATTGAAAGCAATGATTCTGAAATTCGAAGAAACAGGCTCGCTAGCAGTTCGGTCAGGCAGAGGACGTAAACCGGTGGCAGAAAAAGTTATAATGGATGTTTCAACTGCAATCAACGAAAGGGAAAGTGTAAATGATGAATAAAACATTGCATTTTATCCAAATTATTAATTTTGTCTGTTTCTGATGTTTTTTTTCAATGTACAGCGTCACATTTCCCCCTATCGGCGGTGATTGGAACTAATTTTTTTGTTGGAATCTTTTTTCCCATGGTTTTCTTCGTCCATTCAGAAAATTTTGTATCAATCCAGTTATTAGAACGAGCTACAGGCGGCCCTGAATAGCGTCAGTTAAAAAAAAAACACCCTGTATTTCACGGATCTAAGTAATATATTTCGAACGATGAAATTTACTTTATAGAAGAAGTATATAATGTACCACCCAAGATTACTTTTAAAGTACAATTATTTACCTTTTAAAGTAAAATTATGGTTCGAAAAAGAATATTTGATCTGAAGATTAGAGAACGGAAATTATATTAATTACAAAAAATACTACAAAAATGTCTTGATCAAGACTCCCTTATCATAGATCAGACTTGACAATCCGGAGAAAGTCTATGGGAGAAAATGTCCGCGGTAATTGCCAACTTATTAATTGACTTTCTCCGGAAAGTATCGCCGCCTGGTGGATACTACCGATAATAGTTCATAAGCAAATGCATAGAACAAATGGAGCTGTGAAAAAATTTCGTGTTATTTCGTGTCGTAAATACTCCTATTACCATGGAGATCATGCCTATTACTGACGATTGATGGCGCTAGTAGCAGGACAACCATGCGGTCAAAGGAAACCTGCTGATTGTGAGGCCTGATACTATGATAAGCAGGCCTTGGTCTTGATCTACCCTTAATTTCTTCCTTTTTCGGAAAGGCCCTGTGGCGCAAGAGTCCTCTGTCTGTGGAATAGGAGATTTCAGGTTCGAATCCTGGCAAGCGCGAGGTTTCTTTTTTATCATTTTGTTTACTAATGATTACAAGCGGTTATTATCAAAACATTTCGAAAATATCAAGAAAAGCAATATGAATAATTAACTTAATCAGATTATTTTTCTTCTTGACATTTTGATGAAATTTTGAAAAAACACGCAGCAATATTTCGACTTTCAAAATTTTCCATTGAGAAATACTTTCAGTTTGCTTCTGATGCTGTCATTATTATGAAAAATGTAAAAAATGAATTGTCTTTGCATTTGATTCTTTTAATTAAAATTCTTACCCTTTTTAAAATTTCATAAATCAATGACAACCAAACATGCCCCAATATCTACATAGACGACTGATATCGACATTAGAACACAGATAAGCTGGGTCCAATTCTGCTAGTTTGTGGAATATAAAAAAATATATTTTGTCTCATCCATAACACCAAAACTAAAACCAAAATCCTTGTTTTAAGGCACATTGTATACATTCTAACATGACTGAAGCCAGATCCATATGTTTAAAGTCATTTATACCAACAGAAGGACATATTCTATTTTCAGGCTTATCTATCAAAACTGTCATCTTTGACATATATACTTTTCTTTTTTTCAACTTCAATGTGCTCCGAAATCGAGTAATACTGAATGATAGTAATGTTGAAGAAGATTTATATGCATACATTTGCTTAAATGCAAGTTTTTTACGCACGTATTACTATTAAATATATGTCTTTGTGCCTACGGGACACATTTATTTAGCAAATTTTAATGCATTTTAATTATATCAAAACAACTACGAAGAATAAAGCTTAAGAGTTGAATTATGCCCAAATACATCGAAGGATATATTATCTGACGAATTCTCCAAAATAGACCTATTTAATCTTCTTTTTAGGAACTGCCCCACCAGTGACTGAGAAGTACTGCTCTCAAAGCTGATAGACGAGAGGTGCTGGGTTCAAACCCCTGTCGCGCTCGTCGACCTAACCGTTCGGAGTTTTCTTTCAACCTTGCCGTAAATACGGGTTAGGATCCCTTAGAAAGACCGCCACGGAGGGCACTCCCCTCTAGGGCATATATCCCACGAGTAGATAATCGGCCGTCATACAATCAACCAACCAACCTTTTTATTCTTGTATGGCATATTTTTTTAATGTAATTATTATTAAAATGCATGTTTAAATTTTTCTAAATGTTATAAGGAAAACTAAATCTGTATCAAGAATTGTGTTCTAATTTTCGATATGTAAAATAGTAAAATTCATATTTATTACGGAACAAATTATCTAACGTAATTTGAACAATGCAGTATATTTTGACTATTTGAATGTAAAATTGGGTTGTATCAGCTACTGGATAATACTACAGTAGATCCAAGTGTAATGATCCCAACAGAAGACTGTTATTTGTTGGGAATAGTGGAAAAAAATCGCTATATAACTACAAACCAGCTTCAAAATGCACTTTATTCAAGCACAAGCATCAGGAATATAGCAAAAGTTTTTTTCGGTATTTCTAAAATGGGACTACATACTCAAGAATTTCTTATTCTCAGTATGATCCTGTGAACCCAATACACAAGTAACAACATTAACAGTGGTGTTTGGATTACTATAGTTAGACTTGTGAACACTATACTGCAATTATCTTCTTAAGTGAGAGTTGATTTTTTTTTTTTTTTTTTTTTTTTTTACTCTGATACAACGTAGGAGCATGTCCGTCTTGTAATGCTTAAGAAGAGAGAAGTATTGTTGAAGCTGAATAATAACAACCGTAATGGGGAAATACTATACAACATTATAATGATCAAAGAATGTACTGAACATACTGTTCCATAAAAAATATCAGTGAGTGTTTTAGGATATTATAACAAGCATTTCGTGAAAAATTTGTAAGTTCTGTCATTTTTTTTTACTATTTAGTAGCTGACCTGCTTGGCGTTGTCTGGGTCCGTGATAATAAACTGAAAGATACCTGAAAATTGTATGATTTTATATTTTTAACCCAATTTTAGATGAATTTATATATTTAAGCTAAAATCTTTCCTTACGAACCTTTTCCAAACCAACCTCTGATTGGCCTGATTGATTTTTCGTTGAACATTATTTAAATGTGTTATACTATATTAGAAACATAGGTTTATTTAACAAATTTTAATGTATTTTAATTATATCAATTATATATTTTCTCGATATGAAGCGCTCATAACACTACCGTTGTTTTTCAATGTTAATATGTGTATAAAAAATAAAAAAAAATAAAAAAACTGGAGTGATTCCAATCTACTTTCGCAACAACGTACTTGTCCAAGAAATTAAAAAAAGAAAGTTGAATTTGTGTAAATTTCTGACACAATAGAGTCGAATTTAATCGAACGCTGCACCTCCCGTTTTGAAACTAGAGAAATTTCCTCTGCGCATGATTACGTCGTCGCAATACTTATTGATTATACTCTGTCACATTTCCTTGGCAATTTTTCTTATAGCACTGGTTGCAAAATGGTTTAAAAAAGGATTAAATACCTATTGCCGATTTTTACGAACATTTACACTGTTCTTGAGACAATGGTCTATAACATATTATCCCTGTGGGAGCTGAATCGAAAGTATTGTTCGGGGTTTATCGTATTCACTCAAACACACACGTCAAGATTACAATACTTTTATTTCACTATGGGTTCGCAAAGTAAAAACTACGATGGTGTTATAAGAGCTTCAGATAGAAAAAAAATTAAATTGACGTAGTTGAAATTCATTATAATCTGCTATATAAAACCATGTTTCTGAATATAATGCATTTAAAAGATCTTCAAACAAAAACCAGAGAGGCAGTAGATAGAGATCCTAAACGATATTAAAAAAGAGCCTTAGAAAAAGGGAAAAAATGACGCTATCGGGGTCCGTAAATGAGTCTTATATGCTCACTTCATTTAACGAGAATATAAAAAAGTCCATAGCAACTCATTTTCAAAGAAATTATTATGCGTTTTTAATTAAAATACCTGGCAGGTATATCAGAAATGTGTGTAGTATACGTAAAAATAATAAATTTCTGGATTACTTGGTGAAAGCATTTCTTTCATGCACTATTCAAACAAGAAACGCACATATAAAAATGCATTTTTCAGAGAAGAATAAGTTTGCGGTAGTTAGCACAAAATATCCTGTGACAGTATAAAATTTAATTTCGAATAAAACATCAGTAAGAGAAAAAATAAATTATTAACAAATAATTTTTACTTAGTTTGGCAGAAAAAAAACTCTTAGCAATACTCAAATTTTCAAAATTTGTAACGAAAAAATTGCGGCGTTTTTTAAATTTCATCTATAGTGAACATGTCATTCAGGCAGATTTTTTTTTAAAGAACTCACATCCTTTAAGTCTCAGATACAAACCACTACTTTCTGACACATTTTCATCTATATATGTATAAGTTCAAACATTTTAATTCTAATTAAAAATAAAACACATTTTTCGAATATTAATTTTATTATTTAAATATTAAGAAAAAAAAAATACGAGTAGTAGGATGGGGAAGGGGGGGGGGCGGCGTGTGTACGACAACAAGAGCAAGTGCAACGGAAATGGAAAATAGGAGCCACCTTCGCAACCACGGCTAAAAGAAAAAAGGTCACCACTTTCTTTATCTCAAAAGTTTTACCTCGTTTTGCTGTTATATTTACCATTTTGTTAGGATGGTGTGTGTGTAAGAATAAGTTTGAAATGAGTACACGTATATAATATTAATAGTTTTTATTAAAACAAAGCAATTTACAGGAAAGGTTTATTTACAAAACAAGATCAACATTACAATTTCATGTTATTGATACAAATCAACATTTTTTTGTTCATCGCAATTTTGATTAATTTCATAATGTCCATACGCTAAGCGGGTTATTCCATCTGAAAAAAAATATATCTCTTATCATCAAAGGCGCTTAGAGACAAATTTTATTCTGGGTTAATGTATATAAGTTGTGAACATCTTAGGCGATCCTTATCTACCTCTCCATATTTGTTTTTAGTTGTTGTAGACACTGCAAATAAACTTCATGCTTGTTTTTCTGTCGAACATTGCTTTCTGCACGTTACTGCTCACTTTTCAATGATTTTAGAGAGTACTTTTTTGATTTTAATCTTACAAACACAATAGCTGACTCACCATTCAGTTCATCTTTTAAATTTACCAATAATCTTCTTGTTATCATTGGAGTAGAGTAAATTATTCTTCAAATAATAAAAAAAATCGAATAGGGATGCATAATGTTTCATGACATCATAAATATTGTTTGTTTGGATATATGATACGTGAGTGAGTCGGTATTGGCAAATAATAAAGTTGCCTGGTCTGTATATGTTTTCTTTATAAGATTACAACGAAAATCATACATAACTACTTTAGATAATTCCAAAATAGCAAACCCTACATATATGGGCCAATTCAGCAAAATACTAGTTTTAAGTCTTTCAACAGCTGTCAGATTTTCTTCATATGTTTTAAATGATTTAAAAGTAGGTGAAGCGACGAGTTTTTTTGCCTTGTTTTTCACCACTACAAAGCACGATATTTCTTCAGTTTCGAAAATTCTCCAGAGTTTTCCCAAAAATAAGTTATTCATCAATTTAAAAGAGAGGATTCTCAAACGAGGATTATGCCTCTTTTCTTTTCTGAGTATTGAAATGAATGTCTTTCTGTATCTAAGGTGCTTGATTAAAACTAAGGGCTTTATGCACATCTGTAATTTTTAACCCACGTTGTAAATAAAATTTGAGGCTGCGATAATGAGCTATATAATTTCGCTTATTATTTGAATTTGGTATAAAGTTTGAGGTTCCTACAAATTTTCTATTGTTAAGTAAGCTTCTCGCATAAGGAGACTGCAATTTTTTCAGGTGCCACGGGGTATTTTTTATGAACTTTGTGCAGGTGGCTCAGATTTTCAAGACCCACTTCAAAAATATATCCAATTTCAGAATCACTAGGTAGAGATAAAATTCTCTCTTCTGTAATATGGTTTGTAACACACCAGTCCCTCTGGGGGTGCCAATCCAGGTCCAGGTCTCTCATCAGGAATTGGTTCAAAATTAAGAGACCAGCTTCTGGACGTGGCTTGTGAGTATTTAAGGCATTTGGTAGGAGTCCACATCCAGCTGATTCTTGTAACACACCAGTCAAACTTGCCATTGGGGAGATATTGAGACATGGCTCAACCATGTACATTATTTGCATCCCAGTACATTATGTAACTGGGTCCCTCTTTTTTCATATAATTGGGTGTATTGGGAATGGTAGCATTAGCCTATCTTTGGCTAATCATACCTATCTCGCCACGTATTCTATTCTAAATCATGAGGAGCATAGCTATATCGGTCAATAACTCCAAGTGTGTTTCAGACATCTTTAAACAGGCTTGTCAAGCAAGAGAAGGTGCGGCAAAAACATGGACGCAATCAATTTCAAAATACTGCTAACATAATTTCCAAAAATTTTGAAACACGTCAGCAAGTAGTAGAACATCTGTCTTAACGTATAGATCATGGTACTCGCTGAGTGATTGAATGTTGAATGTGTTCTACACATTCTGGGTGTGCTGACAATCCTCTTCTTCTATTGCTTCATCAGTCAGGGTATTTAAAATTCAGAGTGGGGGGGGGGGAGAACTGCGTTTATTCAAATTCTTTAAAAGATGACATATAGAAAATGCAGAGTGTGGGGGAACTGCGTTTATTCAAACTCTTTAAAAGATGACATATAATCATAAGGAGCAACGAAAAATTTGCGCCAGACATGAAAATTTCTTTAGTATGGTGAATTGGCTGGGTTCAAGGTTTTCAACAAGTTTTTCCAATGAGGTCGGCAAAAATTAAATTAATCTATAAAGACCATCTGAATAGGACATGCGGGCTTTCTCAATTTAAATTTTATATAGTTTTCGATAGAGGATACAATAAATCTATTTCCTGATCTTTCAAGTTTTCCAGTTTAGTCATTATATGATGTCCATCGTAGTTGTTGAGGTTGTGGAATATGACTGGGATTGTTTTACCTTGTTTATAATTCATGTTACATTCCACATGTACAGAAACTCTGTACACACCTGATAAATGATCATGGTCAAGTGTGGGTTTCTCGTGTAATGCTTTTTTGCGAATAAAGCAAAATTTCGCCTCTTTAAAAGCTTTTTCTTTTTCAGGCGAAAGCTTCATATGTTTAATATCTAATAACGTACATCGCAATATCTCCTTCTACCACATCACCTGCTTTAAAAAGGGTCACAAAGCCTAACGCAGTCTTTGTCACGATATACTTGAGTTGGCTTCACACATCTTCCTTCATGTCCAATAATAACATAGGCATACCCGCGCGGAAAATGATAAGTTGGCTTCTCAATATATGAAGTTTTAGAAGAAGTCGTGGCTGATGTAATACGTATAAGTAGACTTTCAAAGTCCGCATAAAAAGCATCTGCAACGGGGTGTTGCAGGTGAATATCAGAAAACGTTAATATATTATCGTTTTCATTAAGAATATTTATAACTTGTGAGACATGCTGGCGACAGTATTCACTATGGTTCTCAAGAAGCCTTCTCTTGAAAATCGATGCAGTCATCTATAGCAATAGTAGACAGCAGCTTTATGATTTGTTAAATCACCCAGAAGTCTCGAAAACCTTCTAATAAGTCAATACTGCTGCTTTTCACCATCGCTAACCAATAATAAGTTAATCACATCAGAGTCTTCTTTAGAAGATATATACAGAGGGCAAATTTCATCCTCTTCATATTCAAACACATTAATCCGTAAATTATTGAGTTGTTTAATAATAGGTAACTTCTGAAGAGAAACAGGACATTCTGCATTATCCAGTTTAATGTCACTTTCTTATACAGGATATAATGCGCAACTCGCTCAGGTTTTATGTAAAATCTAACATTTGTTTAAATGTCATAAAGGCAACAAACCAAACACTTTTATATTACCTTTTTATACTGAGCACTGAATTTTTATCATATAATTTCTTAGGTAGAGCGATGTATGAACTTGCAGCACGGGAATAATATTTGGCAATCTTAAGCTCTAAATCTTGAGCTCTGAATTCTGCGAAGTTTCCATCCATTCTTTGAATAAATTTTGCAAATGATTTTGTTACTTTTGAAAAACTTTCTTCTATATGCTGCTGAATAGTATCTTCAATAAGTTTTGTAAAACATTGACATCGATATTAAGATGGAAACTCTTCAATCTCTTCATTGGTAGAAGTACGTTTATTTTCATTATCATGTAACATTTAATAGCACCTTTGTCTCGAATTTCATTCATTAAACTTTACTGTAATTCAATTCGTGAGTATGAAACACTTATAATTCACTTTCTTCACGTTAATCTGTATAAAACATCAAAATTTTAAACACATTACGCGTATCAGATTGTAGTTGCTTCGATTTTTTAGCCTTTTTCATTAGATAAAGACATTTCATGTTTCACGCTCACAAGAGGTGCACGAGGGTGTTAGATACGTAATATGTTATCTCAGTTCAAATTTTCGTCCAAACACTTTATCACAATAACGGCAAGGGAATCTTGAATTTTGATGCAATCTTAAGAGGTATTCCAAATTATCCTTCCGAGTGAATGCTTAACGGCATTTATCACACTTTAATGTAGATTGCTCTCCCCTATTATGGGTTTTCAAATGTGTTATTAAGCTCGATTTTAGCCCAAAAGACTTTTGACATGTGTTCACAGGCATATAGTTTCTCATTTGAATGTATTATGGTATCGTGGTCACACACAGATAATTAAACATATCAGTTCGTATTAAACGAAAAAGCTTTATTTAAAAACAACAATTGTAAAAAACATGAAAGTAAAATTATAGATGATATTACTAGACATTTTGTACATCGAAGGAACCCCAAAAACAAGGTGCGTCTCCCCAGAACACAAAAACAAGCCTGCCTCTTAATGGCGAAAACCTCCCTCTCCTACCCCTCTGCATAATACCTCAAATCTTACTGACACACGCTTTTTCCATTATTCTCCTATTTCTTCTTATCACAGGGTTCTTCGAAATACATTTCTTTTGTCATGCTATTGATGCGAATACCTTCCTGACACATTTTAAACCCCTTCAGATAATCTTCTTATAGAAAAAGTTCACATACATTTAGCAAGGCTATACAAAACATGAAAGTCTTTCATTCTTGAAATGAACAAAGGATAACTTCTCTCTAGGATAATCCTCTTACAATAGGTGCCAATCAAGACCTATCACTTTGCTTTATTCTGGGACTACTTTAATCCTATTAGAATGAATTATGCTGATGGCCCCCAAGCCATCACAGTATCTTCATATGCTGCTTCAAATTAGAATAGCATGAAAAGCCCTTATTACGGGTAGCACAAACAATAATCTTCTTTTGTGCATTATCAAGGGTTGTAGCCTATATAGGAACAGCTTCTTCAGGTGACATGCTGATATCCATCGGGCTTTGAAATATATTGTCCTTCTATGGAAATACTTGGGACTATTCATCACACTGTAATGTAGACAGTTCTGCACTATTATGTGCTACTTTATGTCTTAACAAGTGTTATTTCCGTCCAAAGGCTCTTTGACATATATCACAGATATATGACTTTTCATGTGAATGTATCATTATATTCAGGTTCAGTTTGGAACAGGATGATAAAGTCTTCTCACAGGTAATGGAAATACAAATATTCTTCGCAGATGTAGAACTTCCCAAAGGAAGGGCTTTTTTCAATAAGCATGGCGATATCCATAATATACTAACAAGAAAAACTTTTACTCTTAACACGTTGAGCGCCACGCGTATTTTTAAGGAATTCCCTGTCAGGCCACGCGCGCTGCTTAGGGCCTGATTACTGGCGGAGCAAACTTCCACGATAGATAGTTTAAATTTAAATAGAAGTTTTCAGCTTATTTAAACTGCATATTCATGGAAAATTTTTCTAAAGAATAAGGCAACAATTTCTATTCCTTTTTACCGGTGGAAATTTGCCCCGCCGGTAATCAGGCCCTGGTGCTGCTTAGAGGCCAGGGGCACTGTTGACTATTTTTATATTCAACTTGCACCAACTATTTAAAAAAACTGTTTCTTATCGTAGTAGAAGATGTTTACGTTTAGAATGAAATGCTAATGGGCATTCGTTCAACATGTTATGCGCCAAGTCTGTTTTGTCTTGTTTATCGTTTGGCCCGCTAGATAAGATTTCTTCGAAATCGGCGTTCTGTTTAGGTTATGAAAAAGTAATACAAATATTTTGGAAATGTTTTACGTTTATATTCATTCAATTCTTTGCAATTCTTAGTCCAGTGCAGACAAAAATCTTTCTTTAGCCTTGAACGTAAAAAAGTCAGCCGAAGAGTGTGAAAGCGATAGTAGTGAATTATTTTTCCTAAAAAACGACCTAGAGTGGATGTATTTTTATCATCTGAGGAAGAGGAGGATAATGTTGACAAATGGCAGAATCTGCGGGGTAATCAGCCAAAAATTGTTCCTTTTACATATTCTTCTGCGTTTTTAAGTGGCAATTTGCATATAAGGTCAGACATAGCAATAGAAACCTGCTATGAACTATTTGTTTCGGATAAATTGTTCGAGGAAATCGCCAAACAAACAAACTTATATGCTTCACAGAAATTAGAAGATTAATACACGCAGTGCTTGGGAAAGGGGATAGTGACAAATAAAAGTAAAATAAAGAGATTTTTGGGACCAAGTCTATAGATGGGGTTAGTGAAATTACCAGCCATATATTTATATTGGTCCCATGATCCTGTATATATGCAAACGTTTCCGAAAAAAATCATGTCCAGAAACAGATTTGAACTATTATTGAGAATGATACATTTTGCAGATAACAGGAACAGCAATGGTTCCAATCGTTTCTTCAAAATACAGCCAGTTATGGACACTCTGGAAATAAAATTTAAAAAATATTACAATCCAACCGATGAAATATCGTCACTATGATGTCAAACTATCGAATATGAAAAATTGCATTTTTCATTGCTTTTAAAAATAGACCGATTTTCACCACTAACTTTTATTAAAATTCTTCGCCTAGTAAAAATACTAATAAAATTTCTGTGAAGAAAAGAGTTGGCAGTTTGGCCTTCTGTTTTATTCAGAGATACCAAATTTATACCGGAAATTTTGAGAATTTTTTTTTTATTGTATGTAAAAACGAAATGTTTCTTGGTAAATAAGCAGAAATTTTTATTTGAAATTTCTGGTATGGGTTCGAGAGTTCTGAATAAAACAAGCAGGCCAAACTGACAACCCCGGTAAAGAATACTATTAAAATTTAGTAGCGACAATCGGTCCCTTTTTAAAAGTAATAAAAAATTCCTTTTTTCACATTCGATATTTTGACATGGTAACGATTATTTGTATTGATGATTACTTGATATTTAGACAATATTTAAAACAAAAGCGCCATAAATATGAAAAGTTGTGCTGTGGATCGGATTACGCGCATGCTCTTCCTGTATATGCAGGGAAAACTTTAGAAAAATAATATAGTACGCCCACTAAAATCGTAATGTCTCTTTGCAGAGATTCATTCTATAAGGGACACATGCTATACACCGACAACTGGTATATGAGTTTAGAATTAGGGAAAAAAATAATCAATATAAAAATATTCATTTAGAAGGAACATTACGTTCAAATCGACGGGGAAATCCGCAGCAAGTAATATCGAAAAAAAAATAAAACGGAAAGAAATCATTGCAAAAGAGAACGAAAAAGGAATAACTATTTTAAAATGGAAATGTAAGCGGGGCATCCTAGTTCTATCAACGAATCATTCATAAGAATTGGTGAATGTTGAAAGTCGATCAGAACACAAGTTGAAACCACAAATTGCAGTCGAGTAATAACAGAGGAAAGGCAGCTGTCGACTTTTTCAACCAGATGAATGCCTACAAAAATCTACTACGCAGGTCCACGAAATGGTATAGAAAGTTAGCCTTTCAGCTCTTATTAAACACTGCAGTTCTAAATAGTTACATTTTATATAAAGATATCACGAAGAAGAATATCAGTATTACTGGTTTCCAGAAAAAATTAGCAGTACACCTTACAAATTGCCGAGAAGAAGCCATTCAACCTGGCAGTATCGCTAGAACTTAAAAAAACCCACGACACAAACTCCAAAAACGACATGGAAAAGTTTCTGCTGTGCAAAAATATTGTAAATCATGCTATGAATTATATGCGACACAATCTTGTACAGCAATGGCCATAAAAATGACTAAACAAGTTGCCACATTTTGTGATACATGCGAAGGACAAACGTTTTTATGTTTACCGTGTTTCAATAAAATCCATTAAAATTTTTTTGATAAAAAATATATACATGAATTAATGATACAATCCTGTAATAAATAAAAATTAAGTGAGTTTTAAATAAGTTTTCAATAATTACTTAAAACAATGTGATTTTTAGTTTTATATCATATTTTACACTGTCAGTCACCGGTGATTGACGTGGCCTAAACGGAAAGTTCAGTGTCAGTCACCGATGACTGACGTGGCACTCAACGTGTTAAAAAGAAAACAGAAGAAAAACCAGCAATCTTTCTGTTCTCAAAATAAAAATCTTTTCTCAAAATACGCGAAGCTAGATTATACGCGGGAGCTAGTTTGCATGCAACAGTTCGCAACAAAATTAAATCATCAAATGACACGAATCACAATTTTTGCTTCTAGTTACATATCTCACCCAAGCTGCGAAGGGTTGGAAAATGAACTTTAGAAACGATCATACACTTTATAAACATATGATAAGTGTTACTCCTTTCCTTCTGCGTAGGGATAATGAAACTAATTTTCCCATTTTATCTCAGTTAAGTTTGTGTAATTCAGTGAGTAAGCCGTGTAGTCCCTTAGATAACTAGAGTCTTTATGAAATAGTGAAAATTAAACTCGTGTGAAAAATTACAGTCGAATATTACTTCTTTGTGTCATAAAACCTCCAACAATCAGAATTATATTTTAAAATACAAAACTTAAAAGGAAATGAAGATTTTTATTAAAAAATATGACAACTAAGTTAATTTTAATTCTGAAAAATTTGCTGCCTTCAAGCGAATCTTGAAAACATTTAATTGAATTAATGTAGCAATAAAAATGGTGATTATCATAAAAAATAAAAATAAACAAACCGAAGATTCAGTCTGAAGGAAATGAAAATGAAATTTAGAAAAAGAGACTATGATATCATTAAAATAGCAAGATTACATAAAATAGCGTAGGAAGGAAAACATTGAAAGGAAATTATTTATGCAAAAACTTTTCTTCTACCATTTGTTTCATTAGAGTATTTTCATGTACCTTAAAGCTATTCCAAATAAACTAATAGAATTCATATTCAGATCATTTGTTTTAAAATATTCGAGCAATTGTTCTCATTACAAATTCTTATTATATTTATCTTCGAGCATAAAATAAAATTTTGAACTAAATGATGCGTTTGTTTTCTTCAAGTTTTTGAAAATTTGTTCTGAATATTATCAAAACATGGTTGTAGTATTTTAAGATTGCCTTTAGGTCATGAAATTGATTTTACTATATAAAAATTATTAAATTCTATAAGAAATATTAAAAACATTATTCTAGAAATTAAATTTGAATTATTTTGACAGTTGACACGTCGATTAAAATTCTTTGAATCTACATAATTTTTGCTTAGACAAAATACGTTTTAATTTATATGTAAGGTAAATACAGGGTGACAACTTATAAACTGGGACAGATATTTTAGCTTATAATTCTTTTAATAAACACAGAAATTAAAATCAGTTTGCTGATAGACAAATAATATACCTCTGAGTTACATAAAAACTATAAGTTTTCGAAGTGGCCGCCTTTTCCTTTTATGTAGAAAGGAAATCTTTTGAAACCATTTTCAGGAAAGGTACACAACCTATCCCCAGTATGTTCGCCTATTCCACCAGAAGAGGTATTTTCTGGGAATAAAAACTTCTTTAAGGCTTAGAACAAACTCTTCTTTGAAAGATCACCATGCAGAATAACCCATCTGGTTAACATCTAGAGAGTACAGGTGTTATTTTTGGGCTCTCAAGAAGTCTAGCAGATGACAATTGCACCATTCCTGTGCTGTTCTTGCTATATCTGCAGAATTTTGCTGGCGAGTGCATTCTGCAGTTTCCAAGTGATCCTGGGAACAGGGAAGGAAAATACTTTCAAAGATGTTTTAACGGTAAGTTTGGTGGTTTATTTTGACGTCTTCATCAACAAAAGAAAGCGGTGTTTGGAAGTTGAATAAATCTCACCCTAAACCATTGCAGATTGGAGATTTTGCCGTCTCTCGATAACGGCCGTGGACTGAGGGTATCTTTCAATCGAGATAGATTGTGTTATTACTTATGGCCTAGTTCGACTCTGAAGAGTTTGAAAAATCTTTTTGCCACTAATCACTGCGGTTCGCTTCCTTTGTCCTATCATTTTTTGAAGTCTTACCTTTTTATTGTCGCCGGTGGAGCACAGGAGCTATAAACTTCATAGGTTGGAAGCTCCACTCGGTCTGACACGTATCTTTTTATTTGCCATCGTACGTTTTTGACGCTGTTTCATTTTGTAAGGTTGGCAACCAAAGACATATTGAACTATAGTGAACTATTTAGTGAACTATTTTACAATTTGCTCAACTTCTCCCGATTGATGTTCATCTCGTTTGCGATTTTTTTTCGAAACGTTGGGAAGGCATCCAGTCCATTTTGCTTTTTCTGAAAATGTTTTATACCACAGTTTAGTCTGTCCCTATTATGGCTAAGCTGTTTCAACTTGTTCCAAATTAGGCTTGGAACTTTCAGTACTCTAGCGAACTTTAATTGTCCCATGCCTTCAGTAAGTAATGCAAGAATAGCATTCTTCTTGAATACCGTTATTACACAGCTTAAATATTCTGTATCAATAAGATTTGAGGCTTATTTTTCATGTAGAAATAATAAAAACTGTGGTAGAATTTAATAGTGTTTTTTTTTATTTAATGTTAAAATTTGTCCGGATTATTTTTTTTCACATCGTATGCTGAAAATTTCTATTAAATGTTACTAAGTTAAGAAATTAAGTGTCACAGTGCTGTTGCTTACAGTTAAAAAATATTGTTTTGACCAAAGAATATATTTTTTCTTTATGATGAAATCTAACAGTTGCAAAAAGTTATTATAAGTGGTTTGTAATTATTAATTAATAAATATCGGTGTTTTAATTTTTAATGTAATATTGGTCATATAAGGATAACACAAGTATTAGAGACTACTCCGAATTTATGCTTTTACTCTCTTTTAACAGTTTCTTTCTAATGTACTAAAATAATTGCCGAATTTTTTATTTTTCATACGAGGCACCAAAATGATCGAATTGGCTTTGTTATAAACTAATATAGTATTTCCTCATAATTTTTTTCCTTTGGTGATTTGCAGTAAGCAAATAATATTATTACAACTTTATATTCAAGGGTATTATTTTTACGTTTAGATATTTGCTATTTTTTTGCAGGAATATATTAGGAGTAAACTTAATGCAATTCAAGAAAGTATACAAAGCTGTTAGCTGGCAATATTTAACAGTGCTGTAGTCGTTAAAGAAGCAGATGATATACGTTATAGGCAGAGGTTATAACAAGAGGGTATATATGAGAATGCACTGTAAAACTAGTCATTGGGGGCCACCGTAATACTTACCCATCATGGATATGCATAATGTAAAATATTAAAATAAAAATGTGTAAACTACTTATAAAGTGCATTGCAATTCAAATAAAATCGTGGCTTGATGACGTCACAAACTTTAAAGGCTCGATTACTGAACTGCTTGAAAGAAACATCCTTATAACTCCAAAAATAATAATCCTATTAACTAGCGGTTTATTGCATCTGATTAAGCGTCAAATGTCCAATTAAAGTATATCTTTGAAGTGAAATTTGGATGAAATACAGAGTCATGAAAAATCGAAGAGTGTGAAAAATAGGATTCCAAATATATCGGCAACTAATTATCCGATCGACTTCATGCTTTATGCAAAATTTATGTTTTTTTATTGTCTTTTATATTCATTTCTTAAAATAAACAATTTCGAAAATTTTCATATACCTTTCATCAGAACGAATATTTCGAGAGTCCGAAAAAAATTGTTCCGGTTTATCGAGGTTATTGAAATGAAATAGGCTTCTTCCCATTATTACATACTACGTACATACCAAATTGCAAGTCTCTATCTCAATTTTTTCGGGAGATAGAGCGTTTACAGACACACAGACACACACACAGACACACACACAGACACACAGACACACAGACGGACGGCAAAATTTTTTTTCTAAAAATATGTTTTTCGGAATCCCCAGTGTCTGAAACGTGTAAATCCGTCAAAAATTTTTTTTCGATTTTCAAAACGATTACAAGACTTACCCTATACTACGTATGATGGGTAAGTAAAAATTGGTGTAAAGTTCCTGAGAAAACCTGTGGTAGCTATTCTGCCACAGGTCTTCCCAGGAATTTCACCAAAGAAATGCCAGGAAACTTAAACAAGTCAGTTACACACAAAACATATGGAACTTTAAACTATAAAAAAAAATCCTGAAAAAAACGGAAATTTTACTGGCAATCTAGACGCCAGTACTATTTCCGTATCTTAACGGAAAAAAAAAATTCCAGGAAATTTTCCGTATATCATCGTTTTTAAATTTACGTTTTGTAACATATATCTTCCGTATTTTTATGTCGTAACCAAGGGATAGATACATTTCTTTTTTTTTCTTTTCATTCCTGAGTCAGTGTACAGTAAATAACCAACCCCTGCCACGAGCGGAATCGAACCTGGAATCTTCCGTTTAATAAACTGACGGTCTAGACCACTGCGTTATGACTGGTCACGCCGTTTTGTCAAATGTTGTTACTAATTTCAGTCGCTTTGTATGATGCAAAAACTTGAGGTTTCATCGGTAGATGGATTTTTTCAAAGTTCCAATGCTTTCAATATTTTCTTTTCATAATTTTCAATATTTTGCTGTATTATTTGATGCCTTATAACAGATAAATTTTAATTTTTTATGTACGATATGTGTAAAACATTGTATTAAGAGTAATGATTGCTTCTTTTTGCAATAGTACCAACATTTTCTTTTTTCGAACATATACTTTTTTAAAAATTATTTGTCTGATTATCTATTTATCAATTCCAATACAATTATCTTAAGCAGACGTGTTTGTTACATGCTATTAAAATAATTTTTTTATCTGTTATTTTAAAAAACATATGTAAATAAACAATTTTATAATAAATTAAATTATTATATTTCAGCTATGCTGAGAGCTTTTGCGTACGTTTCTGTTAAACTAAAAAGTTTAAAAAAAAAAAAAAAAAAAAAAAAAAAAAAACGAGAAAATTTTGAAATTAATGACATTGGGATAGGTAAGATTATATCTGAACTGATTCATTTAATTTAAATTAATTTATAAAAATTAAACTAACGAAATAAATTAAAAACTTTATAAAATTATAAACTTCATTTTTTATAAAAGTAAAGAAAAAATATTAACTAATTTTATAAATTTAAGGAAAAAAATTATAAGTTTGTAAAATTATAATTTATAAAATAATAAATTTTAGTGAAATTCATAAATTTATAAGCCAAATCAGTTTAGTTTAATACCAATTTGCATAGCGATAATTTGCAGAGATATTATGTTATGAAACCTTTATATAACCCAATATTGCCTCACGTTAAAAAGTTAAAATATTTTTTAAAAAATTAGTGAGAAAAAAATCATAATTTTGAAGCACCATCAAGTAAAAAAGTAGATTAAAAAATATTTCTGTACGTTATAAAAATAAAATAAATTTCTAAATATTTCATTAAAAATATAAATATTACTATTCTTTTCACAAAAAAATTGACATGGCCTCATTTAGAATGGGTTAGCGGGTCGAGCCGGGCCTGGTCTGTATCCTAGAAGAACTCTAGTAAATACAACAATCTTAATTCGCATTTCAAAGAAGGTGATTTCTGTACGCAACCTTTAAACGTCATTTACGGAAATTGCAATGTTTTGGAAGAAATACGGACATTGGGCTGTTTTGAAAGAAATACAGAAATAATCCATTAAATTTACGGAAAACTTTCTGCATATTTACGGATTTGAAATCTCTTTAACGAAACTAATGTCATTTACGGAAATTGTACTGAAGTTTTGGAAAAATGAAACTTCTCCGTAAAATTTTACGGAAAATCTCTTGTATTTTCACGGATTTCTTTTACAGTGTACACAGATCACCGATAATTTCTCTTTTACAATAATTCCGAAAAGTTACACAAAAGTTCAAAAGTATACCTGAGAAAACTAAGGAATGTTACACACAAAACATAATGAACGTTTCACAGTTGATCAGTAAATTCCACTTTCTCAAGTATTCCGGAAAGTTACACAACATTGTGGAAGAATTTACACCAGATTTCTCGGTATTCTCGGATCAGCAGAAATAATCAGAGAATACCCAGGAATGTTACACAGGAAACGTCAGGAACATTATGCAGATTTTTTACATTGTGAGAGGATATACGGATTATTTCTTTTAAATCCAGAAGGTTTACGGAGTATACTACCGTATACCCTCCACTACACCCCTATTCTTTAGAGAATGTATTAACATTTTAAAATGTTAGTTTAATCTTTTTTATTTTATTTTTTAAAATAAAGAATCAATTTTATAAAACTTCCAAAAGATTTAATTTATGGAAAAAAAGTAGGAAATTAAATTATTTGTTTGTAATTAAAAAAAATACCCCATTAAACCGGGAAAATTTTATTATCAGTGAATTGGATTACATTACTTTTTCTTATACTAAAATAAAGCATTTCTTTAGTAGTTTACGGAGTATTTAATTGATTTAATAAAAAAAAAAATACGAATACAAATAGCAACGATTCATCGAAAATTTAAAACTATGTTAAATGTAAAAAAATATTAAAGTAATTTATTGCTTGTGGATGAAACAAAATAAGTTTTTTAAATTGCAAAATAAATACTGCGCTTCATTAAACACTATTTAGTAATTTATTATTAAATAACGCTAAATCAACCTTTCAGATATGTAAAGTTCTGCCTCTAGTTATCAGTTTATTAAGAAAGAGATAGAATAAAAGAAGACATTAATCAATTTTCAATACTTGTCAATCAGTACCGAAACGAAAGAATATTTTTCGGTAATTCTTTATTTTTTCGACCACTTTGTATAAAAATAACTGTCGCCAAACAATGGGATTTAACGCCAAAACTGCATAAGCGTGACGTCTCATTCATAAACCCTTTCCGGCACAGACAAATTCTGTTCGTAAAATGCGAAATTTCTGACTGACATCGGAATTTACAAACGACTTTATTACAAAATAAAAACTCTTTATTTTAAGCTTTCATTGTAGAAGCAAAATTTTATTAATATATTCTTGGTGCCGAATGCAAGTTTGGAATTAAAATTAGGTGTGCCCGGAGTGGGACCACTGTTCCGGAAAGGGTTATACGTTCACGATTTTTGGCCAATAACCACGCCTCAATGCCTGATTCGCGTATCCCGACTACGGATAATTGTCGGGAAAGTACCCCGCAGAAAATTAAAAAAATATATTAGGCATGACTTCTGTCCTAAAAGTCGCATGCCAGAGCCTTTCGCATAAAAAATTCTTGTTCATGGTTTTGTATACTACTGTTTTAGTTAAGTTTTCTTGTGTGACGTAATAAGCGCGCATAGTTTTAAAGGAACAGATTGCTCTTTATTTAGACAAAGAAAGTAAATATATAACAATCATACAATTTATACAAAAATCATAAATAAGAGATGTCACATATAAAATGTACATAAAAATTAGATAAAGCCTTGAAATAATGAGGCAAGAAATATATCAAAATTTTCAGCTGTCATTCTGGCGACGAAAAGCCATTAAAAATAGCAATACAATAGTAATCAATTTTATGAATTCGGCGCCATATAAACTCACTTAAATATTAATTTAAGTTCTTTAATATGAATATGAACACCAGATCTTTATATATATAAATTTAAATGCCAGAAAAAATAGCAGTTAACTTATATCGATCAACTAAACTCGCTGATCTACAAAATAAATAAAAATTAAAAACACGTACATCGCATGCTAGCGATGCATTTGCAATCAAACGTGATGGCAGACTCTTATTTTATCTGTGTTAAATCACATTATTTGGCAACATTTAAAAAAAAATAGAAAGTGGTCAACGGGAAAATAGACAAGTACATTTTTTTTCTTACATAAAATTTAGTACATTTGTTTCCGGGTAGCATATCAAAGGTTAATTTTAGGGTTGATATATTTTCTAGTATATAATTTCAGGCGCATTGTCCAAAAAATATTTAAAAAAATCTTCTGGTAAATGCTTAAGAGTGCTCTTAAATATATCATTTTACCTACTCGAAGATATAAAATTTTCTGAATCAGTTATAAATTCATTTTCAGACTTACATGAAAGAAATTTTTCGGTAGTTCATTTCGTTGCTAAAAAATCAAACGCCTCCTATTTCAAAAATCACATCCATATTTGTAAAACAGACACAATTCGCATTCAAAGAGTACCTATAGCATCTCTCTACGACAATTTGCTGATAAAACAGCACGGGATGGTGCGTTTTTTCCCCACAACTCTATAGCGAAGAGATAACTAATCTTATTCCCCCAAGACCTCTAGATGATATCTGCAATAGCACCTGCATTGTAATTCCGTACATAATTCAGATGATTGATTAAGATGACTGATGTTAAAGTGATTGATTATAGTATTATTTTATTATTATTTTAACACAATCATACTGATTGGTAAAAATATCTACAAGTTGGAATTTTTTTGTTGGCCGGTTGCCGTTCTAGGTAGCTCAATTGAAAAAAGCATTGGTAATTTAAGCCAAAGGTTCTGGGTTTTATTTCAGGCCTGAATTACAGGCCACTTTTTTACTTAGTTGAAAAAATTTCAACTTGTATGATATCTTTACCAATCAGTATGATTGTGCTAAAATAATGAAGAGTATCTACGTTTCTATAGTTAAATGGATTTCCTTTACCTGCGGCAGATCAGAATCAGATGCTGTTGCCGAAAGGTTGTCTGAATAAATTGTATCGCCCGATTGTCGTTCCAGGTATCTCAATTGAAAGAGCATTGGCAATTTAAGCCAAATGTTCTGGATTCCATTCTCGACCTGAACACTTTTTAACTCAGTTGTATCAACTTGTATTGTATTTCTGTCAGTCGAGACAAATTACAATAGCACATATCGAATCATATTTCATTTGTAACGCTAGACATTGTTTATTTATTATTATTATTTTTTTTTTTAGTAGCTCAAGAATAATGTGCATATAAGAATTTTATTTTCAGCTATACGGTTTTGTAATGTCGCCGTTGTTTTTTAGATGATCAAACACTCCAAAAAATTGCAGAAACATTTCTTTTTATAGAAGACACGTTTACAAAAATGCAGTGTAAATTTGTATTTATCCATGGTTCTGGAATCCTTTCCTTTCTCTTCAGAAACTTTTGGTAAAAGAACCAACTACATACTTCAGAAACCAATAAATTTCAAAATTAATATAAACAACTTTACAAAATATTAAGGGCAGAAAACAGTCCTTTTTATTTTCTTAAACTTCGGAATCTTATGGTTTTCCGAGGTTGCTTATTGATTCTTATCCAAATAACAGATTATGAAGCGATTTTAGCAGGTTATCTGAAATCGATATATCTGGAGAATAAATACTGCATATTTTAATTTACAAATATTTTATTAAAAATTGAAAACAAAGCGTACTTAAAAAATAAATGAAAGGAAAGTAAAGTTTGGTTAGTCCGATGTTAAAACTTATTCCCCAAAAAGTCAAATTTTAAACATTATTTTAAATTTAATGAAATAAGGAAATGCAAATTTCTGATTAAAATAATTCTTCTGAAACAGTGCAGGGCATCAAATCTCTGCTTAAAAAAAAAAAAAAAATCCCATTTCGAATATCTATTGGGTAAATCAGGTAGAAAAATCAGTGGAAGACAACCCATTTATGGAACATATTTACATTTCTAATTTAACTTAAAAAGAGAAACTCAAAATCCGCTCGGGAGAGGGAATCGAAATTACTTTTCTTATTATGTAACTTTACGTCTGATTTAATGGGAAATTGAAATTACCGAACAAAAGTTGAATGTCATTGATTTTGAATCACACAAAATAAAATTCATGAGTTGATGCGAACTACGATAAATGACTTGGGGTATATTACTTTCACTTTTGAAGTATTGTGTTAATATTAATATTCGCATGAAAGTTTCCCACTGCGTATTTAGCTAAATAGAACATCAGGTAAGGTCTATCTAGAAAATTACCGGAAATGCAATTAATATAGAGCAAGTTTGATAAAATATTAGTGTTTTATTAAAAGTTTACGTGACATGGAATTTCATTTGTATTTAGATGAGAAGGGGAAGTAATTAGAACATGAACCTAGTCTATAACAAATATTTGATAAATATTTTAGGACAATGCGCGCGCGCACACACACACGTATATATATATATATGTTTTTTATATATATTTTTCATGGTAGATATTATTTAAATAGCTGGATTTAAATTATAATAAGTGCATTACCATATTGAATAATCTATGTTATTTCTAAGTATAATACTAATTTATAAAATGAAAGCATCATATGGATTCTACATTAATGTTTGGGTTAAATTAAGATATATTTTAAATGGGTTAGTTAAAATATAAATTATATTATACTAGTAACTCTTATTCTCTATATATATCATTAATATTAACTAGTAAAATTAATATATTTACACTACATTATAGCTGCAGATAAGTAATTATACATACAATATTAAAGTTTTAGTAGAAATCTGTACACCAGATGTCAGCAGCAATGTATTTGATAGTATGCTAAAATAGTCTAATATTTTTACAATAGATAGCAGTAGTATAGCTTATTTAAAATATTAAAACTTGGAAATTTAGTATGGAGGTAATAATATCTATGAAATACTTTCAAATTATCAAGTAATATTATATATTTTAATTTATTAAATTAAAATTAAAATAAAATAATTAATGGTTTTTATTTATATGTATATCATAATTTTTTTTTCTACATTTTTTAAAATGTTGTAATCTATTTAGTTAAATAAAAATAACTGTAACTTTAGGTTACAATTTATGATCTGAAGGATTCTCTATTTAACTGTGAATTTAATCTCTTCTTTTGGATACAACTTTGTACATGTGCTCACAATATACTAAATATCTTGGGATATTATTAATATAAGTAATATATATATATTTTAATTTTTTTTAATTCTTTTTCACACTCTTTTTCAAATTGTATGTATAATTTATAATATTCCATTGTAAAGGTCTTGTTATTCAATATTGTTTCAGCGATTGTTCGGGCAAGATATGGCACTATATTTAGCAAAAGCTGGTGTCATATACAGAAAACAATCGTTCTTTGCTTATAAATGTGATTTTCTTGCCCTTGAAAAAGTAAATTACTTTATAAGCTTTTATTTGTGTATATACTCGTGTGGTTTATATTTCATTCCTTATTTTCTATTTATTTATTTATTTATTTTTTTTCTTCTTCTTAATTTGAATTAATAATGTTACTTTTATTAGGACTACAATTTTAATTTGTAAATTGACAGGGCTCTTTGGTATCGGGATTTCAGTGTATGTGGTCAGTTTCTTATGTTTCAATGGTTAAATTTTACTTAAAGTTTTATATATATATATATATATATATATATATATATATATATATATATATATACAATAGCTTCACCCACTTCGCTGGTCGGTTTTTCCAAGCGAATCTCGAATTAAACGAACCAGGGTTTAGAGTCCCCAAAGCTGTCTGCTGCGTAAGCCCATTCCGATCTACAATCAAATGGACGTTGAATTATTGTGAATTATTATTATTTTTTTCGATCCAGATTAAATTCATATTTTCAACATCGGCATTCACGTTGCTCTATGAAGCAATTTGGGATTCTTCCAACTTCAATTCAGTCATGACAGTAACAAAATTTACCACAGAATTCTTCTGTTTTAGAAAAAAATTATAAAAAAATCGTCGTGGAACGCAAAAAACAGACACATAAAAAATTCAAATATTTCAAAGATCCAAATTTACTATATTGGGCTAAAAGACTGGAAACGGATTCATTTTAAGAATGTTAAAAAATCGACGCAAAACGGGAAAAAGGCTGAAAATTCAAAAATAGAATAAGAAATTCAGAAAAATTCAAAAATTGCAAAGGAGAAAACTTTCTATATTGGGATAAATGATTCAAACAGTATTCTTTTTAAAATTGCCAAAAGATTCCCGCGAAACGCGAAAAAAAAACGCTAAAAATCCCATAAAAATTTCGCGAAAAAAATTTAAATAGCAGAGGAGAAAATTTGCTATATTGAGCTGAAAGATTAAAATTGGTTTCCGTTTACGAATGTCAAAAAATCGCCTCAAAACGCGAAAATATCCTAAAAATCACATAAAAAAATCGCGAAAAATTCTAAAATTGTTTTGCAAAAAAGAAAAAAATTCTGGAAGTCTTTTTAATTTTTTTTGTTTTTACCGTAGTTTAGAAATGCCATCACCGTAGCCCGGATGGAAGTAAATAACAATAAGAAAAACACTAGAAGGCCTTTTTCTGCCCTGAACGGTACCTTTCATAAAAAAAAATATTTGCTATTTAAAAAAAAAATATTCTATGAAGTTCATTTTACGATTTTCATGTTTTCTGCAGTTTAAAATCGGCATCCACGTGGCTGGGTTGGAAATACATAAAATAAAAAAAATCCCCGGCAAAGGCTGGGCGGGTTTGCTGATATATATATATATATCAGTGGATTCGTGCAAAGATTTCTCACTACAGTCTACTATTTTTTAGCAATATCTATGATGCAGGTTTAAATTGAGGACTAAAAATATCTGCAAACAACATTAGTCAAGCCAGAATATCATCTCATTTATTCCATCAAAGTTACAGTAAAAACTGATCGCAGATAGCGGAGGCAATATATATATATCGTATTTTAACTGCCTTAACTGCCTTAGAGAAACATAATCTGTTTCGGAAAACATATGGGTTACAGAAAAATAAATTGAGCATTTGAATTTAAATTTTGCTTTTTAATCATAAATATAAAATAAACCCGTGTAGCAACTATATCTCGCTTTATTTTTATTTAATTTTTTTTATAATCATTGTTGCGATTTGTTATTTTTGTGGCAACACATATTTGAGGAAAACCTTTCATTTCATTTATGAAAACAATGGTGCTTTTGTTTTTAATTAATTGCAATTTTTAATCAAAATACATGTCATAACAAAATGAGAGTGTACTATGTCAGAAGCCGCTTCAAAATCCTTTCATATGGTATCTCATTTATCGTTCTCTTTTTTTATTTGCTTAGAAAAAGGAATGTTGACAACAGAAATAATATATAAATAAAACTTTTGTGTGTAATAACCATTAAATCCGATAAGCAATCGATAAAATATGAACCAATAATTATAATACAATACAACGGCATATAACCAAGATTGTAAGATTCTCAAAATGAACTAATTTGAATAATAAGTAAAAATATATGGAGAAAAAAATCCAATGGGCAAAATTGGAAAATATTACAAGAAGCAAATGGAAACTTATATTGTAGAACTCGTTATCAAGGGCAATATTCCACAAATACAAATAAAATGTAATTAATTTCTGTTTGAGTAAATAAGCCAGAGCCGACCAAGTTACTCCATTTGCCCGATCAATTACGACCAAATGTTAAGAAGATTGAATAAAAATTTACTAAAATTTAATAACTAACAAAATGTGCAAAATTATAATTATAGAACATTATTAAATGAACAAAAACGTATTTCATCAGAAAGGAATAAACAAAAAGAAAAACATAGAAGCAAAGACATACCCAAACAATAACAAATCTTTTTGCCAAGAGACATGTGATACTTTACGTCACCATTTAGCATTTAACAGTTATAATGGCAGTTAATGAAATAAATATCAAGTATTTTAAGAAATTGTAAATTAAATCAAATAGAGCAACAAAAACATTTTTATATTAATTTAAACTAAAGAGAATCTTAATAAAACATTTTTTGAAATAAAATAAATGTATCACAGAGTTAAGAGATAATAAATAATACGAAAGATATCTTGAATGATAATTGATGCATATATTTATCATCAGTGCTACTATCTATGACCAAAAATTGTAAAGATATATTTGAAACTAGCAGAACCACCCGGCTTTGCCCGGGTTAACATAAATTAAAATACAATAATACGACAATAACAATGACGACAATATGATTTGTGCATACTCAACCATAAATCGATAAAAAAGACAAATAGAAAAAAAAGCGTTACCTTAACTCAACCATAGTAAAATTTCTCATCTTTATAAATAAGAATGCACGTTTTCATTGCGCATACAGTATAAAAATATACGATTTACCTGACATTGAAAAAAAAAAAATTACCAAATGTCGTAACATTTTGCGAAATTCGCTTTCATATGGCATCTATCTATATTATAAAACAAAAACATATCCGTGAGTAATGTCACCATCATATGGACGGTAGCACCGATCTAACCATTAAATTTTGCTTGAACTGCATATTTGTAACAACTAAATATCGTATAATTTCATTTTTTAAACTATCAATTCGAAAAAATGCACTTTCAAATGTAGTTTGAAAAGTTTATCTCAATATACTGATTTTTTATGGATTTTAAAGTAATTTTAAAGCATGTATATTTTTAAATCTGTGTCCAATCCAATTACGAAAGATTAACTTGTTTGATCTTTATAAAGTAAAGACATTTATTTCTAAACATAGCACATTCAATTTTTATGCAGTCGAATAAAATAAATGTACTCTCAATGTTATTCGTTTGAAAAGTGTATTTCAATTTACTGATGTCTTATGGATTGTAAAGTAATTTTAAATTAATTTAATATTCTGGAAAATTGTACGGTAAAAGGATGTTAAACTTATACTTTGGCGACCAATACATTCTGTAGAAATTACGCTACTTTGTGTAATTGCTATAAAATACTAATATTTTGTGAATGAAAACTGGCACATGATTTAAAATATGACGACACTTTCACAGGGGTAGATTTTCCACTGAACCGATACGTGTCTAGTTGAAACAAGTTCTTTCCCTTCATGAATCATGTACAAATATGCATTTATATTTATAGATAATGGGTCAACTTAACGTAGGCAAAACATTGAGCTAAATTGCTTGAAGTTTCTCCAAGTTTCTCGTAATTTTCAAATCGTTAAAATACATTATACTATGTGTAGGAAATAATACATTATGAATTACTAACTCTGCAAGAATTGTTACTTTTCGCCTACAGTTAATTGAGAAAAACGACTTTACTTGAGTGCGTGACGTCACATGCTCATTTGTATTTAAAACATGAAAGCGATTAAAGAAATCCAATACTACTGTACTCATAGAAAAATTTTAAACAATATTCTTAAATACTAAATTTAACTCCGAAATTATATTTACAATGTACAATTTAAACAGAATTTGCTAAAATTGCGTTTTGAAATTATGCGATTT
Source organism: Maratus michaelseni (assembly GCA_963931845.1). NCBI lineage: Eukaryota > Metazoa > Arthropoda > Arachnida > Araneae > Salticidae > Maratus > Maratus michaelseni. The sequence goes on along the minus strand of OZ007586.1, from coordinate 255,290,928 downwards.
TTGATGCAAAACATTATTTTTCAAAAATATAGTGTTCTCTTAAGAATTGGATAATAATTTCGAAGCTGGTGAAGTGAAAATGTCGCCATGTTGTTGAACGTATAAAAAATATATTATTTTTTAAATTAAAATAAATATTTTTTATTTAAAAAATGCATTAAATTTTTTTTCCAAATAAACCATTTTACTTTTAATCCCATTTGTTTGAACACCCATTTTTGAAAAAAAAAGAAAATACCGTATTGTTTTCTTTAAATACAATTTTTATTAATAGGACATCTACTGTCCACCTACATCCAAGGAATTTAAATAATGCCTCCTTGGTTGAGGCTCAAACTGAAAAAAGTTACGATGTAATGATTGCTAAATGTCAATATTTGACAGACGATTTCTGATTATGTTGAATAAATTGAATCATGAAGTTTGAATGCGCAAAAAATACGTTTTTATTTCCTAGAAAAATTACTTTAATATTAACAAACCAGTGGAAACAATTTGCCTTTATAAAATTAGGAGGTAAGTTATTTATTTTCTTCCAAACACATTTAAATATATGTACTATGTCGTTTAAAGCACTTATAGTATTTATTATTTTCAAACATTTCCCATAGTTTATCATTACAGAAATCTACTTTTTTCCCTCAATTTTTAATTAAATTTCTTTCCCGTTGCCATTCAAAGGAACTGCGTATGGACAATATTTTTATAAACCAATTTCAGATTACATTTTGAATTGCACTTTTTAGTATTTATTATCCATTTTATAATGAATAATAGAGCGAAATAAATCGTCAGTTTAATGATAATCACTATACAAAATTCTATAATAAAATAAGGTGCTAATTTATCTTATAAAAACTAAAAAGTAATAAATTTGACAGTGATTTTGTTTCAATTGATAGTTTTGGATACAGACTTTTTGATGTTAATATTATTTTTAGTAAACTATCCAAATTGTTGGGCTGCAACGTATGTAAATCAGATATTAAAATATCAGAATACCTAAAGAATGGCCTATAATTTTAATTAAATAATTTAATTTTATGAAAAGCGCATATTTAATTCACTGAGAAATCATTGCTAAACAAAATGTTAACTTGTATGTTTAAAATTAATTTTTTTGCACGAATAAGCCCTACATTTTTCATTCAAATTTATTTATTTTTGACGGAAGTTCCTATATTTTGCAGCATTTTACAAACTATTTTATATTTTTCAATTTAAATTAGCATCTGATTTTATTTTTAATACGAATAAGTTATAAAATTGGTAGCTTTGTTTCTTTTATTATGAATTTTATATTTTAAAAATACAATTAAAACTTTAAACGGCTTTTTCTCAAAATGACTTTTTTTACTCTTGCGCGCATGATATCTCCAAAACCGTTTGAAGTATAGCTTTAAAATGTTTACCCTACCTAAATATTGATATAATCATGAAAATGAACTAGAATGGTGAAGCTGTGGTTAGTATGAAAAAAATTATGAGGTTATAAATGTATGTAAAAATTAGTGGGTTTTCTAATTTTTCTAATTAAAAGTTAATTACTCTTTATTTAATTAACTGTTTACAAAAGTTTTAGTTCAATTTATAGTCCGGAGTATTATGTTTGATTTAAGGTAACGTTTATGCAAATTCCATGAAATTTGCGTGAGTTATCGTGCGCGCAGTGAAATGTTATCCAAATTAAAAATTTTAATTATCAGTTTGAAACTTAGTCCCTGAATTTTTTTTAATGATACTATATCAAAATTAAAATTTTTTAAACATAGCTCAACATTAACTAAATATACTCTGAAATTTTGGTGCTTCTAGAGTCGTTACCCCTTTTTTTTTTAAATGTCAAACTCGCGACAAATTTCGCATGTTCTGCGACAATTAAAGGTGTACTGTCCCGTAATATTTGTAAAATAATAATAACAAAAACAAAAAAAAAAAATCAAACAAATGTTTATTAAAAAAAGAAGTAATTTCCTATAATTCCTTTATTTTGAGAAATTATAAAAACCAATCATAATTAATTATACTAACAATTAATAGATTTGACAAAGTGTTACATATAGATTGAAAATTTAAATTCATGTTGGTAGAGCTGCCATCTACATTTAAAATAGTTAATCATTTGTCAATACAGCAGTATTTAAATAAATTATAAAAGCTAGAATTTTAAAAATTGCATATAGCATTTAATATAGAGTAACAAGAAGTAAAATAATAAAACTTAGTTAATATAATAATTAAAAATTAGAGAATATAATAGAATATGGTTAAAGTTGTATGTTAATGTGAAAGAAAAAGAAATGCCATTAACTAAAGTTATTCATATCAATTAAATTTATTATAACATCTTACAAGTAATATGACATATCGAATTTAGAAATTAAATTCATATAAGTAATTGAAAAATGCAACCTAAATGTTATAAGATTATAAATTATGTATAATAATTATATATTTAAGCTAATAATTTTAATTGTAGCACACAAAACCTATAATTAATCAGTAGTTGAACATAATATGAAAATGATGTTGTAAATAAGTTCAAATATCTGGGGGAAATTTATAAATATTTATAGATTAAGACATCTTGATATAAATTATATATTAAATTTAAGAACAAACATATAATGGATACTTATATACTATACCATAAACACCGTTCTCATAAAATACACCATATACTAATTACTAGAAACTAATAACCAGCAACTTAACCTTCTCATTTTTTTAAATTCAGGTAAGTATATAAATTAACCCATACAACACCACCCACCTCCATAATAATTCAAAAGAATGCATCTGTACATAGCTAAACTCACCTTAACTCCACCAGAGAACACCACCACACCTCCAAAATCATTCATCTGAATGTGCCTTCACAACACTTAAACTATCCTTCATTTTTGAGCAATATAACTTTTTGTGTATGTGTGTAAAAAATAAATCACGAAAAAACTAAATGTGTAATATAGATTTAATGAAATGCGAAGGATATCCGTAATTAATGGCTTGTTGATCAACTGATTTTAAATTTTGAACTTTAAATGTATTTGAACAGAGATTATTTATTCTATGACCAAAGTTGAGTAAAATAGTAACAAATAATAGTAAATATATTTATGTAAACAGGAGTTATAATTAGGGAATAGGATACTGAAACTGCACTTTGAAAGGAAAATCATTACGCTTATCGTAAATATCAATGTTAAGATTTTTATCATTATTAAGTATTAATTTAAAATCAAGGAAGTTAATTACATTATTTGTAATATTATTTTCACCTAATTTTAAATTATTGCGATAATTTACAGGTAACAAATAATGGGAAAGACATTTCGTATGGAAGACTATGATATCATCAATGTACCTGTAGAGATAACAATCAGTTAAGGAAATATTTCATTCGTAACAATATAGATAAAGATCTGCAAGAATACTTGATGCTTTACCGCCTTGAGGCAAACCTGTACATTGTTTATAAAGTGTATCAATAAAATTTATGTAATAATGATATAGTATGAAGCGAGTTAGTGTTTTTAAATACGAAATAGAAATAGACGAGTTTAATCTTAAATTATGCTTATTTTCTTTGAATAACAAATTAATAATTTTAAACAGATCATTGATATTATCAAATTGATATTACAAGTCATTAAAGTAAAAAGTTTTAACGTAATTTAATTTTTTAATATTATTTGCAAGTTGTAAACTATTTTTAATGCAATATTTGTTGTCATTTTGTATTGTTATATCATATAGTTTAGAAAGTATAGTTAATAATAAATTACTAGCTTGATTATTATAAGTATTACATCCAATTGTTACAGTGCGGATTGTATTGGATTTTTATTAAATATAGGTATAATTGTGATGGATCGACTACTCTTATCATGTGAGTAGGCGATGTTTTGAATGAGAACGTAGTTTTTGTCCACTAATTGTCCATGTGCGTAGAAGTTGATGAAGGCTATCATTCTTTAACTTTCGACAGATGACTGTGAAAACTTGTGAGTTTTTGCTTTTCATCGATATTTATGCAAATTGTTATAGCTGGTCAATCGATGTTTGAGTATATAAGCTTCAGAATGCGTTTGGAAGTCGGAACTTGGGTCGAGTTCTTCCTCTATGAGAGTACACTGCTATTGAGTCCTCAATCCGAAGCTGAAAAGAGTATAAGCAGTGGCATTAGTCTAGGCGGACATATTGAGATCAGTGTTCGACTAGTTTGCAGCGTGGAGTTGGATTTTGGCTGAAGGCATCCTGAATTGTTGTTATCTTCAAAGTTGTAAGTTCGTTTTGGATATTTATATTTAATATATTGAAGTTTTATTTTGCTGAGTACAGTTTCAGGAAAGCTGAATTACTTTGGAGTAACGAAAATTTAGTGGTGTCCTTTCTCAAATCCTTGCCCGATTAAGTTTTAACAAATTTGACTTAATTTTTCCTCTTGTGCTCTCTTTTACGACTGAACAGCCTGGTTACTCTCACTAACAGCAATGGCTGTTACATAATTACAATATAAGGATAATGATAGTTGTGGAATTTTATTTTTAAGAGTTTATAAGCATTAAGGATGTATATATATATATATATATATATATATATATATATATATATATATACAGGACGGCCCAAAAAGCTTGTTACGCACTTTTTTTTCACCTATTAGAGATCAGTAAGCAATGTAAATTGAAAAAATGCCAAAAATAGGCAATGAAAAATAAACCAATAATTTAAAAAAAAAAAAAAAAAAAAACATAAAATTATGTTAATGAAATGGTCTTGCTATTAATTTTAAAGAGTTACACTTTTTAGGTGCGTTCGTAATTATATAAATACGTAGCACCTATTGTCGTCGCTTGGTCCGTCCGTCTGTCTGTCTGTCCGTCCGTCCGCATATAACAACGCAAAAACTACCCCGAAGTTTAATCGTCAAGCGACCGAGATACTTATTTTATTACAGAAATTAATCTGCAGACGATATAATTCATTTCACAGAATTAAAAATCATCAAGATCTGAATATTTATATAACTAGCTATAGTACGAACGCACCTCATTTGTCACGTTTGACGTACAATTTTCAACTTGTTAAACTTTTATATGCACCCCTCTCTCTCGAAAAATTTGTCAATTAGAAAATTTGTAATTTTGCTGAACAAGACCAATACAAAATACCGCATATCTGTATACTTAAAACAGAAAAAGTTATGCTTAATTAAAAATTACCATTGTGTGGCGTTGGTGTTATTTATCACGGCCAATTATGTACACGAGGGATATAGGTCCGACGGTAGTGAGAGAAAGGCCCTCCGTGGGGGTCTTTGTAAAGAAACCTAACCCGTATTTACGCAAGGTTATCCACGGCTTGAAAAAAAAAAACACGAAAAACTCCGAACGATTAGGCCGACGGCCGCGATTGTATTTGAATGCAACACTTTCTGTCTATCGACTTTGAGAGAAGAATCTCTCGGCCACTAGTGGGGCCATTGCCATTGTGAATGGAGACCATAAAACAAATTAGAAATGTAAATCTCTACGATACTAAAAGAAAGAAGAAACATGAGAAATAATAGGGGAGACCTGTGTACCTAGTGTCGCTAACCGTTCATTTAATAATATTTGGATCTAAGTTTTATTATTGAGCTGGGACCAGTAACAAGTCCGGCTGTTGTTAGTGTAGACATTTTGATTTCCTGAATAAAGACGTTGTGAGAAGTTAAAGGTGGGATCAAACAGTTTTGCAAGCACAAAAAGGTAAAATTTTGATGCAGAATTCTTTTGTTATTTTATAAATAAAGTATTAAGTTTTTTGTTTTTTTAACTGAAACACATAGATTTTTTTTTCTGAAGTGTTAAATGCGATATTAAATCCATCACATATCCACGTGGAATTTTTAATGGAGTCCATTTTATATGAAATTGCCCCAATGTTGTATTTAGACCTACATAGTTACTTTGTACCATACGTCCATGGCCCTAAATAAAATGAAATCATTTTGTTCCCTTATTTTATATTTTTAAAAATTTTCTATAATTATGAATAAGAACACAGTCTATGCCGACATGACATTTTCATTTACAATTATTTAAGTTTTATTTATGCTTTTAGTTTCTAAAATGGATGTTGCTAAGGGAATTTAGCTACATGTGTCAATATTAATATATTAGTTTCAGAACATTTAACTGATTATAAATGTCTACTATTTCTAATAATTAATCTTTACGAACTACTTAAAATTCCTTTATATATTTTTTAAACAAAATGATTATTGGAGGTTCAGCACGTTGGTGCCTTCAGCTTAAAACAAGCTTTTAAAATTGTGATAATGGACCTTTTGGAAGGAACTTTTCAAATTGTAACAATGCAGAATAATTCGTGAAAAAAAGTTTCAATTTATGTATAAAGCTTACATTCTAGAATTTTGGAAAAAAAATGGACTTTCAATAGTTCTTGTATGGTGGGCTGTGAAATGTTAACTCGTGATTTGGTATTTTCTCACATTATTAAAAAATTTAATATAAAAAAAATAAACACATTTAAAACCAGTAGCCTTTTAACTTATGTGGTTTATGATGATGATGATTGTTTATTTTATAAAAAAATATGTACGTTTCTTGCTTATTATACAGTGGAAATTAAGAATTTAAGGGAGTGGCCATCGGTAGGATAACTGCCGACCCTAAGTGCATTGGTGTTTTCGTTCCTAGCGCCATTTACACTGCTTCAGAAAAACGATTCTATTTGGTATAATTTCCAATTTTAAGTATGTTCGATACTTCCAATAATAAGTAAATACTAAAAGCATAGCATGCGTGCACATTGATTTAACAGTTTTAAAAGAGGTTAGTTGCTCAGATTTTCTGCATTAAACGAAAAGTGGCCTTAGGTACAAAGATCTCTTACTACATATGCGGTTGACCTTAAACAAGGGATAATCCATTTTGGAACAATATTAGTTTCCAAATACTCCAAAATATTTAACGTATCATTATAAAAAGTTGTCAGTTATTATTGGAGTAATGAAAATCCTCTATTAATAAAGCTTTTGATTTTTTAAAAGCATGTTTCAAGGATTTAAAACTACGTATATTAGACCGGGAGGCGGCAGCACAGACAATCACCTCATCGAGTTCACGGCTGAAATTCCAGAATTAGTTAAAACTTGATTCGCATATTAAAACGCAATCGGTCTGCCAAGTCATATCTTGGTGGAAAACACCCGAAAACCCGATTTTAGCGGTTGGCTCGTAGGTTTACCATTGTGTGTTCCTGCTCCCAGTCCTCCATGTTTTCAAACCTTTGAGTGCAGGAAAGCACAATGGTAAACCTACGAGTCAACCGCTAAAATCGGGTTTTAAGGTGTTTTACACCAAGATATGACTTGGCAGACCGATTGCGTTTTAATATGCGAATCAAGTTTTAACTAATTCTGGAATTTCAGCCGTGAACTCGATGAGGTGATTGTCTGTGCTGCCGCCTCCCGGTCTATATCTCTTTACACGATCTCTGCCTGTGGAATGCTTTATTTGGATGTATGTGTTTTTTCTTACTTGTTACCATATATTTGATCTAAAACGTTATCATAAATTTGTTTATGGTCACTATTTTCACTGATGAAGCAGCGTTTGGAATGGTAGGAAAAGGTGATATAAGTTTGCTTCTTATACTCATTATAGCTAAATTAATTTTAAAGATACAAGTATGAATTTTTTTGTAGTAATCTTGTTGCAGTAAAAGGAAAAAAATCAAATTGACATGTTCTGTCTAAGGGGGCCGTATAGAAATTTAAAATGTATAACTTTTTGAAAAATAATGGTTTGACAATTTCATTAACATAACATTATTTCTTACCTTATTGTGAACATTTTTGCAATTTACATTGCCTACTTATCTTCAAGAGATTAAAAATTAAAGCGCGTTTCAATAATTTTGGAACACTATCTCTATATAAAATATTATAGTATCATATATTCTAATACGAGCAAATCTTGTGTGTGTGTGTGTGTGTGTGTTGTTATGCAAATTTTATCTTAAAAACGGCTCTAACGATTTTGACGAAATTTTGCATCCTACCGTTTTGGGGCACCAGAAAACGATTGGGATAGGTCACAAGTTCGAGAAAATTCGATTAGTGGGTCATTTTGGGTCATGGTCAAGCTAATTGTATCTAAAAAATGGTTCAAACGATTTTGATGAAATTTTGTATCCGACCCTTTTCGGGCACGGGAAGAATATTGAACTGTGTCACATGTTCGAGAACTTTCGATTAGTGGGTCATTTTTGGGTCAACGCGGGTCAAATTAATTTTATCTAAAAAACGGCTCTAACGATTTTGATTAAATTTTGTGTCCTACGAGTTTCGAGCACGATAAAAGCATTGGGCTAAGTCAGATGTCAGAGAAAATTCGATTAGTGGGTCATTTCTGGATCATTGTGGGTCAAGATCTAAAAAGCGGCTCAATTAACACTAAATTTTGCATACAATGGTTTTCGGGCACGAGAAGACTGTTGGGCTAGGTCACATGTTCGAGAAAATTCAATTAGTGGGTCATTTTGGGTCATGGTCAAGCTAATTGTATCTAAAAAACGGTTCAGACTATTTACACTAAATTTTGCATCCTATGGTTTTCGGGCACGAGAAGACTGTTGGGCTAGGTCACATGTTCGAGAAAATTCAATTAGTGGGTCATTTTGGTCATGGGTCATTAGGGGTCAAGCTATTTTATCTTAAAAACTGCTCAGACTATTTACACTAAATTTTGCATCCTATGGTTTTTGGACACGAGAAGACTGTTGAGCTTGGTCACATGTTCGAGAAAATTCAATTAGTGGGTCATTTTGGTCATGGGTGGAACTCAAATTTGAACTCTAATTTAATTTTGACCGAGCATGGCTCGGTCTTTCCTGCTCGTATAAAATAATATAATTAAAATATTAATATATTGAATATATGATGAGATATAGGTATTGAGTTTTCACGATATTTCACTGGTATTTTTATAGGAGTTGGCCTATAGTATTGACTATCAAATTATGACAACTCTTTGCTGTAGTTCGCGCATGCGCAGTTAAATTTTATTTCATACAATTACCTATATCTCATCAAATATTCAATGTATTAATATTTTAATTACTGTATACTATTTCTACGATTTTTGTCAAGTTTTTGGAAAGCGGTGTTAAATTTGGCTGAAACCTCTGCCTGCTATAAGAAAACCTTTTGAATTTTTCACAGAAACGTTAACATCTTCACGAATATACGTGATATGCTTACACAAATGCACACAAATGTTGAACAGGGCATACATAGTCATTTCCTACAGTGACAGACCATTTTTAGCATTTCCTGTTACTTGGGTGATCGAAATTATTATTTTATTATTAAAATTATTATTTCCTGCCTCCTAATTGTCCTCGTGATAAAATCTTCACTGAAAAGCTTGAAGTCAAACATGTTCTTTACATCCTCAAAGTTCAAGGGCGTTTCGGGCATTTCCTCACGAGTTTCAGTAGATACTGGATGGAACGTCTGAAATTGGTCACTGCTCCTCAAATTCTGGACATCAGTGTATAAAAGAAACATATTACAAGACAACAATGTAAAATTACGACTACGACATAATAATTTTTATAATGATCATATTACATATAGGTAAATAAACAGCAATGCCAATCTATTGAATTAAATTTTACAACAAGTATTAAAATTTACATAAATTGTGTTCTTGATTTCATTATATAAAATTGCAGCATAAGTGCCTAGCTACTTTCTTATGAAGGTAATCTAGGGTCAAATGGATTATTAAGTTTTGTGTGTGAACGTGTTGTCCTGATTCGAACATTTGTGCTTGAATCTACCTGAATCTGATTTTCATGGTTACTTCGAGCAATAATTTGTTAATTAAGTTTATGTGGTCGTCTAGCTGGTATCAATACGGTGGTAGAAGTTTCCATTTCATCCCTTGTAGAAAAAAACAAGACTAGATTTGAGCTTCCATCGAGGGATCCACTTGCCGCTAGCCAGTGACGTTTCATTTTGATTTAGTGTGGAATAAGATTTTACAGCTGAGAGTTTGCTTACGTCGTTAGGTGTTGAATTTAATACTTCAAATAAAAGTTTATTTGAATCGACGGGGTTCCCTTCAATTAGTGACATTGCGTACTACTACTTAGTCATTTTATTTTAAGCTAGTGTTAATATTTAGAAAATTTCTTAGTGTTAGTATCCCACTTCTGATTCTTTTAGTGTCTCAGCTTATAATTTGATCATCGTTAAGTTAACTGCATGCTCCACTGTCAAAGTTTTAAATATATATATATTTTATTGTTAATTTGTGTCTTGTGGCTACTTTCTTAGCTGACGGGATCGAAGGGTGCGCCACAAAACAACTAAATATTTATTTAAATTATTTGTTGAATTATTTTGTATGAAAATAATTTAAAGTAGTATTACTCAAATGTTTCAAATGAAGCTAAATATTGGTATAATGATCATAATAAGCTACTAAAAATACTCACTGTTTTTTTTCTTTATAATTTAAGGGGTTTTGTTGAAAAGTTCAATTAACAAGGTACAGTAACACACAGCAGAAATAAAAATATAAAATATAATAAAATTAAATTTTTTACTTACTCTGCTGAAATTTGTAGGAATAAAATGCTTTCTCTTTTTTCGTCGATAACCATCTATTCTCTAAAACTTCATCGTTAGGAAAAGAAAATAATTAGATTTTTGGAGTATTGGGAAAATTTCCTTGGCAGAAAGTTACGCAAAATATGTACAGCATATTTTTTGTACATATATTTTTTATAGAACAATATAAATACTAATAATTATTAATAATCCGCGTGGCAAACAAAATAAATCAAAACATAACTTTTTTTCGAACGATCGTTGTTATCCGTCCGTCTAGTGACGTTAGAGCAGAAACGAAAAACCGTGTCTTCCCTTTTTCCCTAATCTAGGGGGGAGTTGATTCTAGGCGCTTTAACGGTTAAAAAAAATTAAAAAAAGATGGTTTTAAAGTATTTCTGTAGAACATCTCCTTAACACAAAATATATTTCAGTAGCCATACATAAAAAAAATTTAATTGTTCTCTTAAAAAGATACGATTGATATTGGAATATATTTAACGCCATTAGAATCAACATCAAAGTTTATGGTTTGTATATGATAATGTATTCGAAAGACTTTGCTTGCTTATTAAAATACTTTTACTGCTATAATGAAATTTGTGATAAACTTTAGCGAAAACTTGTTAAAATTTACATTACAATATAAATACCTCCACGTCTAAACATTTTCCCACAAAATGAGACTAGACATACAATTATATTGTAAAACAAAATCTCTCATTTGTATTAAAAACATGCAAGTACAGAAAAAATAATCGTGATCTCATATGATGTCTAATTTATGCATGAATCTATACTTACTTTCTTAATGCTTACATTATCTTTTTTGTGGTTTATAAAGTCCTTAAAAGAAGAAATAATAAATCTGAGTTGTTTTTCTTTCGTAAATTTCTATAAAAATATATTCTTATACTTATGAATTGTTCTCTAATTTAGTTACTGCGTATTTAAATCATATTAAAATTTAAGTATGTTATTCAATTAAATTTCGAAGGAAAATTAAAAACACACATAAAAATTGACATGTTATAAGCGATAATTCGGGAGAAAAGTAAAGAGGCAAAAATAACTTGTACTCGAGTGCTCTAAAATATATCTACTTGCGACAAAACGATATTTGAAAGTACGCTGTCTATTAAATCCTGCAAAATTTCAAGTTATTCACTTTCCTAGATATTCTTGAAGCAATATAGAGAATGATAAGTAAATTTGTTACTCCTCTTTCTAGTTAAATATATCAAATAGTTATCCAATAGTTCATACAGTGACATTGCATAGTTAAAATCGACAACATTTATATAATTATTACTTGTTTATTTACAAGAGTATTTTAAATGCATTTATTTTATTGATAAGATTTAAAATATCGTGAATTTAAACTCCCTCAAACATATTGATGTTTATTATCAAAAGACGGCAATCTCTTATGATGCTAGAAATTTCAGTGACCTAGATTAGAAAAGATGTTTGTTATATTCATTGAAGCGAAATGAAACGAACGCGCCTGCAGACTTTGAGCAAATAAAAGATAAATATTTTGCCTTTGATGGGAATACGCATTTTCATGAAAAATAACATTGCATTCACAGTTATCCATTGCACCATTTGTATATTTGGAAGATTATAATGGAACTTTTAAAATTTTAATTGGATTTTAAGCGGATTTCATGACGAAAAATTTATTACAGTCAAGATAATGAGTAAATTGTTGAAAATATTTCTTTGTATTGCAATTGAAACTACCATACGTTAAAAAAAGAAAAATACGTGGGAACGGTTTATACAATATTCTTAGTGTGCATGTTCATAATTTTAATTTCAAAGAGAAATGCCTAATGAAGCTGAAGATAGATTTTCTAAAAGGAAGAGTTAAAGAGAAAGGAGTAACAGAGAGTAATTAGAGAAAATTAAAACTGCAGTTAATCATATGAACGTATGAAAATAAATTTCTCATGAAAAACAGTAGAACTAAAACTAAGTTTCAAAGAAAATATTTTTAATCCCCTTTCCTTCGATAAGAAAAACAAAGAGTATTATTCTTAGACATAAAATTTCAATATGAAAGATAATTTGGTTTCTATCTTACAAAATTGCAAAGATTATAAATCATAATGACAATAATAATATAATGACATAACAATTTATATTAAAAATCTGAATAGAAACGATAAATATTTAAATTTTTCATCTTTTAACTTCAGAATTTCCCGCTCCCCTCTAATAGAAACAGCAAAGGCGAAATAATGCAAAACAGGAATTTTTAAATAAATAAGTAAAATATACATTTTGAAATGAAAAACTCTAGAAAAATTAAAAGGATGTAAAGTAGGGGTGGCCAACAAACGGCTGTCTGCCCGCATGCGGCCCGCCAAGCCTTTCTTTGCGATTCGCCGTCCTCTTTTTACAATTGCAAGAATATCTTAAATTTTATTGTTTGTGAAAGGATGTCATACGAACTGAAACAACCAATGTCACACGAACTGAAATCAAAAATGAAATCTGTAAATTTGCCTACCAATCTCATGTTCCCTACTACTCATGTTCCCTCCCTACTAATGTTCCTTATTTGAAAAAACATGTGTTCATTATTTGGAAGTACATTTATTCATTACTTGAAAACGCATACGTATGCGAACATTTTTTTAGAAGGATGAAACATATTAAATCCCAACTGAGATCTAAAATTACAGATGCACATCTACAAAACGCCTTGCTTGTCGCAAACACATCAGTAAAAAAAAAAAAAAGATTTGTATACATTTTGTTCTGCCAAACAATATCAAGTGTCTCATTAATAAATTCTCTTTCCTTAATTTTGTCTTTGTCGCATGCTATGAGGTAAGTCAAATTATTAAATGCAAATACTTTTATATACTTCTATAATAATATAAGTAATGGCACCGCTGCCATTTTGTCACTCTATTTGGCATGGAGCGAAAAATATTGTTTTTGAAGTAAAAACTTCTATAGGCGTGTTGGGCATTTTTTGAGATGGGAAAAAACCATTGAACTCGCGACACTGTTACCGACACCTCTGTATATTTGAAGTGAAAACTTCTTTAGGCGCGTTGGGCATTTTTTGAGATGGGAAAAAACCATTGAACTCGCGACACTGTTACCGTCACTGTTACCGACACCTCTGTATATAAGTATGTACATGTATTGTGTATAGTTAGGTATGAGGTAGAGCGGGGCGGGCGAGTCGCGCGCCGCATGCTTGCTTGTGCGCTATTGCACCGCGGTATAGTAAGCGGTATAGTACGCGGTATGGTAAGCGGTATAGTAACGCAGAAAAATTTAAGCGGTATAGTAAGCGGTATAGTAAGCTGTATAGTAAGCGGTATAGTAAGCTGTATAGTAAGCGGTATAGTAAGCGCAGAAAAATGTAAGCGGTATAGTCACACAGAAGAAATGTACGCGGTATAGTAAACGCAGAAAAATGTAAGTGGTATAGTAAGCGGCATAGTAAACTCAGAAAAATGTAAGCGGTATTGTAAGCGGTATAGTAAGCGCAGAAAAATGTAAGCGGTATAGTACGCGGAATAGTAAGCAGTATAGTAACGCAGAAAAATGTAAGCGGTATAGTAAGCGTTATAGTAAGCGGCATAGTAAGCACAGAAAAATGTAAGTGGTATAGTAAGCGGTATAGTAACGCAGAAAAATGTAAGCGGTATAGTAAAAGCAAAAAATAGTAAGCGGTATAGTAAGCACAGAAAAATGTAAGCGGTATAGTAAGCGCAGAAAAATGTAAGCGGTATAGTACGCAGTATAGTAAGCGGTATAGTAACGCAGAAAAATGTTAGCGGTATAGTAAGCTGTATAGCGGTATAGTACGCGGAATAGTAAGCGGTATAGTAACGCAGAAAAATGTAAGCGGTATAGTAAGCGGCATAGTAAGCGCTTAAAAATGTAAGCGGTATAGTAAGCGCAGAAAAATGTAAGCAGTATAGTAAGCGCAGAAAAATGTAAGCAGTATAGTAAGCGGTATAGTAACGCAGAAAAATGTAAGCGGTATAAAAGAGACATGCGCCGCATGCGCCCCGTGCGGGACGCACCGCACACAATCGACCACCGATCCCAAGTCCTGAGAGACTTTTAATGCACCAGTAGCTTTGTCTGGCTACGGCGCTTCGGCCGGCCAGAGAGCGGCACCCCACTGCGGACCCTCTAACCTAGTACCCACGAGTCGACGACATAGGTCGCTACGACAGTAACTCCATTCTGGGGAAACTCCCGCACAGGACGGAAACCTTGGCAAACTGGCGAAGGACACCCAGCGACTTCGTCGCCGAAACCCCATAGGGGGGTTCGGCGCTACATTCGTATCGCTACATTAAATGTAAGCGGTATAGTAAACGCAGAAAAATGTAAGCGGTATAGTAATCGAAGGAAAATGCAAGCGTTATAGTAACGCAGAAAAATGTAAGCGGTATAGTAAGCGGTATAATAACTCAGAAAATATAAGCGGTATAGTAAGGGGTATAGTAAGCGGTATAGTAACGCAGTAAAATCTAAGCGGTATAGTAAGCGGTATAATAGCGCAGAAAAATGTAAGCGGTATAGTAAGCGGTATAGTGCGACTGAAGTCTGGTTCCCGAAATTTTTGTATGTAAAGTAATATGCATTATTTTTCATGTACAATAGCGCATTAAATGAAAATTTTAATATAATTTTTGAAGCAGTAGTTTATAATAATGAATAAAAAGACACTTCATTTAAAAGTATTTCCTGCACAATAAAACATTTCCTGACGATTCAAAAAATACACGCGTAATTGTTCAAGTTTTCACTTCTGTCGGCACTCCCGGAGTGCCATTATTTTTTTTTTCCTACCGATCTTCGATGCTATGATATTGATTATTGAACAATGAAATGCCTATCCACTTGGCGCCTTGTGCATAGCACTATATACTTACACCACGCTTGTTGCGGCTCTAGAAAGCAGTCATTTAAAAGAGTTCAATACTTATATTGAATATTTACGATTTTCAACATTTCAATGATTATTTCCGTATTATATAGTGTTCTTCCTAGTGTCCTTTTCATTTGGCGGGCCGCCCGGTAATCTGAAATGAACGTCCGAATTGAATTTTACAATGTATATCTATTTAAAGTTATGTTTTTATATCTAGTTGCACCGGATGTTTCTTTTATCCAAATTCTGCGAAAAAGTTGGGTGTGATAATATTAGTAAAAAAATATCCTCAGTCCGGCAAACAAGTTTGCTTTTAAAATTTGGCCTGCCTCGAGAAAAGTTTGGCCACCCCTCATGTAAAGGATTAAAAAGGATGTCGATAAATTTTTTTCAGAATGAATAGGAGTTATGAGGTCTTTCCCATATTGTATTACTGTATTTAAACTATATGAGTACTTTTAGATATAAATTTAATCAAAACAAGCTACCTTCCAATTTTAGATTAATATTGAAGCTTAATTTCTTAGATGTCTCGTTCAGTTGGAAGTTTATTTCTATCTCGCTTAGAACTTCAGTTACAAGCATTTGAATATTAGTAATTTAATAGGTATTTTAGGTTAATATTGAAGGGGTTTAATTATAAATATAAATACGGGGTTTAATTCTAATTATATTTTTTTCTCAAAATTATATTTTTAATATTTGGTTTTATCGTAGAAATATATGCATGTAATATTATGAAACTTTGTAGAAAATATCTTAAAAGAATTGATTTCGGAAACTAATAGTATGATTATATTATATTATTTTCCTTTTATTTTTTGTTGGTGAAAGTTATGAATTGTCGAAAAAATTCAAGAATTTGTTTTTGCCTGTGAAACGTTTCAAACATAGATGACAACCTTTCGGTATTCTTCCGGAGTCTGAATCAATTCAAACATGCTTTGAACCAGAAATTCTATTTAAAAAACAAAATCGCATAAGAACCACATGTTCAACATTGTTCATCCAGGCACATTTTCTTAAATACATGTTATGTTTCAAAACATGTTAGGCTTGGGTCAGACTCCAGAAGAATACAGAAATGTTGACAACTATGGTTTAAATGTGTCAAAATTTTTAAATAGCTCAGTTATAAGCAATGATAGCGATTCATATTTCGAAGGAGACTTTACAATAAAAAATACGCAATAAAAATATAGTGATTTAATTTGAGTTTCGATATTTTGCATAAGCGTTATTATATAGCTATTTATATGTAAATTTTGAGCTAAAAAAATCAAAATATTTGAAAATATATAGTTTTTTAACATGTTATCCAAAGTTTGTATCCCTATTGTACAAAATAATGCACATAAGAAATCCACTTTTTAAATATTGAATAAGAAATCCGCTTCGAAGATAATCGAATAACTTAAAGAGATAAGTTACTTAAAAATTTGCCTGGGTAAGTGAATTCACTACTCTTTAATTATTTTTATGGATTAAAAAATGTCAGGTTTGTGTTATTGTTTACCTTGTTTCTTTTTTATTTATTTTTTCTCAAGATATGTCTAATTATAGAAAACACAATTTATGATAGAAAATACAAAACAGTTATACAAAATTACAAACAGTTATACAAAACTCTTTGTTCGAACAAACTGATATCTAAGTGACACATAAATTGTTAGTAGTGGATCCATTTCTGTGCATCAAACTTTTAATTGTAATTTGAACTTGCTTGGAAACATTCTCTTAATTGCATAACAATGTTTCCTGGTTTAAGCTTCAACAGTGCCTGAAATATGTAAAACAATATCTGAATAAAAAAAAATTGCAAATGCTGAAAAATATTTTATGTTTTTATTGGAAGGCTCGGAAAATTTTAGTTTTTCGGCTTAACGTACACGTTTATTTTTATAAAACTTATATTTCAATTGTATTAATTTTTATAAAGATGAATGCATACGTAATCAAAGTATTTGCCTTGGTGGACATGATCTTTTCCCATCTTTCTCTCTGTTTGTTTTTACTGCGTTGGTAGAATGCCTTGTTTTTCGAGTTGATCCACTGATCAGCCCCACTTTCCCCATGTGCCCCCCCCGTGGGCAAAACGCGCTCCCGCCCCTCCCCATAATTTAATTGACACGGCTTCATATTTAAAAAATTATGTTATGTGTTATAAAATATCGTAAAGTTTAAAACAGATCGCTTTATTGTATTTCCTAACACTATCGTGTTTATCCATGTACTTACACTTAAAAACCGTGGTGTATAAAGGTGTCTCGATCGATGGTGGGTAGGAGAAGTAGTGTACGTGCCATGAGATTCCTCTATTCAAGTAACAATCAAAATTACGAAGCACCACTTGGCGATACGGTTCAACCAGAATCAGAGGGGCTAAATATTCTCGACATGTATGACATAGTAGTACGCATCGAATTAAACTGTTTATTAATTTTTTGCACGCAAGTATCGGCGGCTGCTTACAGTATTCCCTTGAAATACACTTTATGTCCAAAAGTTACCGGGTACGTTCGATTTTAGACGTTTTGTCGAATAGCTACTTGACCGATTCTTCTGGAACTTATAAATTCTAAAGAACATGTATGAAATCACATTTTTCAAAAAAGGTTAATCACGAAGGCAATTAGGGGACCAACAATAAGTTGAAAAGAAAAAGAATTGCGACTACCCTGTAAAATAAAATACTGAAAATAGCCTGTAGCTGTAGGACATGACTATGTAGATCTTCAACAACATTTGCGTTCATGTCTACCAGAATATCACGTATATTCATTTAGATATAAAGGTTTCTTTAAAAAATTCCGGAAATTTCCGCAAGTTTTTTGTTTGTAGCATGCAACGGTTTAAAACCAAATTTAAAGCCACTTTCAGGAAACTTGAAAAACAACAGTAGAAATAACAAATTACAATGAGAAAAGAAATATATTAATTATTTGATATATGAGCATTTGTAAAAAATAATTTTTAACTGCGCATGCCCGAGAGATAACAAAACTTTTTTCTTAATTTAGTAGTCAATTACATAAGGCAACTCACATGAAAAGGCCAGTCGAATGTCGTAAAAATTAAGAAAGATATTGGCGATATAGTGAGCTGAATTTCAGTTGTTTTCTAAAAGTTGCTGGCAGGTAAGGGATTTTCCACAAATTGTTATTTTTTATTAACTGACTTCCAACAAAGGAATTAGCATTTAACGTATGTCTATACATAGATTTGGAATAGATACTTCGATTTTAATAATTCTTTTTTTTAAATTTAGAACGGCCTCGTTCTGATGATTCTTCCAAGGAGAATTGAAACATCAAATAAATATTTTAATTAAAAAAATAAAATGAAGAATAATAAATTGTGGAAAATCTCTTATCACAAAGCGACTTTTAGAAAAAAACTGAAAAGTAGCTCACTAAATCCTCGATATCTTTCTGAATTTGCACGATATTCGACTGGTATTTTTATATGAATAGATATATGCAGTTGATTACTAATTTATGCAAAAAAATGTCATCATAAATATGTAATTGTGGTTTTATTTCATAAAATAGTTGATATATTTATATTCTAACTAAAGTATGTTGTTTCTACTGTGCTTTGTCAAGTTTTCTGAAAGTGGCGTTAAACTTAGTTGAAAGCCATGGTATTAAAAAAAAAAAAAAAAAAAAAAAGCGAAAATGTCATGAATTTTTTAGATTTTTTTTTATATTACCACGAATATACGCGCTATTTCTACACAAATGAACGCAAATGTTGTTCAATATCCTCATATCCATATTCTACAGCTAAAAATAATTTTGAGCATTTTATTTTAGAGGGCGATCGCAAATATTGTTTTTCATTCAATTTGTTGTTGGTCCCGTAAATTCTCGTGATCAAACATTTGTTGCAAAATATGAGGTAAACATGTTCTTTAAATTCCCGAAGTTCCAGAACAATTTGTCAGTTATTTCTCTAGATATTCGACAAAACGTCTAAAATTGAAAGTGTCCGGTGACTTTTGGCCATATAGTATAACTCAGAACTTTAAACTGAATGAAGTTACAATTATACATGATCTTTAAATTGACAGATAATATTTACATGTGAGTGACAAAAACTTTCCGAACCACCTAGTATAATTTTGCTCGTGGTGAAAACGGCTATAGTTAAAATTTTGCAATTGATTTTTAAAACCTATTCTTTAAATTATAGATTTAAAATTTACACACGCATTTTTTGTGTATGACTAATGTGTGGTGTACTGCTATTTTACTAAATGCAAACAAACTTAGTACAAAACGTGGTGTAGGCAAACTGCCCTCCGCTCGAAGTTAACTAAATTTTTATATGCACTCTTTCTGGATGCAATGCAATGTAGTTCAATAATATTCCATTAAGTGTTAAACATGCAGGTGCAAACGGCTATTCAAAAATATTATTGATCATTCTAGGGCTGTCACAATCGGGACAACGATGCTTGTCTCATCATGTTGGATATCAAAGTAGTATTTAATAACGTTTAGATGCCCTCAATCTTTGCAGCGTTGGGAAAGATGGGATATGCCCTAGCAACCTATTCAAACTGGTAAAGAGTTTCCTGTCTGATAGGAAGGTGTCATACCGAACAGAAATCCTATCACTTCTGCGTGAATAAAATGTTGGTTGTCTGCAGGGCTCGAACTCAGGTCCTTCTTTTGGAACCTCGTCGTAAACTCACTCTTTGAGCTGGACGTAGGCAAGTTCGTTCCGATAACCACCTATGCTAATGACTTCAGATTGATAATACAGGCGCCGAATGCGTACCAATGTGGTCGCCGTGCAAAAATTGCACTGGCTAGAATTGCTGAGTGGGCAGCGCTGCACAAACTTACGTTTAGTGTAGAAAAGACAGTTGCAATGTACTTCCAGAAGACCCGTAGGATATGAAGAAGGAATCCTAGGACAACTCCTTGCATGCATTTCTTCGGGGTTTCCGTCAAAACGGCGTTTTCCGCGAAGTACTTGGGAGTGATGTTGAATGCAAAGCTCAACGACATGGCGTACGTGAAATATATAAGGGAATAAGTGGCCAATACACCAGATAGATCCACTCCCTCAGTCGGAGGGACTGAGAGACTCGCCATATACACCTGTAGTTTCTGATGGACGGGTACCTATCGGATGCGAGAGAAGCTGGTCTCGGCTCAGAGACTGGCATTCCTTCAGATCACAAGTGCTACCGTACTACTAGTACGATAGCAGTTAAGATCCTGGCCGGTACCATGCCCCTAGATTTGCAAGTTGAGAAATACAGCTTCTCACACGAGTTTTCCGTCTGAACAGCAACATTGATATCGCCCCTGTTCATGTACGTGCAGACGACATTCAACTAAAAGTTGAACGTTGGAACATCCCGTAAAGGCCCTGACCATCTACTGGAAGGAGGCATCTCAGCTGGTTGAAGGCTCCCCAGAACACCGGGGAGTTACAGTCTTCACCGATGGATCGAAAATAGACGGTGGTGTCACCTCTAGCATGGCAAACTTCGATAATGGGGTCCCTGTGGGAGAACGCTCTTACGGGCTGCCGCCTCATATCCCGGTGTTCCAGGCCAAGCTTGTTGTAATGGTTAAAGCGTTGGAAATGTATAGAAGTAGTTATGGTCGCCTTCTTTATAGACTCATGGTCGTTACTAATGGCTCTGTTAAACCCGGACTCTCTCGACCCTCTGTTCGTAAGGGTTCATGAGTTGAGGGAATACATGTAAGTAAGGTGGTTCTGCGTTAAGACCCATGTCGGTATCACCGGCAATTATGCTGCAGACAGGCTTGCAAAGGCAGGCGCTGGTCTGCAAGAGGTCACAGTCCTTGTTCAACTCTCACCGCGCTCAGCCAAGAGCATGGTTAGCAGATAAATATTATATCTCTGGCAGCTTCAGTGGGAGCTGTTGGTCACGAGCCAATGCATCTTCCGAATATCACTCAAAGTTGAGAGACGTGCTTGGACTTCTTCTATGATAAATTGGGCAATCACGGGACATGGGCCCTTCCCAGCCTACTACCGACAATTTCATGTTCGACATTTGGTTTGTGCATGTCCTTTTTGTACATCTCAGAGTCCAGTCACCAGCGAACACTTGCTGGTAGATTGTGTCGGAACTAGCCATTGAGGGAGAGATTTTGCCCAAAATGGACTCAGACTGTTTGGTACCGGACATGAGAAAGTTCCTCGCAGCGTTGCACAAAAAAATGGGGCCGCATCTTTGGAGGTAGTATTAATAGTAACTCCTCTTTCATCGGATCTGGATGGGCGTTCGAGTTCGCGTCATAGTTTGAAGATAGACGAAAGAAGAAAGAAATTTTGTGCAATTCAGGATTTCAAGACTTATAAAGTGTAAATATGTAAATACAACTTTTGTTATATTCCTATTCATTATTCATTTAGTGTAACATATTCCAATATCATACTCAATGTAAATAATGTAAATAAAGTCCACTTTCGCGTGTGGACACCTCCCCGATTATACGTGTGATGTTAATGTAATTATGTTGTGTAGTCTTTTAGAGAGAAGTGAGGGCTTTTAATAAGGGGTGTGCTGTTCGCCCCGTATGAGGGAGAAGTCGGCGAGCTAGGCAAACCTCCCTGTAAGAGTTTGAACTCTCGCGAGCACGATAAGCTATGTAAAATCTAGGAAGGCATCACGTTGTGGGCTAGACAAATCCAAGTTCCGTTGCTAAGGTTTTGATAGGTCGTCAGTATTTTCTTTTGTCATGTCCAGTAGTGGGTGAGTGCAGTAACCAAGATGTTCTAATTCAAGCGCGTGGCTTAATGTTTCTTTATTTCCGTGTTACTAAGTGTATTAGCATAAAAATTGGCATATTTGGCATAACGTTTAAACTGGCTACAGCGAGGGTCTAGAGCAGTGGTTCCCAACGGGGGGCGTACGTCCCACAGGGGGGCAATTCGACTTTTCAGGGGGGCAATTCCAGATTTTTGTGAACTTATACCCTCTGAATTATTTTTGTAATAGTAATGCTGTAGACTGAAAATAATAGTTACATATTCAAATTTAAAAAAAACAAAATGAAAAAAAACAAGTTTTTTATTCACTTTTTAAAAAGTCTCCATTCAAAAGTTTTAAATACACTCGAACCAGAATAATTATAGAAAAAATTATTAACGATATTTAGATACTTTTATATATTTAAAAATTCTTTATAATTTTTCTGATTTATAAGTATTTTAGAATTTTAAACAACTTTTTCGACTATTTATTGAATGAGTCGCACTGCAATATGTCACATGGAAATCAATTTTACACATGAAACTATTCAAGTGTATATATAACAATTACTTGACAACCTTTTTTTACAGAATTTTTTATCACGTTTTATTCTGATTAGAAATTGTTGTGTAATTTAATCGCAGAAGTTCTGTGATTAAATAAGACAAAAATGTTTTATTCAAAATTATTGATTGGTCTAATAAAGGATTCTGAGCACTCTATACATCACGCATACATGCCGACCGTTGCGAAGAGATTAAAAGTGACCCTTTTTGTGCCAATGATACTTTAAACTACGAGTAGTATCAGATGATTATTAAAAATATTTGATTCATCCATTACCTTCGGTATGTTTCAGGATCAATGTTATATGTTTTTTACTCTATCAGTTCATTCATTTAAACTTTTATAAGAATTATATTTTTTAAGGGGAGGGGGGGGGGCATCATTATTTTAGAGATGCTTTGGTGGGGCATGGCCAAAAAAGGTTGGGAACCACTGGTCTAGAGAAACCAACCCAAACTGGAAAATTCTACGCATTTCAAGTGAACCCGAAACCGAACCCGAACTTAACCGAGACCGAAATGGACGAACTTTAATCCATATTTTAATACAATTACAGATAAATATTCTACATTGATATTACATCTTTAATATCAATTGTATATTTTATGTTGAAAAAAGAGACATATCTACTCATTAATTATCAAATATATAGATTTTTCGTCTGAAAATTATGCTAGACTTTTTTATTGAAAAATGAGGTTTACTTTAACCCAGCCCACAAGAGCCAAATCCCCGTACAAAACCAACTCAAACCTGACCCACAACGAAAAAATGTCAACCCGACACGACCTGATACAGAACTCTACTGTGGTTTTGAGATATGTAATTCACCACTATGCCTTATCTACAGCCTGGAAAAAAAATCTGAAGTAAAGTTTCATGTATATATTTGCATACACTTGCGAAGACCATAAATGTCTAAAACTGAAGTCTTTGTAATGTAATATGCACTTAGATTTTGGTCAGATGTTCTGTTGTGGCAATATAATGTTTCAAATTACTGAAACGGTTTAATAGAAAATAAAAGAGCGTCAGAGTGAATAAAAAAAACTACATTCATAATAGAGTTAGGGAATTTGTAGTAACTAAAATAGTGCTGCGATTCTCTCAGGAAGTATATATTGGCTGTATGCCTAGGAGCTGAATAGCTTAATGAATAATAATAAAAAGTAATATAAATGCATTAATTGAAATGGAGCGAGTGCGAGTACAGCGTTAAAAGTAGTCTAACATCAAATACATGATATGTTTATAGCATGTAATAATATGTAAATTTTAATTAAAAATTAGAAATAACATATTTTACTGTAATAATGTAAGTAATAGCAGAATTTTTGGAAAAAAAATATTATTCATTGCTAAAAAAGTATTTTAATCGAATAATGTAATTGAATAATTCAATTGAAAATATGTAATCATGGCAATAGACAGAAAATAATTAAAAGAATAATAGTTTTAATAAATACGCTGTTATTTAAAATGCATAAAATAATGAATGAAACGAAATGAGGAAATATTTATTATATAAGTAAATAAACAACAAAATATTTCTCTTCATAAAATTCATCTACAGTTTTATGTTACGAATACGAAAAGCGTGAGACGTCCACGAAATCGAATTGCATTGTCAAATGTGATCATTAGCCAAAGATAAAAGTGATCAGATTGAAACCATTATCGTTATAAATTTAGAGAAAACTTCCCTATTTTGCCTATTTTCTAAATATAATATTTTTAGAGGAGATTTTAAACATAATTAAACGAAAGTTATCGATTAAATTCGCATACTCCCAATATTTATAATAAAAAAAATCACCCCACATCTAAACATTCTCCAAGATAAACTAAAAAAAAAAATAACCTATTTTGACGTGAATTCTTTAAAATTCTTTGATACTTTTTCATTAAGGGGCATGAGAGTTTTTCAGATTGAAAATTAATTATATTTTATAAAAAATTTTAAAGTCTAGAAACGAGATAGAAATAGGTAGGTTTTTGCAATAAAACCACATATTTTGGACTTTCAAAAACCAAATTTTTATTAATTGAGAAATATAGACTTTTAGACTCGCTTTTCCTCGATGTTGAGCGGCGTGTTGCGTTCCGCAGCATCCGATATTTTCCTGAGTGGTTTTCCTGAAACAAATGAAATAAAAAGCACGAATTGTATATAATTGTCTAGTTCTTCATCTACGGATTTTTGAAATTTTGCATTTTTAACAAAATGGCGGAATATCATATTTAATATATCAGTTAAAAAAAATGCGGATTTATTTTCTTTATAAAAAGTGATCGAATTATTATTTTAGGTAGCTTTCATAACAAAAAGCTACTTATTGCAGAAAAGTAATTCCAGAAAATTTTGGTATAGTTTCACCGATCACGACCCTCAGACCCGAAAACCACCCTCCGTTCAAATGTTGATATATATATATATATATATATATCATACTGTAACTCTCTTATTTATGAACCGATTTGGATGTGATTGAGTATGTGTATAGGACATACAAAGGTCTCGACCGAGTTCGTTGGCCAGCTTCAACCGCCATCTTGTTTCAAAATAGCAACCAGTTAAAATTGAAAAAAAATTCAAAAAGATGTACAACAAATTACAAATTGAAAAAAAATGTTTCCATTAAGTGTTAAATCGTGATACAAGGATTTTGGAACATTTTTTGTTTTGGTTTTATCTTAAAAAATGACTGAGATATGGCAGTTTGCAATTCTAGGGTGTCTAAGATTTTGAAACAATCTGATATTTGTTATGCCCTAACTCTCGTATTTATGAACCGATATGAATGTGACTGATCACGTGTACAGAACATAGCAAGGTCTCGACCGAGTTCATTGGCCAGCTTCTTGCGCCATCTTGTTTCAAAATGGCGGCCAGTTAATTTTTTTTATTTAAAAAAGATGTATAAAAAATATATATTGAAAAAAAAAATGTTTCCGTTAAGTGTTAGATCGTGATACAAGGATTCCGGAGCATTTTTTTTGGTTTTATCTTAAAAAATGGCTCAGATATGGTAGTTTGCAGTTCTAGGGTGGCTGACATATTGAAACAATCTGATATTTGTTATGCTGTAACTCTCGTATTTATGAACCGATATGAATGTGTCTGATCATGTGTATAGAACATACCAAAGTCTCGACCGAGTTCGTTGGCCAGCTTCATGCGCCATCTTGTTTCAACATGGCTTCCAGTTAATTTAAAAAAAAAAAATTAAGAATTTAAAAACATGTATAAAAAATATAAATTGAAAAAATTGTTTCCGTTAAGTGTTAGATCGGGATACAAGGATTCCGAAGCATTTTTTTGTTTCGGTTTTATCTTAAAAATGGATGAGATATAGGTGTTTGAAATTCTATGTTGGCTGATATTTTGAAACAATGTGATTTTTTGTTAAGCTGTAACTCTCATGCTCAAAGTAAAGCATTTGTCAAATACTAGGGAAATATATCAGCCTTAGAAAAACAATTCTGTAGTGACTCCACTCAACTTTCCGAACACTTTAAAGAACACTCTGCATTCACATAAACAGTAATACATAGGTGTCAATAATTACGGATTTTGAATACAACAGATACATAAAGGTAGGAGAAAGACGTGAGTGTTTGCCTTGCAGTTCCAGTCTTGCTCTTGCTTTCAAAGTGATAGCACGTTTTCTTTGCGCCTAATGCAAAAATACAAAGTTATTCACACTTCTTATTTTACTATGTTATTAAGATGTTTTTTGTCTTTATTTGAGTAACACACTTGTTTTTATTAATATTAGAATGGTCGACTTACGCTTTTATTATTCGTGATTCATAATTAGAGATGAATTTTGTATAAAGATAACTAATTAATCTCTCGTAGTATAAGATATTTTTCTCTTTTGTTTCCATTCATTATTTTATGCATTTCAAATGAAAGCGTAATTTATAAAAAAGTTAATTACTTAAATAAAATTTATTTTGAAAAATGCATCCTAAATATCTGTACATTAGTATTAAATACTTTGCATGATAACAAATATCGTAAACAAAGTAACAGTAATATCAAAATTGAGGACAGTATTTACTTGATGATGAGCTTTTCGGGAAATTTTTTAGTTTCTAAAAAGGTGAACTTATCCTTTTGTCTCATATAGAATTAAAACTTAGCAATATTTATATTTAATAAGAAAGAATCCCAATAAGCTTATTAAATAGGAATATTGTTAATTTCTCCAGAATCTCTCATTGAGATAAGGAATGTGTAGGGCGATCGATAAACAGTAACTCGATTAACAAATATTGATTTTATTCAAATTTCAGAACAGATCTCGAAACTTTGATCAACCATTTTCTTCCATTTAATAAGGTTTTAAAACAAGATTTATATCAAATATCTTGCATGTCATTAATGATTGAATTTAGTTTTAACCCTAAAACACAAAGTTTATAAAAAAAGTGCATATTTTTTTACACAATATGGCAGGAAAAATAAACTTAAGGGATTAAAAATAATTGTCGCCTTTTATCTTGTGTAAAAATTATTACATTTAAAAAAATTATAAATTTTTTTAGGTATAAAATATTTTTAATTATCAAAACCAGATTTTAATTTCGTTGTAGATTTTTTAAGAACATCAATTAAAGGATTATGAAAAACGTGCTATTTTTCGAAATACTGCTCAATTTTCTTCACATAAAGAGCAGAAAATATAAAAATGTATTGAAATGTAAATGGATATTATAAGATTGTTTTTCTTATAATATCCTTTTATACATAGACGAAAAATTAGAAGAATAACAGCAATATGTAATTTCTTTACCGTTGTTAAAGTTAGTAATGTGTATATGCTGAAATTATCGCGCATTTATTAAATAAAAATGAATGAAATTTTGTTTGCATAAATACCGCACTCACTCCAATATTTTTCGTACTTTTTTGGTTAACGCCTTCGCGATGAGAGTCCCGTATACTTTATCTATATAGTGGGCGTAGAATTTCCAAAGTTTACTACCAGTAATTCTGAATAGTAATTTTTTTAATTTAATCCCAGAAACTTGCAATAAATGTAGTCAACGATTTCTATTTGAAATTGTTATACGAGATGTTATGTACGGACGCTCGTCACGAAGGGGTTAAGTCTTAGGTACAATGTTTGTGTTACGTAAAGTAAGCTGATTTTCTGCAGAACAGAGTTTTATTTTCATATTTTTTTAATAAAAAAATTCAATAACCAAAAAAAAGGAATTTATGAAAAATATAATATTTTAATATATAAACAAGGGATATGAAATGAAAAAGTTATATTTTAAACTATTTTTAGCATTTTCAAACAGGGTGAAAACTAGACTTTTTAATAATTTATGAATAATAATAATAATAATAATAATAATAATAATAATAATAATAATAGCTTTTTTTAGCTAGAACATAAAAGTAGAACTTTAAAAATCTTAGAATACAGAAAAGGTTTTATGGTCTCTAGAGTAACATGAAATTTAAAACTAAATTAACTGTTGTTTTTCCAAGTAGTAAAACATTTTAATCTCCATAGTTATGTTCTTTATATGTGCTTGCTACGTTTTCCCTACAAAGAAGATTACTTTAAACTAAAATCGACACTAAAATTTACTTTTATAGGTATTTTGAGCAAAGTTAATTTTAAGAAAATCCATTTGCTAGGTTCATCGTTATCATTTAAAACTGATTCATTTTCAGCAGAAAGTGATAATTGGTAACACGACAAGTCATAATACGTCAGCGGTTAAAATAACGTTTCGCACGCCCAGAGAATAGATAAAGAGATAGACACGTGGGGTAAAAGTTAACATAAGTTTTCCCTTGATTCACATAATCGAACTTAAATTTTTAACCCTCTCACTCACCTAAACCTCATACAAGGCTTCAAATTTAAGTGATAAAAAACTATATTGAAAATAAGTTTTAGATTAAATTTTATTTTGAGTGATGTTTCTCAAGCATCTAGGCCTCATGAAAAGCATAAATCTTTCATTTTGTCTCCAGAACTTAGTAGACTTTAATTATACCAATTTGAATGATTTCTTTCTTTGATTTTTCTCAAAATTCGTGTGCTATATAAGTATGGTTTAATTAGGTTTTACAATAAAAATATACCGACCATATGCTGTTAAATTAACGTGAAATATCCTTCACCGGTTTAATTACACGCAAACATCTATCATTTTACTCAATCATTAAAAAACATGATATAAGACTAAAATTGTTTTTTACAATATAGCAATAAAAAGAACGAGATAGTACACAAAAAATTAACAGTGCTGCAAATCAAGAAACTTGAAAACAAATAAATAAATTTATGCTCTCTAAATTTCATAGGGGAGACTGGGATTCGTTCTCAAAAAATCAAACTTTCTAATTTTCAAAAATTTTTGTACTCTCTTATCAAATATTCATTACTCCAGTCGAAACTTCTATATTTGGCGCACGCTTTTAATTTTGTACATTGCCAAACATTTTACTACAGAATACTTTTTAATAATTTCGAAAATTTAAGAATTTTGTGACAGTTTGCTCCAGTTATGGGTTGGTTGTCTAACTGTGTAGAGTTGGATGTCACATTGAATATCCATGAAGTTTCCGCTAGGAAGTTTCAATATAGGCTCAATTTAATATAAAAAATATAACGTAAGTGTATTATTATTTCACATCATATAACGATGGTAGGTACACAGTTGTACCACAATACTGGGCCTAAACTAAGTTAACCCTTTGGAGTCTGATTTTTCATTTTTTATTCTAGGGGAAAGTTATTGTTAGGGTTAAAAAAAATAAAAGTAGCTATCCAAATGACAAAAAATAATGTTTACTGAAATCTAGTGGATACATTTATTTTGCGTACTATCCATATGACAATAGGTTATGGAAGAATTTTTTAGACCTATTACAATGAATCGTATTGCAACAGGATTAAATAGAAATAAAATTTTTCAGTATTTTTTTAATCATTAATTATTGGTTCGAGTAACTGGCCCCTATTTCAAAATTTAAAGCATGACACACTCAGCAACAGAGAATAGAGCTTTAAGTGAACAGTTTTTTTTGTTTTCTTACTAAATAATGAAAATAAATGAAGTGATAATAGTAAATGGACAGACATGTACTATCATTACTACACGCAGATAAGAACAAAAGTAATGATAAAGACAAAGTAATAGTTAATGTAAATCTATGTCCTATTATTTGAGCGTCATACTCGGAAGGATTAATACCAAAAAAAATTAAAAAAAGCGAAATCAACTTCATCTGTTCATCATTTTCAAAAAACTGATTTTGTTGGATATCCAGATTTGAGGCAGGCTTAGTTTATTTCCTTCTCCTACTTTATATACAAACATTCTTAACTCCTTTGGATTAAAATCAAAATAAATGCTCGATGCTTACAGTAAATACTTTAAATGCTCATTTTTTGCACTAACTCAAAACACTTGTCGATTTTTCACATATGTATTGAGGGAACATTAACATTGCTATTTACGTCCGCTACTCCAATGGAGTGCACATATCTAGCTAAAGTGCAAAAATTGATGCTAAAATCATGGACAACTTAGTGAAACGAAATATGCTTAATTTTTACTCCTCCCCCCCCCCCCCAGCGTCCTCGACCCTTACTGCTCTCAGATCAACACCAGGAAGAATGTCTTCGCAAGTAGCACTTTTTAAAAAATGTCTCATCTTTTTACGGAGTGAATTTACTTCCTGAATTTAACTAGTAGGTGTTTTCTGTGACTAAGGTTGGTTGTCACATGAGACAACTTGCCCAACTCATATTGTGACAACCAACTTCGTTCGAAAGTACGTCAATCTTTTGGACTTTAGAGCGTTAGCCAACATTTTTTCAATTATAATGGCACATGAAAATGTAAACTAAGAATGCAATTTAATAATACGGGATCAAAATTTAGAACGATATAAAAGAAATACTCACTCAGCACTTAAACAATCACCAGTAAAAAAAATTTTGACATGCAACAACGTTTATCAGAAGTCAAACTAACCAAATAATGCAAGTATGAATCACATCCATTGAACTACATAATCAAGTTCATGCACTGATGAATTTATGAACTGACACAGCGTATAGGAGGAGAAAGATGCGTTTTGTGACAACCAGCCTCGGTCTTCCTTACTGAAAGTAATATCTTAACTTGGGAAATAGTCGGTAACCTAGATCGTAATTATTTTTTTAAAGAAATGTACCAGATGAAACAGAAATTGACAAGAAAAAACTTTAAACTTCTCTAATTTTTTTTTTTAATTTGAATATAATTTCTAAAGTTGTTGGTATCGAATTGTAAGCAAAAATTGTTCTTTCTATAAATATTTTACATGCAAAATCAATGAACATTTTGCACACATAATTCATACAAAATTTCGACATGCCATTGGTAACCCTTTTCCGTATTATGCTATGCGTAGAGGCAAATGTTAAAAAATTGGTTTTGTGGAAAGCAAAAATATCTTTGAAAGCGTTTTGGTAATGATAATATTATTGATACAGGGTAAGAAAAATAAATTACATCCTACATGAGGCTCTGGACTACGTTCTTCTGATCCGATTGAGACAAAATTAAAGTTATAGCTAAGACAAATGATCCGCTTGTCATTCGTAAAATAAAACAATTTAGTACAAAAATTTTCCGAAATGTGGCACTGTCACACTCAAATAAATGTTCAATACCCGTTTACATTTTAATACCAATATGCCCTTACATTAATGTTCATTATATTACAATAAATGCTCAATATATTTCCCTTATTGTCAAAAAACGTGTTAGAATCTCAAAATCATATTTTCGTATCCATTCCAGCTCTGAAGAAAAAGCAACCGTCGCTATATTCGAGATATTTAGCCAAAAATGCTGCATTCAACCCTCAAAAATATGGTTTTGCAATTATAGTAAGTTGTTGATAATGAAAAAGGAGTTATCGGCATATATTAAAGCATACTAAGCATTTATCTGAAAGCATATACGATATTAAAATGTATAAGCTTATAGGATATTTTTTGAGTGCTTCAGGAAAACCTCTCAAAAATATTTGTATTAAAATGTTTTATTTAATAAATGACAAGTTGATCATTTGGATTACATGTAATTTTAATTTTGTCTTGAAAGCAACGGCATTCGCTCCATAGCTCTTTGAAGTTAATAAGTTATTTCTTGCTAACCCTGTATAAGATGATTTCTTTAGAAATAGACCTATTGGCAATCACTTCGTTAATATACACTGGCGTCCAAAAGCTAAGGTACAACCCGTTTTTCAACAATAACCATTATAAGAATAAAAACAAACTGTAAAATGTATGGTTTATATCAATAATCATATGTAACTTCGGGGGAGGCGCCAACGCCCAACGTCATGGCTTCGCCAAGACGAGCGGCCTCCCTTAGGCATTAAATCATATGTAACTTCACTAAAACCTTATGAAACAATTATACCCGCCAATATTTTTTTAAAGAATTGGATACTTATATGACAGTTCGAGGAATCTGCGAATATCCCACTTTTGAAATTTGTGTGGAATTCTTTCTATGCTTGCTGATCTTCAATTGGTGGTACTAAAATATTTTTGGCCATGTCTAGGAGATGTCGTTTACCCGATCCATTAAAATGGCGGGTAATCGGATGGAAAGCTGATGCTTCTAGACGTCTTAACGTGTCTCGTAGTACAGTCCAAAGGCTCTGGGATCAATTTGAATCGAAAATCCAGTAACAAGAAGACCTGTTCCAGGCCGTTCACATGTTACAATCCCTGTGAAAAGATCGCTTTCTAGCTCTTTTGGCCTGAAGGAGGAAGAAAAATACTGTGACTAAGCACATGTCAGATCATCGTAACGCAGGAAGGAAGACAATATCTGCTGCTACAGTGCGCAGACGTCTTCACAATGAAGGATTTTATGCAAGACAACTCGCTGTGTGTGACCCCCCATTAATCGACGACACAGAAGTGCCCGTTCACATTGGGCACGAGGGCACGTTACCTGCACCAGACAGCAATGGGCTTTTGTACTCTTCACAAACGAGTTCCGGTTTGCTTTGGAAAATGATTCAGGCCATGTGCTTATCTATAGAGAACAAGGCACCAGATAGTACCAATGTAACATTGTTGAAACTCATAGTTAAAGAGAATATGGTGTCGTGGTTTGGGCTGGAATATGTCTGGGTGGTCACACTGACCTGCATGTGTGCCATGGAGGAACTCTGACTGCTGTGCGATAGTGGGACGAGATTTTTGATCCGTATATCACGCCATATGCTGGTGCTGTTGGTAGTGAATTTATAATAACCGTGATAATCCCTGACCACACCGAGCTACGCTTGTTGACGAATATCTAGAGGATCAAGTTGTGGAGCGAATGGAATAACCAGATCAATATCCGGAACTTAATTCGACTTAAGACTATAACTTAAGACTACCTCGGCATACAGACGGCTGCCTTAAGGGCCTATTTCACTCAAGTCTTTTTCTGATTTGGAAGAAACAGATAGTAAAGTTCTTATTCAATGGTAGGAACATCTTTAAAAAGATTGACACTTCAAAAAGCCAACAGTATTCCCATACTACTTAGTTAGACACAGAAACTTCACCTTTGACTGTGGAACCTTCTCAGTCGGTGAGGAAGTAGAGGACCATCATATTACCACATACCGCGTTTATGCCTGAGGGTCAGAGAATGCTAATGAATCTTACAACAAGAAAAATCTGTTTTCAATAAACATACCGTTATCTGAAAAGAAATAAGAATGAAAACCCTGAAATAAGAGCACATTCAAAATACACATGAGTTTCGGTTCGAACTGGAATTTAAATAAATAAGAAAAGAGCACTTATTTTATATAAAAAAATTGAATTAAATGATTTACATGTCATTTATCTATTTAATTTACAGTCAAATTAATATTTCACTCCCTTTCAAATTTAAGTTTGGTTAGGTGCCATGGTTATTTTTAAAATAAAAACTGATACTTTTATTTTTGTTAACCATCGAATGTCATATTTTATTGTTTCTTCAACATAAAAAACATTCCGTGGGTTTCCTTATATTTTATTTAAAGATTTCCAATATCTCTTGAGAATAATGTTTGAACACTTTTTCCCCTTAGGAGAAACAGAATTAGGGAAGGGGAGGCCTACCAAACATCCTTATTCCCATACGCAATACACCCCAAAAAAAGTTTTGTCGAATCAACAAAAATTTGGTTGGCTCGATAAAACTTTTCATTTAAATATGGGTCAATGGAAATTTTGTTTGAATCAACAAAAAAATATTGCTGATTTTTTTTGCAATTCCAACAAAAAATTTTTGTATCGTCAGCAAGAAAATGTTTTGTTAATTTAAGTAAAATGGTCCAATTTTACATGAATTAACAAAATTTTTTTGTTGAAAGTTTTCTCAAAATAAATATAATTATATGTTACTTTATGAGTTCTTTTTAGTTTCGGCTACAAAAACTTTTGTTTAAAGAACAATTGTTTTGTGTAATTTTAAGAATTTTCTTTGTTTTAACAACAAAAGGTTAAAGTTTTGTTAAAGAAACAATTATAATATTTACTTTATTATATTAAAATTATTTTTTGTTTTGATAACAATCTTTTTGTTACATAGATATATACTATGTATTATTTTAACAATCTATTTGCTTTTTTTAACAAAATATATTTTGGTTGTTTAAATAATAAAATATGTTATATTACGAACTTGTTTTGTTTATACTACAAAAGCTTTTGTTATATGAACTAATCTAATATGTAATCCTAACGATTTTTTCAGGTAATTTTTAAATCATTTTCAGCAGTGAATTACGCCTGTAATCCTTGAATAATAACACGTGAATTTTTAACCCGCTTTTTTTTCAAGCGTAAACCGACAGATTGCACAATATCACAAGCTGGTAATCGAACCCGGGTCCACAGAATAGCCCTCTGAGGCTCTACCACTGAGATACAAGGAACGATATCTCAACTCGGCATTTCCCACTCTTATATATATCGGACCGGCTGCAACCACAGCACAAAATGGAGATGTCATCAGGAGCACGCAAATTTTTGCGGCAAACATGAGACGACACTACAAAGCCCAGCATACGGCAACACATAGTTAATTTTTAATTCATTTTCAGCAGTGAATTACGCCTGTAAAAAGCAGGATAAAAATTCACTGGTTATTATTCAAGGATTACAGGCGTAATTCACTGCAGAAAATTAATTAAAAATTAACTGTGCTGCCGTATGCTGCGCTTTGTATTGTCGTCTCATGTTTGCCACAGAAATTTGAGATTTCCATCTTATGCGGTTGCAGCCGGTCCGACATATATAAGAGTGAGAAATGCTGAGTTGGGATATCGTTCCTTGTATCTCAGTGGTAGAGCTTCAGAGCGCTAATTTGAGTACCCGGGTTCGATTCCCGGCTTGGGACATTTTTCACTCTGTCGGTTTGCGCTTGAAAAAAAGCAGGATAAAAATTCACTTGTTGTTATTCAAGAATTACAGGCGTAATTCACTGCTGAAAATGAATTAAAAATTAGTCCGTGCATTAGTTCTTGAGATATAGTTATAGTGAAAATCATGAAAAAAGTTGCACAGCAGCGCCACCTGTTGGGCTATTTACACCAAAACGTAATCAGCATCTAGGTATGTTAAGGTCTAACAGAATCTGAAGTTTGATGAAATTCTGTGCAATAGTTCTTGAGATATAGCTATCGTAAAAATCATGAAAAAAGTAGCATAGCAGCGTCACTTGTTGGGATATCTACACCAAAACGTAATCAGTTTCTATTTATGTCAAGGTCTAACTCAATCAATAGTTTGATGTGAATCAGTGCATTAGTTCTTGAGATAGAGCTATTGCAGAAATCGCGAAAAATGCAGCGCGATTTACGCCAAAAACTAATCAGCACCAATTCATATCAGGAAGTAAATGAATATAAAGTTTTATTAAATTCCGTGTATTAGTTCTTGAGATAGAGTGCCCACAAAATGTTTGTCACATACAGCCAGACCGAATCATAGACAGTCATTTTCTAAAAACAGTCAAATCGTGTTCAGGACCTTCTAAAATCCGTCGAAAACCGGAAGTCAAAGATTTTCACGAATCTAATACTTTCTTCTTGTAATGATAGAAGAAAGTAATAAATGGGTGAGGGGGATTTTTAAAACAACCTTGGTCCGTCCCAATTAAAAAAGTTTTAATTATGCAAAAATTATGTTAATATTTTAATTATATAGCTATATAAGTCAAATAAACCAAGTTACGTGAGAGAGTTATGGCTACTACACAACAATTTAAATTTTGCTGAAATTACAAATTTAAATTACAAAATTATTGTAAAATTAAAAAAACAGATTTTGTTAATTCAAGTAAAATTGATGAAATTTTGTTAAAATTTTGTAAGAGTGTTAACAATATTTTTTCTGAATGCAACAAAACCAATTTTTTACTTCAACTAAAAATTTTGCTTGAAACAACCAAAATGTACTCAACAAAACATGTCTTGTAGTTTTAATCAATTCGTTTTTCTGGGTGTAAATTAAGGGAAGGTGTTTTTGACAAGATAGTAACAATCTTAGGAAAAGTTGCTACGTCAAAATAATTTTTACAATTACTACAAATTATAATATTCATTATTGTTGTCGTTCTTAAAAAATAATAAAAATAATGCATAATAATAATATACTAACTGGCGTAGCAACCCGATGTGTTGATTTTAAATTGCATGAGATATTTCGATTCTTTAGGGGAAAATAAAATCCAGTTTTACTGTAAATTTAGAAAAAAACTATAACATGAATTTTATCAAATACTGAATTTCAAGTAATAAATGATATTTACAATGTAGGCTAAAAGTTTATTCAATAAAAAGGCACATAATCAATTCTTCATTGAAGAGGCGCACCCAGAATTAAGCTTTTGGGGGAGGGGAGGGTTAGCATATTTTAGAGGTCTACATGTGCTGGCCACGCCCGCCGGCCGAGCTCGAGCAAATTTTCTTTCATTTGGCTCGAGATGGGTCAGGTCAGGTCGGGCCGTGACTTAAATTTTTTTCTGGTGGCCAGGATTATTCTTTTTTTTTCGGAAGAATCGGGCCGGAACAGACTTCGAATTCATTTCTTCTAGGTCGTGTCGGGTCGGCATTTTTTTTCGGTAAAAATAATAGTGATACTGTACCTTTATTAAAAAAATCTTCAGGAATTCATTTTCGTTGAGCAAATTTAAGATAAATATATTTTTTAATTTACTTTTTTCTTTATACTGCATCGAAAATATGATATTTTTAATCATACCTTTCTTTCCTTCTAATTACATTAAATTCATTTGATTGCACTTAATTAATGCAATTCCGTATTACATGGCTAGCTAACATATAATCTGAGAAATGAAGTGTACGTTAAAGATTTTGTGTATAAATATGTATGCAATATTCATTTAAAAGAATTTTAATTGTAGGGTAATGTTGGTGAGAGAATATCGTATTTTTTTTTCTTTTTTAGAAATTGAGTTTATCCAGGTCGGTTAAAATAATGATCCACAAAAAAATAAGCGGGCTGGCTAGGGACCGGGTCTGAAAAAACCGGGACGTGTAGATTTTGCTGAAGTATATTTACATGACACTAGAGAACATACGATCAGCTGAAAATTAATTAAAATTATGCAAAATCATGCTTTTTTTAAAAAGCTGGATAAATATTGTTACCTTACTTCTGTTAATTTAAACAGAAACAGAAATCAGTTAAAGTTAACGCTTAATTTATCTATTCTAGTAAATTACTCGACCAGGCCGCTTCATATATTATGGAAGTTATGAATGTATGATAGATGAAATTCTTATCTATACGTCTATCCGTTTTTTTCTAACTGTAACCTATTTAAAATTTCATTATATTTTAAATTAGCAACTAATAAACATGCTAATATTTTCATTTTTCAATGAAAATTTAAAAATGCAAAATATTCTGAGACAAAACCAATATTTTCCCCAAATTTAAATTTTAACTTTTCAAGAAGAAATAGTGTAGTTACATTTCACAACTGATAATGTGATGAAGTCAAATACTTTCAACAAGCTTTATATTTTACTCTTGACAAATGCAGAGAGAAAAACAAAATATTTGAAAAGAAATTGGAGAATTAATTCCTTTCCAATTACAGCAGAGCTGTCCAACTCGCGGGCCATTGCTGTAAAGGTCATTCCACGGTATCTAGAATACACGGTAAAGACCACGCGCAGGTTCCTTCGTCGTGATGACGTCAGCTGGACACCAACGTTCCTCTCTCCATCTCCTAAATAGTTACTATTTGTACTGTCTTTTCAATGTGAAAATAGATTCTTGTGAATAAAACGCTCCATTATTTCGTCTTTGATGACGAATATATATTTTCCATTCTGTATATTTTTAGTGAACTAAATTTTTATATTAATACATACACACACACATATATAGGTATGTATGAAACACCGCAATTTAATATCATAATTTAGAATTTTGGGTAGTACATTTTGATAGATATATTACTTTTTAGAAATCGCGTAAAAAATCATTCTTTTTAGCTATAGCTATTGTTATTTTACTCGTCATCTACAATTTTATTTATCCCCGAATATTTTACGTATATGTATTCTAGATACCGTGGGTCATTCCATGTCATCTGGCCTAGGTACTCCTGTTCGATTTCCTTCAATTTTGATGTAATCGCTTCAGGACAAACATATAATTCTGAAATAGAAATATCCAAATTGCCAGAGTCAGAAGTAGTAAAGTTGGTGCACCAGGTGTATTTCTGTAAAGTTCACTATTTCACTGTTGCAGGAAAAATGATGAAATCACCAAGTTTGTCATTTTACTACCCATGATACAAGAAACCTTACTTATTACAAATATTTAATCTTGAACAACCTTTTGTGCTGAAAAATATATTTGCAGTATTAAATATCAGAAATCAATACAATCATCATTACTAAACTCAAACTAGGTCAAATAGCCTGTCGCGATGAATTTGACCCCAATTTTAACAAGTTGTAACTACAGAACAATTTACTTTAAAAGTTTGCCATTTTGCCAATCAATTACATATGAACATGTCATAGAGCTGCTGAAATCGTTTCCTTTTTGTTTAAATATTTATTAATCTATTCATTTCTGAAATCCCTTAAAAAATTAATTCATAAATACATCCCTATTTTCAGAAGCACATATATCAAAAGGGACACTTCTGATTTGATTACCATTAGAACCACTGGGAAGAACACACTTTACTTGACAAGAAAACTTTTGCATCAATTTGAATTATTTCGTATAAGGTAAAAAAAAAACCAAGGTTTAAAATATCTACGTTTTGTGAGATTTGCAACTATATCCGAGTGCAAACTAAAGTACCGGTACACTCAAATATATCTTGAACGAATAAAGCTAGAATAGTGGAACAAGTGTATACCTATATTAAAATAACTATACGCTGTCATATGATAGCGGCTTCAGCATTGCCTAGTGACGAAATTTGGAGGTTATCGGCCCTATCTCGAAAAATATGAGCGATAGCAAAATTGTGTCAGTTACATAAGTGTAGAGCAGACCCGATTTAGTATCAAATGACGTCTTACATGTACAAAGAACTTTACTAGTTTCTCTGAAATGTTAATTTTTCGATAACCAGTGACTGGCTTAAATACGCCACTAATCGCTTCTAGAAGTGTGGGATTATAAGGGAGGTGTGTGTTTTCTAGTAAAACTGAGACATATAAGCAAGGTATGATTTATTTTTATAAGAAAGCATGAACTAATATGCATGCACATACATTACTGCATGTGGTGGGAACATTGAACATACTTAACTAGAATTTCTTTTTAAAATAAATTATATACCTTGATTACCCCTGTTACTTTTATAGGAAAATATACATCTGCCTTATAATGCCATTTACGTCATTTCATACTAAATCGAGGATGCTCTATACTTTTGTAGTTGACAGTTTGTTGTTATCTGTCATATTTTGAGAAATATAATCGATAACTTCTAAAATTCACTACTAGGGGCACTTCAGCCACTCTCATATGATAGTGCATGGTCGTTGTACTATAGGTAGACACTTCTTTCACAATTCTACTTTTAACCATTAAAGATATATTTGAGTGAACTCGGACTTTAGTTTGCACCCGGATATAGAAGTGAATCTCACGCAAAGTAGGAGCTTTGAATCTTAATAATTTGAACCTTTTACCTTATACGGAAGAGGTTCAAAAGAAAACAACAATTTTCTTGTCAATTAAGGTATGTTTTTTCTAGTTTTACTAACCGTAATCAAATCAAAAGTGTCCCTTTTTAGATATAAGCATCTGAAAATGGGGTTGATTTTATGAAGTAAATTTTTGAGGTAATTGCAAAGATGAATAAATTAATAGATATTGATGCAGAATAAAAAGTACCTCAGTAGCTCTAA
This sequence comes from Maratus michaelseni, assembly GCA_963931845.1. Taxonomy (NCBI): domain Eukaryota; kingdom Metazoa; phylum Arthropoda; class Arachnida; order Araneae; family Salticidae; genus Maratus; species Maratus michaelseni. Next base: position 255,250,607 of record OZ007586.1, on the reverse strand, counting down.
GTCATGTCCATAGGTAATTATTTGGTAAAGTGGCAAACTTTTAAAGTAACGTGTTTAGTAGTTACAGCTTGTTAAAGCAAGCGTCAAACTTATTGCGACAGGCTGTATGGCCTAGTATAGATTGAGGCCAAGTGATGATGAATGCATTGACTTATAAACAGTAAAATAAGTTTTATTAGACTGTTGACATGTTTCGACTTTATCGGAACCATAATCAAAACAAATAAGAATATTCTACAATTGCACGGTCTTTGAAGTTATTAATTGAAACGCCATCATTTAATTTGTCACGTATTTTTTCAAATTGCACACGTTATTTTTTATTTTACTTATATGTTTATTTCCATATTTGTAACTATGGAGTAACTCGAGCCACAATTTTGGTAAGTTAAATGATGCTGCATCTTTACATATTGTATTTTTACGTGTTATAATCTCTATGGTTTCTCTTATAACGGATGGATAGTATAGCTTGGAGTGAAAATTGGTTTTACTTGCATTGAAGTTTATTTTACTGTTTATAAAGTTTTTATTTTACACCTTTTAGCAACTAAAAGAAGTACATTATTACAAGGATTTATAGTTTGTTATACTTTTATGTATTGATTTTTTGTTAATATTTCAATTATGTTTTTCAGCAGAAAAATTTGTACTAGATCACATATTTGCAATAAGTAAAGTTTCTTGTATGTCAGTAAGATGAGAAACTTGGTGATTTGATCGTTTTCTCCGCAACAGTGAAATAGTGAACTTTACAGACGCACAGCTGCTGCACCAACTATACTACTTCTGACTCTCTGACAGTTTGCATATTTCTGTTTCAGACTTATTATGTTTGTGCTGTAGCGATTACATCAAAATTGAAGGAGGTTAAGCAGAAGCTCCTAGGCCAGTTGACATGGAATGTCCCTTACAGCAATGGGCCGCGAGTTGGACAGCCCTTCTGTAGTTGGAAATAAATTAATTCTCCAATTTTTCCAGACGATTTGTATTCGCTCTGCATCAATCAAGAGTAAAATATAGGACTTATTGCAAGTATCTGACTTCATCACATTTATGCTATTCAGTATTCTGACTCTTAAATTTTGCGGATGCCCATCTGAGACCTAGACGTCCTTTTGCGATTTCATGAAAGTTGAAAGAGATCGGGTAGGGATCATATCCAAATTTAGGCGATTTGGACATGAAATGACTCGTAATCAATGTAGTCCAGCAGAGAGATGAAGATTTAGTTTAAAATTTAATATTTTAATGTAGTTTTTTAAAATTTTAAATTAGTGAATTTCTTCATGAATGTATTCATCAAAAAAGTGAATGCTTCTTTACACAAAGCAGGAAATGTACTACGATTGTTTAAGGACCATGGTAATGGTTTTTAGTAATATCTACTATAATAATTCACTGATAGATAAGGGAGCATTTGAGAACTGAATATATGCTTGTATATTCAATTACAGCCTTCATTCCGTTGCTTATTAAGGACTTTTATCACCCACTTTATGAAGAACTGTAAATGTTTTACATATATACCTAAGATGGATAAACACAATATTAAATGGCTAGTCCATGTTCTGGCTGGTGTGCTCAATAACTGTAAAATAAGTTTTGAAAGAAAGTAAATAAAACATTAGTTTCTTTGAAATCTTTGCATTATGATATTGGATATTATACATCAGGGGTGCAAAAATCTAGGCGCCAATGGGCCGATTACCACCACTAAATTTTTAGTATTCTTTGCTTAATAAGAATACTGATAAAATGTGGGCGAATTATACTAATAAAATGTGACAAAGAATACTAATAAAATTTAGTGGTGGGAATCAGCCCATTGGCGCCTAGATTTTTGCACCCCTGTTATACATCATCAAACTATTTTTTTAGAAACTATTGTTGGTATTATTACTGTGTAATTGCGGCTTATTAGTATTATTACTATGTATTAAATGTGGCCCGAAGGAGCCAAAAGTTTGGACATCCCTGAATTACATAGACAAACTTTAATTTCGTTTAGAAATAAACAGGTCAAACACGGATGGATTATAAATCCCATTCCAAAATTCCGTCATTCTAAATTATTGTAGAGTATTAGGCCATGTTTTACATATCTTTGAAAAGTAAGATACGTAAAACATACTCAGTAAACATGGGATAACAAAAAATTTCTAATAACTCATATTTTATTGCAGTGTCTTTCAACCGTTTAAATCAACGACTTACCTTGGTTGTTTAAAGAATTCTGCGTTTCACCATTTTTTTTAAATTTAAAATTACCAGGTTATATAAGTGTATGTGCGTGTGTGTATTTCTTACAGAAAAATGTTATTAGAAAATCTAGTTAGTTAATAAAATAATTCATTCACTTAACCCTTTGAATTCCGCAATATCTGAACACGATATATAGAGTCGCAGCGGAGACATTGCAGTCCCTCGCCTCCCTCACATGGAGCCATTGGAGTGCAAAGGATTAATTAAAGATACCTAAGAATTACTAAATCATAAAATGACACATGAGTGTTGTACCTCACCAAATACTTGATTTGGGCACGAAAAATAGATAAAGATTAAAAATTTCTTGTTTCACCAAAATAGCTCCTCAAGATTTTTTCATTTAATTTCGTTCTTTAATGATTATCATCATTCTCAAAAGTGGGATGTCGTAAAACATTAAAATAATAATCAATTTCAAAATAAATTGATAAAAAAATGAATTCTCAAGTGGAATTTTTGAAATTATTTCTCGTATTTCTTCAAAGATGCAAAAAATCATATATACCTATCTCTATTTGAGTTAATATGTAACAATTATTAACTTTGAATTTGAAAAAAGTACATTAATAAGTAAAGAAATCCATTAAAATACTACAGCATAAAAAATTCAGTGTCTAAAAAATAAAACAAAAACAGTTCAGAGTGTACTTTAATGTACACTCTCAAAACCAATTTTGTACAAAAACGTAAAAGTATATGCAGCAAGTAGCTGTGACACCCTTGTGATTGGAAGCAATTTCTCTGCTATTTAAAGAAATTTCTGTCTTTTGACTGGTGAATTCTGAAAATTTTTAATTTAGGTTCGAGACTTTTTCTCGTGTTTTGAAGGAAAAAGGACGAAAAGTTCTGATATAGAACTAGTTCTAATACGAAAAAGTACTAGGCAGCAGAGTTGCCGGAACACTCATGTAAATTGACAAATCTGCGGTTTCAGATTGGAAGATTTGAGGTAATTTTTACTTGTATTGTCTACTTGTATTTTATCGTTGTTGAATTTTCTGTATTTTTGGGGAAAATCGAAGTATAAATTTTCGTGATTTAACAAAATGTAGTCAACGAAAAATCTGTTCATTTGGCGGATTTTTTTTTTAAGAGAAAATTTATCAAAAAGTTATTTAAAAAAATAAATAAACAAGTATATAAACAAATAAATAAATGTTTTTTATGTAGTTTTAATGTTTTTCAAAGGCTAAAAATATTAAAGACATCCAGTTTCTGAATAATAAAAGAGATGGAACATAAATTAAAATTTAATACAGATTTAAAATTTCAAAAACAACTTAATATTTCACTCGGTAAGTCACGACACACCTACGGCACATTTGTGTGTCACGACGCAACGATTGAGAAACACAATTTTTGTGTTAATTTAACAATATGGAAGTTTCCTATTATGTTTAACGTATTATAATTTAATGAAAGCAGATTAATTTGAACTACATGAAATAAACATATGAGTAGAGTTATTCTTAAAAATGTGTATTTATGCTTACGTATCTGATGTTGAAGTAAATTCTTGAGAAACACAAAAATATAGGGAATTCAAAACATGAACAAGTTTAAATTTGCGTACACGTTTTAAACGTTTATATACAAATGATGCTATATGAAAGGTAATTATTCAGAAGTACTAAAAAAGGGGAAAAGGGGGCTTCTATCCCCTAGTCATGTGCTATTAATAATGTAGGATACGTTTGGAAAAAAAAAGAGGAGAAATAAATAGCATTGGATTATTTCTTGGAATTTTAGTTGAACTTATAAAGGAAACACGTCGTTCATTATATTTTAAATCATTCGGATCCTTCTTGTCTTGACCGCAACCTATAGATATTGATGTAATGAGAATTTTTTGTTTTTCCTTTCTTAGTTATTTTGAAGAGTATTGCTATAATTTTTTACGTATATCAAAAATGGAAACAACAGAGAATTGAAGTTTTGAGAATTTTCCTGTACCAAAAAATTGGGCGTGCTGCCATTCTACACGGTCATATGTAGGGCCCAACTATGTGAGGCCCCGTGGCAAATATTCAGATGGTGGCCCGCATGACGTCTTTGTAGCCATAATTTGTATTATTTTTGAGCAAAACTACAATTGAATTAATACACAAATGTCTTTTTTCATTCGTATAACCATTTGAAGATATATTTTGTTTCTAAATATTTAATTTGCATATTGCTTATATTTTTTATTTATTCACAATATACTTTGAAATTATATTCTTCTTCACTGCTTTATATTAACGAGAACTAGCAAATTCATAAAGAATAAAATTTAAACCAAAAATCACAGGAAACTATTTTTATAAAACATTCATTATGTTCTATTTCTTTATCTATTATTTGCACTCAAGTCGAGTTTTTAGGGTGAAAAACTCCAGCAGGCTCAAATACAGTGGAACCTGCTTAATGTGACCACCCTTGGGACAGACAAAAGTGGTCACTTTATGAAGGAGGTCACTTTACTGGACAAAGTTATCTTTTCGCATTTAATAAATTTTATGAGTTTTTTGTAAGGTAAAATAAAGAAATATATTAATATATTCAAAATGAGATCAAAATAAAGGCATATTAGAAGATTTGAATAATGTTTTTGACTTACCTCTAATTTCAATGGATTCCATTTTCTTCCAAGTAGAATGTCTTTAAAAAATCTTACTGAATGGTACACTTTACATATGTATGTTTTAAAAATTTTAATGTAAAGGCTCAAAATAAATATTCACTCAACTACACTCAAAATAAATAATAATGATAATAATAACAATTTCATATTTAAAAATTTAAAAAAATCAGTGATTGTTTTTGCTTTAAATTTATTTTCTTCATAATTGTCTCTTCAGTCATTTTTTCAATATTTCTTACTGAATTTAGTATTTCTGGACATTTCTTTAATGCATATAATTGCATTTTTTTGCACATATGCAAAATCTCATTTTCAGAAGGAGTATCAATAGTTTGATTTTCTAATTCAATTTCATCATCAGAAACCGATTCACTTTCACTGTAATTTAATAACATTTCATTTTTAAACTTTCGGGATCAATAAAATTGTTACATGATGAAACATCATTCTCTAAATTTAAAAACATTTCTGCATTTATTATTTCATCATTAGAATGCATCTGGTCAATAAGATGTTGGATGTTTGAAATACTATCGGCATCAGATTTGTCATCATGTGATGCGCTATCACTAGTATCTCCTGAAGCTTTTGGGAGAAAACCACATTTGCCAAAACACTGAGAAATTGTAGATGTGCGTACAAGCTCCCAGGACTCTTTTATCCACATAATAGCGTCTAAAACACTTATGCACTTAGCTATTTCATTTGCAGATTTACATTCATCACAGTTGGATATCACACTTTGTAGTGAGAATTTTTTATAATAGAGCTTGAAGGCTTTAATTACACTTTGGTCAAGTGGTTGTAAGTGCGATGTTGTGTTAACTGGAAGAAACTGAACTTTCACATTGGAAAATGATAAATCTTGAGGATGAGCAGGGTAGTTATCTATAATTAACAGAATATTTCTCTTTTCTTGTTTCATCTGTTTGTTTATTATGCCTACCCATTCTGAGAAAATAATGGCTGTCATCCAAGCTTTACTGTTTGCATACCACAAAACAGGTAAGTTTTGAGGATTGACACATTTAAAACAACGTGGTCTTTTAGCTTTACCAATACCAGCGGTTTCATTTTCTCTCCAGTTGCACTACATGCTAACAACACTGATAACCTGTCTTTTGAAAATTTCCCATCCTTACATTTATCACCAACCATCACTAGACTTTTGCTGGGCATTGCTCGAAAAAATGACCCACACTCATCAGCATTAAAAATGTCTTTCATCTCATAGTTTCCTACGAAATTAGCAATTTATTCCTTAAAATTATCCACTGTTTCAATGTCAACATCATTTGATTCATCACACAAAATTTTCTCTGAAATATTGTGCCTATTTTTGAAAGATTCAAACCTTCCATTTGAAGCTGTAAATTCCTCTATTCCAAATTTGTTTGAAAAATCTAATGCTACTTCCTTTAGCATTGGACCTAAAACACGTGCATTCATTCCCCGCATTCTTTTGAACCACATAAAAGTTGCCTGGTTTACTTCACAGATATTAGTTTTACGAATTTTACGGCTCCGAGAAATGTTTTCATCATCTTCATGTCGTTGTAGATACTCGGATTTTCACTTACAGATGTTGGTAACACAAGTTTTACTAATTTGAAATTTTTCTGAAGCTGCTCTATGACTATTTGTTTCAAGAAATTTTAAAAGTTCAATTTTTTCTTTCAAACATAGTTCCTTATAAGCTTTCTACTTTTTGGGTGCCATTTTTAAGTTATAAAAAATTAATTTCAGTAACAAAATTAAAATAATTTTTGCAACATACAAGATACACAGAATTTGCATGCACAAGCATTGGACGAATGAGGAAAATATGCTCCAGATATTGTCCACTTGACATAAGTTGTAGTCCTATTTGCATGCACAGAACTTTTATGTCAGCTCCAAGACTGGAAAAAAAATCTCATGTGATAATCATCTGTACAGCAATTTCCCAGAACATCTAATCCATAATTCGTTAAGTTCCGTCTACATTCTGTGTTAATCGATAAATTATTTTCCATTAAATAGTTATAGCCCTTTGTAATCGCTATATTCATTTTGACTTACCCTGTATTTTCTGTCATGAATCCAACAGCCCATTTGTTTAGACAGGCTTTTTAACTTCTGTAAACAGACTATTTAGTGGTCAGGAAAGACATTTTTGTATTGCTTTCCCTTTCTTTGTGTTCAAACAATAAACTCTCTTATTCAAATGATTTTCTAAGAACTGCAAATGTTTCTTCCCTTTCCCCTCCTATTGTGTCTTTAGAAGAATTTTTTTCATCTTAGCATATTGAATGAGTTTGTATAGTTTAAAATTTTTTTGCATGCAGAGATATTGATGGTCACATTTTAAAGGTTCAAATAACATTGGAAATGACAGGATATCTGATCACTTTACACTATAGAGAGGTGGTCACATTACCGGACAATTTCCATATTATATGAACAAAAGCAAAATTTTGCAAAAGCGGTCACTTTAGCCAGGTGGTCACTTTACCAAGGTGGTCACATTAGCAGGTTCCACTGTATAACTTTAGGAATTGGTAAATTTAAACAAACTTTTATTAAAGGAATAAATGATTTGATTAATTAACAATTTTGTTATTTTTATATTATTGCTTCCGTAATGAACACGTACGCGCACACATTCTTATAAAGTCCAATAATTTTAAGTAAAAACAAATGACTGTGTCACTGAATTATAAGTAAAGTTAAGGTGTATAACTGGCCAGAAAGAGTTAAGGAACTCGGGAATGAAGTGTCCGGTAGTCCGAATTGTTTTCAATAATCATGAGCCAACAAGAAAAAACGTTTTATAAAAATGACACACTGAAAGTACTAGGATGTGTATAAACGTCTACCTGTATCTCAATCTAAGGAGAAATGTATTTTTAAAAGACAATAAAAATGAGACAGACGTATGAGAATAAATAATGAACATTTGTAAGCGGAATAAACTGTACGTTGACTGAACCTTATTGATATTTAATATTACAATTCCATAATTAAATTTATTTTCTAAAAATAGTTTTAATATATAAACTTCTAAAATTTTAAGCTGGTAATTTGAGTAAAATCATTATAAATGACACTAAGTAGTAATATATATTTTTTCCTTTCAATGGAATGTCAAATTTATTCTTTTTCCGTCTAAAAATTTATATAAAGAAATAACCGTAAAAAAATGCAATACATTGTTTGTCACAAGAAAATAACACCAATTGAATAATAATCTCAGGACTTCCCCCCAATACTCTAGTTCTGTTTGTTGTCGCCACTTTATTTTCGAGATTAATCATAATGCAAGGAATAATACATTTATAATTAAAATTTTTCATGAAAATTATATTTTAAGAATTCCCCTTTTTCCCCTTCTTTTAAATATTCTTTCGTATAACAGGAATTAAATTCTAAACAAATAAATATGATGTATTTCATTCTCAGATTGATCATCTACATTTCTTCGTGTTATTTTTCGCCATTCTTTCGATGTGTAAAGTACGCGAATTTTTCGATAGTATTAAATTTTCTCGAAGGAAAAGATTCTGGTAACAAAGGGAAAGGTGAACATAATTTTCAAGAATCTATCGAAATCGCAATCCTAATATTACTAACGTTACTTTTATTTTCTAAAGTAATAGAAACTTTCTTCGACTTTTCACTTTATAAGACATCGGCATGGCGAAAATATTAAAGATTTACCATCTTTTTCTCAGCTAAGATTATAACTTATTTAAATTCGAAATTTTTATTTTGTTTTTCTAAGGAACAAAAACTGCAATGATCGTACATATGAAGGTACGCACGAAATACACACTATATTCTAAGGAATATAGCGTATATGAGTAGAATGTATTGGTGTTTACCAGGGTGGTGCAAAATTTTAATTAGATTAACGATTGAAAACTAACGATTAAATGTTTAATCATGACTAAAGATTGACGATTGAACTTTGTTTCAATTCTGCTCATAGACTAATGATTAATAATTGATTTAATTTCAATCCCTCTCTCCGATTAACGATTAAATCAATTTTCAATTTAATTAGTTAATCTAATTAATGATTAATGATTAAAAGCGTCATGTTTTTTTTCGACTTTGGACCTTTTATTGTCTTTATTTTTTTTTCAGGTTTCTTCTGGTTTTATTCCCTTGGGTTCGGAGCTAAAATCCTGTATCTGGTCGGGTACCCCAATTTTACCTAACCCAACTTGCGGATTGACTTGGGAAGGGTTCACTTTAAATATTTCGGATTTGGTTCGGTTTCGGGTTAGGTTTAGACTCTTTGAGGTCGAGCTTGAGTTGACCGATTTTCCAAAAGAAAGTCCTGAATATTTATCAAATGAAACAAACTATATATTTGAATATAATGAGTGTATATAGGCTCATTTTGATACAGAAATGATAGAATTGATATTAGAGGTTTAATTGTAAACTAATTTTCAATAATATTTTTTAAATATAGATTAATATTCTTTCTGTTCGAGTTTGGGTTGTGTTCGGGTGTGATACTTCAGTTTCAGGTCATGTTTCAGGTTGACTTTAAGCAGAAATTTCGGGTTCAGGTACGATACAGTGTTGCCAGCGGGCTAATTTTTTTAAAATTCAGATTGTTTGATTGGCACCACTTTTTTGAAATGGTAAAACTCGCTTTGTTTTTGCATTATTTAATCTGTCATTAAGTAAAGCGAATTTTACTTTCTTAAAAAACTGGTGGTAATCAAGAAAATTGATTTTAAAAAAAAGTAGCTCATTGACAATAGTGGCACGATATGAGCACAACGGAACAAGTGTGTGAGTAATGAATGAGCTCGAAGACACTGGGGTCGTCTAATGGATTAAAAGCCCTAGTCCTGATTGAGTCCGTTGATTCGTGTCCTTAACTTAATGAAAATTAGTTTTAAATTCCCCGGTGTAATCTTCTGTGCTACCCCTTTTCCGACAGTTTTGAAGAAAAAAGGGGAGGGAGTCTGGGGGCTGGGGGTTTTCGTACATTTAAATTGGAATATGTATAAAAAAATAATCATTGTTTAAGCGTTAATTTGGCAACAATTTCATCTCGAAACTTGATGGCGTGAAAGTACCGTCAAAATGACGAATTTTCTCCTTGTTCTGCTCATATTATACATCTAGATATCACGAGGCAGACTGGGGCATTTGCAGTGTATTAGGTAAGTGAGATCGCACGCTGAAGTTTCATGCAATAACTCGTAAACGTGATAGAACAGTTAAAATAACAAGTTGGCGCTCCATTCTACTAATACCGTACCAAGATATCAGGAGGCAGACCTGATGACCGCAGTTAAGTGTTATATACGAAGGAATCAAACAAAATTATTTATTTTGCTATAAAACAAAGATCCTTTTTAAGAAAATGGGACAAAGTGCGTGTTTCGTATGGATTTCCAAAGTATGGAAGCCACGAAAGGATATTCATTAATTATTAAAATTAGTAAAAGACTATTATGAAACGTGTATTTACTTAAAAAAAATTTAAACATCTGAAATTAATTGGTTTTTAAATATGTTTTAAAGATTCGCTTTGGTGAGGAGGGGTAAAAAAGGAGAGCAACCCTGATGATTTATTCCTACAGTATGGTGTAAAGCTAACATCGAACTGTTACATTTTGATTATACAATATTGTTTCTTTTTCAGTTTGACGCAACTTCTTAATGATACAATCATAATTTAGTATGTTTATTTGAACGTCATTTGCATCAACAAATCAGTTATCTGATTCAGAATCTTTTTTTTTTAATTCTTTGAAATGTTTAAAAAATGCCTACAAATATGTAAATGTACAGCGTAAAAATTTCTTGAAATGTTATGATTATATTAACGATATTAATTGGTTTATGATAAGTTTGAAAGATTAATTTTGGTGAAAGGGAAAAAGAGCAACGGTAATGATTTATTCGTATAATTTTATGATACATAACCAACATTGAACTGTTATATTTTGTTCATACGATATTCTTTCTTTTTCAGTTTTTCGCAACATTTTTTGTGATAAAAACATAGTTCAATTTTATTTCAATTATTAGTTTATTGAAAATTTAGTTCTTTGAGGACATTTTTCGCCTTTGTATATAATAATTACAAAAGAAAGTTATATTACTTTTATAAAAAGGACTCAACTGTCCTTTCTAACCTAAATGATTTACACATTTTGAACTGGGTGTATCTGGATAATTTTATGTGACCCTTTATAATTTTAAGTAAGGAAAATCGCATAGTTACCCTTAATAACAGCCTCATAGCAATAAAAACGTATTTAAGGAAGTTGTATGGCCGCCATATTTAATTTGCGTCTATTTAATTAGATTAATGATTAAAGTAATCGCGATTGAATTAGTTCAGATTGAATTAATCATGAAAAAATGTGTAAGGGTGATTACTTTTTTAAAATTTCAATCATGATTAAATTCCGTATGATTGAACGTTTAATCGACTAATCAATTAATTAAAAAAGTAATCGATTAATGCCAACCTGGTCTTTAGATTCTATTTCTTTTCTTGCTTTTGATGTTTTACTTGTCGCAAGTGCCTTAGCCTGGAGAAAGATTCATTCATTTGAAACGCTCTGCATGTTTCATACAATTACGGTACATTTGAAATTTTTCTTATAACTATTTTTTAAAATATTATGCGTACCATAATTTTAATAAAAATGGTTAAAAACAGAGTGGTGCAAATTTTAATTAGATTAAGGATTGAAAACTAAAGATTATATTTTTAATCATGACTAAATATTAACCGATTGAATTTCGTTTCAATCCTACTCATAGACTAATGATAATAATTAATTTAATTTAAATCGTTCTCTTTGATAAATAATTAAATAATTTTTAACTATAATTATGTTAATCTAATTAATTTTTAAGGATTAAAAACGTCATGCGTTTTTCAGGCTTTGGGAGCTGTTATTTTATTTTTTTTTCTCTCAAGCATCTTCTGGTCTTCATCTCTTCTGATCCGAGGGTCAGATCGGGTTGACTTTAAATGATTGGTTTCTGGTGGTCTTACTTCTGGTTTGGTTCCGTTTCGGGTTAGGTTTTGACACTTACGTGGGGTTGGGCTTGGGATGAGCCTATATTCAAAAGAAAGTCTTGAATAGTTTTCAAATGAAAAAATATATATATAATGCATGTATATGTGCTTATTTTTATACAAAAATGATAAAATTGATAATAGAGATATAATTGTAGACGTTTTTTATTAATTGTGTTAACAGAGCAGGCGGCGGCGATGAAATGATTGCGCAATCGATTTACAAGAAGAAATTATGATGTAGGACAAGATTATTAACAGTAAATGAAAGAATGACTGGTCTGTTCGGCTTATCTTGGTACTATGTGAGCAGCGATGGGCGTCAAATAGTCATTTTGGAGAAGCCAAACATGTCATCCAGTTCAGAAATAAAATTGAAACCAAATTAAAGCTTAAACAAAGTATTTTTTAAATATTTTGGTCTGCCTGGGCATATCCTGCTAGAAGCACCCCCCTCCCCCTTCCCACCGACAGACTAAAATTTGTGACAAAAAATGACGTCAAGTAGCACAATTCAGATACTATAAAATATTTCACATTACATTGCCCTATATATTACTACGTCAACGAGTTTACAGATAAATCAATTATGAAGGAACGGATTATTAAGTGTACGTTAACCCATTAAAGACTGACGTTGCGGTTTCGCAACATTATGTTTCTTACAACAGGTTTTAAGGTGACACCAGTTTGTTTCTAGGATATATATTCTCTTTATTTGATGCAATAAACACCATGATAAAGTCACTCTTAGGTTGCTATAATATAAAAGTGGTATAAATCGCAATATTTGTATTTTATTGAGAAAAATAATTCAGTCCTTAATGGGTTAAACAATGATTGGTCTGCTTCGTGATACCTTGGCAAATTATGAGCAGAACGGGGCATCAATTCGTCATTTTGACGGTTCTACAAGCCATCGAATTTCAGGATGAAATTTTAACAACTTAAGGACATCGATTAGTACAATACAAATAATCCAGTCTGATTCATGATGTATTGGTACGGTATGAGCGGAACGGGGCGCGAATTCGTCATTTTGACGGTACTATCACATCATCGAGTTTCGGGATGAAATTTTAACACATGAACGATACAGATAAATACCATAAAAATATTTCATTCTGTCTCGCGATAACTTGGTACGATATGACCACAATGGCGCGCCACTTTTTCATTTTGATGACACTAGCACGTCGTGGAGTTTTGGCATGAAATTTTAACACATTAAAGATACCGATTATTACCATACAAATATTTTAGTCTGCCTTATAATATCATGATATGATACGAACAGAACGGGACGCCAATGCGTCATTTTGACGTTGTTACCGAGTTACGGCAAAAAACTTTAACGTGTTGTCTATCTTAACAAGTACAATACAAATATTTCTGTCAGCTTTGTGATATCTTGTTACGATATAAACAAAACGTGGCGCTAATTCGTCATTTGACGGTACTATCAAGCCATCTAGTTTCAAGATGAAATTGGTGCCAAATCTAGTTTTTAACAATGAATTTTTTTGATATTTTGGCCTCAATTAAAAAAAAAATCCCAGGCGCCTTCTCACTTTTCTTCAAAACAGATGGGGAAAAGGTAGCCTCTACACAGAAAAGATCCCACCGTAAATTTTAAAAGAGTTTTTTTGTCAAATTAAGTATGCCAAATAGCGTGCTCGATGAGCGCTCGGGCTTTTAATGTATCAGACGACTACGGTGGCTGCGAGCTCACTTATTGGTCCCGTTCTGCTCATATCGTACTAAGATATTAGAAAGCAGACAAAAATATTTGTATTGTATACTAATCAAGATATAGAACATGTTAAAAATTCATGCCGAAACTTGATGACGTGATAGTATCGTCAAAATGAAGAATTGGTGCTCCTTTCTGCTGATATCGTACCGAAATATCACGAAGCAGAATGAAATTTGTGTATTGAAGTAATCGATATCTTTAATGTATTAAAATTTCATGCCGAAACTCGAGGATGCGATAGTACTGTCAAAATGACAAATTAATGTCCTGCTCTGCTCTTATCGTACCATGAAATCATGAGGCAGACTGAAATATTTATATTGTACAAGATCTTACAACATGTTAAAATTTGGGTACCATCAAATGACGAGTTGGCGTACGTTATGCTTATGTAGCACCAAGAGATGAGGCAGCAGACTGAAATATTTTAATCGTGCCAATCGGTATTTTCAATGTGTAAAAATCTTATGTTGAAACTCGATGAAGTGATAGTACCGCCAAAATGAAAATTCGGCGCCCCATTCTGACCATATTGTACCAAGATATCACGAGGTAGACTGAAATAGTATTTGTATTGTATTAATCGATATCTACGACATGTTAAAATTTCATGCCAAAACTCGATAACGTGATAGTACCGTCAAAGTAACGAATTAGAAATTACGAGGCTGACTGAAATATTTGTATTGTACTAATCGGTATCTTTAATGTGTCAACATTTCATGTAAGTATTCAGTTACGTGATACCTTCAAGTTATCACATGACAGACCAATCATTGTTTAACGTATACTTAATAATCTGTTCCTCATAACTAATTCATGTTGAAATTCGTTGACATACTATAGGGTAGTATAATGTAAAATATTATATATATAGTGTATATATGTCTCAACTGTACTATATGACGTCATTTTCTGTTATAAATAGAAATCGTCCGGGGTAGTGGTCCTATCAGGATATGCCCAGTCAGACCAAACTAGTTTAAGCTTTGATTTGACACCAATTTCATCTCGGTACTCTGTGACATGATAGTACTGCTAAAATGGCGAATTGGTGCTTACTACTGCTCATATCGTACCAAGACATGCCGAGGCAGAGCAGTCATTTTTAGGTGCGTTCGTAATTATATAAATACGTAGCACCTATTGTCGTCGCTTGGTCCGTCCGTCTGTCTGTCCGTCCGTCCGCATATAACAACGCAAAAACTATCCAACCGAATGGTTTGAAATTTAAGATATATTATCTTTGCAGAATTTTGTCGAGTCATTTCAAATTTTATTAAAATCGAATCAAAACTTTAGGAGATATTAATAAAAATATTTATTAAGAAATTTGAATTTTTTTTTAAAATCGGTGCTTTTTTGTTATAGGAGCTTCCGAAGTTTAATCGTCAAGCGACCGAGATACTTATTCTATTACAGAAATTAATCTGCAGATGATATAATTCATTTCACAGAATTAAAAATCATCAAGATCTAAATATTTATATAGCTAGCTACAGTACGAACGCACCTCATTTGTCACGTTTGACGTACAATTTCCAGCTTGCTTCATTTACTGTTAATAATCTTGTCCTACATTATAATATCATTTCGCAACTCAATGACATAGTCTTTTTTGTCGGCGCCGCCCAGTCTTCGATATCAAACGTCAAATTAAAAAAAAATCCGAAAAAGCACAAGAAAGAAAGGGAGAGCACCCTCTACCAGGAGAGATGAGATTTGTATGTTTTCTTACACGTTTGCTCGTTTGTAAGTTTATTTGTAAGTTTGTTCGCTTGTTTGTTTCCTTGTACGTTTATTTTTAAGTTTGTTTGTTTCTTTGTACATTTGCTTGTTTGTACGTTTGTGCGTTTGTTTGTACGTTTGTTGGTTTGCACCTTTATCTGAAAGATTGTTTGTTTATACGATTGTCAGTTTTCGTTTGTACATTTGTTTGTTTGTGTATGTTTACGTTTGTTTGTATGTCTGCATATTTGTACGTTTGTTTGTCTTCGTTTATTTGTTTTTTATTTGTTTGTTTTTACCTTTGTTTGTTTGTGTGGTTGTTTGTTTCTGCTTTTGTTTGCCTGTACATTTTTTGTTTATACATTTTTGTTTGTTTGTACGTTTTCTTGTTTGTTTTAACTTTTGTTTATTTATTTGTACGTTTGTTTGTCTGTTTGTCTGCTTGTATGTACGTATGTTCATTTGTACATTTTTTTGTAGGTTTCTTTGTTTGTATGTTTGTTTATACGTTTGTTTCGGCTTTGTTTGTTTGTACGTTTATTTGCATGTTTGTTTGTTTGTAGAATTGTTCGTTTGTACATTTATTTGCACGTTTGTCTGTTTGTACAATTGTTCGTTTTTACATTTATTTGTACGTTTGTCTGTTTGTACAATTGTTTGTACGTTTGTTTGTTTGTTCGCTTGTTTCTATTTGACGGTGTTGAAAAAGGGTGTGACAAAATTGAAAATGTTCCATGTTTATAAGTTTAAAAAATTGCAGAAAAAGCGAAGTTTAATCGTCAGATATTGCCAACTTCAAAATGATGTCAGCGTTACTCACGGACATGTCTGTTCTTTATAATGTAGATAAAATTAACTGCAATTTAATTTTAATTACATTTTTTAGTTTATTGAAAAATAAATTGATTGAGAATATTGTTCCTATTTGCTTATAATAATTAAAAAAAGAAATTATCTGTTTTATAAAAAAGAGTTCAACTGCCCATAAATAACTTACACATTTTGACCTCGATGTATCTGAATAACTATGTGTGACCCTGTATAATTTTCAATAGGGAAAATCGCATAGTGAGCCTTAATAAGAATCTCGTAGCAATGAAAGCGAAATTAAAGAAGTTAAATGACAGTCATATTTAATTTTCACCTGTGTAATTAATCACGATTAAATTAGTACAGATTCAATTAACCGTGAAATTTTTTTAAAATTTTATTCAATTTTAATCATGAATGAATTCTTCATGATTAAATTTCGTAGTATTGAACATTTAGTCTACTAAGACTAAAAAGTAATTGATTAATGCCAACCCTGGTTAAAACTGTTCATATTCAATTACTGCCCAAATAAAAGAGAAATCATACATTTGCGGTTGACAGACTAATTAAGCTACGTTTGAGCTTTTACCAAATATCAAACTGTCAAACAGATTTTTCGTGATAAGACACCAAACGTGAATTTATAATGATCCTAAAATGACGCACATATATCACATTAAAATAAATAATAATAATAATAATATATGAAACTGGCGTGCATAATGTAAACTTACCGGTTTTGAAAAAAAAAATCGAACAAAATGCGAAAAAATGCAACTTCTAAATATCTTCCATTGAAATAACACTAGCTGCTGTATCTCGGAGCCTCTTAAGATCGCCTCTTAGTTCTTTAAATGGGCTGGCACAAGCATTGATCCATGTATAAGCGTTGCATCCCATTCAAGTGTCCGACAACATAATTGACAGTAACGGAAAGTCGATGCCGTCAATGCATTACAAGTAGGAAAGATACATTTTTTAAATTAAAACCCAATTTTTAAATGTTTTTTCAACAAAAATCTATGATTTAATTTTTAACAAAAATCTATGATTTATTTTTTTATCATACAGGAGACTTCTGCAAAAAAATGCAATTATTTTTGTAAATCATGCTTCATGTTAAAATATGTAAAATTAAATAAATAATTGTTTAAAGAACACTTCTAAATTGCATGTTTTTATGTTCATTTGTTTTCAAATTAAACACAAAAGACTGGTTGTAGCTTAACTTTTGGAGGCCATTATATGTATCTAAATGTATCTATCTATTATATAATGCAAATATTGCCACCACTATAACTTAAAAAATACTGAACCAAAAAGAACTTAACGCATTAATCATGCCAGTGTCTTGGAAGAGTTCGTTAACCAAGTATGTAGCTCTTGTATCTGTTTATAGGGACACACAGAAGCAAAAAATGCAAAATTTGTCATCACGATAGTGTCCGAAATACTGCACCTATTCGAACCTAATTTCGACAGCGTAGTGATATCTCCAGTATCTTGGGTGAGTCCATTAATAACGTATTAGCTCTTATACTTTTGGTACAGGGCATACAAAATCAAAACGTGCAACATTTGTCACCACGATAACGTCCGAAATACTGAAAGGATTGAAATCTAAATCGAGAAAGTGTATTTATCTTGTAAGTATCTTGGAGGAGTTCGTTAATCAAGTATATTGATATTATAGTTCATGTTCAGGGGAACACAAAAGTTTTCGATGGCATTCATTGAACAGTTTGGGTTATATTACAGCCTACTGACGATTTTTAAAGTATGATTTCTACAAATTCTTAACATTCTTGATATAACTGTTTCATATTCATTCAATTACATTTCATATCTTTCTCGCCAAAATAGCAAATTTAGAAGAAGTGAGACCAATTTGTTTCATTTGCATTAAATGTGATGTATTTATATGAAAAAGACAAATTTGCTTACTCTATCGACTGAGTCGAAAGGATTTGTTTAAAGAGCTCTATTGCCGGTTTCAGTTAAAATAAAACAAAATCTAAGCAGATTTATAATAATAAATTATTGAGATTTAATAATTCATCAAATTAAAGTTGATAGAATATGGCAATTTAAAGAATGGTGGATACTGTATCTCATCTCTTTGATACAAGAATTATTGTATAAAAAGTTTCCTTTTCCTGGAAATGTCTTTGAAATTATGAGAGAAAATACCATAATAGTTTAATAGTACGTTAAAACTAATAACTAATAACGTATTTACCGTAATAGTATTCAAATTTTGGTAAACCTGACATGTTTTTAAATCTGAATAAAAAACTTTTAGAAAAAATACTATATATAAATGTAAATGAAATTATATTTATTAAATAGTCGTTTCATTGTTCAATATGAAAACGTTTTTCTGATTACTTGTAAAATATGTAAACAATATTAAACTATTTTGTTACTTAAGAGGGGATGCCGGTATAAAATCTTCAAAAAATCTTCCCGTTTCCTCCTAAGCTCTTTCCGTTTCCTTTGCAAAGCGCTGAATTAAAAGAAAAAAAAGATCAGACAAGCAAAACAAAACACACACACACAAATACAGAGAGAGGGAGAAAAAAAATAACGCACTTTTACTGGCTTTTTTTTACGTTGTTCAAAGCGTCAGTATCCGTTCCAAAATTTTAAATGCACTTTCTCAAAATTGTTCTTTTTTGAACTGCTGGGCATTGTGAGAAAGTTAGTAATTAAGCTATCGACTTCAAATACGAAGTGAACCTACATGAGACATGTATTTATCTAGTAAATTTGTCTTTGCAATTCAAATAAATAAAATAAAATAATAGCAAAAAAAAAAAAATGTTAAAATGAATTGTTTGCCTGATTTCTGTTTTTAATTTAAAAGTTTTAAATCCTTTGTTTGTTTTAGAATCACCCTTACCAAGCAGCAGTGCCTACTACTCAGAAAGGGGAACATAAATTATTTTTATGTTCTGAGCTTTCTGATCTTTAGATTTTATTTTTATGTAATTCGTTGTTTAAAATTTATGTAATCTAATAGGGATTTACGTTTGAAAATAAGTTGTCAATCTTTTTCCAAAAATCTACAAAATGATCTTAAATTAACGGGCGTTATACCATCACGTATATAATTTTACCTCTATCATACAAAATATTTCGAATTTAATAATATTTTGCAGTAATTGTATCTACTTATTCTCATTTTTGGAACAAAATAATAGGTTTTATTTTTTTGCAAAATCCAAATTACTTGAAATTAGTTAGAACGTAAAAAATATAATTTTTACATACTTTCTTTTAACTTGCATTTCTGAATGTATGTGGCAGTGAAATCTTGCGACTCATTTTTAATCCACTTCCTGTTGAGGTAGAGCTTCGAAATTTGGAATATGTATGTATTCCTGAGGGCAATACATGAATTGGACATTATTTTTTAAAAATTCGATCCCTAAGGGGGGTCAACGTCGGCCCAAAACTTGCATTTTCCCCAAAGAAATAACGTTACGATTGTTTAATTGAAAAAAAAATAGCTCCATTGTTGCAACATTCATCCATTTTCACCACATTGTTACCCCCATCATTATGACATCAGCATCTAGCGACGCACACATTTGTGCTTTATAATATGTTGACTTTTTTGTGAATTTTAATGAAAGTATGTTCTTTTATAAAGAAATGTTTTCATTTAATTTATTAAATATTCTTTTTTTTCTTTGAAGAAGAAGAAGAAGAAATGGGAATAAATAAATAAATTTTAGTTTAAATTATTTGCAGCACTCATTAAGTTTTATGAAGTATGCTACGTTGGAAAATATTGAATGTGAAGTTTTATCTTGTTAATATCAAAAATTTAACAAGAGAATATCCGCATATTACTTAGTATTATAAACATCGCAAAAACGCATAGTGAATTCTTTGGGGAATGAAAAAAGTATATTTGTTAAATAAAAGTTCTTTTATGGAAGATTAAAGTTTTTATTATCTTACCTTCAACAGGAAATTATTTTCTTTTGTTAAGTGTCACATTCAGCTGCAACGTGTGAATATTTTTTTCGTCCAGAGTGATTAAGTTCTTAACAATTAAATCTGCAATTACAGCGTTATTTACATCTAATCAATTAATAGCATTTAAGGAAAGAATTCTTCAAAAAGAAAAAAAAACTTTTTATCAGATAAAGCTCAGAAAATGTTAAACTATTGTATTTGAATTGTTAATTGTATATGCTATTTTCCTATTTTCCCTAAAATAAAAATACAATTGTTTTCATGCTAATTGAAGATTATTTTGATTTTTTCTTTAATTTAATAACTCAGCAAATTTTCTTTCAGAAATAAATGACTTATTAAACAAACATAATTAACATTTTCTAATTATTAATATAAAACTTATTGACTTTTCTTAAAATTTTATAAAAATAATAAAAAATCCTATTTGGCTCCACCATTTGATCATTTAATAAAATGATGCCAAATTGGCGATTTATTAATTGCTTGCTGACATTCCTCAGATTGTAACACTAATCAACAAATGCAAGAATGTTTCCATTCTGGATTTTTAAATTGTTACAGATAAGAAAATTAATGAATTTAGAGATGAAAAAGGTGAATTAAATGCTAAGAATAATTTAATAATTTAAATGCAGAATTATTAAATTAAACACAAAAAAACAGTTTTAGATATGTCTTTTATAAATAAAATAACACTAAATTAAATATTTTAATTCTCAAATTTAATAAGATACATATAAAAAAAAAGTAAGCAGTAAAAAAACAAGTTTTATGTACACTTTATCAATATTATAGATTTTTTAATGATAATTTCGAAGTTGAAATACACAAAAATACCTTAATGCGGTTATCATTATGACTCACGTATTTGACATTTGACAGATGTTGCTTTGAAACCTATAAGCTACAAGGCTGTTGTCTCGAATGATCCATATTTGTTATTCACAGAAATACATACAGGACTTTGACACATTACATAAATCTTCTTCTTGGGTACGGGATAGACACAGGGAAGTTAACAGCACTGAAGATACAAACACAATGACATCCATGCCTCTCCCGGGATCCGTACCCTGCGCCCTCACCATGGTTTGACGCCTCCGCTACCAACCACGCTGCCGGGCGGCATGACTCACGTATGTGGGCTTCGCGCCTTTGAAAACAAACAAACAGTAACAAAATAGGAATCACTGGTAACGGCAACCCAGGGCCGTAATCAGCCAGCAAATACAGAGTGGGCTTTGGAATTGTTTGGCGAGCATAATTTAATTCACGTTTGATCTCTCTCCCCCTCCACTTTAATGGTAAACAAACGCAGACAGAAGTAGAGGGTAAGTCCACTTGTCATAAAACCTTTGGTTACAAAGTTTTAAAAATTTTAATTGTAATATGGAGGCTATTTATTACTAAAAATATATAGAGTCTAGAGATGGGCTCGAGATGTTTCTACGGGGTCAGTCCACTCTGCCCCCATCTGATTACGATTCTGCAGTAGCCTCGTCGTATAAGAATCTAAAACAAAGAAATTCGTTAATGCCGCAATCAGCGGTGCGCTTCGATTAAAAATTATTGATTATGCATACTCGTATAAAATTTGAAGGTTGCGTTAATTAGAGGCCTCGTTATAGCCATTTTAATGTCTCGGTCCCTCATATTGTAATTTCACTAAAATTTTGGGGGGCAATTCGACAAAACATTCCTTCTTATAATGATTATGCTTACCCGTACAAAAAATGACGTGGTTACATCAATTAAATCTCAAGTTATAGTCGTTTGAATGTGTCGGCCTTATATTTATTTTATACTAATTATTTTCTTTTTTTTGGAGGGGGGGGGGGTGTTCAATAAAAATGACAATGTCACCTCTTATAATGAATATATATATATATATATACTCGTATAAAATTTTACAGGCTGCGTTAATTAGAACCCAAGTTATGCTCATTTTAATGTGTCTTGCCTTATGTTTTAATTAAACTAAAATTGGGAAGGGGTGGAGCCTCGATAAAAAAAATCTCTCTTTATAACCATTATGTTTACCTGTACAAAAATGGCCCATCAGTTAAGGCCCGAGTTACAGTCTTTTGAATGTGTCGGGAGTTATATTTTATTTATACTAAAATTTGGAAAAGGGGAGTCTAAAAAAACGACAATGTTCCCTCTTCTAATGATTATGTATACTCATGTAAAATATAGGCGTGTTGCTTTAATTAGAGACTAAATTATAGCCGCTTTAATTTCTCGGGCGTCTATATTGAAATTTGACTAAAATTTTGGAGGCTTCAACAAAAAACCGACGAAAAAATATCTCCTTATAATGATTATGCTTACTCATAGAAAAATGACTAGGCTACATCAATTAGGATCCGAGTTATAGTCATTTGAATGTGTCGGGTATTACATTTATTTTATACGGAAATTTGGAAAGGTTTCAATAAACGATCGATCCGGATAAACGAAGTCCCTTCTTATAATGATTACACATACTCGTATAAAAATTGGGCGCATAGTGTTAATTTGAGCTCAAGTTATAGCCGTTTTAATGTGTCGATCCCTTATATTTATTTTATACTGAAATTTAGGGGGAGAGCTTCGACAAAAAAATTCTCCTTATAATGATTACGTTTACACATACAAAAAAGGGCGAGGCGAGATTCATTAGGACCCGAGTTATAATTGTTTGAATGTATCGGATCCTATATTTATTTTATGCTAAAATTTTGGGGGCTTTGATAAAAAATTAAAAAA
The DNA here is from genome assembly GCA_963931845.1 of Maratus michaelseni. NCBI lineage: Eukaryota > Metazoa > Arthropoda > Arachnida > Araneae > Salticidae > Maratus > Maratus michaelseni. The sequence continues at coordinate 255,227,633 of OZ007586.1, read as the reverse complement.
GTGACTTTAAAAATACTCAAAATTACTTTAAAAATATTTTAAGCTTATAAGTGTATTGAAAATTTCTTTTTTGAAATTTTGAAATTTGAATGAACAAGAAGGAAAAATTTATTTTATCTCATAGGATAACATGGGATTCTACAATTTCACCCTCTCGCGCGATTAGTGCTCTTAACAGTATCCACATTTAATTTAATCCTTATTTTTGTACATTTGTATAATTAATATTTGATGCCACCTTGAATGCAGACCCGATTACTGAAGATTAACTAAAATTTTTTTCCTTCGTCCATTCTTTCTCCTTAATCATTTGTAATCGGTATTATTTTAATGATTTGTTTTGCACGCTATGGAATTCAGTTGCTAGGCAACTGTTACAGGAAAATAGAAAAAAGAAATTCGTAAGGTACAAATTTGTAAAAGTAATAAAGTAAAATGTTTTATATTTTTTGAACAGTTGCATAATATTTCACTAAATGTTATACAGCTAATTTGGAATGTCTAATAAATGCATTTAGAACATTTCAAATCAATCGGAATAATTTAAGCCCTCCTTATCAAAAATTCGGATATTTAACATTTGCATAAATTATCCAAGTGCGCCATTCTCTTTTCAGTGTATGATAAAATTTGAAAAGCGTCTGAATTCCCATAGAAAAACATTTTGACACATGAAAGAGAATATTGTAGGGTCAGATGGGGGTAATTCTGATCACTTTTAGCAAACTTATTTTTAATTATTAAATACAGGCTTTCAGAAAAAACACAGAATTGTTTCTTTTTTTAAAGGTAATGTGATCTCTTGTGATTAACGTAAAACGATAAAAAAAAATAGGTTCACTTGAATTTTTAAGTATGTAAGACAGTGGTCGAAATTACCGCAGTAAAAAGTAGAAATTTAATAATATTGGGGAAATTCCAACAAATAACAGGGTAATCATGACAACTGTTTATTTTCTTTATATAAAGTCATGCAAATCTGCAAAGGATAGATCTTTTGAAACCCTTGTTTGCTAGTATCTGCATTTTTTCGTTTAATTTTTTTTTCTAGTGTGTACTTTCTTTGATTTGACAACTTCTACCGTTTCCAATCTCTTCAACAAACTATCTTTTGTCAGAGCTTCTTCATATTTTTATAACTTAAGTCATGACCTTTTTGAAGAGGTCTTTCAAGACCTTGTTCTTCTAGATAATTTACAGTTTTCTCAATTTTTCTGCAAATATATTTGTCAGAGATTTTGGCAAGGGAATCATCTTTAGACATTTAATATGTTAATTGTTTCTATAAAAATTATCTAAATGTTATTTTCGACTGTTAAGGATGACATAGACTCATGTTTTAGTGTGGAGCAAGATACTAAAGGTGGAGAAATAATTGAAGTATAATTAGATAATCTAATTCGGTCAAAGGGTCTATTGCATGAAATTTGTGTATTTTGACAGTGATCAATTTCACATGGTTATTTCCAAAATTACGCTAATTAAATTGAAATCACTTGATAAACTTGACAAATTTTGTATTTGTCGTGGCATTTTGATCAACAAATGATGAGGTAGAAACTGATTTTTTCATTAGTTATTGTTCAAGAGGAAAAATTCCAGTGTTTCTAAAGCCTAATATTATGTTCCTTGTTTTCATGCAAGTCTGCCACACTTCTCCTAAGAATTGATTAAACACACTCTTTGACAGAAGAATACTCTTTAGACCGAGTGCTTTTACCATAATCCACAAATTTGATATCTCAGGTAGTTTTTACAGTGCAAAAGAAACATTTATTCAATGGTTGAAGTTTATGAGTTAGGTGACTTGGCAAACGTAACAGAATTATTTTATTTTTATTGCTTCTAAGCATATTCTAATGCTTATATGACTTGAATGACCATAAAAGTTATCGCATGGACTTAGCCCATATTTCACAAAATTTTAAGGTAATAACTACCATGGAATAAAGTTTAATATTAATTCTGATTTCGTGCAAATGCTTCTAATTTTATGTAAAAAATGAATTCAACAAATTTATTTCCTACAAAAATTCTAACCTTAAAGAAATTACATGAGCAGATATTTCACTTTTGAATATTAGGAAATAACAATGTTTAAAAAAAAATTAGCACAAATTATAAGTTTTATCTCAGACGGTCCTTTGCATTTACCAAGTTTTTTTCGCTATTTCTTTTAGTCACGTTATTTTATTGTCACATTTATGATCTCAGAAACAGAATTAATGCATATAAAAGCATATTATTTCATGATTTATCTATTAAATAATGAATAATTTAATAAAAGCATTATTTGTAAAATTTAAATGAAACATTTTCTAAATACTAAAATTAACATTGAAATCGCGAAGTAAAAGCATATTTATCTAAAATAAGTTTAATTTACGAAAATTATAAACAAATCTCAACTTAAACACTTGAAATTTTACTTTTTTTTAATAGAAATTAGTTATAACCTAAGATATTTTAACGTTATATTTCTAATAAATTCGATAATTAACATAAAATTATTCTAAAATTAAATAAACATTCCTTATGTTATACAGATTTATTCCATAAATTTATATAATTTCAGTAGCAGAATAAAAAAATAAGAGAATTTTTCAAAAGCATAATGCTTTTAAACGGAGCGACGTTTCATTGTTTTTCCAAATCGCAGTCTTTTATAGCCTCGAATGCAAAGGATGATTAATTTCCATTAGAAGAAATATTATACCGCTAATTCCGAGTACTTTACCATAATATCTAACAAATGTCAAGATAATCGGATTCTTTTGCGACTGTTATTGCGAGACACACAGACTTGAAAATCCTACTCCTCTCTACAGTAAGCCTCATTTACGTTTCGGCAATAAATGTTTACAGACGCTTAAGCTTTTAATAAAAATACCTGTATAACGAAAATTCCTTAATAAATTAATGTGAAATATCAAGTTATCATTTCTTCTACCTTATAAATGTACAAAAATGTGGATTATGCCGCTATAAAATAATTGTTTTTGTTTTATCAGCATCAATAAAACATCTTTCTTCATAGAAATATTTGCAAAAGAATATCTTTTCTGCGATATTGTATTTTTACAAAGTATTCTATTCTATTATTTTATGACGAGATAAGTTTCATTACATGGGCACTCTTAAAGATGGAAGTATTAAAATGATAGGAACTAATTTGAAACCGTATATATAAATATTCCATTTCCAGGAATCTCTCCTCGATATGATATTAGGCGTGTTCAAATGAAACTCGTTCGAAGCATGCAAATTGACGAGTTGGTGCTGAAGGTGGGAAATGTCCATGAACAAGTAACATTATATGTATGCAGCATGCATTGCGTTGCGAAACGGTCATTCTGCTTTCGTTGTTTGAAGGTGGCAGTACGTTAAAGATGGCTGGCGTGATTACGAACCCACCCAAACAAGACAACGTGTAGTAATACAGTTTTTATCGACAGAGGGATGTAAGCCTGTTGAGATTCATCGGAGATTGGTTGCTCTGTATGGAGAAAAGTGCTTATCAAAGACGACTGTTAGGGATTGGTCGTGAGAAAACGACGGATTTGCAACGCCTTGGTCTGGCGCACAAAGTTGTTACCTGCACACTGATTGCGGATATTGACACTGCGGTCAAGACCAAACGTCGACGAAGCATTCGTGACTTCGCAAGTGAAGTAAACGTTGAAATAACAAACGAAATCTTTCTTCGGCGACGACATTTGGTGCCTTCCCAAACAATGGGATGCGTGTCTCAACGCTACATAATGGTCTTCGGGGAAAATCGTTCGCTACGCATTTTAATTATGTTACACTATTTCGAACAACAATAAATTGATATACATTACTGAAGGGTACTGCAAGATGTTTACTGTAGAATATGGTAAGCAAAGCATTTGTCGTTCAATTACAGGGACACACACACACACAAATGGATTACAGTACTGTCTATGCTCGATAATTGCAGAAAGTGCGTTTTCAGTTGGAGTAAGCGTTTTAAAGTTTAACTAAACATTTGCATATTATGTGGTGTGTGTAAATTCTATAGAACATTTACAGGGCTGCACAAAATAATTAATAAGCATTACCTCCTATAAGCGTGGCTTTTAATCGTGTTATTCATCTTCCAGTTGAACTATATATTTCTATGTAGAATATAAATAAATTCATATACAAGACTAAGCAATAATACATTGCGGTCTATTGACGCTAATTGATGGAATTACGTTTTTAGTAGAGTTATGAGTTTTTTTTTACCTGTATTAACTTTTAGCTTACTATGTGGCCTGTATAAAATCTATGGATAATATACAGGATTGTACAAAAGAATTTGAGTACATTTCTGTCTTCTGCCAGAAATTGATGAAGGTGAATTTTCATTTGTTTTGTGAGTTTTGGAACTGAATTAAATTTTAGCATACTATGAAGTATATATGTAAAGGATGGCTAAGGCTATAATTAATGAATAACATGTGTTGATGTAATGAATAACATCGGACTATTACACTTCAATATAAGACAGCTATTTACAGAGTTATAGGGGAAATGAGACTTTTGCGGCAAGATAACCGCGGCAACATTGAGAATTTCGACCGGGCCATCTGTCCGATTTCGGTACGGTTCGACTCTCCGTCTAAAGAGCTCGTACAAGACTCGTCTGATCTCTGCCACTTCGAAATGAATTCTGAGCTTTGCTTTATAAATTTGTTCCCAAGCCCAGTGATGCGAAAATGTATATCAGAAATTCCATTCTGGGCTGCGGTCGCCTACGTCAGAGTGTTCTCGTGGAAAAATGCTGTGTCCTCTTGTTGCTAGGAGAGTATGCTGGCAACTCTTAACCACACTCACAATCGACCATTCGACAAGTGGGCAACCTCGTCCACGTCTGGCAAAAGCAACAAGAAGCACAAAAATATAAAAATAACCAAAAGCCAAACAAAAGAAAACAAATAATTTCTCAATAAATACTTACAGAAAAAAATTAAATTTAAACTTTCCACTATGAATATGAACACTGTGGATATACTCTAACAAAAGAAAAACTAAGACAGAAAAAAGAACATCTAGAGAAAAAATATATATTGTCAACGTGTGTCATGAGACCGTCTCTCTTATGCACCGTCGTCGACAAAAAACAATCAAAATCTGCCTCGTTTTGCAAAAAAAAAAAAAAAAAAAAGTCGATATCTCAAATCGTCCAAATAGGAAAAATAATTCACATTTGCCTCGTCTAAGCAAAAAAAAAAAAAAAAAAAAGATGGGGAAAGAAAAAAAAATTAAGAAGGTTTTTTTTACCGTGGAATGCCAGCTAGTATTACTGTAAAAAAGACAATGGTGGTAGTGGTGAGTGGGTTAAATAAGAACTATGTATAGCATTCCAATATAAAATTAAAACACAAATTGAATTTCAAACATATCAATAAAATAGAAATAATACAGATGAAATGATCACGGCAGCATAAGATTTTTTCTGAATAATCAATATTTCTTGCGAAAAAAAATTGTTCAAATGTTTATTTAAGTGTCATCTTAATTGAACGTAAAAAAAAAATTAATGGTGCAGCTTAAAAAAAAACACGAGCTGCCTACTGTTGAAATAGTGAAAAATTTGCAATCACGAAGCAAAAAATAAAGCACCCTAGTGTCGCTGATTGAAAAAAAATATATGAAGAGAAAAAAAGGACCATATTTCATACTGGCAAGGTAAAATAAAAATTACACTATCTTGCATACTAAAATAATAATAAATGGGATAGAACTTCTTAAAAAAACACACACTAGAAGTAACCGCATAATCAAGGAGGAAAAAATATCACGTCTTGATTTTTCCGTTGAAGCACTTGCAAATCAAAGTTGAAATCATATATTGCCTTAATGAGTAAAAGTTTGTTTCTGGATACAGCGCGTTAGATGTGAACGGCACAGATAAACAAAAATTGTTCATTGTCGAAGTCTGTCCGTTAAATTTTCTGTTATGCATTTGTCTGAGTTTCATTTCCAATTTGGTGAATGAGTAATGCATCAACATCATTAGCGCACTTGAAATGTTAACACAGGGTGGGGTCATGCTGTCTCGAAATGCGAAGTGTCAGTAAGCAATTGACTATAAAATATACAGTCAGGATTAATGGATAAGAAAAAAAAATTCGTTGCCCTTGTTTCACTTTTCTTTTCAGTTTTATTTTCATCCATAGAAACTGTACTTTTATAGACATGGTCTTGATTTTCAACTATGATCGAATAGGGGGGGGGAGGTGGGACTCTTTCGCCGGTGTACAATCAGCTGGGTAGGACTTTGTGATTGGGAGGACTTTTTGAGGCGGAGTGTCGTCAGCTTTATTGCTAATGCTGCAACAGCTATCTTTAATCATGTGATTTTCATCATTTGTGACAGAGCCTTTTAGCATAAAATGACTCAAAATAACAGATGCAGGTATATATGAAATATCTGTTAAATGAAAAGTCGTACTGAAAGTATAATTGTCCACTTCTATTTTTGCGATAAGTGTTTGCTTAAGATTGCTTTAGTTTTAATATTATTGCCTTCAAAATCTGTAAGTTGTACAGGTAAAGTGAACTGAATGTGTGGGGTTGATTTCAGCGATAAAAGACATGTTATTAATTTTGGCAACTGTAATGGGGCTTGAACTTGTAGGGGCAATAGTAACTGTATTTATATGCACATGTGAATTTTCATTAAGATGGGTGTCTCGAATTGATGTTTGTGGTTCTAGCGTATGACTCGGCACATATGTATTGTTATCAAGAGTGCTCACTAATATTTCCGCCTGTCGTTGAGGTTGCTGTATCTCTACTGCGTAAATTTGCTTGTCTAAGCCAGACGCTGACTGCTGTGGAGGGGAGGTGCCTTGAGTCGACTGCTTGTGTCTCGGACTTTTCCCAGTACACTGAGATGCTATATGGACAAAAGCTGAACAAGAAAATCATCTTTATCCTTGGTTTTTATACGTGCACTCATTAGACAGGTAATCAGAAAATCCGCAGTTAAAGCAAATAATTTTTGTAGCTTTATCTTTTTGGTTACGACTAGGAATATTAAAAGTGGACAATGACTTCGGTTGTTGAAATTTAGAGCTCTGGTCGCATATCTCCTGGTAAGTTTGGAGCTTATTTTCAAATTCAACGAGGGTATGACAGCCAAAAAGTGTAGCTTTATTGTTTGGGGTATCTGGTATGATGTTGATCACGTAATGCATGACTGACGTGTCATCTACGGTTCCTCTTTGTGCGATTTCTTTTATTACGAATCTTTCATTACGATATCTTTTATATGCAAATAATTTCTCGATTTGTCTGCAGCTCCGTGTGGCCAACATCTCATGGATTTGCGCCAGCGATGAAATGTTTGCAAATTCATTGATTAATGCTTGTTTCAGCGCTCCATATGATGTTAGAGCTGATTCGCTACGCACGAACAGCAAAGTTATTCTTTTTAGGGCTCTTTCGACGAAAAGAAATTTCTAGATGTTGGTTAATGCGAAGCTATTTTCTAAACTTTCAAATCTTTTCGACCACTTCAAAATATTATCATAAGGATTTCCTGAGAAAACTGTTATAAGGTTCTCAAAGTCTGTGAAAGAAATTGTGTGGCGTGATGCAAATCGTATGCCAGTTGGCGTATTAGTTGTAGAAGCTTGCTCATTGAAGAGTATATTTGTGGAAGGGGGTCTCTAAAAGAGTATCAGAAGGGTTTAATGTTGAATTAGAGCTTAAGGTGCTTCGTGGGCTATTTGCATCATCAATCTCAGCTTCAGAATCGATCTGTGGGGCAATAGATGTTTGAAATGCTTCTAAGTCAGTCAGTGCTTGTCATATCCGCTTTACTATGTCTGCGTCTGCACCTTGAACGTCGAGATGTAACAGATTTACGATTGAAATAAGCTGAGTTTGAGAAAATTCATCTAACATTTCTGTTAATTTGGTTTGAAATTTATGTCACCCTCTTTAAAATCAAATCCGGTAAATAAGCGTAATGTTTTCCTAGTTTCACGGCCTAAATCATTCTTAAAAATTAAACTATGTAATCATTTTATTCGATCAGTTCTAGCAGAATTAATCTGAATAGCAACACCTTTGATATCTTTTAAAAACATATTCAAAATAATTTAAACTCCACTTACTTCTGTTAATGGCATTCCTTTAACAAGGAAGGGAAAAAATAATTGCTTGAATGTAACTCGAAACTGATAAATAGTTGGACCATTCGAAACTAATAAACACTTTATAATAGGAATATCTTGGAGCGTACACTGTATCACCACAGAAACGAGAAGGAAAAAAAATCTTGAATAACCAGTACGAAAAAAGACGAAAAAAATAGTCCGATGAATGTCACGCAAGTCCATTTGACCTTCTTTTCTCTCGTTGAAACGAAACTCCCCGTACATAGATGAAAAAAGATGCTTGATTAATCTCGGAACACTTTCATGCTTCTTATCTGCAACGGTGTATGGAAACTCGGAAATGTATTTTGGATTCAGAAAAAAAAATTCGTCTTGCGTCTTTCGTAAAATTACGTTAGTTGGTCGTCCAGGGGTAGTTATTTAGAATTCAAACGGCCGTAGTCCTTATGTAAAGAATGATTAAGGCTATAATTAATGAATAACAGGAGTTTAATATTTCTTGGTTACTATTACACTTCAATATAAGACAGCTATTTACAAAGTTAAGGAGAAAATGTGCTTTTTCGGAAAGTTAACCACGGCAACATTGAGAATTTCGATGGAACCATCTGTCCGATTTCGTTACGGCTCGGCACTCCGTCTTAAGAGCTCGTACAAGACCAGTCCGATCTCTGCCACTTCGAAATAAATTCTGAGGTTTGCTTTATTAATTTGTTCCCAGTCCCAGAGATGCGAAAATGTATATCAACAATTCCATTCTAGGCCGCGGATGCCTACGTCAAATTGTTCTTGTTGGAAAATGCTGTGTCCTCTTGTTGCTAGGCGAGTATGGTGGGAACTCTTAACGACACTCATATATATACAAAACTATAAACCACATATAGGGCTGCCCAAATAATAAAGTTAAGCACAACTAGAAGAAATAATTGCAATTTCCTGGCCATTTTCGCTTGATTCTTTACTCAGATCGGTTCACAAGAAAACTTTTGCTTTCATTGCACCGATCGCGTTTTGATCGTTATTTATTAAAAAATTGAAGGGTTTGCTTTAAAAAGGAGGTAACTCCATTTTTGCTCTTTTGGGAAATTATTGAACTTTAAAGTTTATTCAAAAGTATTTTTTTCTACTTATGCATTTGTCCATTCAATTATGAATGATTTACCCCCAATAATATCCAAAAATACCTATTCTGAGTGACATTTTGTTTTAACGAGAAAGTGGACATCTCAAAAAAGTAAAAAATAGAGCTACTTATTTTTTGCAGCAAATCCTACAATTGGTAAATAAATAAATAAATAAATAAATAAATAAAAAGGAAACAAACAAACAGAATATGAATATTTAATTTAAATTTCTTCAGTGAAATATTAGGTGATAAAATACTTCATCTACTTCACCTGATGGGCTGCCACTGTACTGATTTGGGAAAATCCCTGATCTTGAAGGAAAATTAAATAGAAGTCATAATTGTCTGAAAATATTTAATTTGTAAGAGTTCAAAGATATGAGCCACAAATTTACAACGTTAAAAACACATAAATTCAACTGCCATAATATTAAACTACATACGGCCGTTTCAAGGTTACCGCGATCCTCTCCATCAGTGTAGAAAAATTAGAAATAAAAAAATTAAATTAAAGACGAGTAAAAGATTAAAAAGGGCCCCCCCCTTGGATATGACCCCGAGTACTGGCTGACAGACCAAAAAGGCAAAAGTAAGAGTTTATATACCTGATAAAGTAAAAGTGACGTACCTGACAGGAAAACACCGAAAAACAGGTATATAACTGCTCAGTATCCCTCCACACAAGGGAGAGAAAAGGGGTGCTAGTCATGTCATGGACCAAGGAATCTGTATATTTATGGATAGAATAAGCCCGTAAAAATCCAGATCAAAAAACGAATTGCATTTTTGAATAATTTTAGCCCCGGAAAAGTTAAACTGATAGTTGGATATGCAACAATGCTTTTCTATAATGGATTTATCCAATTCCTGTTTCCTGACATAATTTTCATGTTTCTTCAACATTAATCTAAGGGCTTGTTTCGTCTGTCCAATATAAGAGAGTCCACATTCACACACAAAAAAATTATAAATGCCCATCTATGACTGTCAATAGGATCCTTGAGATTAGAGAAAGAAACATTATTAATCAGAGAGAAAATAGTTGGGGCATTTATAGAATTTTTTGTGAATGTGAATTCTCTTATATTGGGCAGAGGAAACGAGCGCTAGATTTAGGTTGCAGGAACATGAAAATTATGTTAGGAAACAATTATAGGATAAATTCACTATTGCAAAGCATTGTTGGAATTCCAACCATCTGTTTAACTTTTCTGGGGCTAAAATTATTCAAAAATGCAATTTGTTTTTTTATTTGTATTTTTACGAGGCTTATTATTTCCATAAATATACAGATTTGTTGGTCAAGGACGAACAGGACTAGTATCCCTTTTCTTTATCTTCTGTGGAGGGGATTCTGCGCAGTGATACATGTTTTTAGGTGTTTGCCTGTCAGGTATGTCACTTTTACTTTATTTGGTATATAAACTCTTACTTTTTCCATTTTGGTCAGTCCATAATCCAGTACTCGGGACTATAGCCGAAGGGATTCTAAGAACCTTTTTTAATTTTTTACTCTTTTTATTTATTTTATTTTATTTTATTTTATTTTATTTTATTTTATCTTTTTTATGCATTTTTTTTCTACACTGATGAAGGGAATCTTGGGGTATCATTGAAATGGCTGTATGTAGTTTAATGTTATGGTAGTTGAATTTCTGTGTTTTTAACGTTGTAAATTTGTGGCTCAGACGTCATAATGGTTCAGAGGTTTACGACGCAAATGTAGAAAGCTGCTGATACATGAAGATGTTATAAATATCATCTACAATCTATTTTCCACTATACATAGTTATGAATTATTTTATGACAAAATGGTAAAACTGTGTTCAAAATTTCTTTATAACTGAATAAAAACCATTCTGCCTATATTTTATCCATTAATTAACCATTTTAAATACAAGTGAACCTTTCTTAAGACTGAATTTTAGAATGTTTATGTTTATGTTTTAAAATTAAACAACTTTTGGGTAATTAAATAAAAACATGGTGTAATTTTTGTAAATGAGAAACGCATTGTTTGAACTATAATTAAGTTTCAAATATAACAATTTAGAGTGTTTTCAAATTTGTTAGTTCTTCGTAATTTGTTTTTTCATGTTCCCAGGAAATAATCTATAATAATAAAGATAGATGTTTCTCTCTCTCTCTCTGTGTGTGTGTGCTGTGTTCTAAAAAGACAGCTGAGCGCAGAGCTACAAGATTTGGCAAGAAGATATCCCTATGACTGAAATTATTCACCAAAAAGCCACTTTTTGGATTTTTTCTTTAGATTTTTTAATTTAATTATTTATTCGATTTTCCCCTATTTTTAACCCATTATGACTGCATTATTTTTGTCTTAAAAACACACTTTTCACATCACTTTTTTAAGAATAGAAATTTGGTGTCTTATTTTATCGAGTAGGTTTTGTTTTCAAAAAAATAAAGTATTTCGCTTCAGAACTACTGCTGTGCAAACAACAAAAGAAGTTTCAGCTATGGTATTACTTTAATGCAACGCTAGGATAATATGGGTTAAAAGGAATCAGGTTTCAATCTTTCAGCTCAATATAGTTAATTTTGTCCTCTGTTCAATAAAGTTTATTCAGAATTTTGAATTTTTCGCGAATATGTTATGCGATTGTTATAGTTTTTTTGCGTCCCGCGTGATTTTTTGACAGTCGTAAAAGGGATCCGGTTTCAATCTTTTAGACCCATATAGTAAATTTTGTCGCTTGCGATTTTTTAATTTTTAAGGATTTCGTATGTGATTTTTCAAAATTAGTTAAAGCATCCGGTTTCAAACTTTTAGCCCAATAGGGTAAATTTTATTCTTTTTGCAATAAAGTTTATTCAGAATTCGTACAGTAATTTTTGAATTTTTTGCGAAATTTTTTATGCGATTTGTAGTTTTATTGCATTCTACGGTGATATTTTAACACTCGTAAAAGGAATCCGGTTTCCATCTTTGACCCAATATTGTAAATTTTAGTTGCCTCATAGCCTCCCGTATATGGTTAAGCGTTAATAGCGTAGAATATACTCATTGGTTTTTAACATTTTTGACTTGAGGGGCTTTTTCTAGGGTGAATTTCTATGACGTAGCCTCTGAACCCCACCGTACCCTCGATTACAAGTTAATTGTAATTAGGTGCATTTCAACGGAGCAGATTAAACGGATGTAGATATTAATCTAAGCAATTCGATATTGTGCATGCAATAATATTGTACAGTTTTCTCATATACAATTGCTTCTAATTGCAGGCAAATGTTTGATTCTACATTTAGGCGTCTTCTGTATTTCGTTTTATTGGCAATGTGAGCGGAGAATCTAGCCTTGCACAGAGATATGTTGTTGAGAAAGCATAGTTGCCAACCTCCCGATTTTTTTAACACCAGTAAAATCTTAGGAAAATTTTCGCTTTATTCAATTGGCGAAATTGTACGATTCAATAATACGAATATTTTTATATAAAAATATTGGTATGAAAAAAATCGGGAGGTTGGCAACTATGAAGGCATTAAAACTAAATTTGTTTCTCAGTCAATATTTTGAATTAATCTGTCAAACTACAACAAAACTCTAGGAGACTGTGATTGTGAAACAAGATTTTTAGTTTGCCGATGCCAAATCGACTAGAGACTCGTATTCCGCTGAGTCAAAGCTGGGTTGTTTTCTGTTGATGCTGAATACATTTAGTGCCCATTTAAAGTCTACCAGCGACTTCTCTTGAGTTGTGTGGGAAAATAGCGTTCAAACGAGTTTTTAAAAGATCGATTTCTCAAAAGAAGGCACTTCATTGTTTGCATCAAAAAGTGTGAATGATTTTCTTTGCAACGATGCAGTCATTCTTTGCACTATGTTAAAACCTTCTGTTAAATACGCCAGTTTGATGTCCAGTCTTTAAAAGCATCGCCAGTTGAGCGTAAAGGTCCATCGGAAATGCTTATATCTCTGCATGCAGTTCAATCAAAGCGTCGACTCTCTTTCTCGAGATACCCACCTTACTTCACTATGCACCAGGAGGGATTTATTATGAGTTCAGCTTTTAAGATGTGATTTAACATAATTTAATTAGTTTGGTGGTATTATTGAACACTAGTATTGTTGAGAAGGTTTTTTTTCATGATGCTAGTGCGTGTTTAATAAGAAAACAATAGCTACTGCTACTTTTAGTTGCCTTATCTTTAATTTTGACAAAGGCTTCAGCTTTATGACACACCATTGCTTTGCACCAACTGTGCATGCATCTGCACAGTTTCCCTATGCATGCTGTTTTATTCGATGATAAGAATGCATTCAAAAAATTAAATATTTCCTCCCGTAATGTGTCGATTTGTAGCAGTGTGCAAAGAAGAATATAACGAATAATAGAATATATAGAATAATAAAGATAGTTTTTTAAATAAACAAATACTATTAAAACTGCCAATTCATCGACGTCAGTCGGTCCATCCATATGTAGAGGCATTTAGAACACCTCATGCGACTGATAAATGTTTCTTTTACGCCCCCAGCCATATCGCCGATTCTTCAAACAATAGTGTTATTTGACAAAGCAATACTGGAGATAAATTAAAAGCTTTTAATAAGCAAACACTTGATAATATAAATTGTACAATTATCCTGAACCCCCTCAGCTTAAGCTCACAACTTGGTCTAAAAATAGTGCAGAAAAACGCATAAAAGTGTGTTTGAGATAGGGATAACGTACGTTTTGTGTTTTCCTGAAATTGAATGGTCCAGTCTCATTTCGAACAAGGAGCAAAGAAAGAAATTCAATAAAAATACTCCTTACTGTGCAGTTCTCAAGACGTCAGTGCGGCAGGAAATAATCTTGAGCTTAAGGCCTATTCGCAACACTGCGATCGCTGTTCTTTTTCAGAACAAGTGACCGATTTTTATTTAACACAGACATCTATTAAGCACTTTCTTCAATTTTAAATATAATAATCGCCACTTAAATGAATCACGTTTTTTAAATGGAATTTTATTCAACAAAGGGATGGATTCTAGCTAAAAACACTAATATTGACTTGGTTTGTTTTCCATAAAAGTGACTAATATGATTAACTGCTGATTCATATAACCAGCAATTACTGTATTAGGTTTTAGCTCTGAGAGGGGTTTTAACCTCCTTCCGCCTCCGCTGTGTCAGTGAATCTAAATAATGAAGAACAAAATGGTACCTTTTCTATTAAAAGAAAAAAGTTTATCAGTTGCTTCAGACGCTTAAAAAAATGGGGATTTGACATTAAAAACATTTTTCATTTGTTTTCTAAAAGAGGAAGAAACATTTTCTTTTGTTCAGATTTAAATAGATCTTGCTTTATTTTCATTTTATATAGTGGTAGTGAATTAGAAAAACAAATTTATTTTTTCCATCTACTTACGTTCACTTTTTTATTATAAAATAGTGCCTCGTAAGATATTCTGAATTTATTTCGTATATCTTCATACTTCATCTTCATTAATTATTAGGAGAAACGCTTCAGCCTTACATGAATGATGCTTATTGATGTCTGTGATATTTTGTTTTTCTGTGATATTTATGTAATATATCAGTTTTATTTTTAATAGGGCATGCTTGGGTATAAATACTGCAAAAGGATCACAATCTTCCTAAAAGATGCAGACCTGCATATAAAAATACAGAGAATGGTGGAAAAGCATGCTTTGAATCAAGTCATATGCAAAATATATTTAGATATTGATTACTGTAATTTCCGGCGTATAATCCGCGGATCAAACAATTCTGTTTCAATTCAAAAATTGTATTTAGTAATTGAAGTCTAATATTTTCATCGATCTAGAAAGTTACATTTTATAAAATGAAATTTCTGGGTCGAAACACGATTGATTGATCCGCGGATTATATGCCAGATTTACGGTAATTTTAACAAATATGTATGTGAAAGTAAATATGCATGTAATAGTATATGTTTAATAAATATGTATTAAGGTTCAAATATTCGTTTTCTTTGTTGAACGATCATTTAGAAAAAAAAATCTTATCTTGCATTATTATTACAATATTCTACTGTATTGAAAGAATTGTTAGGAATTAAATTTCATTGCCATTAGGCTATATAACATCATTGAACCTCTATACTATCAACTAAAAAATAAGCAATATTCTGAGAATTTTACATTTTTTATCTTTTTTTCCAATTAAGATAAAAAAAAAAAATACTCAACCTAGAATGGCTTGACTGATCGTTTAATTTTACATTTACATGTTGAGTTTTTTTTTAATAATTTCTTATTACAGCAGCCTCCAAGGATCAAATGTATTGCCAAATTATATAGCATAAATGACAATAGTGATATTCATGTATAACATATATGACACGCTATAATCATATATGAGCATATAGAGTAGTATATATTGCATAAATATAATTTTGACAAAATCGTAATTATGGAGGTTACTAGTAATAAGGAAGTACTGATTTTTGTTCATTTTTTACCACAAATCAACATGAGAGGCTTGATTTTTACTTGATTTCTTATTTAACAGCAAATTCTTTTAAAACAATCACAGTAGTTACTACTGTGTAAGTTATTAAACTAAATTATTATAAAACTAAATTAAATTATATTAAACTAAATTAAATTAATTATAAAACTAAATTAAATTAATTATAAAACTAAATTAAATTATTATAAAACTAAATTAAATTATTAAACTAAATTAAATTATAAAACTAAAATTTTTATTTTGTGGAAAAAATCAGAAAAATCTTTCAAATTTCTAAAACAAATCTAAGAAATGTTTTGGGTGGCAACGAAATGGCAGCACTTTACTTTCAAACGGTGATCATGCAACCATAATATTTGAGAAATGTACAGAAATCAAACAGGAAATTAAATAAGGTAAAACATTGTGCAAAACCCTGGAATATATCCAAGATTTTTTTCCCTCCTGAATTTTGTTATCTCTATGACATTTGTTTGTTTTATTTTATTGTTTGAAATTGGTTTTTTCTGTTTTTCTGCTGTAAATTCCATGTTAACCTATAAATAAAACTTTAAAATTAGTATTACTTTTCATCCCGTTTTTTCAAAATCAGAAATTTAAATTTTCAGAATCATTTTTTTTCTAAGTTATACAAATTTAAGTAAAAAAATTAAACATTACTGTAATTTTATTAAAAGAGATTGAAATTTAGAAAAAATATCTTGAGAATATAATACAAGAGTTTCTCATAAAGGGTATATAATACAAGGGTTCACTTTTGAAAAGTGAAAACTGAATTTAAAAAAAATATTTAATAGACTAATAACTACTGAACATTTTTTTCAAAATATTTTATGCCTCTTGAAATATTATATAAACATACTTTATTAATCTATACTAATATTATAAAGGAGTAAAGATTGTTTTTTTGTTTGTTTGTTTGTTTGTTTGTAGGGGGTAATCTCTGGAACTACCGAACCGATTTCAAAAGTGATGGTGCCAAATTGATGGTGACAACCCCTGCTCCAACATAGGCTATATTTTATGTCGGTGTCACTAACCCCAGGGGTGTACAGGAGCGAAAAACGTTCTAAAATTGCGATTTTTTTTATACTGAAGGAGCTAGAAATATGAAATTTGGCATTGTAGTTACTTATAAGGTGTAAATGCTCTCTAAAAACAAAATTTAAAAAAATCGAAACTTAAAAGGGTGAAATGAGCGAAAAGCGTTCTAAAAACATTCTAAATTAGAATTTCTATGCAATCTCTAGAACTACCGAACCGATTTCAAAAGTGATGGTGGCAAATTGGTGGTGACAATCCCTGGTCCAACAGCCTCTTTAATAAAAAACTATGCGTTTCTGACGACTGAGTTTTTTGCTAATTGTTGCCACAGATTAATGTCGGAAAATGAAACATTTGAAGTTACTGAAAAAAAATAGTAGCTCGAAAAGTATTTGTCAGAAAATTGTTAGGCAAACTGCGTTTGAAAGGTAAAAAAATGTATTTTTCTTGATATAAATTTCAAATCTAATGATTATGCCATTTTTCAAATATTGAATTTGAAAAATTACCAAATTTCACAATGGAGTACCATAGCGAAACCTTCATGCGTAAAAAGATAATGATAAAGGCGACGTGTCCTGGCGTGTATATTGGCTATAGCACGAATCACAAATTATAGTAGCCTTATTATTCTGTTAAAATATAAAAGTGAATTATGAAATGTCAATATTTTGTTGGATTAAAAGTTCGTTATAAGAAATTGACCAGCGTAGCGGGCGTAGCTTGTTAGTATTAAAAATAAAAGAAGGCAAGTCTGACTGATCAAAGTGCAGTAAGTTTATGAAAGAGCATCATTCATAATCACAAGGATTGTTGCTGCATTTGATTATAGATAATACCCTTTAGTAAACATATTATGGATTCTCAAAAATCTTCTGAGCGACCCACATTAACACTTTTTTGATGGCGACGAGTGTACTCGTCTTTTTATAGTTGTTAACTTTTAATTTTTTTTGTTACATGAAGTTTAAAAAAAATCTTTGACATATTTAATCGCAGAAATCTGCAATTAAATAAAGTGAAGATAATTTTAAAAATATAGTAGTAAGATAGACAGTAGTAAAAAAAGTAATTTAATATTAGATTGCTGGTAAAAAAAAAAAAGAAAAAAAAAGTCGTTGTGTAAGCGCATGTAATTTTATGATTGATCTGTGTTGCCAGTTTTTTTAATTCAAAATGCTACTACTTTTCCGAATAGCAATATTTGCCTTATTTAATGATAGATTAAATAAGGCAAATATTACTATTCGAAAATAGAGGTAGCAATCGGCATTAAAAATGTTGCCTAACTGGCAACACTGAGATTGATGACCCTTTTCCTCTCATAGAATGAACGCATAGAAAAGTAGTATTGCATGTAGTCAAGGCCTAGGGTTTACAAATTTACGTGCAATTCTATATTTTTAACATAATAAGTCGACTTCTAAATTTACGGGCAATGCCTATTCTGTTACATAGCAGCAGTTGTGTTATTTTATAGGAAATACTACTTTTTTATGGGTTCTAATATATTTGCCTTAATGTAAAATTATGGGTGATTTATAATTTACGGTCCAAATAATTCGTAACGGGTTTTGACTTGAATTTCTGTTGCTGGGCGTTGTCAGTAATTATATTTAGATTGATTTGGCAGTGTAGATTAAAGTATAAGGTAAGGAAGTTTCTAAATTTTTCCTTACGCATATACTGTGAAAGATTTTACTTCCAAAGTTAAACAATTCCACGGTGTAAAATAATTAGATGAAACACAATATTGTTCGTAACTTTACAAAATTCTTTTGCATGGTTCAACCTGAAAATGATTTCAACTTTCACAACAAAAATGGAGTTATTGAAAGGCCATTTAGAACAATTAGTTCTGTGATTTTACAATAGGCTGCGTTAGAGCAGGAGGATTGTTTGCCTGGTGGTTAGAACGCTGGATACAAGTCAAGAGGCATCAGGTCGCCTTCGGAATGCTAGGCCTTCGCGCTAATACAAAAATGACGACTGTCGTAGGCGAATTTTTTACAGCGTTTGTATGGTACGTTAAATTTGAATACCAGTATTTTCTAAAAGTTTTCTTCGCCTTCTGTTTCTGCGATTAAATAAGGCGAAGACTACTTTTAGAAAATACTGGTATTAATATTCAAGGGACCATACAAATCCGGGATAAAAATCCACCTACGACATGTGCCATTTTTTTTTACGCGTGTAGGCCTAGTATTCAATTGACAGTGGTAAGGTTTGAATGACGGTTGAGGTTTCAGTGTTCGTAATGTGTAAGATTCCTCTTTAAACAGAGGCTTCACTTTGATTGTCTTTTCTTTGCAGAAGACAATGGAAGCCTCTTTAAGGTTCAATATTTTACCAGTTTATTTTTCAACATTTTGAAGATTCTTGGCTCAACATTTTACCTTTTCATGGTTCAACATTTTACCTTTACATGGTTCAACATTTTATGAGTCAATGATCGACTATACATAAGTTTATGCTTCAATATGAAACAAAATTATGGTTCAATATTGTACCATTTCATGGTTCATGTAATGTACAAAATCACTGTAATATATTTCACCATCTTATGGTAGCAGCTACTAATTTGGTGTTGTACCTAGCACGAAATTTTTAGTAGTGTACAATAAGAAAAAATGCTCCACCAATAAGATTTTCACATAAAAATACCTTCAAATTTTTTAAAAGAATCATCTATTAAACGTATATTCTGAAGTAGATTTCACTATATCAAGAAATTAAACACTTTAAAATTTTCGTTTCAAGCAATGATAGCTTAGAAACAAATTTTGTTCTAATTCTCCAGTACTGAAACAAATATTACATTAAACCCTTTCTACTTTTTAGCACATGATGGATTAAGCAGGTTTAATTTAGTTCTTGTACTATTGCCACTTTTTCTTACGTGAATTAATCAGATTAGCTATCTTCATCTTTATAAAACTAGTGCGAATCGAAGCAAGAATCCTGCAACTTTTGACTGGCATCCATTATTCTAACAACTAGACAAAATGATTAGCATCAACTTAGTAGGAGATGAAAAAAGTGTTATCATTAAAAAATGGTGCAATTTTCAAAAACTGATCATAATAAAGTTTACAATGTAACATTATAACACAATGTAACATTATAAAACAAAATCCGTTTTTATCACAATTTTCATTCAGAAAAATTTTGAATTTTTGTTTTGTTTAAATACATTTAGTAAGAGGAACATAGCAGAGTGAAAAAAAATTATTACATGGGTAAGATAAATTCAGGTTTTCATGTTTAAAAAATAAAGCTGGAAGGTAATAGTAACATAATTTAATGTTTATAATACTTGATAATAAAATAATGTATAAAACTTGTTCACGAAATAGGGCTGAATGTAATAAAAAACTATAGTCCGCGCACGATAGCTTGGCCGATGACATTGAAAGAGTTTTCGATGCTACGGATAAAAACTTGCTAGCAGACACGAATGGTGCACGAAATGCATTATTTAATAAGAAAATAGATTCTGTTAATTGTTTGCATGATTTTCACCTAAATTTACAAATAATCCATCCAAATATGAGTTATCCATCGGTCAAGTTATCGTGTGCAGACTATACCTTGCATTGATGTCTAATAACCCTTGCGATCTCCACACCTGCAACTTTTAAACTGTTTTAATTTATACAAAGCTTATTCTTGTCGTGATTTATTATAAAGTTCGTTATCATTATACATCTCTATCATATTCAGCGGTTTAGAAATTAAGTAATTGTTTCCAGCATTTCTTATTTTACATTTTGTTGCATGATAGTCATGATATTTTGTGTGCATTATTCTTCTAGAGTAGCGCCCTAGATTCTTCTTGTGTTATCCCGGT
This sequence comes from Maratus michaelseni, assembly GCA_963931845.1. Taxonomy (NCBI): domain Eukaryota; kingdom Metazoa; phylum Arthropoda; class Arachnida; order Araneae; family Salticidae; genus Maratus; species Maratus michaelseni. Next base: position 255,207,014 of record OZ007586.1, on the reverse strand, counting down.
AACACACGCACAAGGACTTCTTTCTTTTAAGTTCTGTAGCATGATTGTCATGGTATTTCCGTGTACATTATTCTTCTAGAGTAGTGCCCTAGATACTTGTTGTGTTATCCTGGGAATACAGCCCAGATTACGACATGCCCTGAGTAAGTACGGTTTTTTACATTTGTATTCATTATGTTATTAAAAATATCTTCGACCTATTTTACCACAGAACGTGTAACATTTGTTGGCGGTTAAATAAGGCGACAATAATTATTTGGAATTACTGGTGGCAAAATAAAAACCATACGCATCCTGCAGGAATGTCCTACCCTGGGCGTGTGCTCCCGGATTAAAGACAGTAAGACAGGTTGCAAAATGGGTTCTGGGGGAAATAACGAATTAACAAATTTCATTTAGAAAAGTAATAACACAAGTGTTATAGGAGTGAAGAGCTCTCGATTTTATTAAACCTGTATGCCGTCGTGCAATGTCCCGTCGATTATACATTTCATTGCCATGTCTCAAGAATTTTATGACAAGCAACGAATTCCTAACAGAAATGAGAATTGCCATTGAATACAATATTTTTTATAATTAACCACTTGTATGTAAATATATGAAATCGAGGCTCCAATCACGATTTGGGTGGTCTAAATCACCTCTATGCGAGAAGCTTTTCCCCGAAAATTCATTTGTAAGATTTATCATATCTATATTTCAATAGGCACTATGTGAAATTTATATTTTTTCAATAAAATGTATGGTATACATAATGGTATGCACAGTTTTTTTGTGGAAATGTAAAATAAAAAAAATAATGTAGGTTAACTTCGTCCAGTATTTCTTAAACAAGTAGGAAAAAAGTGGGCACATGTGAACATCTTTTTTTTAAGGTCACTATATCAAAGTACGGAGAGATTAATAAGGTAAGATTTTGATAGGTTATGTCTGGTTATTTCAGTTACAAATATTTCATTTTGATGGAGCACTTGTGGAGCAATTGTGAACTAAACATTTGGGGCAGATGTGAACAGTTCACAAGTGTTTGAACCGCAGTAGAAACCTTTGCTTTGAAATTTACTATGTTTTTAACAAAGTGACAAGGTTTGATAAGATGAACAATGAACCCAATGTCGTAATTAGAGAATACATTCCATAGTATGTATACGGCTAGGTAAGTGTTCACTAATCACCAGGAAATCCTTCCAGAAAGATATCTCAAGAACGCTTCTAAATTGCAATATGAACTTACTTTTACAAATGCAAAACAAATGTCTTATAATTATGCGTACATGACGACACTCAGCATCATGGGAAAAGGATAATTTTCTAGCCTTGAATGCAAAAAATGCCTTGTGAAGAGACAAAAAATCTTATCGAGAAAACACGAAAATGCAATTGGAACAGAGCCTTCCTATTAAAAAAGACAAATATCGAAGAAAAATTACAAAATCTACTTTCTAAAAGGAGCACCCTCTGAAAGTATGGGCTTTTCGTATCCAGCATAGCGAATGAATTTACATTAATATTCGATATACTCTCCTTGTATCTGCCAGATACACAGTGGCATTTTTTCTGACTGCAAAGTCGTCTTTGGAGTTCGGGAACGCTCCACCTACCCCTGTTCTCAACACAGAGTTGGCTGAACTTTGTGCAGAAAATGTATTGCATCGTGTGATATAGCGGCATCAATAACGTAAGTTTTTTGAGGATAGTAATTGAGTGTTAATTTTAAAATGTTTTTGTAATTGAGGTAAAATGTATACTTAAATATAAATACTTGACTTAATTTTATAATTTATTATTGTGTATTGAAATGTAAATACATACTTTTACTTTGGAAAATGATTAGTGTTTTTATATTTTGTTCCCGAGCATGTTTGCATCTACCCCTTAAGTGGGTACAGATGAACAATTTTGATTATTCTTTAAAAAGGATCATAAATCTTAGAAATTCTTTCTAAATAATTAAATAAAAGGTCTCAAAATAAAAATCAGTGTAAATAATAGTTTGATATTTTTTGTTTGATTATTTTAAATTGTCATTGGGAAACAATAAAAAAAAAATGTTTACTTGTGCTCCCTTCTCTCCTATTTCACTTTCTGAATACATAAAGAAATGTGTTCAGAGCTTGTTTATTCTGTTTATCTAGTTAGCCTTTACATTTTTAATGTACGAGCTTTGTAATTATCTTCATAAATAAAAGTTAATTTATCCATATTACTCATTTTTTGTTAGACTTATAGATTTTCGAAACAACAACATGATATTGCAATTACTTTTCCAATTTATTTTTGTTTAAAGAATAATCAATTATTTTTATCGCATAAAGTTTGTTTATAAAGCACTATTTTGAAGTAATTGCAAAATAAATTTGATTGAGTTTTGGAGAAAATATAACATTTATCTTTTTGCTACTCTGTTATCTTTTGTTGCATTAAATGAGAATGGAAATTAATTTATTTTCACTGCATAATTATTTCTTGTACTCATAAAATTTTATTAAATTCTAAAGGTTGAAAAAGCAGGAGATTTTTAAAGGACATAATTTGTCAACGAAAATTTAATATAATAAAAGATTTACATATCACGTGATATTCTTGTGCAACACACATAATAAATTGTATTAAGAATGCTGAAATTAATAAATAGGAGAGTTTATAATGGAAACCACGTTACGAAAATCAGTAAAGAAACCGAAATGAAAGAAAAAAATCTTTGATAAGTGTCAGTTTCATATGCTACGTAAATATTTTTTTTTGTTAGATTGATTAAATCCTAAATAATTAAAAAATAAGAATAAAATGTTTATTTTGATCCAATTATTTTATTTATTTTCTGAAATGGATTTTTTGAAACAAACCTGTTATTAATATGTAATTTAAAAAAATGAGAAAGTATAATGATTTGTTTTTCTTTTCTTGTTTCTTATGAAAAAAAACAAAGCATATATTTTTTTCCGAACTATTTTATGATGTTTTCTTTAGTTTTTTTTGGGATAAAAAATTGTGGGCAAATAAGCTTCAGAAAATCCTTGCATCATAAGAAAATAGTAAATATATGTTTTTTAACGAATACAAAATGACCATAATGAACTGACGTTACTCAAATCCATCTAAAACTAGTTCGAGCAGCCAGAAAAACATGAAGTTTCGTAGGATGTATAATAAAGACATCAAAAGAAAGTTCGACCAAAAAACAATTATTTCCAAAATCATTAATAGGGGCAAATATTGCCCTTTTCCAAAGTTTTTATTAACACCGAACACCGAACGAAAGTAAAATAATTATTTTGAATTATTTAACTTCTTGTATACTGTTTCAGCTTTTGAAAATGATCTACATTAAATATGCATGGAGTTCATCATTAAGCAATTTTTGAAATTATTTTGCATTTGTTTATATCTTGTTCAAAATGGGCTCTAATAGCTATCAATGGGGCCATTTAATAAAAGCTTCACGTTGTCTAGAGTTTGTTCGATAGTTAGTGCTTTCTATCCAAGGTTAACAGAATTAATTTTCAGTTTCATGCTTCTTACTGCATCTATGACAGGTTGGGTGCAAAATCAGAAATCTAGTTAAAGTATGTCCAAAATGATGACAGTTCAAGCATCTTCGGTATTTAAAATCTGTATTTTTGTGTACATCGTGCTAGTATATTACCGTTTAAACAATGAAGAAGCACTTTGTATTGAAAGTTCAATTGGACAGTAGTTTCTCTTTGTATTTTAAGCCGTAATTGAAGCTTATATATGATAGTCAATGTTTTCGAAGATTTATATTCTGTTCAGTCAGTTTTTAATTTAGCGTAGTAATAACAAAGTATTATCCAGCATACTGCCACAGCCCCATGCTAGAGTGTGAAAGATATTAAGACGAGACATATAGAACCGGAAAAGAACACGACTAGTTAAGAAAGATGCCGGGGTCAACTTGTGAGAGCTGTCTTTGAATTTACAAGGCTTATGGGTGGTTTCTCCTATGGAAGTATACTACCTGCATGCTGGAGAGTCTAACGCTGTAAGGTAATTCAGGGGAAGTCGCCATGTAATAGGATGTTTTGCTTAGTAGAGCCAAAATTAAAATGATAAGATAATGAAAAAAATATACCATACTCTTCAATATTTAATTGGTTATGTGTACTTATTAATTCCTTTCCCAGTATGTACATGATTGACAAATTTAATGTTAAATAAACTCGTGTAATTGTGGCATGTTCCCCCATATATATGGGGAAGATGCCACCAGTTATAGGGTAAGATGCAAAACCACAGTAAATAAGAAAAATTAGATAAATATTGGAACATTACCTGTGAATTAACAATAACTATGGAAAAACAAACAAATCTGTAAACTGAATTAATTTTTTTCTAATTTACTTTGCTAAAACTAATAAGGTACAGGTTTGAATGTTAGCCTGCACAACATATCATTCAGTGCAAATGATCACCATTGCAATCTTCTTGCAACCATTTCTTGCATTTGATGCACTGAATCCAATCACACTTGAAACCCTTTTTAGCGTAAAAGCATCCTTTACACACAGCACAAAAATCATCATCATTATCCTCATCAAAACTATCGCCACTGGTATCCAGAGGAATTTCTTTACTTCAGGCAGACGAGCTTACAGGTCTCTTTTTCTTTTGTTGTTTCGAAGGTTTCTTTTTATTTATTTTGCCTTTTCGCGATTTTCTCTGGCCTTTCCGCATAGTTTTTCTCTGCTCTGATGCAGTTAAGACCTCTGCTGTTTGTTTCTTACGCCCAGATGGTTTAGGTTTTCTGACCTGAGGAATAGGGCTGATTGCTTCTAGACAGGAAATCCCGTTTTCTGTGCTGGTTGAGGCAACTGCTGGATTAGGCCCACATGATCTGTTGGTGGAAGCAACTGCTGGTGTAGGCCCACATGATCTGTTGGAGGAAGCAACTGCTGGTGTAGGCCTTATTGTCAAATGCACCGCTTGTGGAAGCAACAGCTGTATCATTGTTGGAACCATAAGAGATAGCAAACACATGCTCTGGGATCGCTTGTGGGCTATACACTTAAACCACTGTATCTGAAAACACAGAAGTTCCATTTCCTACTGTGGCTGACTTGTTCTAAGCTGTATTCAGAAGAGATCCAAACTGAAGGCTTGGAAGTTTATAATCTGGTTTTTTGGGGATCCAGATGTTAAGAGCTTGTCACCAATATGTTTTCAATTGTTTGAAAAATGAGCGATCAAGTGGCTGTAAGTACTGGGTGGTGTGACGTGGATGACAGAAAATATTTTTTTCATTTTCTGCAGCAAAATCTAATACTTTCATATCTGAGCAATGGGACGCATGGCCACCAAAATAAGGAGAAATTTCCCATGTTCTTTCCTGGGGATGAAATGGTTTTTCCGAAAATTCATTAACACCTCTGTGTTGACGTAGGCGGACGTTCAAACCTCATACGGCGCCATTTTCAAGATCTATAATGATAAACAAAAATATTCTCGCAAATGTTTGAAAATAAACTTGAAAACATGAATCACGAGATTATATATGTAAAAAAAGCAGGTGCTTGAAGTAGCCAACTGTATACGTGAAAATTAATATTTCGTTATTGCTTTTTTAAAATTGAAAAGTACTCCGCGCCAAATTTTAGGTAATTCAAATGAGGCGGATTCATTGCAAATGTTTACATTACGCCTGTAGATTTTTATTGATTCACGGATAATAGATAGGAAATAGAGTCTTGATGGATAAATAATTTTACTATTTTTAAAATCAATTTTTAATTTCTCGGTTCTATGTAGTCTTGCCGGCGCTGTAGAACTTCTGTCATAATTGATATCTGCCATATACTCTTTTAATCTTGTTTTAAACTTTCTAGTGGTCATTCCTATATAATATTGTAATGTTCCATCTAGTCTGGTGAACGGTATTTTATAAACACCTGATAGTTGATATGGCTCCATTGGGTCAGTGCTGTAGTACTTCTGTCATATTTGATATATGCCATATGCTCTTTTAATCTTGTTTTAAACTATGTTATCTACTCTTGTTTAACTATGTTGTTTTATATGAAACTTAATGTTGTTAAGCTCGCTTCTCAGACTGAAAGATACTACTTACACTTTGTTTATCCATAGTGAAGAATAATAATCTCTACATGTGAACCTGGTGGCAAACCATCCTCAAATTCAGCCTTCTTTCTTTTACTTTAAAAAATACAGTATGGAGGAAGGAAATTACCTTCGGCATTGCAGCATGCTACTACAGTTATGGTCTCCCCCTTCTCCGTTGACGTGACGTGGTGGACATCACACGACCCTTTCTTGGCAATAATTTTCCCAGGTTCATTGTTCAGTTGCAGACCACATTCATCTAAGTTATAGATCTTCCTTGGATTTCCTAAAAAGGAATTTCCTTCCAGAACGGACGACAGTAATCTGAAGTACTTGTCGACTACATCCCTGCACATTCCTAAGCCTCGTCCTACGGAGATACCTCGCACCTTTTTCACAGCCAGTTCAGGATGCATCTTCATAAACAGCTGCAACCAGTCGAATACTGCAAGCTTATTCTCCTTATTGAAACGATGCGTTATCCTTTTATGCTTGTATCAGGTTGAGTAAAAAGTTTTCCGCCAAAAAATGTTTTATTGTAAAATGATAAATACATACGAAATCATCAAAACTAATGAGGATAGTAATCTCCATTTCGTTTACCGACGTTTTGGCAACATTTCTATCCCTTCTGCGAAAAATTGTGGTGTGCACGAGTCCAGAAAGAGATCGACAACATTTATGACCTCCTCATTTGAATGGAAGATTGTGCCATCAAGATGCAGCTGCAGATGTGAAAAGAGATATTACTCTGAAGATGCCATGTCGAGGCTGTATGGTGGATGTTGCATCAAATCACACTCCAGCTTGTAGAGCATCCAGACGGTTATCGTTCTAACGTGTGGCCGGGCGTTATCTTGATGAAAGAGACCCCCCCCCCTTCCCTCTGAACTCGTTTCTTCGTTTTTCGCGAATGGTATCGCAAAATTTGATTAGCATGTTGCGGTATATTGTACTGTTGGTAGTTTGTCCGCTTTTCAAGTACTCTTTGTACTGGGTTCCACGACAATCCCGCTAGATGCAGAGGAGCACATTCTTGTTAGTTAAGGCATGTCTTGCAACCGAGCCAGCTGATTCCCTAGGTTCTAACCACCTTCCTTTATGGCTTGTATTGTCCATTTTTCATCACAGGTCACATTCTGTCCAGAATGTTATCTTTCCTTTGATCTCTGAGCAGAGCCAAACAACAGTTTTTTCTCCTGCGCTTGGTCTTCAGCAGTCAATTCGTGAGGCACCCAGCGGTTGAACTTAAAGGTTAGATTTATACGTTTTAGAGCATGAACTATTGTTTTTTTGGCAAACGTTAAGCTCTAACGCAATAGTTTGTGTTGAAACATTTCTGTCTTGATCAATGATTTGCTTTAACTGCTCACAATCAACTTCAATAGGGCGGTCGGAATTTGGTTCATCTTCACTGCCGAAATTTCCAGCTTTAAACTATCGAAACCAAACTTTGACTGTATCATAAGAAACAGTATTGATTCCTAAACTTTCACACATCTTTCTGTGGCATTCAGTCGCACTGAGTTTTTTACGGATCTCATAGTAAATAATCGTTCTGATCTGCTGACTTCATAGCTCCATTTAAAAAATTTTTTTGAAGCACAAGATAATACATTTTTAACAAAGAAATTACACAGTCATATAATATTAACTGCTCACAATCAACTTCAATAGGGCGGTCGGAATTTGGTTCATCTTCACTGCCGAAATTTCCAGCTTTAAACTATCGAAACCAAACTTTGACTGTATCATAAGAAACAGTATTGATTCCTAAACTTTCACACATCTTTCTGTGGCATTCAGTCGCACTGAGTTTTTTACGGAACTCATAGTAAATAATCGTTCTGATCTGCTGACTTCATAGCTCCATTTTAAACATTTTTTTGAAGCACAAGATAATAAATTTTTAACAAAGAAATTACACAGTCATATAGGCCCTGTGCTCTGCTTTCGAATGCAAAAATTGTTTGGCTGAAAAGTTAACAACCGCACGAATGACAGCTGTTTGCGCGAAGCTATCTACCCTTGGCGGAAAACTTTTACTCAACGTAATATTTATTTTAAATGTGTAATCTAGCCACCGTAGAGCAATTCCAGTTAATGGAAAGCCAGCTTCCTGGTAGAGTTGAATGTATTTCACGAGGGATGTTTCGTTTTTCTTTCCAAGACAACCTGAAATAACATGACTAATAGGTATCATTGGCCAACTTTCGCGGCACAAATCCATAGTGAAGAATAATAGTTTGGAAGTTAGGTAAAATTATGATGCAAAAAAAAAAAAGAACAAATTTAAAGTGATAAAGACAACTAACCTGAAGGACCTGTTCACCTTTTGTAAGGTTTGAATTTTATATGCGTCGTTTCAGAGTTCAGTATGGAATTTCATACATCTTTGCTGCAGACCATAACGTTTGTCTTCCATTATTTACATCTTCTGCAGCTTGAATTAAATTTGATTCTGACCAAGAAGCTCGATCCATTTTTCGATTACTGTTTCGAGGCATTGTCTGTATGATAATAAAAATGTGAATTATACTTGTTCAAAATTATTAATATTTAAGAAAAAACATAAGAAGATATGTAAAACTATAATACACACATATAATATGTGTGTGCAATGTGACAATGTGTGGCAATGTGAAATATTATATAAAAATATTAAATATTATGTTAATTAAAATAACATTATAAAAATGATAATTATTATAATATTTTAAAAATGATAATTATTATAATATTATAAATAATAATTATTATAATATTATAAATAATAATTATTATAATATTATAATTATAATTTTTAATTCCATTTATATTTTACACTATACTATACAGTATATAAAATAAAACATAAAATTGAAAGTTCATTTAATTTATTTCTGAACCACGTTGCGTCTCCCCCTAAGTATAGGGGGGAAAAGGCCACACACACTTATTTCCGTATTGCTGCAAGGTTATGGCGGCTTCTGCTTTCCTTGTGTGTGTAACAGAATGCGGAACTCACTTATATTGCTATATTCCGTTTATGAACTTTAAATATGAGCAACGGAATATTATAAGGGCTTTACTCACCAGCTTAAATGCTCACGAGATCCAAAAATAACGGCGAGTAAATGCGACAAATTAAGATAAATTCACAAATCACGTGCACACTGAGACAAGACTCCTCACACAAGCGGGTCAGTATTTCCATCTGTTGACCCATAAAAGCACTAGGAACAAACTTGCGTCATCCCCTGAACCACCTTATATTTTTATATTTCATTTGTTTGTTTGGGTTGCCGAGATAAGTGACCTCTTCGCATAGACCGTACCCTGACAGAGTGTACGTACACCCAGAAAAGGAATTGATTAAAACAACAAAACATGTTTTGTTGAGTACATTTTGGTTGTTTCAAGCAAAATTTTTAGTTGAAGTAAAAAGTTGGTTTTGTTGAATTGACAAAAAAATATTGTTAACACTTACAAAATTTTAACAAAATTTCATCAATTTTACTTGAATTAACAAAATCTGTTTTTTTAATTTTACCATAATTTTGTAATTTGTAATTCCAGCAAAATTTTGTTGCTTTTACAAAATTTAAATTGTTGTATAGTAGCCATAGCTCTCTCACGTAACTTGGTTTATTTGACTTATATAGTTGTATAATTAAAGGATTAACATAATTTTCGGATAATTAAAACTTTTTTAATTGGGACTGACCAAGGTAGTCTTAAAAATCCCCCTACCCCATTTATTACTTTCTTCTATCTTTACAAGAAGAAAGTATTGGAGTCATGAAAATTTTCAACTTCTGGTTTTCGACGGATTTTAGAAGATCCAGAACGCGATTTTACTGTTTTTAGAAAATGACTGTCTATGATTCTGTCTGTCTGTCTGTGACAAAATTTTTGAGGGCACTCTATTTCAAGAACTAATGCAGGGAATTTAATAAAACTTTATATTCAGTTATTTCCTGATATAAATTGGTGCTGATTAGTTTTTGGCGTAAATCGTGCAACAGAGAATGCTGTGTTGCAATTTTCGTGATTTCTGCAATCGATTCGCGATTTCTCAAGAATTAATGCACTGATTTTCATCAAAATACAGATTGAGTTAGAACTTGACATAAATAGAAGCTGATTATGTTTTGGTGTAAATAGCCCAACAGGTGGCGCTGCTATGCTATTTTTTAATGGTTTTCACTATAACTAAATCTCAAGAACTAATGCACGGATTAATTTTAAATCATTTTCAGCAGTGATTTACGCCTATAATTCTTAAATAATAACCAGTGAATTTTTATCCTGCTTTTTTTTTAAGCGTAAACCGACAGAGTGAAAAATGTCCCAAGCCGGGAATCGTACCCGGGTCCTCAGAATAGCGCTCTGAGGCCCCAGCATACGGCAACACAGTTAATTTTTAATTAATTTTCTGCAGTGAATTACGCCTGTAATCCTTGAATAATAACCAGTGAATTTTTATCCTGCTTTTTACAGGCGTAATTCACTGCTGAAAATGAATTAAAAATTAACTATATGTTGCCGTATGCTGGGCTTTGTATTTTCGTCTCATGTTTGCCGCAGAAATTTGCATGCTCATGCAGGGCCTGTTTACCGAATAGTCCCGGGAAGCCCGTGCTTACCCTAAGAAATACAAAGGTGCCCCCAAATTTACTTTTTAGAACAACTTTTTACAATAATAATCATAATAATAATAATAATAATAATAATAATAATTCAATCAGAGTAAAAAATGCATTTTTTCCTTACGAAATTTTTATCTAAGAAGCTCGCTCTTTCTAAATTGTTGTTTAATCGAAATTTTGATGGTAAAAATTCAAATTGTTGCAGCATACCAAAAATGGATTTAGTAAATAACAAAGCAATTGGTAGAGGGGGGGGCAGAGTAACGTCGGGCTTCCCCTACTTTTATGTCTTATGCGGATTCTGTGCTCATGATGACATTTCCATCTTGTGCTGCGGTTGCAGTCTGTCCGACATATACAAGTGTCAGAAATTTCGAGTTTGGGTATCGTTACTTCCGGCTCAGTGGTTAGAGTCTCAGATCGTTATTCTGAAGACCCGGTTTCGATTCTCAGCTTGGGACATTGTTCAATCTGTAGGTTTACGCTTGAAAAAAAGCAGGATAAAAATTAACTTGTTATCGTTCAAGGATTACAGGCGTAATTCACTGCTGAAAATGAATTAAAAAAGAGTTAAGTTTAGATTTGTTTCAATACAAAAAATAATGTTAAAGTAAATATTATAATTGTTTAAATAACAAAAACCTTTTATTGTTAAAACAAAGAAAATTCTTAAAATTACACAAAACAAATGTTCTTTAAACAAAACTTTTTGTTGCGGAAAGTGAAAAGAACTCTTAAAGTAACAAATAATTATATTTATTTTGAGAAAACTTTCAACAAAAGAATTTTGTTAATTCAAGTATAATTGAACATTTTTACTTGAATTAACAGAGCATTTTTTTGCTGACGATACAAAATTTTTTGTTGGAATCGCAAAAAAAATCAACAATATTTTTCTTGTTGATTCAAACAAATTTTCCATTGACTCATATTTAAACGGAAAGTTTTGTTGGGCCAACCAAATTTTTGTTGATTCAACAAACTTTTATCTGGGTGTATTTGTGTCTTCCTGCTTAAATGATTTTTGATAAATTGAAACAAAACCATCGATAACGCAATATTCTGCAGATACCTTTGTATCAGATGTAAACCGACAGTAAACACCTCTAGAAGTGAGAAATGTTGTAAAGTGTATCTGAAAGGGAATCTTGAAAGTGGAATGTCTCCACTGCAGGGTGAAATTTTTACTTGCTTGTTCTCTCTTTGATTGAACATTCCAGTTTGTTTATAAAATAACTGTAAAATTTTAGGTTTCTTGTATTAATGAGATAATACATACTTTATGAATGGAAGTAGAGTTAAGACATTTAGTGCATCTAGTGATGGAAGCAGTTTTATAACATGTAACTAAATTATTAGCCACACTAAATTATGTGCCACACTAAATTATTAGCACCAAGAGTCCTCTTCTAGAGATACAAGTTTAAAAAAACTTGATGTTAAAATATAGCGAAAATGCTTAAGTGATACAAATAGAAACAACAAAAGGCTTATCAAAAACTTCTAATGATCGACAAACGTTTCAACGCTCATACGGCGTCATTTTCATGATATATAATGATAAACAAAAATATTCTTGAAAACATGAATCACGAGATCATATATGTAAAAAAAGCAGGTGCTTGAAGTAGCCAGATGTAAACGTGAAAATTAATATTTCGTTATTGCTTTTTTAAAACTGAAAAGCACCTCGTGCCAAATTTTAGGTAATTCAAATGAGGCGGATTCATTGCAAATGTTTACATTATGCATTGATAAACACTGCGGATGCATAAAAATGCAGTCACAGAATTTACAGAAAGGGAGGGACACTATTAAATATTTAAAAGGGAAAAAATGTTAAAAAATACTTTGACCGAATAGTATGTACATTAATTTAGTTGGCCGCAAATAACAACCCACCTTAGTATTCCTGAGTACAAACATTTTAAATTAGCTGAAATATAAAACACATAGAAAAAAAAAACACTTCATGCCAGGTAAAAGAGAAATAATAAATGCATAGAGGTTAATCTCGATTAATTTATTTGGCAGATGGAATTATGTTATTAGTGCACATGATTTAAAATTTAAATTATTATACTTGATCTTGATATAAGAATGCATTCAAAATATTATACAAATTGGAAAAACAAAAGAACTTTCAACATTTACTTTCTGTACTCGTAGCTCTGTATATACACTAACAGATATAATCTATATTCATCAATTTTACTAAATTCTTTATTGATAACATCTTTTCCTTGTTATTATACTGATGAATTTCTTATTTTACCCCTGTGCACATTTTTTGTAGACAATCAAAGAATCACACTGAATTCACGAATAATTGAAGACGAAGTATTATCTTTCAGTAATCTTCTAACATTATTCATTCACAAGTAAGAAAACATTCACAATTTGGAAGCTGCCGATACCACTTTTTAAACGGAGACATCTTTTTGATTTCACAAACTCTATAGATAAAACATTTTCACTTCTTGACAAATTTCACAAACATATATTTTTTACTAACTAGGCTAGCCTCGTTCACAGACGAGAAAGAATTCTCGAATGATCAAAAAGCCACCCTTCTAAACTGACGTATTTTCTTGCCACACACCGCGCGGTTTTTGAAACACCCAAGTAATCTCACAGACGATGCCACTTCGGGGGAAGAAACACTGGTCGAAAATTACCGGGACTACCGCCACCTCACGGATCCGCTGAAAAAGAATCAGCGAGGGAAAAATTACGTATTCAGGCGTGCCGCTTGCCGCTACGAGTTTTGCAGAATCTATGCGAGATGTTTCTGGGTGCGTTCGCTGAATTGTGAAGACACCTGCGCTGAACTGGTAAAATAGTTCTTTTCGCATGTTACGCTGTATTGTAAAAGTTTTTTAACGACTTGGGCTGTGTTGGGAAAGGCGTTTTTTAACACGCATGTAGATTTTTATTGATTCGTGGATAATAGACAGGAAATAGAGTCTTGATGGATAAATAATTTTACTATTTTTAAAATCAATTTTTAATTTCTCTGTTCTATGTAGTCTTGCAAGTGCTGTAGTACTTCTGTCATATTTGATATCTGCCATATACTCATTTAATCTTGTTTTAAACTTTCTGGTGGTCATTCCTGTATAATATTGTAATGTTCCATCTGGTCTGGTGAACGGCATTTCATAAACACCTGATAGTTGATATGGCTCTATTGGGTCAGTGCTGTAGTACTTCTGTCATATTTGATATCTGCCATATGCTCTTTTAATCTTGTTTCAAACTATGTTACCTACTCTTGTTTAACTATGTTGTTTTATATGAAACTTAATGTTGTTAAGCTCGCTTCTCAGACTGAAAGATCCTACTTACACTTAGTGTTTATAAATTAATAAATGACTATAGTATTTTATGTCATCAAACGAAAATATCTTTTGCACATTCGACTCCTTATTGCTTAGGTTTTATGTTCTGCCAAAAGTTCACAGAAGTAATACATTTCTTAAGCTCATTGTTACAAAAACTAGCATTATCATTTACTCGCTTGCAAATTTTTTTATCTTTTCCTTTTTTACTTCATGTACTTTTTTACTTCATCTGTCGAGCACTTTCAACTATCACTTCCAAACACTTTTACATCTTTGAAAACACTTTTAAATTGATTCTTCAAAAGTGTATTTTTTATACTATCCAAAAAGACCTACTTCTACCCTTTTAGTGTAAGTTCTTTCTGTTTCACTCTGAAGAAGCTTCTAATTAATCGTTACCAAAATTTGTGTCGTATTGCTTTTCATTTTTTATGGAAACTAGAGAAAAAAGAATTTTTACCATAATAATGATTTTAAACCTGCGGTTTACTCAACTGCACTAGATCGACAGTTTAACGAATATCCAACTATCCGAACCCCTTATCAACATCTTACGATTTAAACATTCATTATTTTTCTTTATTAAAGTAAAAAGGCGGTTCTAAAAATTTTTAAAACACACACACACAACATAAATTACATGAAAAATTAGAGATCCTCCTCTTTACGGCACATTCCATGCATTAAACTGTTAATGAAAGTAAGTTCTGAGAAATGCCAGCGGGATTGCAAATTCCCAGAGGGTCTGTAAAAAAACTTAATCTTCTCTGCAGTCTCATCCCTACAAAAAGCACGAACCTTATCCAGTAAACAGAGCCCTTTTCCTGATTTACCCGTAAACAGATGAAATACTACACAAATGCTACTTTCCCTATTAATCTAATTAAGGGCCGGTAAACATGAGAGATCACTTTCACAGGGAGAAACCATTTAAAAGCACTTTTGTATAATCTGTAATGATTACCGAAAACTCACAATTGGCTTACTGTTCATTAGATCCGATGGTGATGCTCGAAAGAAAGAGGGCACTGGTAATAAAACTTGAGTATCAATGAACATCAAAATAAAAAGGATACTTTTCATATGATTGAAAATAAAAACATTTTTTATCGTATGTTGGGTTTATAAAGTAGGTCAAGGAAATAATGACAGTGTGAATAGTTGAAACTCTTATTGCAACTTCAATAATTCACAGTGGTGGTGTAATTTTTCTTTAACGTTACAGCCAGTGTGAAGTGTGCTTTAATATGCCTTACTTCATCTGCCCAGTTATCCAAACTGTTTTCGGTCACGATATGTTCGGATAATCGGCGCTGTACTGTATATTTATATATTCTTTCTGAAGAACACTCAAAAGAACTGGCAAAATATTTCCAGTTAACCAAAAACGATTATTTTGAAACTGTTATTTTCATCAACAGTATTTATTTCCAATAAATATTAATGTTTTCCCGATACAAGTAAAATCAGTTTAACACTAAAAAGAATTTATATAAACTACTCTGGGGAACACAAACTAGGTGGAATTGAAAAAATCAGAGTTTTCAAAAATTTAAATACAGAACTTCATTAAATCAAAACCTCAAAATATAAGCAAGTATTCAAAGATGGAAAAGAGTTCTCCTTTAAAAACAAACTTTTCTGATGACTTCACATCTAGTTTCAATTCGAAAATGGAAAATCTTTTTGAAAATCTTTTCCCCTCTTTTTTAGAAAAAAATTACGTCATGAATAAATCAGAAAATGAACTTTTCATTCTCATTTCCACTGTAAATTCAAGCAAGAAATCTTCTCAGTTCCTCAGCTATATTTTAAAATTGATTTTTTGGAATTATCGATTTTTTTTGACAGAATAAACTTAGATGTTTCGAACAGCAAATACGCATCCTACATTTCAAAAGACCCTATTTAACTGTTGGTGCAACTAACTAAGAGTTTCAAAAATTATAAATATTTGCATATATTAATATTCATAAATCTATCTAACGACCAATCACATAAATTTATCAATACATATATCTTGTCATATATATGTAAAAACATACACACACACACACACACACACGCACACACACACACACATTTATATATATATATATATACATATATATATAGGGTGCTGAAAAAGTTACCAAAAAATGAAAAAAATAATACTTTGAAAAGTATAATGAGTAGCAAAATGTAGTTTTCCAAAGAAATGCAGAAAAAAAAATCATAAGATTTTTTGCAGACAAAATAAAACAAAATAAAACAAAATACAGGGTGATTATAATTAAAGTTGCACTTTAAAAACGCTGAAAAGAAAAACTACTGGTCAGAATGACCTGATATTTCATCTGAGAATACGAGAAATAAAGGGAATTTGTTCTACAAAAGAAAAAAAAAGTTCAAAAGTTGACCGATAGATGGCGCTGTAATCGTCATAAGATGCTAATTAAAAGACGTGACATGCTGTTGTGGCACTCTTTGTTCAAAGCCTATCCATCACGGCAAGCTGGTGCCACAGCGGATAGGAAAAATGGGTTTTTAATTGTCCTTAGACCAAAAACCGTAGAAAAAGCAAAAACGAAATCGGTTTTTAATTGTCCCTAGGCCAAAAATCGTTGAAAAAAATAAAAATGAAATTGGTTTTTAACTGTCCCTAGGCCAAAATCCAATCATCTTCTTAAAACCGAATGCAGTCATCGGGCCATAGCTGCTTCTTAAACCCTTTAATGTCAGGTATTTCTTCAATGCAATTGCCGCACAGGCACCATTCTTGTTAAAAAGCTTCACAAAAAGAGCCCGATTCTTCAATGATAGAGTCATACTACCTTCTCACACACAGAATAACAGGAACTGCATGTTAACCACCTTTTTTCATTACAAGTGCAATGTGCGATTCGCATGTCACATCTTTTAATTAGTATCTTTTGACGAGTACAGCGCCGTCTATCGGTCCACTTTTGAACATTTTTCTTTCGCAAAACAAATTCTCATTGCTTCACGTATACTAAGATGAAAAATCAGGTCAGTCTGACCAGTGGTTCTTTTTTACAGCATTTTGAAAGTGCAATTTTAATTATAATCACCCTGTAAATAAAAACTAGATCAAAAACTGCTGCATTTGTCACTGACAATTAGCACTCTAATGGTCACAAATCTGCTGCCTGTCGCTATGTACCCCATTAAGTGACAGGAATTACAGCAGAAATTCTTTCGATGCTCTGCAGAGTATCTGACTGCATTTGGCTGTTATTATCATTAATAGCATCCATCAAATTAAACAATTGTAACCCTAGTTTCACTGTGAACTGCAGAAACACCACTGTAAAAACACAGGACAAAATTTTAACGGCACTTGTTGGTGGCAGATGTAATTATTAAACAATAAATATTTGTTATTAAAAAAATGTCCACGTCTTTTTGTTAATTTCTGTGAAAACCGCATCCTGCTATTATAAAATGTCTAATTTTTAATTCTTTTGTGACTTTTGGATCACCGATTATATATATATATATATTATATGAGTGTGCGTGTGCGTGCATTTATTTTCATTTATGTACCCTGGTTTCTATAAATTAAAGCATAAATCTCCAAAATAGCAATAAAAGTAACAATTTGATTTTAATACAACTAGATCCAAAATCTACAACACATACTAGTCAGGTATAAAATAGTATTAAAAACAAATTACTTAGCAATTATGATGTTGAGCTGAAATTAATTTATTAAAAATGATAAATTAGCACATACGTGAAATTCACCAATTGAATTTCTCAGCTTGGTATAGAAAAACTATGTTCAATATGTGGTGTGATCACACCACCAGCAGGTAGAACATACAGCGATGTATGAAGCTATTAATTATTTGGTCCGTATTATACGAGGTCAGATGGAAATGAGACCTACTTAACTTTCTGCTCTAACCCCCTAACTCACCGCTAACCTCAACTGGCAAGTTACGCTGTAACTCTCGGTTGACCCTGAAATCAAATTCTCCGCTAACTCAACTAGCCGAAAATGGAGGAGAAAACGAAACTAATTTCATTTAGATTGGAAAGTGTTGGAGAAACCGTTACGGATATAATGATTGAATTAAAACAATCGCGTGAATTTGTATTCAGAAATAAAGCAAGAAAGCCAGAAACACATTAAGTTCTTTAATAAATTCATAAAAGTTTCATATAAATCTAAAATATTCTGCCATGTACACGGTAATAAAAATGACAATGTACATTTATGAAAAACAAAAAGTGCAGAAACAAATTTCATATCTGGTAATAATAAACTATAAACTGAAATTTCTTTTGAAAAATAGAAAATTTGTTAGCAAACAGAATTCAAAGAGAAAAGCAAATTGAAAAAAATGCTAATGCAATACAAATCTCCAATTATTCAGAAAAAGTGCATTAGAGAAAAATATATATTTCTTTGAAGTGATTTCTTAATGTATGAAAGAAATATTGTATAATCATTGTTCGTAATTAAAGTATAATAAAAAAGTGTTTTGCATAACACATTTCATTTCTAGGGAGTAATTAATGATATCGTAAGCATTATTTTCAGGTATAAATGTAAGACATTATTTTCAAAGGTAAAATCGTCTCAGACTAGGACAATGAAAGTATTTTCATTAAGGTGACACTTAATAAAAACATGATACATGTTAACATGTGTTTTGTTTTGATTGACTGAAGATCAAATATACAAACCATACCTTTACAACTATTCAGAAAACGAATTCTCTTCTTTATCAGGCTACATGTCTCTGATAAAGAATGTAATATATGAGTAAAAGATAAATTTCAGCATTATACTACATTAATGCTTTTGTACTGCAATCGTTGAGATTATTTGCTGATATGTTTGGCATGCATTTTTATTTAACTGCTTTTTCTAATCGAATAATGTGTTTTAAAGAAATGTCACGTACTATGTCAAAAGCCTGTTGAAATTTTTTTTGCACACCTCATTCATCGTCGTGCGTTTTGTATGTGAATAGAAAAAAGTGATATTGGTATCAGAAGTGATACATATGATTTTTTTATTAAATATCATGATGGATAAAATTTTTTCCTTTGCTCTTAAAATAGAAAAAAATATAAATTTAAGCAACATAAAACACCATTTCACAACTCTGAAATATAAAAATTTCCTCGACTTTTGATTAAACGAAATAATTTGAATTGAAATGAAATGGAAATGAATTGCATAAATTAGAATTAAACGGTAGTTCGAAGAAAGAAACGAACATAAAATATGTTTTAACAATTTCGAATCCACATCGTCAAGTATTTACATTTTGCAGCGCCCCGCATTAAAATTCGATGAACTACATTCAACATTTAAATAAAGATTTATGTATTTCCTTATTCTTTGATGAACGCATTTAAAGCGTCATTTTAAAATCTATTTCTTTCATCATATCTTGCAAACTATTAGGAAGAAGCAAAATGACGTAACATGGAAATTTAATTAAAGTTTGTATGAGTTAAAAAATATTGTGAAAATTTTTTCACGATTACATACAAAATACAAAATCATATGAATGATGCAACAAAATGTGTACAAAAACTGTTTTGGGACTAAATGTTTTTTAAATAATTGTGTCAAAAGATAATGATTTTAACGAAGCTAGGTATGTATAATGAACACACTTAGTCCAAATTGAACTTTGCTTCAAAAACAGTTGATGTAGAATTGCACTAATAAATAAATATCACTAATAAAAGTAAAATCATTGTAAATGGCCATTAATCTAAAACGCGAGCCCTAAAAAGAATTTGCACCACATGAGAGTGCCGAATGAAAATCATCACAATTTTCAGTGGCTCTAAATGCCTCGTAATGAGGTACAATATATATATTGGACAAATACAAAGCTTCATACTTGCACAACATACATGCATACATACACACATGCAGTTACATAATACAAAATTTATAATTTCATGACTATTTTGAATAACAAAATTATGGATGTGTTTAAAATGAAAGAGAAATTTCTCTGGTGTATTTTTAAGAGTTAGTGCTGCCAACTCAAATTTCACACAAAATTAAAAATTGTAAAAATATGCGCACACTTACACACCAGGATGTGTAAAAGGTGCATTTATATCCTCTTGAATGTTTATTGATTATTCCTAATTTTATTATTATTATTTTTTAATGTGTATGGTGATTTGTTCTTAATTATTAATATTTAATAACAAATACAAATACTTTTAATACATTCATTATTTATTCATTTATATTCAGTTGTTGAAAAATGCGCACTCTTACACCACTCTACCCTATAGGCCCGTTTGAGGACCTATCGGATGTCTTTTAATAATTATCGTTGTTACGTTTACCGTTTTTGAAACAAGTAACAGTAATAGATGCAAGGGCTTCATTTCAGAACTTTCTTGGGGGGGGGGGGGGGTTATTCTTTGACGGCAGTGGCATAACCAATTGTGTGGTTCGTGGGGGCTGTAACCCTCCTCCGAACGAGAAACGTTTACTGAATCATGTATACAAAAAAAGTA
The DNA here is from genome assembly GCA_963931845.1 of Maratus michaelseni. NCBI lineage: Eukaryota > Metazoa > Arthropoda > Arachnida > Araneae > Salticidae > Maratus > Maratus michaelseni. The sequence goes on along the minus strand of OZ007586.1, from coordinate 255,186,451 downwards.
AAAACTTCGAATATTAAATCGCAAAAAAATATGAAAAATTGGCAGGGTATAATTTCAAGATATTGACTATGAAAGTTTACCGTTATAGAGAGGTTTTGTTACCTTTGTTAAAGGTAGCCTGTAAGACTGCTAAAAGAGTATAGCTGTGTTACAATAAAACTTGTGAAAACAAAACCTGTCTATAATAGAATTCTTCTCCACTTGAAAAAAAAGTTTCGACGAAAAGCACCATACAATTGTAACTGCTAAGACGGTGAATTGTCTAAACTGGAGGTTTTTCCAACCCTTTTCGACTAATTCTTTGCAGGTGTAACTGCAGGGGTGCCATTTAAGAGTTTATTGCGAGGGGGCGGGGAGGGGCCTTTTCTTTGAGGGGTATAGTTTGAAATACCCCGCGAGATTGCGCAAATCGCACACAAAATAAGAAAATCCCACACAATGGAAAAGTCTGTGCAGGATTTTGCCCTTTTAACTTATTTCACAGACCGGGAATATTTTTTAATTTTCGTGGAAGTTCGCAATTTTTTCATTTATTTTATTTTTTATTCGGAATTACGCAAAATTAGCTAATTTGTCAATCGACCGAGGAAAAAATAGCGAATTTTGCCAATTGGACTTAGAAAAAAAATAGCTAATTAGGCAAATTGTTAGCGGTGAAAATTGCTAATTTTCTGAAACTGCCGTGGAAAAATATTGCAAAATTATCCGAAGATCGCAGAAACAAAGCGATTTCTCTCAATCCGTTGCGGAAAAAAATCGCAGATTACAACATTCATTCGCAGAAAAAAAGTCAAATTTGTCCATTGGTAGCGGAAAAAAATTCGTCCAAAGGTTCCGCAATAAATCACGAATTTTGTCAAACAATCGCATAAAAAAATCGAAAATTTCATCAAACGATCGCTCAAAATAATCGCAAATTCTGTCAGTCAGTTTCGAAAAAATATATTCCGAATTTCAATAAACGATCGTAGAAAAGAATCACAAATTTCGTCAAAAGATAGCAAAAAACAAGTAGCGAATACCGTAAATTGGTCGCAAAAAAATCTTGAATTTCGACAAATGGTCGCGGGAAAAAATCTATTTCGTCAATCGGTTGCTGAAAAAATCGCGAATTATCAAGAAAAACAAATGATTTCCGTGAAACGATCACGGAAAAAAATTGCGTATTTCGTCAAATGTTCGCGGAAAAAAAATTGTGAAATGCAACTGATCATGAAGTAATAAGCACCACAAACATCACCAATATGTCACGAAATTGACATTTTTTGTGATCCATGGTAATAAGAAAATTTTCATTAATGATATTCTGTCAATAAAAATTTTCTTTGATCATTTTCTGGCTTCCTCTTCAGACTATGATCTAAATTCCATACAATTCAGAAATCTGCAAAATCTTAGGTCTCAGGTAAAGTCCTGCATTGGATCGGGCAAACCGATTTTACCCGAAACCGACACAGTCCGATCCCCGGTAAGGATCGAGCCAGGTTCACGCTGCTTTTTTTTCCATTGCGGGCCAGGTAGACTTTAACCGTTTCACTACGGTCGGGACATATGCGTCCTAGTGGACTATTTTTTATTCTATTAGTACCAATTTTTGAAAATTAATCTCTGTCATATATTTATATTAGGATATTTTAAAGAGAAATCTGCCACAAACAATATTCTTTGGAAATTGGGGACGATTGCATATAAAAATAGCCGCCGATCCTGGCCCGTAATCAAAGGATTAATTGTTTCGGGTTCAGTTTGGGTTTTTACTATTTTGTGTCGGGTTCGTGTTGACCCGATTTTTCAAAGAAATTCTGAATATTGTTCAGATGAATCAAACAATATATTTGAACATTAATGAGCATATATGTGTTCATTTTTGTACATAAGCGATAAAATTGTAGACTACTTTTCATTATGCATTAAAATATAGATTCAGTTTCTTTCACTTCGGGATCGGGTAGGACTATTTCGGATTTGGGACTATTTCGGATCGGGGCCTGTCGGGTTCAGGTCGGATACAATCCGATCCGCGCAGGACTCAAATGTCAGGCTGTGGAGATTATTAAGAGTGTACTGTATATAATATGATTTAATAAAGCAATTGATTTGATAGTATTGTAATGATTGCAGTAAATACTATAAACTGACACCAATGATGCAAAATTGAAAAATTATGTATTTAAGATCGTTAATTAACCCCCTACTATCTTCAAGCCCCCCTCCCCCTAAAGAAGGAAAATCCCCTAAATTTTGGGCTAAAAGGGGAAATTCACCTCTAAAATTCTAGCTCTGAGGGGACGAGTTTTCTTTTGACCATGTTGTACATGTGCACAGCTGAGAAGCAATTGATAGAGTTTTTTCTCACATATATTTTAAAAATTAGCCAAAATACTCATCAATCATAAATGTCTCATTTTGAGAATGTTCTAATAGTAAGGCTTTAGAAAACATTTTTGATATTTATTAGCTTCTGTGCTTAAAGTGTTTATTTAATGCTTATGTTTTTATTGCAATCAAATCTGACAAGTTATTTTAGCTTTTGAGCAATTTTTGAATTTTTTTTTGTCTGACCTGTGATGATGGATAAATTTTCTGAAATCTCAAATTCCTTGGGGGGGGGGGCGTAACTGCCCCTCAGTCCCCCTCTGAATATGTGCTCTGGGGAATATGTGTCCCTGAATAGATGCTAGAACTTTATGCAATTTTAAAAGAGTTTTTAAATCTGTTTATCATTTTATTTTCGCAATATCTATTTGACATAAAAAATATATCGATAAAAGATATTTGTGATTTCTAATGGATGTTAGAATTTAATAATGTTTGTAATATGGATAAAAAACCTAATCAGCTATGAAAATTTATAATAATTCTTTTGGATATAGCAATTACAAAACATTTTATGCTCAATTAACTATAGCTAATTAAATGAGAAAGTCTTTTATCGTTGAGCATTTTAGGGTGTTATTTCGAAACGATTTTTCCATTATCATATTCTGTTAGGAAAAATTCTTTATAACTTCTCCGGGAAAGTTAAAACCTTTTACAATAGTTTAGCTTCAAAAATAATTTTTTTGCAAGTTTATTAACGTCATTACAATAACACTGATGGTACTCGTGACAGTGTTCATATTTGATAAAGATTCTTCAAAATTAAGTTACTCCAACTTGTTAACCTAGTTAAGCTTTGTAAAAACTTATATGGCAGTGTAAATGGATCCCTTATGAAACGTAGTACTGATAATTATGAGTCTTTTTTATGTTAAATTAATTTTTATGAATGATTAATTTCAGTTTATTCGATCTCTCTATGTTTGTGGAATAAAAAATATTTAGCGAGAGCGCGTCTCATACCCGTCTTCTTCACGGTGCAATTTCATTTTAAATTTCTAAAACTTTGTTGAAAACATTTTAAAGAAACATTTGTTTTAAAATATTTTCTGAAATAACTTAAAATAAGTACCAAATACTGTGACAAGTTCCATAAATTGTTTCTCTGGGCTTTCTTTTCCAACGACTCTGTTGTCAGTTATGACCTTTTTAACTGCTCTTAAAAAGTTTCGAAGCAAAGCGCACAAATCAACAAAAGAAGTTCTCCCCAGAGGAGGTGACAAACGTATCAGGGACACTCCTCTACAATCATCGCATTCTCTTGACGTGCGACAAAAGAATCCCCACATCGAACATGCCAAAATAGGCCGAGTGCTCCGTCGCATTCGTGTATTCCGATCTTTATAAATATTTTCGCTCATAAGATCATCTACTGCTTTCAGAAAATTCGTAAGGATTTTCTCGGGGAAAAAGTATTTCTTTTGTTTGAGGTAAGAGAAAAAAAATCTTTTAAAGAATAAGAAAATGATGTAATCAATTATAAAGAAAAATATATCACAAATGATTGCATCAAAAAGTCTTCATTTAAAAGTAGATATTTTTTCCAACATAATTATAAGAAGAAACTAATCATTAAAAGTAGAAAATAGAAAAGGAAATAAGTCTTGAATTTATTAAAACTTTTAACCTTTGTTTTTTTAAAAGACAGAAAAAAGATTCATTTGATTAATTACGATTAGGACATAATATTTTTTCTGAAAAAAAAATGAATATCTGCCTTCAAAGTGCAATTATTTTTAACTAAACTAAAGAAATCACTTTCACGGATACAAAGCTGATGGTGCGTGCCAATAAATCAGCCCTGGTTTTAATTGCATGCTCGAAATGAAGAAAAAAAACCTTTATGTAAGAAACAATAGAAGTTCAATAATTATTATTAAAAATACTTTAGTTTTTATAAGGTTTAAAAAACAACGGTTTCTGTTGTGTGATGGATGACTACTCAAGAGAAATTGGAAAATATTACTTAAAAAACAATTCTAAATTATTAAGAGATTCTACAGCCCGTGTAGCTTAAAAGCATTTCTATTAGTTTTCACTGTTATAAATATAATTATTAATTTAAAGGAAGTTTTTCTCTTTCGTAGTATGTCAGAATGTCAATGATTATTACAATTATTAACCGAAAATTCTCCATCATATTAAAATTGAAAGATATTATTTGAAGCAGAAGGGTTCTCATATATTCTGAATAGCGCAGCCCATCGTATACAGATAAATGATCACTGATTTATTTTCAGAAATGATTTATTTCCTTTTTTTTTCAGACTGTACTAAGAAATTAGAAACAGTAAAAAGTAATGAAGAAAATCAAAATCAATTTTTTAGTTTTATCCCTTCATTTTAGCGAAAACAGGATTTGGCCTCTGGTGTCAGACAGATTTATTTGAAAACAAGAGAAAAGCTTAACCATTTTCTTAGAATTCTAGACGAATAAGCTGAAATTATATAGTTCAAATATTAATAGAAATATGGAAAACATTCTGAAATATACTGTCGTCAAAATTAATTATTTTTCGAAATTGTGTTTATCTTGGTATCTTTATTTTCGTTAGAGCTATGTTGAATATTAATTAATTGTTTTACAATAACTACAAACACGTGCTCATTTATATTCATCGTTATAATTAAATGGTTCATTATTTTAAAACAAGTATATAATTATACCGGTAGCATTGAAACATGCATTATTAATAAGCTTTGTAGTATAATGAAAGATGTGGAAAAGTGTTAATCGATTACACAGTATTAAAATGTCAACAGTAGATGCATTGTAAATAAAAGAAAACTGCCCAGTTAAACTGACGGCATTGAGCTCACAGGCTATTCACACTAACTGTAAATTATATTCTTATTTCAAAGAATTTGAAATAAGCCCTCGAAAAATGAAGAAATCGACAATATATTAAGAGGGGGGAACCATCCCCCGTTTCTCCTTCTTATAATTAACCAATGAACCCATAAAACTAATCAGAGAAGCGCCTTACCACAATGAACCTATATACAAAATTTGAAAAAATCGGATAATTCTGCATGAAGAATCCATTTATCTAAATTAAGGGGGGGGGGGTTAGCCCCCCGTCCCCCCTTTATAGTTAACCAAAGAACCCCCAAAACTAATCAGAGAAGCGCCTTATCACAATGAACATATATATAAAATTTGAAGAAAATCGGATAATTCTGCTTAAAAAACCCATTTATCTATATCAAGGGGGGTTAGTCACCCCCGTTCCCCCCTTTATACTTTACCAGTGAACCCCCAAAACTAATCAGGGAAGTGCTTTACCACAATGAGCCTATATACAAAATTTGGAGTAAATTGGATAATTCTGCATGAAAAACCCATTTATCAAAATTAAGGGGGGGTAGCCCCAGTTTCCCTCCTTTACACTTCACCAATGAACCCCCAAAACTAATCAGGGAAGCCCCTTACCACAATGAGCCCATATAGAAAGTTTGAAGAAAATCAGATAACCCTGCATGAAAAAAATCATTTATCTAAAATAAGGGGGGAGGATTAACCCCCCCCCCGTTACCCCCTTTATACTTAACCTATGAACCCCCAAAACTAATCAGGAAAGAACCTTATCACAATGAACCTATATACAAAATTTGAAGAAAATCGGATAACTCTGCATGAAAAAAATAATTTATCTAAAATAAGGGGGAGGATTAACCCCCCCGTTACCCCTTTTATACTTAACCTATGAACCCCCAAAACTAATCAGGAAAGAACCTTGTATCACAATGAACCTATATACAAAATTTGAAGAAAATTGGATAATTCTGCATGAAAAAAACATTCATCCAAATTAAGGGAGGTTAGTCCCCCGTTCCCCCCTTTATAGTTAACCAATCAATCCCCAAAACTAATCAGGGAAGCGCCTTATCACAAGGAGCCTATAAACAAAAGTGAAAGAAAATCGGATAACTCTGCATGAAAAATTCATTTATCTAAATTAAGGGGAAGGATTCCCCCCCCCGTTAGCCCCTTTATACTTAACCTATGAACCCCCAAAACTAATCAGGAAAGAACCTTATCACAATGAACCTATATACAAAATTTGAAGAAAATTGGACAATTCTGCATGAAAAAACCATTTATCTTAATTAAGGGGGGTTAGCCCCCCGTTCCCCCCTTTATAGTTAAACAATCAATCCCCAAAACTAATCAGAGAAGCGCCTTATCACAAGGAACCTATAAACAAAATTGGAAGCAAAGCGGTTATTTCTGTCAAGAGTTATCGCGTTACGTACGTACATACGTACATACAGAACGGGCGGGCACATAAGCTCTCAGGCTTTGATAGCCTGTGAGCTAAAAAAGACAAATATTTCTTAATCTAGATCTTGTTTTTCTTAAGGTTTACGAGAATTGAACACAGCATCTTCCATGTTAACAACGATTCCGACAAGCGTTCTTTTATCACCAGACAACTCAGAAACTAAGCTTTCCCAGATATGAAGAAGCATTTCTAAAATAAAAGTTTCTTTTGCTGCTCATAATTTTCGGAACGTTCCCGAGTGTGTGTGTGTACCCTTTCAGTGTATTAATCAGATTTATCTACCCGAAATTTATGTTTTTCAGGTGTCAATAATTCTCATGTAAATATTTTCATGTTCAACAAACATGATAAATTGATAGCATTAACATTATCGCTAAAATTAACAGTATTAACATTAAAATTAAAGTTCTATTGATTCTCTTCCATGCATAAATTCTGTTACGCAGCTGAAAATGTTTACTTGAGAATTGATAGGATCTGAAAAACCAATATTCCTCGTAGAGAAAATTGATTAATACACTGTAAAAACTTCTCGGAAGCGTTTCTGAAATTTACGGGCAGCAAAATAAACTTTTGTTTCAGAAATGCTTCTTTAAATCTCGTAAATATATTGGTTTCAGAGGCTTCTAATGAAAAAGGAAAGCTTTTTTGCAATCGCAGGTAACTCAAAAGAGGTTATATTATATATTTCTAAACCTTAAGAAATATGAGAGCTAGATTAATATTGTAGTTTGTTTATGGGGTTGCTTTAGTTTATTATACGCCAGATGTGTTACATTCGGGATCGTATGCCTAATGTTACAGCTAACCTATATAGCATGTTTTAAATTGCAAGGGGAACGCAGCCAAAGCAAGTTACACGTTCACGACTGCTACATCTTATGTCATTTATATATATGTGTATATGTTACGACCAAAACCCGAAGTTCGGCCAATTCGCGAAGTGGCCGGCCAGTTCGCGAATTGGCCGAGATTCCTGGCCAAAACCCGAAGTACATGAAATGAACAATGCATTTCGGGTTTTGGCCGGCCAATTCGCGAAGTGGCCGGGTATCATTGGCCAATATACGAAATGGGGATCCAAGGCTGTCCGATAGGTGACACTCACGTGCACACGTGACACGTGATAGGAAAGTAAGTTCCATGCTGTGACGATCATACTTTTTAGAAAATTATGACAGATGTTCTCTGATCAAGAATTTCCCGATTCTGTGACTTATTCTGATACAGCGAATTCATTGTGACGATTATATTCTGATCTGTTGAAGAATTAATTTCCTATGCCTCTGTGACTCAGGATTCATTGTGATTATTGTATTCTTCGTATTAGTATAGTATTTTATATAAATATTGAAAAAGGCTATTCTATATATTTTTTGGAATACAATTTCTTATAATTCATATAAAAAATATACTTTGTCCAAAATTTTTTAAGTAGTTTTAAAATATAATTTTTATATTATTATTAATCTGACGTTAAGCCAAAGTATTTGTATGGAGGAATTTCAAAACATTATTATTCCTTTAAAAGTTTGAAAAACAGGGGGGAGGAGGGGTCAGCGGAGCGCAATTGACACTTATTCAAAACAAAGTTGGCCAATTCGCGAATTGGCCGATTTCGGGTTTTGGCCGTAACATATACATAAAAGTGGCACAAGGAATGAAATATACAGGTTATTTTAGAGGTATTTTAGAGTTATAGTTCCAATTACCAAAACGATGGACTTTTTGTTATTCATCATATGAAAATCCATTTACTTCAAAATAGTTATTTTTTAAAAATAAAATTGCGAAATTTAACTTTTATACTGTTCTTGGATTTTATAACTTATATAAAAAAAAATTAATCCATGCTCTAACCAGAAAAACCGGAAAATAGTACTTTTGTACGAGCAAAACTTACCGCGATATGATACTTTGAATTTTTTTACTTTCAGCTTTTCTGATACTAAAACACGTTTCTATTTTTAATGCCAGTAAACGCCGAAAGTTAATGAAAATTTAATGTACAGGGTGGTCCAAAAATCCCTGACACATCTTAAAATTTTATATAAAATAAAGTAATTGTCGTACGGGAGGGCGGTTAAAACTAAAATGTCTCTCACGATGAAAAGTTTTCTTGAAGCGAATAAAAATATTAGTTCCAAAATTCGCCCACAGAGGGCGCTACTCTTTCCTGTATTTGGTTTATAACATGCGTTTCTTCTGTTTTTCCGATTAATTTTGTTGCTGGGACGCAGAAATGAAAAATCCCAGCGAAAACGCTTATTGCGTATGTTGTTACTTTGAAACCAAATCCATCATTAGGGGAAGGTGGCCTAAAATGATCCCCTTAAGGAAAAAACTTGTGTAAAATAATATAACTGTTTAAATAAAACTTTGGCCCTTTGCTAGTATGTTTTACACTATATTTAGCATTATAAACATATTTTAATAATATTTTAAACCCAAATTGAGTAATGAAAAAAATAGATTGTTTAAAAAGCGTCCAAAGGATCATTTTGCCCTCACCAAAGGGCAAAATGATCCTTTATTTAAAAATAATTGTAAATTGCTTTTTATCTACAAAATAAAGGATATAAAATTAATTATGACAACATATAAGTGTAATTCACATGAAAAAAACGTACTACATGAAGTAAACCAAGTCAGATTTCTGTACATGAAAGATTGTATATCTTAATAAATATGGAAGTTAGTGCTTACCTTATAACAGATGTTATAAAACCCAATTTGTCAAACAACTCTATTCAAACGCGTGATACTGCAATCGCTTGACTTCCTCCATTGCTTCTTCTTCTTTTATCACAACTAGTTTATGTGTTACCCTGATTATAGCACGACGTGTCTGGAAAAAAACATATGTGGATCGTTTTGCCCGTTAGGATCATTTTAGGCCACCTTCCCCTACTGTTCAAAGGAAGTTTCGTGCCAAGTACAAAAAATAAAGCCTTCCATCTCGAAACAGCATTTTCGATTGGCATAGGAAATTTTTATCAACTGGAAGCGTTTTGGATAAACAAAGAAATGGCCGGCTAAGTACATCCGAAGAACATTTTGTACGCATCCGACAGATATTTTTTTCCAGTCAAACAGCATCAACAAGGAATGCATCACGACAATTAGATATTCCACGTACAAAAGTGCATAGAGTTCTGCATGAAAGTCTAAACTTTCAAGCATACAAAGTACAGAAGCTGCAAAAATTACAGCCGGATGACATGCCACGTCGTTTGAACTTTGCTATTGACATGCTTGCATGTATAATCTCAGATGCTGACTTCTTACGACGCATTCTTTTTACAGACGAAGGAACTTTTCATTTGTCTGGAAAGGTCAACAGGCACAAAATGAGGAAATGGGGTTAGTAAAAGCCGCAACATATTGTTGAAATAATCTACGGTAGTCCAAAAATTAATGTGTGGTGCGCCTTAATGTCTAATTGTGTCATTGGCCCATTCTTTCTCGCTTAGCCTACAGTTACAATAGAGGTTTACTTGGATATGATGCAAATTTTCACTGTCCCTCAATTTTGACATTTGCACCTGAACATTTTTTTGGCAGCAAGATGATGCATCTCCATACTGGGGTAAAATTTAAGAAGCTATTTCAATGAGGAGTTTCTTGGCTGATGGATTGGACGAGATAGTCTATTATTATGGAAACCGCGTTCCCGAGTCGATTTCTTCTTGTTTGATTATGTAGAGGACAAAGTGTATGCTTCTGCTGTGACTGACATTGAAGTATTGAAGACGATAATCACTCATGTAATCCAGTTTATTCCGAAATCACTCGTAGCGAACACATGGATTGAACTGGAGTACAGTTTGGATGTTGTTCGAGCTATAAAGGTGCACAAATTGAAATATGGTAATGGATTGCACAAAATACATCATCTGTAACTGATTGTCTTGGGCCATTAGGGTAGGTCACAGGTCCGAGAAAATTCGATTAGTGGGTCATTTTTGGGTCAATGTGAGTCAAGCTAATTTTATCTAAAAAACGGCTCAGACTATTTACACTAAATTTTGCATCCTATGGTTTTCGGGCACAAGAAGACTGTTGGGCTAGGTCACATGTTGGAGAAATTTTGATTAGTGTGTCATTTTGGTCATGGTTCATTATGGGTCAAGCTATTTTTATCTTAAAACGGTTTAAAGGATTTAAAGTAATTTATTAGCCTACAGTTTTAGGGAACGAGAAGACTATTGGGCTAGGTCACATGTTCGAGAAATTTCGATGAGTGGGTCATTTTGGTCATGGGTCATTATGGGTCAAGCTATTTTTATCTTAAAAACGACTCAGAGGATTTGATCTAAATTTAGTATCCTACAGTTTTAGTAAACGAGAAGACTATTGGGTTAGGTCACATGTTCGAGAAATTTCGATTAGTGGGTCATTTTGGTTATGGGTCATTATGGGTCAAGCTATTTTTATCTTAAAAACGGCTCAGACGATTTGAACTAAATTTTGTATCCTACGGTTTTTGGCCCCACCAGTGGCTGAGAGGTTCTGCTCTCAAAGCTGGTAGACGGGAGGTGCTGGGTTCGATCCCAATCGCGCCCGTCGGCCTAATCGTTCGGAGTTTTCGTGGTTTTCTTCGAGCCGTGGATTTATCCATGCGTAAATACGGGTTGGGTTTCCTTAGAAAGACCCCCACGAAGGGCACTCCCCCTGGGCCTATATCCCAAGTGTAGATAATTGGCCGTCAATAATCAACCAACCAACCAACCAACCTACGGTTTTTGAGCACGAGAAAATCATTGGGCTACGTCATATGCTCAAGAAAATCCGGTTAGTGGGTTATTTTTGGGTCACTGCGGGTCAAGCTAAATTTACATAAAAAACGGTTCAAACTACTTTGACTAAATTTTATACCCTACGGGTTGCGGGCACGAGAAGACAACTGGGCTTGGTCACATGTTCGAGAAAATTGGATTAGTGGGTCATATTGGTCAAGGCTCATGATATTTGAACTCAAACCTAATTTTGCCCGAGCATAGCTGGGTCTTCCCTGCTCGTATTAAAAAATTGTTATTTTATCCCAGAATTACAATTTTTATTGATATTAGGTGTAAAACGTAAATTATCCTTCTGCCCTTTCTTAAAAGATACCAGGAGGATCAAAAAAGTTGTAAATTAGTCTCACTCCTCAATTCTCCCCTTGTTTTGTTACATGATACACTGGCAATTTAACCCTCCTCTCACGCCACTCATTCCCAGCTAGAATTGTTCACCGTATCCGCACGTTTAGATTAATCAGTTTACTTGGGAAATTTGACTAAATTTGCTGAAATTTTATAAATTACTTGTTGCTTTTCTTCATAGAAAAGAGGAAACGTTTAGGTTCTATGTGTATTTTCTCTCTTGTTTCTACGATACTTCAATGATTTAAAAAAAAAAAAAATTAGGGTTTCCATATTTAAAAAGTAACAAGATTTCGAAAAGTCATGCTTGCAGCATAGATTATAAAATGATTTCCAACACATGCAGACTGCTGTATCAAAACTTCATCGTTTAATAAGGTGAAATATGATGTCTAAGAAATCAATTTGGAAAACGCTTAACACATTTGAAAAAACAATTTTAGCAACTACCATTAATAATCGGAACATGTCATTGTGCAGCTCTGTATACAATCTATAGATTCGTTTATATACTGCATAGTATGCTAAACATTAGGAAACGCATAGCACAATTGAAAATTCCCCTTCAGCAATTTCCGTCAATAAATGGAAATGTACTCGAGATCTTTTGTGTAGCCCTGTATATGATTTATAGAATTTATGTTTATCAAGTAATATAAAAAAATTAGTTCCATTTAAAAACGCGTACTACAATGGTAAACCCACTTCCAGCATTATTGTTCGTTTACAGTACTGTAATCAAATTTTTTGTGTGTCCGTGTAAACGAATGATGAATGCTATGTACACCATATTCCATAGTAAGCACCTTGTACTGCACCTCAGTGATATATCAGTGGTATGATCAAACATAATTTAAATATGTTTGATATAGTGTAACATGATTTATTTTGCACTACAAACGATTTCCCCCCAAAGACCGTAATGCAAAGTAATTCGAACACGTGTCCCTGTAAATAAACTATAAACGCTACACACTTCATTTTAAATACCGAACATGTCATAGTAAATCTCAATAACATTTATCAATTGCATAGCAATCCGAGTATATTTACCAAAGTTAGAGCACGGACAGACAGACGGCAGACAGACGGACAAACCGAATTCATAAACACTTTTCAACTTTGATGGAAAGTGATAAAAATGTAACCATTATAAGATTACTCGTGTGTCTACCTGTTCGTCTGTCGCAGCAGTGTTGCTAGGAAGCTACCTTTTTAAAATTCAGATTGTTTGATTTCTACCACACTTTAACACTTTCCAACCTAGTTGAAAAGTGTTTATGAATTCGGTTTGTCTGTCTGTCTGTCTGTCTGTCCGTTCTCTAACTCGCGTAAATATACTCGGATCGTCATGCAATTGATATATGTTATTGAGGCTTACTGTGGCATGTTCGGTATTGACAATGAAGTCTGTAGCACTTATAGTTTTTTTTTTACAGGAACACTCAAAAGAATTCCGTTACATTGCGGCCTATGGGGAAAAATCATTTGCGGTTTATTTTAATGATGTTTCACTATTTCAAACATATTGAAATTGATATATATCACTAACGTGGATTACAAGAGGCTTACTATAGAATATTGTGTGGATAGCTTTCATCGTTCATTTACAGGGACATACAAAATAATTCGGTTAAAGTACTGCTTATTAATAATAATTGCTGGGAATGCTTTTTCAGTTGATGAACGCGTTTTTAAATTTAATTCATTTTTTATCTATTACATGGTGTGTATAAATTGTATAGATTGTATACAGGGCAGCACAAAAGTTCTCGAGTACATTTCCGTTTATTGCCGGAAATTCCAGAAGGAAAATTTTAAACTGTGCTACGCGTTTCCTAACTGAACTAAAATTTAGCATTCTATTTAGTATATATACAAATTTATAGGTCATATACAGGGCTGAACAAAAGAGCTCGAATATTTTCCCAAATATTGTTGGTAATTCCTAAAATTGGATTTTTAAATATGTTATGCGTTTTCAAAATTGTTTAGTTAGATAACATCTTACACCTTACGGTAAAGATTTGCAAAATTATTTTGGAAGTGTTGGAAAGTGTTACATAAACTATGCTTGACGCATGATTTTTCGTTCTTGTTTAAAATAGTGTAATTGGTCTTATTCTCGCATTATTTAATCTGTCATTAAATAAGGCGAATATTTCTAGTCGAAAAAAGTGGTGGCAATCAAGCAATCTGAATTTTTTAAAAATAGCCTTCTGGCAACACTGTGTCGCAGTCGTTTTTCTCGAAAACTATGAAACGTGGAAAGTTCAAACTTGGCAGAGTTATAAAGGCTATTGACGCAAATATTTATATAGATTAATAACCATTCACAAAAAATATATTTTTTTTACTTTAGGGGGGGGGGGTTATTAAATTATTTGAAAAAAAATGTAAATCGTGTGGGGTATCGTTTGAAAGATCGCGTAACACCGAACTCACATATATATTTCTTTTAATTGTAGGTATATGTTTAGAGATATTGTCTAAAACGTATTTCAAAAATATGTCCCCCCTAAATCCTAATTTACTGAAACTAAAATTATGAAAGAATTAGGGGTAGTAGGGGTTTATTAAAACCTTGCAGGAAAACTATAGCGATTATCCGAGGTCACATAGTTTTAGAGAAAATCGAATTTTCCGTCACCCACAATCTTTATTTTGCGGGTGCTCAGCGGGGAAGTTGAGGGGCGATCGAGGTACCTATTGATGCGGAATCATCCAAGGATTGTTGATAATGATTTTCGAGAAAGTTGGTCGGTAATTAGCTGAGATATTAATTAAAAACATATATAGAAAAACGCGGAACTGAATAGGGCGGCGCTGCAACTTTGCGACATCCTTTCGAAGCGTGCTTGGCACAATAGCAAGTTTAAATTTTTTCCAAATCTTTGTTTTAGGTAAGGCGAGGCTTCACATCTCTCGGGACGTTCATGGTATATTCATCTATACTTTGCTAGTATATATAGCTATGTACAATCCTACGTTGTATAGTTTTTTATAAAGTCTTATAATTCTTTTAGAAACTATTATTGCAGTTAGTAATTGATACATTTATTGTACAGAACTCTTCCGCACGAGTAAAATTCGCACTTGACCGATTATGTAAAGTAAAACTCATTGATTTTGCAAATTCCGCCACCTTAAGCCAAATTTAAAAATATTGTTAAGTGTTTTTTTATACCGCTAACCAGGCCCCTACCTGCCGGCATGAGTGCCTAGCTTGACGAGTTAGCACCTGGGAGCGGGGCTAAAATCGTCTGATCACAGCATGGCTGTGATCCAACTGACTATTGTTTTGTTGGCATCGCTGCAGTGCTTGCTCTCTAGTGGTTTGCTACTGTTATCTTTGACGGTTCAAGGTTTCTATTTAACTTTGTTGAATTGACAGATTAAAGAAAAGGCAAACATTAAGGAAGAGAAATTAATTGGTCTCGTAATTTAGAACCTTGATCAGGTGACGAGACCTTCACCTGACTAGGCACCCCCAGAGGTATAATTCACAGGTAACTTGGAGGAGTTTGCACCCACGACGGATTTTACATGCACCAGGCGCCTTTAGCGTACATAGATTTACATATTTGTCGTCTCTGTTGACTGGTCACGCTCATTGTGGATTGTCGCTGTAGTGTTTATCGCCTTTTTTAGGGGGCTGATTTCACTTTTCGTTTTTATTTGTCTCTGACAGGGTTTTTTGCCGTTTTTATGGGCTCACCCCTGTTGTGGGTTGTTTCTGTCTGTTATCATTCGTTGAGTTTTGTCTCTTTCTTGATAAATTGATACCTCTAGCTTGTGCTAGAGATGGTTGTCACATTTTGAAACTTTGTCTTCTTTCGAGAGTTTCACTAGTTATTATGTCACTATCGTGGGTTTTGTCACATTGTAACTTTTGTTACTGGTGGTTGTCACATTGTAACTTTTGTTACTTACTGGTGGTTGTCACATTGTAACTTTTGTTACTGGTGGTTGTCACATTTCTGGATGTTGCACACTCATTTTTGTTGTTTTTGTCACTTTAACTCACCCGTGCATTATAGCTGGGATTTTGATTTTATTTTATTTTTCCTTCGTGAATACGCTTAATGCGATCAGTCCATTGAATCCTAATGGCTGTCCATTGAATCCTAAGTGCAGTACTTGCTGCACAAGTGTTTAAAAAATAATATAGCAAAAGTATTTAGTGCGTAACCTTGTATTTCTGTCGATTGCGTAAATTTCTTTAACTCGCTATCTAAAATATTATGCTCACAAAGATGCAACAATTTTTTTTTATTGGTTAGTGGGTCCTTCCGAATGGTCGCTCTCGATGAAGAGTTTCTTAAGCAGTACACATTTAGAATTTTCCTTAAAATTCTACTTTGAAACCAATAGGGTACTTTTTCGAAAAAAAAAAAAAAAAAAAAAAAAGGTATAATGAAGTAATGAATAATAAGTAAAGTGTAATGATATTATTTTTCAGTCTACTTTTTATGTAGTAAAATATGCGTCTATGTATGTAATATGCAGTTGTTTTGGGCTGAGAACTTTATAAATATTCAACAACAAATGATCCACCTTCTTCCCTTTTATTTATAGAGCAGAGGAGATTCCTTTACTGATCTGCCACCAATCATCACTAACCTCGTGTTCAACCACCTCCTCTTATTGAAATGACATCTCATGCTTCTAAAACTGCCTGCTTTAATGAAAATATTACCTCCTTGAGTATTTTAAAAGCCAATGTTATGGATAATGCACCAAATGTTGCTAATAATGGCCCTAATATAGTTTTTATCCAAAATTCAACTGATTCAGATGTTCTCCCTACTAATGATAGTGAATGTTTTCATTCACCAGCATGTGTTTCTGTTGCTCAACCAGTAATATGTACTTTGGATATATTTCACATTTTGAGCTGCAGTTATAATATGTTGCTATAGTTATTGATTTTGCTGTTTATAAATATTTTTACGCAGCTGACAAACGACTGGCATGATGATCATGATAAAGGGCCACTCAAAGTTACCAAATCTCGCGATTTTATTCTGAGTAGTGTATATAAAGACATTTTCCGTCTGTTCATTATGCTCATTATGCTCATCCCATAATTGAAAGAAAAAGAGAGAAAACAAAAATACAGAAAAAGAAAAAAAAAATTCCTGAGGAAAAAATATTTATTTGTGCTTCAGTGATTCACTAATTACGCCTACATGTTTTCATTTTTATTAGTGCTACATTCTTTGTGTTTTAAATATATATTTTTCAATATGATTGTGTTGTCAAGAATTCGTGTTCTGTGTGATAAGAATGTTTATATATATTACGTTTTCAGATTATTTGAAATTTCATATTAAGTGTTACCGTGAATATGTACATTTTTATCAAGTGTGTTTTGGCAGTCTACAGCATTGTGTTTATGTCCACATTCCACCTTGTGTTACACAGTATTATTTATTTTTTCTTTGCTTCATGTACAGTCGTGGAAAAAAAGAAACTGAACGGGCGTGTCTTGTTTTGAGATATGTTCGCATGATTTATATTCTTATTTATTTGAAGAACTAAAAATAAATATACGTTAAGAAAACATCTGAATAACTTTACATTCGTTATTCTCCTTTGAAATAGGGTTAATAATTCTATGCTTAAACCTATTCTGCTAGTTCATTTGAAATTTTAGAATTAGATCTTTAATTCTGCTGGGCAAGAAAACTTGCCGTTCTACTTTTGTATTTTTTTTTAATATTTTAAATGTTTTTGCACACTGCCAGCGATTGGCAAGGAAACTTGTCCATCAGAAAATCATAAAAATAACTTGTAATTTTTTTAATTAGCCTGTGTAATCGAATAGATCTAAATACGAAAGTTATAGAATTAAAGTTTAATTATTTAAAACTCGTTATTAATGGGTTAAAAACTGAACATCATATTTATTTGTAAAGATTACAATTTTTGATTGATATGCAAAAATTAATAAAAGATTAAATTAGCATTTTTAAATAACAATATAATACTTTCGTGGTAATATTTTATCTAAAAAAATATTTAGTGTAATATTGCAAACAATTTAGCAAGATTTGAGGAAATTGAATTAATAAGTATAACTATCTCAGTGATTATATTGTAGATATAATAAAAGGTTTAAATGATGTAAATTCTTTTTGACCAATGTTTTGGAGATATCAAATGTAACAAAAAAATATTTTTTTTGTCGTAAATACATCATTACAATATATTTTAAAAGAACAAAAAATATTTCACGTGTCCTTCTATTTTTCGGAATAATTTCGTGTATACATCACGAAATTAGCTTTGCTCTCTGAAATTTTATGTTGATCTGATCTTCACAGTTTCTTGAATATGAACTACTATATAATTTGATGGATTTGAAATGTTCTAAATCCGTGTTTCAAAATTGAAGATATAAAGCAAATGCAAAGATTTGTAATGATATTGTATTTTTCACCTAACTTTATTAAATTACTATGTCTTCTTTCTTTCTTTCCAAGCGCAAACATGATATACAAAGACAGTCTGGTGCACATAATAAAGACAAAAATCAACAGTGGAAGCAAATTGATGCCAAAATTTTAAAGTACTGAAATTTATCTAAATAATAAAATTATGATTACGTCAAATAAGAAATGATAGAACTTTAACAAAAGAGTACAAGAACATTATGGACTGGATAGTACACAAAAACTATAAGGCAAAATTACCACTCCCACTAATTAGCCGCATCTTGTGCTTAAATTTTTAAAAAAGGGAGGGGGGGGGGGTTGCTAATACGATGTATAGAATTTTTTTTATCAAGAATTTCTTGCAGTCTGCGTGGCATTCATTCAATGAGGTTGTTAACATTGTCAGTATCTCTTTTAAAAGTTTGCCAAGCATCAAAAGCAGCTCTCCATAGCTCATCAGCCGTTCTAATTCCCTCCAGGCGAACTTCATTCTTCCACAGAGCTCAAACATTTCTCATTAGATTTAAGTCGGCGGCATTGCTTGACCATTCTAACTTCATTATGCAGTTCTCTTCACACCAAGTTTTAACTACACAACTTCTGCGGATAGGACTATTATCCTGTAAATGCTAAACAGAATTATGAATCATGAAGTATATTTAATAAGTAATGATTTCTATAACATTAAAATTTATATTTACAACAAAAATGTTAATGAAATGAATATCTAAATATAATCGCAAATATTTTAGCGTAAATTTTGCGAAAAGTTTTTTTTATAAATTAAAAGGTGAACAAACTTTAAATGGTTTATTTTTATTTACAATAAAAAATATTATAATTCAGTGAAAAATTACAACCTGCAAGAGTTCTGAAAATATGCAAAACAAGGAAATATGTTGTTTTAAAATTTCTTATCCAAGAGAACAATAAAATATATATATATATAGATTTTGTCTTAATTATTTGAAAAAAAAATAACGGTCATTTTCTAATTTTTTTAAAATAATTTACATGCACTTTTTTTATACCGATTCATATACTAAAATCTTTAAACATGAAACAAAAGGAAATTAATTTCGTTACTGAATTTGTATGGAAAATTTTTGTTCAGTTCTGTAAAGATGCAGGAAAGGCGCGTTTCAGCGCTGTCGAAATGATATTTGTGTCAAAGGATTTATATCTGCACACCTGTCAAAAAATGAATCTTTATTGCGATTAAAAATAACTAGTTATTCTTTAAAACCGAAATTAATTCTAATGGTGTGGAATAGCATATAGAGAAAGTTGCTTTTAAAAATATTTTCTTAATTCATTTAATGAAAAAAATCAAGTAACATTCTAGAGCAAGCAGTGGTAATTTGGATTTGAATATTGAAGAAGGAGGGGGGCAATATTTTGGGGAAAAATAAACCAGTAAAAAACGATAATCTAAAACGCCCAAAACTATAAAATAATAATTAATTTTTAATATACTTTAATTATTAATATTAATAATTAGTAGTATATTTTATGCCCTAAAAACCTTATTGTTTAGTAATACCATTTATCAAATAACAATATATACCTGTTGGAAGAGAAAAAATCCATCCAGAAAGTGGCTTTCTAAAACATCAGGGATCATTGCGTGTTCTAATATGTCGCAATAAGATATTCGTCTAGATGCTCTCGATTGCGTGACAGATATCCAATGTCTTGCGCCGACATGCAGCCCCCACACCGAAACTGCAATTCTTCCGCTGCGTTTAATATTATTTATAAACCGTGGCTGAAACCTAAATCCCAATGGACGGTACACTCAAACCGAAGAACTGGAGACTGACTGAATACAGCTTTTGTCTGTAAATAAAACTTTCCAGTTAATATATGTTTGCGCAAAGTGAAGGAGTTGAAGTCCCTGTTTTTTGGTTAATGCTGGTTTTTTAGACGTCAACCAACTTCGGAACCTGCTTCTTTGAGTGTGTTGCGAATGATACGAGATGATACCTAATAAAAAGTAAGTACGCCGTAAATATATATATATTCATAATACAGTCTATCGTGTCTTAGTTATGTATGCTTACTTGCAGTTTCAAATCATCTCTAATTTTATTAGAAGACATAAATGGATCTAATGTAGCCATTGCAACAACTTCTCGAGCTTGGCTGTCTGATAAGATCCTAGGCCGATCACTACTACAAAGAGAGTTTATCGAATTTGTATTTCGAAACCTAATAAAAAATACCAGGAATGTAAATTTAATTTAAATTTAAATGAATTAAGTGTAAATGTTTTTTTTTTGCAATAAACTACCAATATAAAACTCACCTGTTAATCCATGTTGAAACAGTTTGAAGAGACACTTGAAAATGCCTAGCTATATAACGAAAACTTCTTACAGCTTGCCACATGTCAATCATTTGGCCCTTCGTTGCTTCAGTTAATTGTGGGGCCATTTTATTTAAGCAAATACACTTCGCATATGCATTTATAAGAAACTTCACTTCCAATATATATACCGCAAAAAAAGAAAATAGCTTTATTAGACTGTAGAAGAAACTATAAATTATTTTAAAGGTAACAAAAGGTGATTAAATTTGTTTCAAAGGTAGTACTGTTCATATTTTTCAAAAATGAGCTTTATTAATTTAAAAATCATAAATGACGTAAAAATACATCTCATGCAAATACGTTTTACGTAATTTTAATGCAAAATTTAAAAGCAGACATTGAAAAAATTAAAAAAGTATATACAGTGACCTCTCAGTTATACGACTCTCTCGCTTATACGCCGAATTCTCTTGGTCCCGTCCACGCCTTTATGGGAAATAATGCTAAACTTATCTCAGTTATACGACTTCTTCTCTCACTTATACGACTCTTACTTATACGAGGCAATTTTACATTTCTCACTCAAGAATTCATTTTTATAATTATTAAAGCACAAATCTTGAACGTTTCTTACCTTTATTGTTTTGACTATTGTTAAAGTGTTTATCAATAATATTAACATGTCTTATCTACATTGGTGTGTTATTAACGATAAAATCTATGGCGGGAAGGTGGTTGTATGGAATTATCTTGTGCCTGTCATTTAACAAAACCGATAACACTACCATTTCTGTAACAAATTAAAGTTCGATTTTTGCCAGCAAATTTTACAAACAGATTAAAGCTATGAGATTTAGGGATTATATAGAATTTCAAGTAAACTACAGAAGAGTTTGATTTGTCGTTTTATTTTTGATCGGGAAAACAAAAAGAAAGCTAAAGCGATTTCCATTTTAGAACATATGCATCTTACAGCATCTGCATGGAAAAATGTGACATTGCAGACAGTTAAGAATTGTTTTAGGAAATGTGGTTTTTCACAATACCAAACAGCTAGGCCAACGGATGAACCCGATTTTGAGAGGGTGAGGGTATGGGAATCCTTTAATGAGAAATCTTTGAGGATATCAATTATGAAGACGTGAGCGAGGAGATTGATGAAAATGAGAACAATATTCCTGCTGTTGTAAATTTTTCAGAAGAAAGTGCCGCTTTAAATACATTAAAGAATTATGTCCACCAAAATGATTATTCCCGAAATAGCTTAAAAGCTTTAATAGATTTAGAAAAGGAGATTTTCTCTTTTCATCGATGACAGAGACAAACTAATATCACTTCATTTTGTGAGAAAATCTTATCTGTTAATCTTCAAAATAAACATAGTGGTGAGTAAACTATTTTGTGATATTTTAAAAATATATTTTATGTCTTATTTTTGAACATGATTCATAAATTTTATTAAAATCTGTTCTTAGTGCTCAAAACTTAACGTTTTTAATATAGGTAAAATAATTAATGTATATAAAGTTTGAAACTTGAATAATAAGACGGTCTCTCACTTATACGACTTTTTTCTACGGTCCCCTGAAAGTCGTATAAGTGAGAGGAAACTGTATATTGTAATTAAGGCTTGGGGCTCTGGTGCCTTGCTATCTTAAATCTTACTCCAATCAGAGGTCGTTTTCAGGTTTGTGTGCTCGCGCGCGCATTCAATAACGCCTCAGTTTAAGCTATTTTTCAAATTAGCGTAAGATCGCGAAGCAATGAAATACGATTTACGTGTTGCCTATATCGTAAGATAGACTTCCGCTCTAAGTTTATCAAGGCACTGTAATCCCAGTGTATGAGTAAAATATTTTTTCAAATTATGATTTTTTGCACATCATAGACCCCTTAAAGCAGTATGTTTCCGTTTTTTAAGCATAATTTAAAAACTACTTGGAAGAAAAATTTGAAAATTTGAATGCGCATTAAGCAGGGCATAACAAATATAAATCCATGATAAAAATTGTAGGTTGCAACTCATAATTTTTTTTAATATTAATTGCATAATTCATAATTCATATTATAAAATTATAAAATTACAAATTCGATGTAATTATGTTTGGGTTGTTTAGTATTATAACCAAACAAAAAATTAGCACATTAGAGTTATAATTTCAGGAGATATTAATTAAAATATGAAAATGTAATTTAACATTAGAAGCTCTAAAACTGGAATCTTTATAATTCCAAAACTTATCATCCAAATGACTTGCAATTTGGTATGTAGGCATAGTTTGAAACGAAAATTTAAAATATGGTGTAAAATTGGGTGTTTCAATTGGAAAAAACAAAGTTTGGACCGGTTTTGATATGTAGATTTCCCCCTAAGCAAATTTTATATACATCATTTAAAGACTTTATTTCCAATCGTTTGGTACCTGTAACTTCCTTCTACTATAATTTGTTGCAGAGTTAGTGGGGGATGTTCAGTTTCTTTTTTCCACGACTGTACATCTATCTGACCATCAACAGCTAAGACTTTGTGATTTTTTTAAAAAATCTGTGTTTGTTGGTATAGAACTCAAGACTAGGCATATATTTTTTTCACCTGTTTTTTTAAAAATCTGCACATGACTTTACCGAACTGTTCCAGTTTAATGTTTTCTACTTTTCCTCAAATCGGAAATTATGTGACTTTATTAACTTTATTTGCTTATATTTTATGGATTTTATTTACGATGGCAGCAACCACCAAAGGTTGCTTTTTTCAAAGATGATTTTCTTTCAAAACGAAACCATCTTAAGACGTTTCATTTTAGGTGGATATTTATTTTATTTTATATGACGGTGCTCTGGTAAGTTCACAGCACAACGGAGATGACATGTCAACCGGCATCGACGACGATATTTCACTTTGTATTTCTTATCTGTTGGTTGTATTTTGATGTTTATTCTGGTTTGTCATAAGATATGTTTTTCTTTTCTTTTTTCAACTCTCCCTATATATATTTATATATATTGTTAAAATATTCAATCGTTAATAAAATACTTTTTATTCATCCACTCAAGTTCAAATACATTTTTTTAAACCTGTAGTGGATGACACTTGATGTTAATACAGCTTTTTCAAATATTAATTCATTAATTAAATTTCATTTAATAAAAAGTAACTAAAATAAAAATTTTCTTTGTTGACCTAAGTAGGAATTTTTTATATTACTTGTTAAGTTCTATTTTCAGGTAAATCATGTGCACAAGGACGTATCGCAGCCATGATGCACGAGTCTGGGTATTCTAATGATTATCTACGTGTATTTATCGCCCTAACAACAAGCGAACTCAGCAGTTTTCCACTAGAATTTAATGAATGCTTGTAAATCAGTGTCTACATCACTAATTAAAAATTTTGCTTAAGCATCTTCGTTACAAACAAAGTGCATGCTTAATCGGCAAAAGCCTGAGTTTATTTTTATGTTGTTAAAACAGTGGCTGATTAAGATGAAATTGAATGTTTGTAAATAAACTAGTATAAATAAAATTAAACAGAAAGTTAATATAAAGTTAAAACAATATTTTTTCTTGATTTAAAAATATTTTGAATTTGAATTCAGTTATAGTATAATATAAAAGAAAAGGAGATCATTTTTAAACATACTTCTAGGACTTGAAATGCGTAATTATTGGTGTAAGAGAAAAAACTGGAAAAATTCAGAAAAATACCAGAATATATAATATTCCTCATTTTTAGTTAATAAAATAAAATAAAAATTCCTGAATAATTCCTACACCTGCTTGGAAATCAAATTTTATTATGTAATTAAAAAAAAAATTACTGTAAAAAATGAATGATTTTAGAAAAAGCTGAAGGAAATATGCTGCTTGTTGTCTCAACTTATTTCATAAAAATACATCGGATGATAGTTGTTTCAAAGATTTTTAAAACTTCATGCACAGATTGGTGAAACATGTGCAGAAACCATAGCCTTATAGCGAGAGCTCTTGTAAATGAAGTACAAATATGGGAATGGCACAGTGACTTACAGAGTTGCTTAATATGAATATTCTTTTAATAAGTCCGATGGGAACGAACTTTGATTATTAATTCATTACAAGAGTATAATATAATAAAAGTAAGAATACATATACCTGTATACTTTTATACACTTGTTTATTTATTTTTTTATTTAGTGATATTTTTGTATTTGTATACAATTAATTTTATATACTTACATTTAAATATTTAACACGGAACCTTTTTATTTTCATTAGTTTAAGAAATGTTGATTTTTCGACTATTTCCTGTCTCTTATATCATTTGGTATGTATGACTTTTAATATTAGTTTTTAATATAAAGATTCATATTTGGTTTTTTACATCAGAAATGAAATAGTCAGTTGCTGACATGACTTTCATCATCTACTTGATATAAATGGTCAATTACTGGAAATATTTTATTTTGCAACTGATACTGAAAATAAATTAATTGTGGGAAAGAAATCGGGAAAATGTTTCCTACTTAGTAATTTTCACACATTGATATCTATTGAAATTTATAGAAAAATGTGCCAATAATTACATTAGAAAAAGGCTGAAGAAATTTAAATTAAAATGACAATCATTAGCGCGTTCAGCCATGTTTGGAAAACACGAAAACAAAAGGCTTTAAACGTATTAAACATTTTTGAAAAAGAAAATTTTCAAAATTTTAAAAGTATTTAAAGTTATTCAGTTCATTGAATATTCATTTTCTTTAGTATCTTTTACAATTACAAATTCGTAAAATATATTTCGCAAGAACAAATTTTCCGCTTACAATCTAATTTTCTGCAAATTAAAACTTTCAGTGGATTATCGTTTCCCCGTTATAATAGAAAAAAAAATTAAATGTATTTGCGACATTTATTTTTCTTTGAATGAAAAGTTTCTCTAGGAATATGTAATAAAAATTATTTAAAAAAAAAGTATAAAAATTATTTTTCAAAAAATGTATAAAAATTATTTTTATAAATCTGAAATAAATAGAAATGGTTTCAAATTTCTTTTTCTATAATCCTCTGTCAACTCATTCATTCCTTATTTCACTTTCGCGAATTTCAAGTTTCCCCGTTTAATCAAAATTTGATTAGAAGATTCGAGATTTTAGAGAATATTTAAAAAAATTAAAATACGTTTTCTTACTTTAAGAAAGTGTTTAAAATTGATTTTTTGCCTCTACTTCAAAAAAATTTATTTTGTAATTTAAAAATAAAAAACTTGTAAGAAAGGTAAAACAATTTAGTATAAGATTAGTTTTTTCTCATTAAATTTAGAGTATTACCAATGATGATGTATTAACATGACATGGAAATACATGATTAAATTAATATGATTTTACTAGGATTTGTTAGGATTTATGTTTTTTTTTTTTTTTTTTTTTTTTTTTTTTGAGATTGTCAAAACAAAACATAGCACATTAAACGTTTTCAAAATACTAAGAAAGAACGAAAATTCATCCATCATACATATTTTTTTTGCAATTATTCGTCTTTTACATGCTACATATTTTCAAATACACTGCTTAAAATATTAGGGTAGCACATGGTTTAACAAAATTATGTAAATAAATCTACTGGTAACTCAAACCAAAATCAAACCAGAAATAACATAGAGTGTTGCAGGAATCAGAAGGAAAAAACTTTATATTCAGATTAACTTTTGTAACATCAGATAGCAAAAGAAGTACTAAATATAAGTGCTGAAATGGCGGTTTCGCCGAAAGTTATTTTCACTGCCTCGTGTAAGAAACACAATCATTCAAAGTTTCTTGAAAAAGGTGGATTTGAAACTGTCACAAAATCGTGATTTAACGGAATAAATGGCTTAGTGAATAATTGGGATACTGGAAGTCGGACAAAGACAAAAGAATATAGTGGAGTCTGTTGGAGTGGAAATGAGAGCAACTTACCAGCTACGGACTCGATTACAAGAAATGGTGGACGTTGCGCCGGCAGGGACATGGTTGCCCATATACAATTGTCACAACAATGACTGTATTTGCTGTTAATAGCTCTTTAAAAGGGAGCATACAATGATACTCTGCACTGTTAAAAATTTGCAACAAACTGTCCAGTCATTTGACCGTTTTTATAGAAAACGGTTACATAACCATAAATTAATTCTATTCTGATCATATTATTGCCCATATTATGGTCGGAATAGAGTTAAATTACGGTTATGTAACCATTTTCTATAAAAACGGTCAAATGACTGGACAGTTTTCTGCAAATTTTTAACAATGTGTTGTGAAGATGCGCAATCAATACATATATTTCCAAGATAGATTTGAAGGTGTATAAGATATACTCTGTCATATAAATATATTGTGCAAAACAGCGAAGAACAGTTAATTTTAATCACAAAAACGGTCTCTTTAACTTAACAATGTTGCATGCAGATTTTAAACAGAATAAATCTCAATCTATTACAATTTATATTACTGGAAAAATATAAAATGTTTATCTGCATTTACATATTTTTCTATTTTTATCTACGAATTCACTTATTTATCTTTAAGAATGCAAAGAATGAAGAAGGGAAAAATATCCTGGAAGTAGCATTTTATTGCACTGTATGGATTTTCATTAAAGCTTACATTTCCAGAAAACATTACGGTCTATTATGGAAAGAAAATGTATCCCTTCCCTTTGAAAAATCGATTTTTATTGGGGTAAATCTTGTGTTCTTAAAGTAGATACTCTATTTATTTTCGAATTTTTCGGAATAAGCTTTGATGATGATAAAATAAAATTTGGAATTTCTAGATACATTTATATAGTAACTTTTTAAAGTATATATTAAATATTGATTTCAAATAAAAATTGGTTAATGTTTATTTTATATATAAACAATATTCTATATTAGTTAAAAAAATTAAAAGTGAAGAAATACTTCAAAATTTTATTTAGAAGTTACATTGATTTACGTTTTTTACACAATGAAAAAGACATATTTTGCTAAGCCTAGAAAAATATAATGTAACCACGAAAGGAAATATATAACAACATCTTCCGAGTTACTCACGATTTTGAAAAACGTTCTTTATCGTTAGAAATCTCAGAAACCATTATGTTTACGAGATTTAAAAATACATTTATAAAAAGTCCTTCCGACCTGTACCGGGAGGAAAAAAAAGGTAGCTTTCATAATCCATGTTTTAGGTAGATTTCATTAAAAAAGCTACCTATTGCAGCCGTTCGGAGGAAAGCAATTCCAAAAAATTTTGGTATATTTTCACCGATCAAAACTCCCAGTCCCCCAAACCACCCTCCGTGCAAATGTTGATTTATATATATATATATATATATATATATATATATATATATATATATATATATATATATATATATATATATATATATATATATATATATATATGTTGATCTTGTTATCTTGGATGTTCAAATATATATCTGACATGTCATGCTGTAACTCTCTTATTTATCAATCGATTTGGATGTAACTGAGTATGTGTATACGACATAACAAGGTCTCGACCGAATTCGTTGGCCAGCTTCATCCGCCATCTTGTTTCAAAATGGTGGCCTGTTAATTTTTTTAAAAATTCAAAAAGATGTACAAAAAGATTGTTTCAAAATGTCAACCACCCTAGAATTTCAAACTGTTATATCTCTGCCATTTTTAAAGATAAATCCAAAACAAAACATGTTCCGGAATCCTTGTATCACGATCTAACAGGTAGCAGAAACAAATTTTTCAATTTATAATTGTTTTTACATCTTTTTGAATTTTTAAAAATTTGAAAAATTTGAACTGGCCGCCATTTTGAAACAAGAGAGCTCATGAAGCTGGCCAACGAACCCTGTCGAGACCTTGGTATGACCTATACACATACTCAGTCACATCGGTTCATAAATAAGAGAGTTATAGCATGACATATGTCAGATATATACATATATATATAAAGGGTGAATCTAAACTCTTGGGCAAAACTTTAAGGGGTGATAGTACACATCAAGACAAACAATATTAAATAGGAAACTAATGGTCCCAAACGTCTTCCGAAGGAGATAGGCGCAATTAAAGTTTTGGGTCCAAAATTTCAAATAATTATAAAAAACGGAAAAATTGGCCGAATCGTTTGCGGTTTTCGCTAAAACTATTCTTTATGTCAGTATTTTCTTAAAAATAAATTTTAAATAAAAAGTTTTTAAAATGTCGATAGAGGGCGCTTTAGACTTTGGAGTAACGGACAACTATTTTTTACCGTTATTTTTTGTATCTGATTAAATGCTTTCAAAAGCTTAGACTTAAACTTAAATTTTGAGCTCAAAATCTGAATCGTTGGGAGAGGTTAAGTAGCGCAAACTGAACTGTGTTCAGGAGTTGAAATTTGAACCCCCCCTGAACACAGTTCAGTTATTCCCGATCTTGGTGTCGTAGACCAGGCAGAAACTACTAACCCTACACGTAAAGTAAACGACAAAATTAAATTAAAAAAAAATATTTAAAAAATAAATTTTAAAGATAAAGTTTAAAAATGCCGATAGAGGGCGTTTTAGACTTTGGAGAAATGCACAACTATTTTTTACCGTCGACTCTGACGAGGACTTGGTTGCGAGGATTGCCGTCGTAGCAGGCGATATCCGGGAGATGCCCGGGGTGTTCACTAATGTTGGCAACTCCCTCCGCCGGCGACGTGAGGCCTGCATCGTTGCTGGTGGGTACTCTTTCGAGCAGTTTTTATGATTCCTCACGAACATCATGCGCGTACCATTTTCTACGTGTCAACCTTCATTCATATTGCGCACTACATACATACATCAAATTGTTTCTTTTTATTTTGCGCGGAGAAATTGCTGTCTGTTATGAATAAATTTTCTATTTAATTTTGTCATTACTCTATCGTTTATTTTACGTGTAGGGGGTAATAGTTCCTGCCTGGATTAATTTTAACACAATTATTCAAATTGGTAAAGAAATCATATGAGTTGTAATTTTCCAACTGCACGAAAAATGTCCGGGCCAGGAATCGAACCTGCGATCCCTTGGCGGGAGCTGCCATGCTCTACCAACTGAGCTATCCCGGTTGAATCTGGATGAATTATGCCATCCAGATTCAACCGGGATAGTTGGTAGAGCATGGCAGCTTAAAGAGATACCAGGTTCGAATCCTGGCCGGGACATTTTTCGTCCAGTTGGAAAAATACAACTCATACTGTTTCTGCCCGGTCTACGACACCAAGATCGGGAATAACTGAACTGTGTTCAGGAGTGAGGGGGGAGGGAGGTGTTTCAAATTTCAATTCCTGAACGCAGTTCAGTTTGCGCTACTTAATCACTCCCAGCTATTCAGATTTTGAGCTCAAAATTTAAGTTTAAGTCTAAGCTTTTGAAAGCATTTAATGAGATACAAAAAATAACGGTAAAAAATAGTTTTTCGTTACTCCAAACTCTAAAGCGCCCTCTATCGGCATTTTTTGAACTTTATCTTTAAAATTTATTTTTAAGAAAATACTGACATAAAGAATAGTTTTAGCGAAAACCGCAAACGAATCGACCAATTTTTCCATTTTTTATAATCTTTTGAAATTTTGGACCCTAAACTTTAATGGCGCCTATCTCCTCTGGAAGACGTTTGGGACCCTTAATTTCCTATTTAATATTGTTTGTCTTGATGTGTACTATCACCCCTTAAAATTTTGCCCAAGAGTTTAGATTCACCCTGTATATGTGTGTATGAATATATATATACATATAAATCAACATTTGAACAAAGAGTGGTTTGGGGGTCTGGGGGTCATGATCGGTGAAAATATACCAACATTTTTTGGAATTGCTTTCCTCAGAACGCCTTCAATAGGTAGCTTTTTTCATTGAAAGTTACCTAAAACAAAATCACTTTTACCTCTACTGATTTTTGGAAACCTTTCCGAGTAGTTTTTATAACGTGGTAATTACTTTTCTCAATCTAGAACATAGGTATTTGGGATGCTATCAATTCATAAGTGAACGTTTTCATGTTCAACAAACATGTTTTACAGACAAGCATTATAAATTAACAGCAGTAATATTAACATTAAAATTAATATTATGTTACTCTTTCATGTATAAATTCAGTCCAGCAGCTGAAAATGTGTAATTGAGAATTGATAAAATCCTAAAAACCGATATTCTAGCTTGAAATATTGATTAATGCACTATGAAACTACTCGGAAACATTTTCGAAAATCAGTGGCAGCAAAGTAAGCTGTTTTTATAAATTTTTCTTTAAATCTAGAAAATATATTAGTTTCTGAAATTTCTAAGATAAAGAACGCCTTTTGAATCGTGGGTAACTCGGAAGAGGTTATTGTATATTTTCTTTCGTGGTTATATTATATTTTCGTGGATTAAGAAGTATTTGTCGTTATTTTACCGTGTACAATGTTTGTCTCGCCAAGCTATAAATCTAAAACCTCAACCATGAAAAACGCTTGGTAGTGTAAATGTATCCTATTGATATTCACAATAGTTGAAATTGCCTCGGAGTGAGGTACAGCATATAAATCTGCTTTACGATATGCAATCATGTGTACCTATTGAACGTTGCAAAAATTATTTAATGATATTTGCGTAATCATATATCTTAAAGTATCTCGAATTTTAAAAAAAATTGTACGAGAAAAAATTGTAAATAAATCATAAAAATCTGATACACGAAATTGTATGTAATTGTTACATGCATTGATTGTCGAAATTATTTCCCCCACTATTTCTAAACGTAATCGTAAATAACATATTTTGTAGAGAACTAGCTACTCTCCTATAAAGGGAGTCTAGTTTTTGAGTAAGAGCCGATGTTAAACTGTATGTGTGAAAGTGACCTCTGTCCTTCATTTTTATTTAATTTTATCATGGGGGTTTGTGACTTTCGGAATCTGCAGTTCGCAGTTTTTGCCGTAGTTTTATGATAATAGGGCATGCTGGTCAATCAGCGGGGTATAAAAGCGGGATTGAAATTTGGTATCGGCGGATATTGGGTCGAGTCCTGCCTCATCGAGGAATACAAGACCGGTGTTCTCGCCTTTCAAAATTTGAAGCTTTTGCCATGTGCCCTGAGAGATTTGAAGTTTGGAGTTACCTGAGAGAAACAGCCATTTTTCGTGGGAAAGTATTTCGTCATAGTTCAATTAAGTTCTGCGGCAATCACGGGTTGCTAGTGTTTAATTACATTGTACTTAAGTTTTGAATTGGTGAGCTAATAAATTGTTTTCAGCGACAGTAATGTTCGACATCGAAAGACAAGATCAGCCAGCCTTCCATATGTAAGTTAGTTTTAGATTTAGTAATTTTGCATTTTTATATTTTAAGAGTTTATTTGAAGATTAAAGTGAATTTAGTTCAGTGTAAGGCAAAATTTAGAAGCTCCACTGCAGTCCTTCCCTATTTTAGTTTCAATATACAGTGGTTTAAACTATAAAACTAAGTATGTTTCAATTGCTTCGTGGCGGCCCTGATGGAGTTGTCACACTTTTACGACTATCTTACTCATTTATCACTGGTGCGTTTATTACAGTTTAAAAGTCTATCGTATTGGGCATCGGCATTACTCTATATGTTATATTTAATCGTTTTTATTTTTACAAGCACATATGGCGAAACCAAACAATTTATCTTGTTATTGTGATTTCTCTCATCCAGATACTGTTTTACTAAAAGCAACTAATCTATTATATATGCTGATAAATTAGAATGGTCATGCAAGCATAAAACCTTTAACTTTACGTATATTCATGGAGATGATAAAACTGTAATTAAATAGAAAAATGTTTACAAAAGGATAACCCGCTAAACACGAAACCATACGAACAAAGATACGCTACACATCGGGCAACCCACCAAGTACCTTAGTTTTCAGAATAATAGAGCAGAATATTCACTTCGTGTATCAAACGTAGCGCTTCAGATATCAACAACAAACTTACTTGAGTTAATTACTATTAAACAGCCGAACTTCTCGTTGTGGCATATTTCTTGGGGATAATCTAGAAACTGAGCTGAAATTGGTCAAAGTGTTTCTCAAGTTACTCTTCTATGTATAGATTAAAATAATATCAAAATTACTACTGAATAATCCTATAAAATGCTTACATTGTAAGTAGAAACACATTATTCGTAGAAAGAATATGCAAATTAAAACATAAAAAAACAAGACAAGTGCGAGTAGGACTCGCACCCTGAGTGTTCCGTACAGTTACAAAAAATTCCCTTAAAATGCGTTAATTTGGCGTTAGTCCCGGACATGGAAATTCCCGAGCTTGTCACGTAATAAATCAACATAGATTTAGAAATTAATGATTTTGGGATTTTTCGCTTTATATGTGTTATAAGACCTTCCTTCGTGCCAAATTTCAAGGTTCAAGATCAAACGAAAGTATCCAATAGGTTTTATTCTAAAAACCAATAGGGTACCAATAGGGTACAACAGGTTACGCTGTACAACATGAAAAATGTCCTTCAGATGAAAATATTTGTTTCTTGTATATTTTTGTCTGAAAATAAAGAATCTGTAGTTATTTTTTGTTCACCATTTTCCCAAAAATTCCCATTTTAGCTTTTTGCTTATTTTATCGATAGATTTGTATGCTTTGTTAATTAAATTAAATTTATTAATAAACCGCTTATTTTATTGAACTTTTCGACTGCAAGTATAGATGTACACACATTTAGCAATGGAAATCTATATTGTAGCGGCCAGAGCTCTCTGTGCCAGTAAAAGGACTTACAGACAAAGGAAAGTCACTCTCACTGACAGTAAGACTGTCGCCAACTTACCATTTTGGCTATCTTGGTGACTTTAGCGACATTTTTGGCGACAAAAAAAATCTGCCTTCCTGAAGTTTCGAGGTTCTATCTGTATTAGGAAGCGAGATATCCGAGAATTCAATAGAAGCTTAGCGACGTTTCTGCCGAGGTCATTTTCTCCCTTCACCAAACCTATATAAAGGACACGCTGACTATGACTGAGAGCAATTCGGAGAGATCAGAGAGTTTTTGTTTATTTTCAGATATTTCATCCCACTGTCTTATGTTGCTGATTGAAGCATTGCTGGTTTTCTAGAGACGTTAAATGCGAAGTGTACAAGTGTTGTAAAGACAAGATTATATTGCGTTCAGTGTATTATAATGTCTCGTCTGTATAAAAATAAGCCGAACTTATTTTTTTAAGTGTGTGGCGAACTTACATTGAAGACTCAACAATGTAGCTTGTCACCATTAGTTAGAAAGGCTTATGAACTGTGCTTTGTATGTAGAGTTGGGGACATGGATAACTTCTGGAGTCCACATATATGCTGCAATTCATGTTCCAGGAATCTGAGAAACTGGTTACAAAGAAAACGTAGTAGATTGAAATTTGCAGTACCTACGGTTTGGCATGAACCGACCAATCACGTAACGGATTGTTACATTTGTTTGACAGATGTCAAGGAGTTCTCGTCAAAATCAAAACATTGTATTCAATACCCAAACTTACACTCCGCTATGCGACCAGTTTCTCATTATATAGATCTTCCTATACCTACAGCTCTAGATAAATATACTCTTGATTCAGACACCTCCGATGACCCAAACCATCAAGATCCTGAATTTCAACCATCTGCATCTGTACACAGCCAGGGCTTAACGATCTTCTACGGGACTTAAAACTCTCTCAAACAGACTCAGAATTACTGTGTTCTAGGCTTCAAGGTTGGAATGTATTAGAGAAAGGTGTAAATATAATGTCCTTTAGAAGACGACAAAGCCCTTTCGTAGACTATTTTGCGGAGAAAGAAGACATCGTATATTGCTGTGATGTGAATGGCCTATTTCAGGAATTGGGACATGAACATAATCCAGCAGAGTGGCCCTGTTTATTGAATCGTCCAAACGTAGTCTAAAAGCAGTGCTCCTCCATATAGGCAATGTTTGTCCGTCTGTTACCGTAGCATATTCTACAAATACAAAGGAAACTTACGAAGATATGAGTACTATACTGAACTTAAATGAGTACACTGCATTCAAGATTTGAAAGTCATTGGGATATTAGCAGACATGCAACAGGGATACACAAAATTCCGCTGCTTCCTCTGCGAATGGGACAACCGTGACAGAAAATCACTACATCCGTAAACAGTGGCCTCCAAGAAAAAACTTCATTTCTGGCAAAAAATATCACATGAACCACTTGTAAAACCGCAATGTGTCTTTCTTCCCCCATTGTACATTGAACTCGGTTTGATGAAAATATTTGTAAAAGCTCTGGACAGAGAAGGAGTGAGTTTCTTGCATCTGAGGAACAAATTCCAAAAATTAGGTGAGGCAAAGGTAAAAGAAGGGTTTTTATTGGCCGACAAATTAAAGCAGCTTTCATGATGACGAGTTTGAAAATAAACTGTCACAAGCAGAAAAAGCAGCATTGCTGGCATTCAAATCAGTGTGCTCAGACTTCCTTGGAAATGAGAAAGCTGAAAACTATGACCATCTTGGTGACATGGTGCAATGCTTTTGTGTTATCATATATTCTAATACGAGCAAATCTTGTGTGTGGTTATATATATATATATATATATATATATATATAAATTTTATCTTAAAAGCGGCTCTTACGATTTTGACGAAATTTCGTGTCCTACCGTTTTGTGGCACCAGAAAACCATTGGGCTAGGTCACATGTTTGAGAAAATTCGATTAGTGGGTCATTTTGGGTCATTTTGGGTCATGGTCTAGCTAATTGTATCTAAAAAACGGTTCAAACGATTTTGACGAAATTTTGTATCCGACCATTTTCGGGCACGAGAAGACTATTGGGCTGGGTCACACGTTCGAGAACTTTCGATTAGTGGGTCATTTTTGGGTCAACGCGGGTCAAATTAATTTTATCTAAAAAACGGCGCCAACGATTTTGATTAAATTTTGTGTCCTACGAGTTTCGAGCACGATAAAATCATTGGGCTGGGTCCCATGTCCGAGAAAATTCGATTAGTGGGTCATTGTGGGTCAAGATCTAAAAAGCGGGTCAATTTACACTAAATTTTGCATCCAATGGTTTTCGGGCACGAGAAGACTGTTGGGCTAGGTCACATGTTCGAGAAAATTCAATTAGTGGGTCATTTTGGGTCATTTTGGGTCATGGTCAAGCTAATTGTATCTAAAAAACGGTTCAACCGATTTTGACGAAATTTTGTATCCGACTATTTTCGGGCACGAGAAGACTATTGGGCTGGGTCACATGTTCGAGAACTTTCGATTAGTGAGTCATTTTTGGGTCAAAGCGGGTCAAATTAATTTTATCTAAAAAACGGCTCGAACGATTTTGATTAAATTTTGTATCCTACGAGTTTCGGGCACGCGAAAATCATTGGGCTAGGTCACATTTTCGAGAAAATTTGATTAGTGGGTCATTTCTGGGTCATTGTGGGTCAAGATCTAAAAATCGGCTCAATTTACACTAAATTTTGCATCCAATGGTTTTCGATCACGAGAAGACTGTTGGGCTAGGTCACATATTCGAGAAAATTCAATTAGTTGGTCATTTTGGTCATGGGTCATTATGGGTCAAGCTATTTTATCTTAAAAACGGCTCAGACTATTTACACTAAATTTTGCTTCCTATGGTTTTCAGGCACGAACAGACTGTTGGGCTAAGTCACATGTTCGTGAAAATTTAATTAGTGGGTCATTTTGGTCATGGGTCATGATATTTGAACTCAAATTTAATTTTGACCGAGCATAGCTCGGTCTTCCCTGCTCGTAGGTTACACTTTTGGACACTTTTTGGACTCACATCTGAACTTCTTTCCTGAAAGCCTTGGCGCAATTAGTGATGAGCATGGGGAAAGGTTTCACCAGGACATCTCTATGTTTGAAAAGCGTTTCAGTGGACGATGGAATGGAAGTATGCCAGCTTAATATTGCTGGTATGTTATTAGAGACACACCAACAGATGTCTATAAGAGGAAACGGCCAAAAAAATCTTTTTAGTGTTTGTGTTTTCTATAATTAAGCCTCTGCTACATTTCTCTGTAACCAATTTGTATAAATATGAGAAGTGGGTCTCCTACAAAAACGGTACTTGATGGACCATTTTGGTTTTAATATATGAATCAAGCACCTTTTGTTTATACAGAATCACATAGTTTCATCTAAAGGACAGAAAAAACGTTTACATTTTTTGTACAGTGATTATCATCATATCTCACGTGCTTTGGCGTTATTCGCAAATTGAACACGCGAAATTAAACAGCGGTCAGTCAGTTGCCTTTTGATTGTTCTGTTGTTCGCTATATAAAAATAGCTTTCTCCGGTATCATTCGTAAACATCTTTATATCCTGGATACTTCGCTGAATGTGATCAGTATACTTAAGAATGCTTAATAAAATTATATTAATTTAATATCTAACACCATTATTTGAGTTCAGGAGCCTGAATTATTTTTATTTCAACGCGAGAAGAATTTGACTTTCATGACCTACAATGTGATAAAATATTCTCTAGGCATGAAATATCACTTCCTATTATATCGCTGGCGTTTTAAAAACATGTGTTTATGACTTGGCGACTATTTACAATAAATTGGGTTTTGATTAGATAAAAATATTTTTCCTTTCTTTTGTAATGATAGGATTTCTTAGTAAAAGTGTTTATTGATATATTAAATGTTTGTTTATATAATCATAGTTTTCTTTTATGATCATTTGTTCATTTAAATACAAGCAAGGAAGTTTTCACTTGCCTTATATAATAAATAACTTCCATTAGACAAGGGACTTAAATATTCAGGGATCCCACGATCAGCGCGTTCACACTTTCTAGCTAATGCTCAGTTTGTAATAGGGAAAGAAGAGTTATTGGTAAAGATGTTCATGTTTTTGTGAAAATATTCGGACGCCTTTCGACATCTGAAGCAGTTGTATTTTGCGTGAAAGTTACAGTTTTAAAACATTACAAAATTTAAGTTTAAATTTAAAGTACATTAAGCAACTTTACAATATTTAGGGAGCGGGACATACATTTTAGGTCCATAGCTAAGGGGGACTACATCTACACTAAAAAAGAAGAGTTTATAGTAAGAAAAAGGGTAGAGTTTGCTTTTGGGCTATCCTATGTCTGACCAGTTGGACATTCCTTGATGTATGCGTATTTTTTAGTTGAAGGTCGAGGGAGTTAATTTTATTTATCCCGATAAAAGAGATTACTTTATTTTCAATATTCCCCTTAATCTCTGAAAAGAGATGAGGTAGTAACTTCAAGTTCAATCGGTGATTTTGGAATTCAGGTTTCGGCACGGGTTTGTTGAAGATGTCACGAGCCTTCAGCTTTGCATGGGCAGTAGTCCATGCCAGTGATTCCTGTTTCTTTTAAATGTTTGATGGCAATGAACTTTTTATCGATGCGCCTGGATTTTCTAGGTGTACTTTTCTGATTGTATCATATTAATACGGGATTGATTGTTTTCATATAATGTTAATGGTAGCTTCTGTGGCAAATTTAAGTCTTCCAGCAATTTAATTAGCAAATTTTTTCTTGTGCTGCATTAGCAGCCAAAACGTATTCTGCTTCTGCAGATGGGAGTGCAACGCATGTTGCCTCTTCGGGATCTATTGGATGGGATTTTGATCCAGTAAGACTAAGTTTCCACTGGTAGATTTTCTGGCTGTTATGTCGCCGGCTCAGTCGGCATCTGCATAAAATTCAACGATCGGTTCAGTTTTAGTGCTTATTATTAAATTTAGGTTTTTAGTAGAGTTTAGGTATCTGATTAATCTTTTAATAGAGTTCCAGGCCTTTTTGCCTAGGTGTTTCATTCTTCCTGCCGAGTCCATTTACATCTGCGGAGATCTAAGATTGGTCACTGGAGCTATATTTAGCTAATATCGCACGGCCTGTCTGTATTTGTTCTTGTTGGGCAGTGGATTATGTTAGTCTTTCAGGTGATGGTAGCCCGGTTCCATAGGAGTATCGCAAGGTTTTAAATTTTCTAAGTTAAACTTCTTAGCGATTTTCTCCATTTTTATTTTCGGATTAAAGCGAATCCTTTGTCGGTTTTTCCAGTTTTAATTCCTGGGTAGTAACTGACTTCGTCTTTAAATTCATATTCAGTTCCGAGGCGTCGAATAATTTATTTTATTTGTGTTTTATTTCCTGCAATTAGGATATCGTCTAGATACACGATGATGCATGACGTATCTACCTCTCTCCGTGTGCGAGTAGGCACGAGTCGGTGGTTCTTTCCATGAAATTTAGTTTTCTTCGCGATTCGCCTATTTTGATGTGCCAGGCTCTGGTTGCCTGTTTCAGCCCGTAAATAGCTTTATTTAATTTGCCCACTTTGTATTTATCAGCCGGGGCACCAATAGCTAGATGGTAAGGGGCACAGAAATAGTGCGTTGTTGTAGAAATCATTAATATTTTCCCCTATGACACTCAAGTTATCTATGATTTCTAAAATTTTAGTTACATGTGTTGTCATGTTGTCCCCTTCTTGTAGTTTGGTGCAGTACAGTTTCCTAAGTACATCTTGATCGATGAATTAGACTGTTCGTGGATATCTTTTAGTGCATCCCATGTATTTCTGGCTGTTGTTATGTTCTAAACATGAACGATTTTTTCATCGTCAATGAATAAATTAATAAATCCCTAGCTTTTCTATTTTTTACGCTACTCAGTTGTAATTGGGGTCGGTGGAGTTTCAGTGATTACATCAATTAATTCTTCCTTAATTTATAACATCTCTAGTTTAAACTTGTAGTTGGAGTAATTTCTGGAATTTAATTTTTGTTTAATTTGGCTCATAACAAGTAAATAAGAGTGGCGTTTAAGTGTTACAATTTTTAATATAACATTTAAATCATTGAATGTAGACGTCTATTGTAAGACGCTCAATCTTATAATAGGTGATAGGAATTGTCCGCAAAAAATTTTCTTATGTAATAAATGCTTATTTATATAGTCATAGTTTTCTTTTATGATCACTTGTTCATTTAAATATAGGTAAAGACGTTTTCACTTATCTTATATAATAGATATCCTTTGATTCCACATGAGACGTAAATGTCCAGGGATTCCTACGAATCGCTTGTTGACACTTTCTAGCTAATATTCATTCTGTATTATTGAAAGAAAAGTTATTAATAAAAATGCTCGTGTTTTAGTGAAAACATTCGGAGGCCTTTCGACATCT
Organism: Maratus michaelseni; assembly: GCA_963931845.1. NCBI lineage: Eukaryota > Metazoa > Arthropoda > Arachnida > Araneae > Salticidae > Maratus > Maratus michaelseni. The sequence goes on along the minus strand of OZ007586.1, from coordinate 255,146,700 downwards.
AAAGCATTTATATTTTGCGTGAAAGTTACAGTTTTAAAGCACTACAAAATTTTAGTTTAAATTTAAAGGAAATGCATCTTTACAATATTTAGGGAGTGTAGCATACATTTTATCTCCATATCTAAGGGAGACTACATCTACACTGAAAAAAACGAGAGTTCAGAAGGAAAAAAAGGGTAGAGTTCGTTTTTGAGATAGCCCATGTCTGGCCATCTGGGCATTCCATGATGCGTGCTGTTTTTGCGTTGAAGTTTGAGAGAGATCATTTTATGCATCTCGATAAAAGAAATTATTTTACTTCCAATATGTAAATCAACTATTAACATTGGATATTTGAAAGTTTATCAGCATTACTATTTCTAATAAATGTAGTCTGAAATAGTAATTCACTATTTTTCTTGTAAACATCTTGCAAGAATTCGGATACCATTTAAATAATGAAAATGTATTATTAATGCATTTTGAAATCTCAAATAAATTAGGAGAATGTGAACCCATCTTCTACAAACTATGCTAGCTTTAAAGAAATATTGTTGTTAACGATATTTTGCAAAAATTTCAACAACGCCGTTCTGATAATTGATCCCGGTTTCAGGCACAAAATATGTTGTTATATCTGGTTTTAAGCAAATGGATGACACAGAAAAGTGGTATTTCATAAACAATTATTACGGCACAGAGAGCAACGATATTATGTAGAGCATTTTTATTGTCCAACTAAGACTACAACTAAGTGGTAACTAAACCTGTGTAAGTTATTTTAAAATAAAACAAAAAAAAATCTATTAAATTGTGTTTTTTACTGTCTAGTGTACATTATTTTAAGAATCATATTTAAATTTAATGACTTTAATGAAATGACATTAAATATTTTTAAAATCAGGATTCACCGTGACACACGACTAAATATCCCGAAAGAATAGATACCTAAAATTTTCTCATAGGCTGCAGAATAGAATTTGTTGTACTTTTATAAACTTTATTCATCAGTTTTAAACAACAGAACCTTAGTTCTTTTTGAAAAGTAATATTTTTACACTTTCTTTCACTAGATTTTCTAAAATTGTTTGAAGAGTTCATTTACTTTAAGAATAAAAAAGAAAGAAAAACACGTGAATTTTTATGATATTCTTAATATTTTTGTAGAATGAGCGATGGATTAAGGGCAGGAAAATTAATTATATTTTTAGATATCGAGGAAAGGAATGAGATTTTCCTGAGATTTTTCTTTTATTTTTCTTGTGATTTAAGGTTTTCTTTACTTATAGACAGAAATTAGAAATCTATTTTTATCCGAATTGAAGTTGTTGCTACTGGCAAGAACTGATTTTTTTTTTGTCGTAGATTTATCAATAATACAGATAAGGGGTTAAGGAAACCATTTAATAATTTAAAAATAATAAATAATCATATAACGTAGAAACAAAATAAAAATTTTATATTAAGAATCAAATAATAAAAGTTATTTTTTTTTACAAAATATATCATTTGCATCACTTTTGACCACAGTAGAGGAAAAAAAGTATTGCATCACTTATGAATTTCTACGAAATGTGAAGTAGAAAGAGGAGTACTAGACGAATTGTTCGGCTATGCAAGGAAAATGCTTGAACCAAACTTTCCAGTGAAGATTCAGTCATTAGTGCATTTAGGGAACCAACAAAAGCCTGAATAAAAATATTTTTTATTACCGTTTTTCATAAAATTCTGGAAATGATCGATAAATTCTGAAAAAAATGTACTTACTATGTTGAATGTGTGGATGTATTTTTCGTAAAAATAACACTTGTATTGACGAAGACGTTTCTGCTTAAAATTCAAATATTTTTCGCCAGTTTTATGTTTATAGCATTGAAAATTTTCAACCAAATACCCCGACATTTACAGGACATTTTACAATGCATAATGAAAATATACTGTTGAAGTTTGAATTGAATACATTGAATATTTAATAAGATATGAACATTTTTGAAACAATCTTCAATTGTGCATGCGAGACATATAGAATCTTTTTTTTCTAATGCCAAATAAATAAAGCAACATATTCTGGTTCAATAGAGCAAAAATTCAGAAAGATATTGGCGATGCAGTAAGCGTATTTTAAGATGCTTTCTAAAAGTACCTGGATGATAAGAGGTTACTACTTTCACAAATTGTCAATTTTTATCGAGAAATCGTAGGATAGTTACAACGAAAATATAACAATTTGTGTAAAATCCCTTATCATTCAGCTGCTTCTTGGAAGTAACTAGGAAAACACTGACTATATAGCCAATTTTTCAGATTAACTGGAGTATTTATCTAACTTTTATAAATTCACAAGTAATGCAATAATTTATTTCCCTACTATAAAAAATAATAGCTTTTGATTTAATAAATTTCAATGATATTCAGAAACTTATTAGAAGTTTATAAATTGTCTTTATATAAAATATGAAGCAAGTCAGATATCACATCCCAAGTAGCACCGACGCGTTCTATGACTGTGTAATGAAGGCGAGAGTGATTCAAACACGATGTTTAATGTCAAGTGAGTGTTCTGTTAATCGTGCTGAAACAGTACTATTTAGAACGTTCTAAGAACGTTTATTTTGTATGTTATATACGTTCTATATAAAACGTTATATAACAGTTCTTTGAAAACGTGCAGGATGTTTTCTCAGTGCAGGTATGGCAAAAGCGCCCAAGTTTTTTCATTTATAGCAAAAGCCACGACTTTAGTATTACTAACAGTTCTTAATCACGTAGAATATTCATACGTAATGAAGAACTACGTAGAATATTGAAACCAAGTGATAGTAAAGTTGCCTTTTTAAGCTTTGAAAAAAATGACATGTGCCTGCCTATTTATTTCAGATTTATAGTTTTTTAATAATTATATGGTAAATTAACTGTATTATATAAAATATGTCCAATGCAATCATAGATGCTTAGCGAAAATGTCGGTATGACAAAGGTTTTGGCTGTTTTATTACAAATAAAAAATAAATGATTAAATACAAATCGCCATTTTAATTTCTATAAAAGCATTAAATTTTGTAAATTACGTGACACGTAAAATTATAAAAAAATAACCCAAATAGCTAGATTAAATGAACAATTTCTAGCATAAACCCTTTTCAAGGCTTCATAACAGGAGACCTTTTTTTCACAACATTGATAAACAGAATCAGCAATACCGCTTTTTGTGTTCGCGCTAGAGCACGATTCGGGCAATGGTTTTACGAATAACTCCACATCTCAAATGTTTGCTTTGGTTACGATTTGAAAATCCCACTTTATAATTTTTTCCTTTGGGAGGATCCTGCTACCTTTAAAAGATGCTTGTTAGAGTATTTATCCTGCCTTTTGCGGATAAAGTATTACCGGGGTTAAATTTACTTTTCAGCTGCATATATCTCACATTTCTTGCTTGGGATATAACTTTATTTCTTCTTTTTGCCCTAAAAAATACTAACATTATCAGCCACTATTGTTTAATTAAAATGCTTTAAAAAATGAACAAAGTTTTAATTTGATATTGTTTTCTTATCGCACTTTGTCTGTTATACAGATAATATTTTAATTGTAATTGAAGATGTGCTTTTACGTGATGTTATTATGAGTGTGTTTGTTTCTTAATAAAGAAAGTTTAATGTATTCAGTAAATTTTGAAATGTCACTTTTAATATACAGCCATTAGTAGCAAAATAATTTAGGATTAATAGAACATTAACAATTTCTGAAACAGGGGATTACTCGTTCGAGTGACAAACTTTTAAGAATCACATAAACTATTATTACTTTTTACAAATCCACTGTATAATTTCAATTTTAATGTATAACCAATGAAAAAATTATAATACATTTTACATAAAATAAAATTTAAATGATATTTTGAAATTTCTGATAAACGATGGATTTACTAATGTATAAAAGTTTTAAAAGCTTAAGGAGATTCATTTATTCCCTGCTAATTAACCACACTTAAATCGCCTCAATCACTTTACAAAAGAATAAAGCACTGATACACAAAAAAAATATGCTTCCTTTCTTATTAACAATAAATGAAGCAGATGTTTTAAACTTGCCGAGCTCAAATACCGGTTCAAGACAGGATTTTTATAATTGTTCGGAATCCAGTTTAAACTGGAGATTCTAGTGTGTTTAGTCCTCATGTGCTAAATACGACCGTAATAAACTTCTATTAAAAAAATAATAATAGGCTGCAATTCTATCGTAGCCTAACTCAGAAACTTGTTAGACTACTCAGGGAGAAGCGGACAAATACGTTTCCTAAAAAAAACTCATTTCTCAATCTTTCTAATTGTACTGCTTTTATTGGTAATTGCTGTTCCATTAAATGTGCACATCTGTTTATCGTTTCTTTTGTATAGATAATTCTGCCATGTGATACCTTAAATGTAAATTACAAGTTTTATTCCTTCATGGTACTGCAATTTATGGACCAGCAATTATTTACATTTAAATATTTTATGATAGTTCAGATACTGAGTCATTCCATGTCAAGTGGCTTAAATTTAGATATGGTATCTCCTCGACCACCTTCAACTTTGATGGAACCGCAAAGTGACCTACATATAGATCTAAGGCAGACATCTGAAAATTGTTAGAGTCAGAAGTAGTATAGTTCTTTATTTCACAGTAGCAGGAAAAACGATCAATTCGCAAAGTTTGTCATCTTACTGCACATGATGCAAAAAAGCTTACATATCGCAAATATGTCATCTAATGCAACTTTTTGTGCTGAAAAATATAATTGCAGTATTAACTCTTTCGTTCCCAAACCGCCCGAAACCGCCCGAGATGCTAGGATCCCATAACACCCGAGAGACGGCCTTGTATATTTCTCCCCTCTCTTTTGTAAGTCCAAGTTGTGGAACATGGATTAGGCGTGATTGCTTATTCCGCTTAACCAACAGTAGATAGGAACCCAATGGGAATAGTTCAACCGTAGGCATTCGGAGGTGTAAGCTATTGACTGATAAAAATGTACAAACATTCGAGATCGGGAAAGAGTCCGCTGAATAGGGAGAGATTTAATCTAACGGTAATAGCTTGTCTACAGTAGAAAAATGAAATTAAATAATAAAAAGTTTTAATAAATATTTTCGCTTCTTTTATAATTTTTCACATTTATTTTTAAATCTTCAAGTAATAAGATATAAAATTATAAAATAAATCTTATTATCATGCCAATTTATAGCACCGAATCTCAGGCATGAAAAATATTTAACAGTTTAATTCTTACGGTTAATTATTTAAATTTTTGCATCCCCCTTTTTTTCACAGTAATTCATTACATGCAGCGATTAAATCATAAGTGTTGTTATGGACACATGAAATTTTGATAATCTGTTTTAATACAACCAGCTGTAATCAATAGAGAACCCTTTTTAAGTGTTTTATATTTTAATGATTAAATCTTATTATATTTTGAATTAAAAATTATCTAAATTCTTAAATTCATGAATTAGTCAAGGGGCTATTCAAGTATTGCATAAGCATTTTTAATCATTGTCATTTTTAGTCATTTTGTATTCCCTCTCCCCTCTTGTAAAGAAAAATAAACAAATGCTTTACCCTCCCCCCCCCTCCCCACGCCTTACTTATGTAAGATTTTATAATATTTTGTACATCAACACTTTTTCCAAGAAGAAAGCAATTACCGATAAATTACGTTTAATTGCCGTAACTCTCCCTCCCCCTTGTCGGAAAAAAGCAGATCCTGCTCCCCCCCCTCTTCCATACTGCTTACATAATACCTAAGAGTAAAATGACTTTTTCAACTACCTTCCTAAGTAAAAACTATAAACGGACGAATATTTTTAAATAATAATTATTTTTTTGCATTGCCTTTTTTAAATATAGTTATTTAATTGACCGAATTATTTATTAAATTTATTGTATCCATTGTTATAGTAAGGAAAAGTTACCTAGAAAAAATTGTATCAAATAAAGTTAAAACAAAATTTCAAACATATGAATATTTATGTAATATAATTTATCACATAATTTAAATTAATGTACAAATGTTTCATTATTAAACATATTTCAGCATGTAACTTTATTTGGAAAAAAATAGACATTCTGTAAGAATATGTTGTATAAATGGTTTAAAAATGCATTAAATACTTTGATTTTTTCGAAAAATGTAGCAAGCATGAATTTTCAAATTTCTGTTTTTTCTACCAATAAAACAAAAAGCTTTTAAATATTATTACAAATATATATGATTAATTTACAAGTAAAAGTTATGTTTATAAAGCAAAGAACTAAAAAAATTGTTTATTTTATGATTATTCTGGAGAGATGTCATAAACATACTCTTAATTCTAAAAATAATTTATCACTTCGCTTAGCAGAAGATAAAGGGAAAGCAAAGCTATGGGATTTATGGTTATTGGGGATAAGGGGGATTTGGATAACAAAATGTAATACAATAGCTTTTTCTGTGGGCAGATACTACAACAAAGGGGTTGAACCATAGCACATTCAATTGAATAGCTAAAGCGTGCCACTATCTATTTATTGGGGGAATGAAATTTCGGGCGTTTGGTTGGGACTCTAAGGAAGTTAAAAATTTCTCTGCTGTGGGACATAAAGAGTTAAAGATGAATAAGCAGTACATTCAACATTACTTAGCTTCAAACTAGGTCCTAGAGCCTGTCGCAATGAATTTCACCCATCTTTAATAAGCTATAACTAATAAACACATTATTTTGAAAGTTTACTTCTTTACCAATTAATTACCTATGGAAATAACACAGAGCTACTAAAGTCGTTTACTCCATGCTTAAATATATTTATTAACTAGCTGATCCGTCCGGCGTTGCCCGTAAATCGGTAACTTTCTTTTTGAGGTTTCGATAAAAATAGTCATTTTCGGCACGCATTCTGTTCTAAACAAACTTCTTTCCTAGTAAAACTCCGGCACTTGTCCCCGCTGCCTAATGCATTGTATACGCGTGATACGCACGCGCTGAAATATCGTTTAGTTTCATTTTCTACCTCTAGGGGCCACGAAATATTCTTACTTAGTTATCTATATCTTAATTAGTTTATGTTAAGTTGAATGAACCAATTCCCGTTGAAGAAGATTCCAAACATTTTTTAGAACACTTTGGTCGAAACATGAAAATGCCTTGGGTCGACCACTTTCAACCACCATATCTCCCACACCCCCACAGCTACCGACATGCAACCGCCATAGTGCACGATGACTCGAGGCTACTACCACAGACAAACACCAGTGGTCTGCGTTGGGTTTTTGTTGCTGCAAAGTGAAATATAGGGACACACACGTCCATTTATATATATATGGTGTTTTATCTTTCGTTCTTCACATGTGTATTAATTTTGAAATATATCCTTCCATATGTAAATAGATAGATTTATTCATCTTTGAAATCCATCAAAAATTAAATTCGTAAATTCAAGCTATATTTGAGAAACCTATTGGACAAAAGGAACACTACTAATTGCATTACCGATAATACCAACTGGAAAGAGCACACCTTAGACGACAAGAAAACTTCTTTCATTTTGGCCTCTTTCCTATAAGTTAAAAACATCCATTTTGCTTGAGATTCACCATTATATATGGAATCAAACTAAAGTCAGGATACACTCAAATCTCTTTAATGGATAAAGCTAGAATTCTGAAACAAGTATCTACCTATACTGAAATGACTATGCGCTATCATATAAGAGGGACTGTAGCGTGCATTTGCGGCAAAAATTGGAAGTTCTCAACCTTTTCTCGAACAATATGAGAGATAGCGAAACCATGTGTTGATTCTCGATTTAGTGTGAAATAACATCTTTCATGTAAAAATAACTTTATTAGAAGCTCTAAAATATTAATTTTTCGATAACTAATCACCAGCTTAAATACATCACTAATCGCTTATTGAAGTGTGGTATTATAAGGAAGATGTATATTTTAAATAAAACCAACACATGTATTAAGGTACACATGTTTTAATAAGAAATTCAATTTACGTAGGCTCAATGCGTCCACCATTTGCAGACATGTATGTAAATGCACGATAGTGCACGCATAGTGGTAACGATAGTTGACATGTTAAGCATACTTAAATCGAATTTCTTATTAAAACAAATTGAACCTTGCTTCCATGTGTTAGTTTTGCTAGAAAATGTACATCTCTCTTATATTACCACACTACTAGAAGTGGTTAGTGATGTATTTAAGCCGGTGCTTGTTTATCGAACAATTAACATTTCAGAGTATCTAATAAAATTATTTTTACATGTAACACGCCATTTTGCATGAAATTCAGGATGCTTTACTCTTTTGTAACTGACAACTTTTTGCTATCTCTCATATTTTTTTAGATAGGGTCGATAATTTCCAACTTTTGCATTAGAGGGAGCTGCAGCCACTTTAATATGGTAGCGCATAGTTTCTTTACTATAGGTAGGCTTGTTCTACAATTTTAGCTTTATCCGTTCATGAGAAATTGAATGCACTGGGACTTTAATTTCCTCACGGATGTAGTTGCGAATCTCTTTCGCAAAGTAGGTGTTTTAACATTGCTTTTTTTCGCCACACACAGGGTGGCTTATTCTTTCAATCTCAATCATTTTTCATGTTCATGGAAAGTCAAAACAATCCATCGTTGCCACAGGTTAATCTCGGAAAATGAAACATTTGAAGTTACTAAAAAAATTAATAGCTCAAAAAGTATTTGTCACAAAATTGTTAGACAAACTGCGTTAGAAAGGTAAAAAATTGTATTTTTCTTGATATGAATTTCAAATCTAATGATTATGCCGTTTTTCAAATATTGAATTTCTAAAATTATCAAACTTCACAATGAAGTACCATAGCAAAAGTACCTACACGCGTAAAAAGATAATGGGGGTGTTCACGGACGAATATCATGTGGCGCGCGGGTGAAGGAGACTAAAATATGGAGTGAGTCTCTACTGTGAATTGAAAATTGCAAGGCCTGCGTTCGAAACATTGATTTGAGTAATTTGCCTATTTTAATGATATTTTGTTAAAGTCTAGAAGTGAATTTGATGGCCGAATGGCTAGAGCACTGCTCTTGATTCTGAGGGTTGCGTGTTCGATACCCTACATTTTTGTTCGATTTTTCTACTCTTTTATTTAAAAATGTTTTATCGATTGCTTTGTATTTTTCATGATAAATGGAATATATTTCATAAAAGTAAAATTTGATATTAATAACAATTGCTTACTTAAATATGACAAATTCAGCTATTTCACGATTAAAATTTTGCATTACTTATTATTATTAGCCACACACGGGGCTAATTCTTTCAGTCTACAGTAAAATTCATGTTTATGAAAAGTCACAACCACTCCATATAGTATAAAGGACGACACCTTTTATACATACCTATACAAATGGTTGTTACTGACGATATTAAAAGTAAAATTGTCTCTCTTTATTATGCCGATACTTCCGCTTGTATTTCCTTTCTCAGTTCCTAATTGCCCTACAGCGGGCGCAGACCCTATTTAAACAATAATATAAAGGATCCAACAAAGTTAAACTCGTCGCGGCGGACATTTCTAAGGGAGTCTCGTGGACCAATCTCCCATAGGAACGAAGTTACCCACCCAGGGGGAGACCTTTTCGGTGCTCAAACCCCTTCATGTAACATATCAATAGATAGATCTCGTAAGCACTATGGTCTGGTCCTACTCTCCCCCTCTCACTGCCCCCCTCCCTTAAGAAGCATTTTTCTCTGTTTCAATTCCTTTTAAATTTTAGTTTTTCCCCTATTTCTCAGCCCTTTTAAGCCCCACAGAGTGCGTAGGCCCCTTCTAAAGGATCCAACGACGTTAAACTCGTTGAGGCCGGCATTTATTAGAGAGTCCCGAGGCCCTATCTCCTATAGGAACGAAGTTACCCCTCCCCCGGGGGTGACATTCAAGGTGTTCAAACCCCATCATGTAACATATCAAAAGTTTGATCTCGTCAAGCACTTTTATGTGGTCCTACTCTCCCTCCTCCTTTTTCTCCCCCCCCCTCCTCTCCCGTCAGGAGCACTTTTCTTATTTAGTTTTTTCAAATTCTCATAATTATTTTAGTTTTTCCCATTTTCCTCTGTTCCTATGGCCCGGACAATTCCAAAATTTCACCAAAATTAACTGTATACGGCCTAATGATATTTTCCCCCGTTTCTTTTGGCGCCTAGGTTTTCACGTATGTCTTGACGGGGGCCCTTTAGAGGGGCGCAAAAGGGGCATCCCTTTTAAAGTCCCATCTCTTAATTGCAAGTGAGGATTCATTTTAAAAGTCTCGTAGAGCACTTGTGTTTTGTACCGCTCCCCCTTCCTTCCCCCCCCCACCGTTCTTCAAGAGACCGTCAATTAATGCTGACTCGTCATTTGTTAAACAACTTCTGTTAGCTGTATCCATCATAAAAGCTGCTATCATAGAACTTTTCATTACTTTTTTTATCTGTTAAGTGTTAAAGTGTCTTGAACCATTAAAATTAGTTTAAAGAGTGTCAGTAAGCCTGCACATATTTAAACAACATCTACCTCGCCACGTCTCAGCTATTGGAGCCACATCTTTTCACTATTATATTTATTAAAAATACTTCTAGTCACCGAATCTTTTTAAAACTTAGTGTGGAGCGCTAACTAAATTCTAAAGCGGAGAAGCTGGCTTATGCTAACAAACACTTTTTTTTATGAGTTAGACTTGGCTGAAAAAATCTCAATGATAAAAGCCGTCGGTAGCCAATCTATATTCTGACGTAAGGTAGAATTTTTCCCGCTTGTTTTACCTTATGCGGGTAAGGCCCAAAATGAAATAAAAGTTTTCTTCTCAAGTAAGTAGTGTTCTTTCCAGTAGTAGTATTGGTAATGAAATCAGAAGTGTCCTTTTTGAGATATAGGCTTTTAAAAATGGGAAGGAATTTGTGAATTTATTTTTGGATATTTCAAAGATGACTAAATTAATAAATATTTATGCAGACAGAAAGCAATTTAAGCAGCTAATTGATATTTTTATACTTAATTAATTGGTAAAGTGACAAACTTTTAAAGTAATTTGTTCAATGATTACAGCTTGTTAAAGTAATGGTCAGATTCATCGCGACAGGCTGTAAGGCCCAGTTTAAGTCCAAGTAATGATGAATATATGGATTTCTGATCTTTAATATGACAATTATATTTTTAAGCATAAAAGGTCATACTGCATCACATATTTGCAACAGGTAAGGTTTCTTGTATCATGGGCAGTAAGATGACAAACTTGATGACTTGATCGTTTTTCCTGAAACAGTGAAATAGTAAACTGTACAAAAGCACCCCTGTTCCCCACCTATACTACTTCTTACCGTGACAGTTTGCAGATTCCAATTCAGATATGTACTGTAGCAATTACATCAAAATTGAAGGTGGTGAGCCCTTGGCCCGTTGACAAGGAATGACCCTACTGTATATTTTTGTTGATGAAATTACATGTCACAATATTTCAAACGGTTCTCGTAAACTGGAATAATGTCATTGCATGTTTATATCTTGTCCAAATGTGACATGTTTAGTTCTGGAATGTATTTCTAACAAACTTAGCCACTATGCCATCTCTTCCATTTTTTAATTTGAAAACGTCTTTTAAAGTTCTTTGAAAATCACATGTTTGATAATTTTTGTTGTCAAAAAGCTATTTAAATAACTTTTATTTTATATGAAAAACTAATTATTTTCAATTCTGCCATTATTCGAAACACATTTCTTATTTTATTTCGGCTGCAGCGTTTTGATCATTCCCGTGGCACCTGGGAAATAAACCTTGTTTAAAACAAGAATGCATTGTCTACCTTTCAAACATTTTAAAAAATAAAGAAAATTAAGGGCGAAAAATATTATATATTATTTTTACTTGTCACTTGTTTGTTACTATAACCAGAAAAAATTGTTTTTAACATTTAATTCAATTTTACAGATCCAATGCAAAAGGTTTATTTTTGTCAAATCCTTTTCGACAGTTACTTTCTACCGCAGACATAGTCAAAATATTTTTCTTTCAGTTCTTATAAAAATATCAATGTTCTCTTGGAGTTTTCCAAAAACAAAGTTACTTTATTTTTAAAATTTGTAATTCTGAAAAGGGAATCCTTTTCATTTATTTACACAGTTTCAGAAAACTTTTTGATTTCGTTTGAATAGAGCTAAATAATTAAATTTATATGTTTTAAATTACAGTTATTTTCGGAGTTTATGCAAATTATCGGGTGTTTGATTGCAGTGAAATAAGTTATGGCATGATTAATTTCAGAACATTCTAATCCATATGAAGAAACCTCATTTATCAGCAACCTTTCTGTAAATAAAACAGCTTCATTGATGTAAGTGGATCCGATTTATAATATTGACTTTTACGCATGGAATCTTTATCGATTATCTAAGTTTCAGATTAATAACGTTTAATATTACTTCAATAATGCATTAATTTTAAAAGCGCGAAGAAAATCGAGGGTTTCGCATTTTGAAATTATTAATGATTCAATGAACAGTTCGTTTATAAATTATTTTGAGTTGTAAAATATTTATTTCCTTATTGGACTCGATATGTTTATTGTGTGAGTTTATATTTCCGTACTAATTGTAATGTTTTTTTATTGAAAAAGAATGCTTTTTAAACAATATTTCCATTGAAAAATATTTCTTAAATATGCCCTAAAAAGTGAAGAAAACACAACGCGTTTCATAAGACTATCTTTCTTATATTTCTTTCAATCTTTCGGCTTTGATCGAATAAATTCAAATAAAGTGTCAAAAAATTGGTGTTACGATTTAAAAAATAAATTTGAATCAATTTTTATTCCCTATTTTTATTTATCTCTTTCAAAAATTATATTTCTATTTGGAAAGTAGACACTATTGCTAGTTGAACGATACCTACCGTATCTCTCTGCGACAATTTGGTGAGGAAATAGCATATATATATATATATATAACAAGAAACATTTTATTGAATGAATGTTTTGGATGAAATAGCATATTTATATAAAAAGAAACATTTTATTGAATTAATTTTTTGGATGAAATAGCATATTTATATAACAAGAAACATTTTATTGAATTAATTTTTTGGATGAAATAGAATATTTATAACCCAAGAAACATTTTATTGAATTAATTTTTTTGGATGAAATAGCATATTTATATAACAAGAAACATTTTATTGAATTAAGTTTATGGGTTTAGAAAAATATATCTGGAATTTACTGTACTCTTAAATAATTAAAGCCAGAAAATTTATTTAATAAAAAGTTTGTTTCCTTTATATTCGCGACTGTCTGTCATTTCTCCAATTTCAAGACTCCGTTCTCATAGACAAGATAGAAATCGGAGAAAGATATACAGATTACAGATAGTATATAAGAGAGGTCCTCACTTGTCAAATCGCATATAAATACCTCTGTCCCTTTTGAGTTACAAACTGTCAAAAATTCTGATTTTTGAAAAATTTCAACATTTAAATGTTTATAATTCAGGAGGGAAAAGTGTTAACAGCCTGCCTGGGTTTTTCCTGGCCATATTCCAAGATACGTAATAACACGTATAACAAATGAGGGGGTCGGGGAAAGAGAGTGCTAAGCCACATTTTTGAACTTCTGAGATATTTCAATTTGAAAATTTGATCAAATACTCAAATCAAGATATATAACATAAAGTTTTCTCGCCAATGTCTTAATAATATTTGAGATATTTTTAGTAGCAAAATGGCATTACTTTAATGATGTTACTATTACGTTCTTTGTAAATTAGCTATCTTCATTGAGGGCATAAACGTAAGGGCCAAAAACGAAACCTGGGACATATGCTGCCACCAAGTGACATTAGAAACAAATTATATGCAGGATATTATATTTTACGATATTAAGCAACAGATTACAGTGTTAGATTTATTTCACCAAAAATGTGGCTTGGCAGTATCTTGACCCGACCCCCTCAAATGCAGACTTATCTCCTTCCCTTCGTGAAGTGTAATTTTTTTCAAAAACTGAAAATTTGATTAATCTATCAGTACATTTTAAAGTATTCAAACTTTTTTGAAAATCCACTACATCAATATGAATAGAGCAAATTGTACAGATTTCAGATCCTTTTGAATTTTTTTGTTACACCCAGAAAAAGGAATCGATTAAAACAACAAAACATGTTTTGTTGAGTACATTTAGTTGTTTCAAACACAATTTTTAGTTGAAGTAAAAAGTTGGTTTTGTTGCATGGACAAAAAAATATTGTTGACACTCTTACAAAATTTTAACAAAATTTCATCAATTTTACTTGAATTAACAAAATCTGTTTTTTTAATGTTACCATAATTTTATAATTCATAATTCCAGCAAAATTTTGTTGCTTTTACAAAATTTGTTGTGTAGTAGCCATAACTCTCTCACGTAACTTGGTATATTTGACTTATTATTTAACATAATTTTTAACATAATTTTTGGATAATTAAAACTTTTTAATTGGGAGGGACCAAGGTAGTTTTAAAAATCCCCCTATCCCATATATTACTTTCTTCTATCTTTACAAGAAGAAAGAATTGGAATCATGAAAATTTTCAACTTCTGGTTTTCGACGGATTTTAGAAGGTCCTGAACACGATTTGACTGTTTTCAGAAAATGACTGTCTATGACTCCGTCTGTCTGTATGTGACAAAATTTTGAGGGCGCTCTATTTCAAGAACTAATGCACGGAATTTAAATAAATTTTATATTCAGTTACTTCCTGATATAAATTGGTGCTGATTAGTTTTTGGCATAAATCGCGCAACAGGTGGCGCTGCTATGTTGCAATTTTCGCGATTTCTGCAATACATTCGCGATTTCTCAAGAACTAATGCACTGATTTACATCAAAATACAGATTGAGTTAGACCTAGAAATAAATAGAAGCTGATTACGTTTTGGTGTCAATAGCCCAATAGGTGGCACTGCTATGTTATTTTTTTCATGATTTTCATTGTAACTAAATCTCAAGAACTAATGCACGGATTAAGTTTTAAATCATTTTCAGCAGTGATTTACGCCTGTAATTCTTAAATAATAACCAGTGAATTTTTATCCTGCATTTTGTCAAGCGTAAACCGACAGAGTGGAAAATGTCCCAAGCCGGGAATCGTTCCCGGGTCCTCAGAATAGCGCTCTGAGGCCCCAGCATACGGCAAAACAGTTAATTTTTAATTAATTTTCTGCAGTGAATTATGCCTGTAATTCTTGAATAATAACCACAGAATTTTTATCCTTCTTTTTACAAGCGTAATTCACTGCTGAAAATGAATTAAAAATTAACTATATGTTGCCGTATGCTGGGCTTTGTATTTTCGTCTCATGCTGCCCCGACTAGTGGCTGAGAGGTTCTGCTCTCGGAGCTGGTGAGTTTTCGTGGTTTTCTTCGAGCCGTGAATTTATCCATGCGTAAATACGGGTTAGGTTCCCTTAGAAAGACCCCCACGAAGGGCCACCCCCCCCCCCGGGCTTATATCCCAAGTGTAGATAATTGGCCGTCAATAATCAACTCAACCCAACTCGTCTCATGCTTGCCGCAAAAATTTACATGTTCGTGCAGGGCCTGTTTACCGAATAGTCCCGGGAAGCCCGTGCTTTTTCAGGGTGCATATATTCAGGGTGCCATGGTCCCGAATGGGTTAACAGTATAAATCTCATGCCAAGCGACATAAGTGAGCCCCGGCTTGTCCAAAAAATCTTCACTAAACTCCTCCATAAACTCCCTAAAATTCGTTTTCTCACCCTCACCAATACCATTTTCCCATAAATCAAAAGAAATGGATGATGATTCGACTTTACGAGAATTCTCATTCCGATTAACAATTAAAGTTTTCTAAAACAAACAAAAAAAATCCAGACTTATACCTCTATTTCTCATATAATCCACACCAACTATTCAATGTGCACTTGACTATACGCAACTATACAATGTGCACCCTTAATCACCTGAAATTGCCATATAGTTTTAACAAAGAGATATACCCTACACACTCTAACACTATATAGATTTATTTATAATTTATTATTTATATTCTAACACTATATAGAGTTATTTTAATTTATTATTTATATTCTAACACTATATAGATTTATTTATAATTTATTATTTATATTCTAACACTATATAGATTTATAATATTGTCAACGCATGAATTTCAACGTGTACATTCTCGCCCTTCTAACACAGTTATTGGACTTTGAGCAGACTGAATCAAAGGTCTGAATATTTAAATAAATATTTCGAAAATACTTATAATAAACTGA
Source organism: Maratus michaelseni (assembly GCA_963931845.1). NCBI lineage: Eukaryota > Metazoa > Arthropoda > Arachnida > Araneae > Salticidae > Maratus > Maratus michaelseni. Next base: position 255,130,404 of record OZ007586.1, on the reverse strand, counting down.
ATAAGAAATAAAACAACGCTCAGTCCACATATCGAATAAACTTTTTATCACAATCCCAACCAATACTATTAAAACTCAGGAAGTTTAACTTGATTCACAGTAACAGCATTTAAAACAACATAAGGGTTTTGCTATCTATTGTGTACCAGATGAATTCGAAAATGGCTGTCTATTTTTATTCTCACCCCTACGATCATTTCGCCCTACCAGTGGCTGAGAGGTTCTGCTCTCGAAGCTGGTAGACGGAGGTGCTGGGTTCGATCCCAATCGCGCCCGTCGTCCTAATCGTTCGGAGTTTTCGTGGTTCTCTTCAAGCAGTGGATTTATCCATGCGTAAATACGGGTTAGGTTCCCTTAGAAAGACCCCCACGAAGGGCACTCCCCCCGGGCCTATATCCCAAGTGTAGATAATTGGCCGTTAATAATCAATCCAACCCTACGATCATTTCGAAAAGTTCCTCCATTTCCTCTAAAATTATCACCATGACCTTCTTATTTCTCACTATTATAACGATCATTTTGAACATCCCTATACCTATTTCGACTGCCACTTCCAAACTCTTCACTCCTTCCTCGAAAACCCTTTCTATAACTCTCATTTCTAAACTCAAGTGAGGAAAAGAATTAAACTCATTACTACCCTCTGTCCTTGGTTACCAGACATTCTACCATCATCAGTGCCATATATACTTTCGTATTTCAGTCATAATTCATAACGTTCAGCAGAATTCTTAGGTGCACGCATTTCGATATTCTCCTGTATTGCAACAGGAAATAAACGTAACAAAATGTCAATAAATGTTCCTCAAAAGTAAAGTCTAGTCCTAGTTTGCTTTTAAGCTCCCATTTAAGTACGAAAAATTTAGATATTTTCTGAAACACATTCTACTGATTACAATAAAATTCCCTTTGTAAACTATTTTTATCAACTACAGCTGGAAATTCCTTTTTTAATTGAATAACTGTTTGTTCATATCTTTTAGTTTGATCCTTCACAAAAAATGACCGATGGTTTCAAGCCATAGGAGAGCATATTCTTACAAAGATAATTTATTTTTGTTAGGGATATTGCTATACAAAATATATTCTTCGAGGTGTAAGATAAATTCATTTACATCTTCTACACCAGTAAATTAACCTCTAGGCACAGCGTCTAACGACATAGCTTAAAAAAAGTTCGGTCGCTATTTGTGACACCATTTTAATAATTTCTTGAAACGATATCAAATGGTCTGGATTCGAAATCAGTTCGGGATCCATTTGTGACATTACTAAAATTAATTCCCAAAACAATATCCAACGAACCTCGATTCATATAATGTTTGTGTGCCATTTGTGTTATAATATTTCTGGACTATTCACTGTAAAGGAGGCCTCGACACGGCCTCCTAAATTTGGGCTAAGCACCAGCCTAAGTTTGGGCTCTACCGCATGTTGCAGCGACCTTTGTCGTTAACTCATTTGGGAGAATGGGAGTGGTCAGCAGGTGGCGGCGCCCCACGGCCATAGCACATATAGTAGGACCCTCCTGGTCATGCGCGCTAAAAGTCCCTGAGGTCTTGGGTACGGCGGTTGACGTGCCTGACGGGTGGTGCTGCTCAGTTATACCAAATTGGTGAAAACTGACAGCCGCAGACTGCATTCAATTTGCCATTCAGAAACAATTTATTTATAACAGTATATAGGGACTTAGTAATGTTGCGGGCAGATTTAAATACAAACCATCAACAAATTAGCCCAATTTTGTGAAACACTGAGAGAAGGAAAATCCTTTTCAAAAATTTATTAAATTTAACTCACATAACTTAGCTCCAAATAATTTCACCGTTAGTTCTACAGGAACCTAAGAATGTCTTTTTAGTTCATAATATCACTATAATTATAATCCTATGAATTCCGATGGCTATTTATTCAAGTAGAAATCTAAACTTCCAGACCTGAGTCGAACCTTGGGTCGAAACTAGTCCAGCGCGTCTATGCGTAGTCCGAGTTTTCTGTGCCTGATGGTTGGGACTAGCAGGAGCCTATTAATAACTTTCAAGCTACTAAACTCGATCGGGACCGCCTCTCCTGCGCTTTTGAAGGATCTTTCCATGCCTTTCAGAGACAGATAGTGTTGTCTAGTCTAACTTTCCGTTTTTGTCTAACATTTATTGTGTTTTTGTTTTTGTGTATTTGTTTTATATGTTATGTGTTTCCGAATGACCTCCTATTGAGTCTACCGTGCTATGCCGGTGTTCTGCCGTCGGAGTTTGCCGGAGGGAAAGCTTTAGGGGGCCACGCGGAGACAACCTAAGTCAGGACGTGTACGCGCTCAGGGATGCCTTTCCTCGACGTCCCGGGCTGGCGAGAAGCCCCTTCTCCTCACCGTAGTTGCTGAGGCCAGACGTTTCCTCCCTCCATGAGACTCGATGTTTGGAAGCTGCGGTACAGCAAGAGTCGTTGGGGAAGCCCGGCATACGGCCTAGGGCCTGGTTCCCTCTTTTGTGTTTCGGCTCTGAAGCTGTTGGAGGACTCCAGCATCTCACCAAGTGTTCTGTGGTGGTGTTATCTAAGTTTGGGCTCTACCGCATGTTGCAGCGACCTTTGTCGTCAACTCATTTGGGAGAATGGGAGTGGTCAGCAGGTGGCGGCGCTCCCACGACCATAGCACATATAGTAGGACCCTCCTGGTCATGCGCGCTAAAAGTCCCTGAGGTCTTGGGTACGGCGGTTGACGTGAAGTCAACATGTGGCTCGAATTTCATGAGAGAACTCACGGGCGAGATGCCGTCCAAATTCATTGATTATATCTACTACTGCACTGTATATAGATACAACACAATTATAGTAACCTAACTAACATATCATTGCATAAATAACTATTACAACTAGATTCCAGGAAAAAGATACCTACTTTACGAAGCATAAAGAAATGACAGATTAGATCTCATTCACGCAGAAATGTTAGTAGTCAGAACACCACGAATGCAGGCAAAATCTCAAAACTCACTCGACTACTAGAGTACCCTTTAAAAGAGTAAGGTTGTGACAGAGGCACTCTGTCACTACCTATTACATAAGTAATTTGCATTTGAGACACAATTTATCGAAAGTTAAGCAATGAAATACAATGCAATACAATACAATACATCCAAGTATTAAGCTTTATGGTTAAAGCAATATCGGCCAGTACATAGCATTGTTTAATTTATATTTTATATATTTTAAAATACTATAAATTTGACAAATATCTGCAGTAAGAGTGATAGACAAAATGTTTTGATTTACAATGTTAGTCTTTTTTTCTTACTTTATTTTCATACTGAAAGAATGATCTTGACACAACTAAACAGTTCAGACAAGCATCTTGTACTATGAGTAATATGATACATAAGGAATTTTGGTTTGGTATAGTCAAATTTATACATAATACTGAATTTATATAACAGTAAATAAATATTAATTGTACACATGAATAAAATAGGAAATTGCTTATCTTCAAATTTCAGCTCTTAACAAATTTTGACTTACTGCATATTAATTAATTTTAAAAGTATGCATAATCTTTTATGTAATATTTAATAAAGAAAGCGAGGTAAAAGGAATATTACTCGCTCAATATGATAAATGGATCGTGATCACCTTGATATGTATTTAAAATTTATTTATTTAAAATAGAATGTTGATCAAATGCATTCAAAAGAAAAATAACGCAAATTCGAGATTTATCTTTCTGTTTACAACTTTTCTTTTTTTAGAAACTGTTTTTATGTAGAAAAAATAGTTAAAACGTATCATCAATTAATTCGAGAAAAATGTTTAAACTTTAAAAGGTTTCATTTTTTGTTTTATTTTACTGATTTTTTACATTTTACTAGAAAATATTAATTAAATTCTCACTTTTGAGTATAAAAACTTTGATTCATTAATGAATACATTAATTTTAATTTCCTTTTACGGAAAATAAAATAAAAGGAATGCTTCAAAATAAATAAAATTCTGTCATAAAGAACTAATTTTTAGGTAATAGTGAAAAGTATGTGCTTTTATTTGCGTTTTGGTATAATATTAGATAATTAGATTTAGATAATTTGATAATTATATATTAGATGATTTATAGTATCTCATTTTTCCAAAATATTTTTTACGTTTTTGTTAGCTTCAAAAATATACAATAGCCATTAAAGCATGCTTTTTAAAAAATTAATTAAATACCCTTTTTATTATTCTTTACTCGTGCAAGAAAATTTACATAAAATTAAATTAATTTTTAAAATAGCGGTATATAAATCTTTCAAAAATATAGTAATTAATTACAACCTCAATTAAATGTATTTATCGTAATCTCGATTTAATAATCAGAAACTAAAGTGATTTTCTAGCATTTTTTCATATCCAATTCTAATTTAAATCTCTTGTTATCCGATTTTCCATTAAATTTAGTTCATATTTCATTTCAAAATCCATTTGTATTCACTTGATATCAACTTCAAATTATTAACATTTTATGGTTTATTATATATATATATATATATATTTTCTCTCTGTCTTTTTTTAAATATTTTTCATATTTTCAGTATTTTTTTCCAATTACCATTGAAGCAAATGCTATGGTAATAGTATGATTGCATTTGTTAATTTATTAACTATGTGGTATTCTGTCTACACTTTATTACTAATTATCTCTTAGGAGATTTAATTAGAATGTTAAAGAACTTGATATGTTTTTTGAAATTCAATGATATTATATATATATATATATATATATATATATATATATAATCCACTAATTCATTTCTAGCATATAGATGAGCATAGTTACAAAAGATAATAAAACTGATATTTAAAGCCATTTTGATACATCTTATTATGTGAAATATATAGAGTAATAAAAATATACAAAATTGCGTATACCACATGATTGCATGCATTTTAGATGCCTTTCCTGCATCACCAACATTATAACCCTGTGGCTACGATTTTACCATAGTCATTTAGAAAGATTTCCGTCTGCACGAGGAATTATTTGATGTATTGACAGATTCACTTCTTTACATAATTTATCTAAAAAGCGGTTTTAGTAAGAGAGAGGAATAATTCATAAATTTTATCTGTTATTATTCACTAACTTCAAATATTTTTCGCTAATTTAATACATGCGAAAATTTTAAATCTGCCTTTTTAAATAAAAATTAATGTGATTTCATTGTAATATATATATTTATATATTTATTTATCTAGGCGTATGATATATGTCTTTGGATTAAAAAAAAGTAAATGTGTAATCAGCTGAGGTTCTTTTCCATTCTCTTGAAGATTTAGAAACTAAAACTTTAAGGAGCTTAAAATTAACTGAAATAAAAGTTTGGAAGCTAGTTGAACTTTTCGTTTTAAGTACCCTTTCCTTTATGTGTTAATCAATGAAATTTAATTTATTCTTCGCATTTGAAGAAGTACCTGGTCAAACGTTATATAAATTCGTTCTCGGAATAAGTGAAATAATTCTCAGTCGAATTACTCTATTCAACATTACTTTTGAAGATCTTCATTGTATGTATAATATATAATAGAGAAGCATTCATAAGTCCTAATTCTTAAAATTTTCATATTTCAGTAAAATTTAAGTTCATTTATTACATACTATTATACTACGACTACATATTTTAGACTACATATTTTAATTAAATGCGAAAATATTAATATGTGTTCTACATATAATAAGGTCTTGTACATCTAACATGGAGAGTGCCAAGCTTGGTAATCACAGATTTTGATTATTTTTATATATATTGTAGGGTAGAAGCCCCTTAGTCTCAGGCTCAATGGATTTTATACAACACTCCTTAGTTATCGAGAAATGGGGGGGGGGGGGTCTAATATTATAACACAACTTAAATACTTACTTTGTAACGAAATGACTTCGTTGGTAGTAGCTCAGTTGATATGGCGTCTGCTCGTTGATCCGAGGGCAATGGTTTGAAGCCGGAACGCGTTACGTTTGTTTTTTTCGTTTTGTTTTATAAATATACTTGTAATTATAATTTAATAATCTCAATTAAAAATTTTGTTAACATAATTAAATTTTAATTTAGCATTTTTGATTTTTAAACCATTATTAAACATTCTAAATCTACACATCTTCAGTAGTCAGTGATAGGTTATATGTATAACATGGATATAAAAGGCTCTCCTTTACATGGTTTTGTTATTTCTTTCAATGTTTAAGGAAATTTAAATATATTTTGAAATTTATCAAGGAAGAGTTATGAGTTTATCATAAATTATTAAATGAATACGCAACTTCTTAAACATTATAATTGGTGTGCATTATATTTATAATTCATCCATAATTTACAAGTTATCACATATATTGATGTTATTTATAGAATATTTTTTATATAATCACTTTTCATGGAGACATAGAAAATACCTTAATAATAAATTTTAATCAAACACTTTTATTTTTTAATCTTAATAAATATGAACGAGGTTGCATTTTTTGGATTTTATTTAAATATAAATGAGGTACGGTTTTATAGGACTGTTTTTTTAAAACTTTTATAAGCTTTATAGGAGAGTAGTTTAGGGAGTTTATATTAAATATTAAGATTTAAATTTAGTTAAACATAATCAAGATATCAAAATTTTAAAATGAAAAACTTTCGATAGACATTTTTAGCAATAAAGAAATGTATCAGTAATTTTTTTGCAACATCTAAAATAGCGAAACTAAAGACTAAATTAGATCTGAATGCGATATATCGACTTCTCGCAATTTTTTGGTATTTTATTTTAATGCAAAACATCGTATTTAGAAATCTACAAAATGATTACAGTAATATGCCTAAAGTGAAAATATACTGTTTCCATCTTTGGCTCAAAAATTTACAAAATAATAAAGAAAATATCATTCGCTTTACAATTTTAGAGGATGGGACTTTACATTAAACGTATTTTGAAGGAATAACAATATTTTGATTGATTCGGTTTATTTACAATTGTTTTCTGACGCTGATTTCAAATATGTCGATCAAATGTTTCGATAAGACCATGCAAGAGCATGTTATATTATTTTACAAGGATTGTAAAACACTTTTATGATTTGATATTTTTATGTCAAATTTGTCGTTACGTTACTTATAACAAGAAATATGTGGTAAGTATTCTGAAACCGACTTACAATGTGTAAATAAAGCATTTTTATAAGGTACACTTTTGAAACAGTGATGTTGCGTAGACACATGTTATGTTTTTTTAACAAAGGATATTGCAAAATACTTTTAGGACGTGGTATTTCTAAGACAATTTTAAACATTATATTACATATAAAAAGAAGTATATGAATTTTTTTTCGAAACAAAATTATTGTTATTAGTGACAATTAATTTACATCTGACATTTAGAAAAATGTGTGGCGGCTTGTCTAAAGTTCCATGAATGTTTTTTTTTTTAATTTATTTTTCACTTATAACAACAGTTTGCGAAATGTTTGTCTATGCCCATTTGAAAAAAAATCCAAATGCAAATAAATAAAGTGTACGCTACCCCTCTCTCTCCCCTAAATAAACAAATAGCGAAAAAACAAGTGCATGATCCTCTTTCCAAATGTTACAGATATCTATACCAACCAAGTAGCACAAAATGGTTGGGCCAACATTGGCTAATTTTTGACCCTCGTTGTCCCACAGTAAGGAATGTTCGCTATTCCGCCAACGAACCATTTGTCAACAAAGGTCCTACATTGCTCCAACTGTTAGCTGCAAAGAATCTTGCTCAGATTCGGTACATATTAGAAGGGTCTTTATACCTACCCTTTTCCAAACCATTTCCAAACGGTTTTCACAAACTGCCAACGATGGGTCAATATTGCATGCTACTTGCTCAAGCACGTATCACTTCTTACAATGTTGGTTTCTTGAGGGACAATCTAGAATTTTTTCCCCTAAAGGTCGAACTATTCAATATGATACCCCATTTATTATTTTCTAACCTACGATTTATCATACTTCATTTACACTACATGCAACTTTTCACTGCTATATTTTGAAAAAACACATTACATATGAGCAAAAATAGGTTTGAATACTGTGCTAATACAGAGTAACGCATTTTCAAAGTTGAATGAAAATAAGTATAAAGAGATTAAAAAAAGGATAAAATCATTATTTTTACTGAGAATGTTTACCTGGCAATTAATAAATAAACAGGTTTTTAATGATAGCTAGCATAGCTGAAATAACAGGAAAGGATTTTCAACTGTTTTCACATTTTTCTTATTGTATTGGAACAACTAAAGGTAAGAGTGGGAAGAATCTTTAGAGAATGTTTCGACTATCCTGATTCTAATGGAGATAAAAATATATATATATATTAGGTTTATGAATTTCACTTGTATTATATTATCAATTGATAACTAATTTTTACTTTCTTCTATCTTTACAAGAAGAAAGTATTGGATTCATGAAAATTTTCGACTTCCGGTTTTCGACGGATTTATACGTTTTAGAAGGTCCTGAACACGATTTGACTATTTTTAGAAAATGTCTGTCTGTGACTCTGTCTGTCTGTCTGTCTGTATCTGACACAAATTTTGTGGGCGCTCTATCTCAAGAACTAATGCTCGGAATTTAATAAAACTTTAGATTCAGTTAGTGCCTAATATAAATTGGTGCTGATTAGTTTTTGGTAAAAAAATCGCCCGGCAGGTGGCGCTGCTATGCAGCATTTTTCACGATTTCCGCAATAGCTCTATCTCAAGAACTAATGTTAGGAATTTAATAAAACTTTAGCTTCAGTTAGTCCCTAATATAAATTGGTGCTGATTAGTTTTTGGTAAAAAACGCCCGGTAGGTGGCGCTGCTATGCAGCATGTTTCACGATTTCCGCAATAGCTCTATCTCAAGAACTAATGCTCGGAATTTAATAAAACTTTAGATTCAGTTAGTCCCTGATATAAATTGGTGCTGATTAGGTTTTGGTAAAAATCGCCCGGCAGGTGGCGCTGCTAAGCAGCATTTTTCGCGATTTCCGCAATAGCTCTATCTCAAGAACTAATGTTAGGAATTTAATAAAACTTTAGATTCAGTTAGTCCCTGATATAAATTGGTGCTGATTAGTTTTTGGTAAAAATCGCCCGGCAGGTGGCGCTGCTATGCAGCATTTTTCGCCATTTCCGCAATAGCTCTATCTCAAGAACTAATGCTCGGAATTAAATAAAACTTTAGATTCAGTTAGTCTCTGATATAAATTGGTGCTGATTAGTTTTTGGTAAAAATCACCCAGCAGGTGGCGCTGCTATGCAGCATTTTGAAGGATTTACACGATTTTAGCGATATTCATATCTCAAGAAATTATGCACGGAATTTAATAAAACTTGAGCTTCAGTTAGATATTGATATGAATTGGTGCTGATTCATTTTTAGTATATGCGAAACCTGTGTGAGATAGAAGAAAGTTTTGGGATTGACACATCCGACTAGTTCAAATAGAAATCGAAAGTATGCATTAGTTTTTTGTTTGAGATTTTAAAGAGTATCATATAAAATAAAAGCAGTGAAATACTTATTATTCGGCTATGCTTTTTATCTACTGTTTTCTACCTTAATTAGATAATTATTTAATACTTTATATATCATTAATCATTCAATACTAGTGAAAATTTGTATTTTTACATTTTTTGAATGCTGATCAAAATATTTAATAAAAATGATGTTGTTACTAATTAATTTTAAAATATTGGTTCAATATTTAAGTGTATATGATTACTTATTCCAAAGTATACCTCATAGATTTTCAAAGAACCTTGCATGAATTTAAGCGGGTCTTTTATATTTCTCTTATATCTGACAAAGTAAAGTTAGAGCTCGAGTGTAGATTTTGTTCCCTTTTGATTCGGGTGACATATTGAATTATATTTTCAGGTTTTCTATTAACTTATTTCTTAGAATACTTTGAGAAGTATGTGATCTCTTTCATATTTAGAAACTATATTACACTTTGTTCATTTCTGCTTACGTGCCTCATTAATTAGTTATTGCATTTTTCAAATTACGGAATTAAAAGAAATGGTTAACATAGAAATCAATAGCTTTTAATCATCAGCTGATCTAGCACTCATATATGCTTTTTTAATACCGTATCCTCCCCACGAATAGCATACCTTTCACATGCTTTCGCAGCACATTACATAATTCATTACGATTCATAAATATGTTTAAGATTGATATATACTATATTCCAGTATTAAAAATATATGGAACTTTCGTATCTAAAAATCGAAGCGATATATTTGATATGAAAATTACTAGTGTATGTAACGAAAAAATATATAAAATTTATTTGCGCACTTATATTTTATAAAAGTGGTAACAGTAACCCAACATACATTCAGGCAGCGTGTAACATTTTGTCATCAAAATGTGCATGCTAACAATGAAAAAGAAATGGAAATGAAATTGTTCCTTGTAGTTATCGAAATTGTTGTAATTTCCTGAAAACAAGTATTCTGTAGGATAGTGTAAATAAATGCTCTGTCGCCGTAACTTCAAAAATTCGTTTTTGTGAAGACTAAACATAAAATACTCATTTATATTCCAGACTAGAAATATAGATATTTCAGTCACGTCGAAATACTTTCCATTTAGAAATAGCTTTTTCATTCTTGAGAGCTTCTGCCTTTTGCTTTTGTAAATAAATGTTGAAGAAAAAGGTTAGGTTGGTTGGTTGGTTGTATAGATATTATTGACACAACACGTCCCTCTAGAGACATACGGAGCCAAAACAATTGTTAAAAAGAAACATCAATTTATTTCCTAACAGTTATCATAAAACTTTGTAATTAAAAATGAATTAAGAATAAAAAATAAAATTTAACGAGAAATGTAATGTGATGATAAATGTAATGAAACCTATATAATAAAGTCATAACATCAAATTTAAAAACACAAATATTTATAGTTAAAATTTTCACAATGTTAATAAAATGATAATTGGTCAAAAAACGTAGTAAAAAAAGCCCATGTTATGTAGCATAAAATGGTTTAATTTAAATCATACAATAAGAAACCAATCTAAAAGCATGTAGACTCAAATTCTTAAAAAACAGTAATATCTTCATTTACATCAAAGTCATAACTGAAAGAGTCTGATTCTATAGCCTTTTACACAAAGCGAAGCTGCTGTTTGGAATCCTTAACGTTAGGAAATCAAGAGCCAGGACGTGATCTCTTATTTATTTTTGTTTACAGTTTTCCACTATGAAGAGACTTAAGGTGAAGTTTTTATTTTCTCTTTCTGTGCACACGACTTTTCCTTTCTTTTCTATTTAAATAAACATCATGATTTTGGAATTTGTTTGTATACAGAACGAAAGAGTTTTCTCTGATGTTTACAGCGATCTATTTTGAAAAGCTCTGATGATGGTCTTAATTTAAATTGCATATGTTTAGAAGGATCAAAGTATTCTATTGTGGCGGGCTGTGATGAGGGTGGTAACAGTTTCAGTTCGGGCATACTTGCTAGCAATATCCGTTTAATATAATAAGCGTTCATATCACGGCATTTTTTCTTAACAGTACTATATGATAATGTGACAGATGCATGAGTTGATGAGGAAGATGGGAAATGGGTACCTACATGCCTTACAGATTTTGAAGGTTGTTTTAGTAAACTAACATATGTAATCTCAACAGATGGAGTTTTGGATTCAACACGTGTTCAGGTTTTAGGGTAAGAAAGATTTTGAGTATTTTTATAGCCTGAATTTATTTTTAAAATAACCATCTAGGGTAAGATCTTGAAAAAGTAGAGCGAACATCTTTACAATTGCCACAGGTCCTTCATTTTCACAGTCTTTATTGTCGTGGCCGACTTCCACGGCATGAAGTTTTACCATGACCGTATTGCTGGCACTTAAAACAACGGAGAGGGTAAGGTATATAAGACCGGATGGGTAAGCTGCTCAAGTAGGCAGCTTTACTTCTAGTTAGTAAAGTAGATTTATTGAAAAACAGAATAATGTGTTTCTTGGGAAACACTTGTTCATGCCGACGGATAGTGATACGGCATACATCTATGACATTTTGATCTTTTAAATTTTGTAAGAGTTCTTTCTTTGTAGAAAATAAAAGTTCTGGTTCGGATATCACACCATTCCGGCTGCATTAACACCGTACTTAATCTAAAATATTAAAATAACTTTATGTTTTAGCTTTTGTGTTTCTTCATGTTCAAGTATTATATTAAGAATCAACAGCACATGCACGAAATTTCCTACCACTGACAATTTAGCTTTATTTTTTTATATTTGAGTTCGAATTAGTACAGCGTGAACATTCAATTTGTTGCTATATTATTTATTTATCTTGATGAGATTGGATGATATGAAGCTGAATAAAAAGAACATGCTGTTTTCATTTTCAATATGTTACAATAAGCTGTTAGTTATTTTATTTTATTTTCCCATTTAAGTCAAATTTCCATGTTTCTGATATTTTTTTCTGCATGGAATATTTCTATTTAGTTAAGACAGCTCAAGAGATTTCAATTATATAGAAATGAGCATAGATTTTATAAAATAATATGTATATATATATATGCATATATATATATATATATAAATGCTTGCAATTTGGGAAAAAAATAGTCAACAGATCTTTGCTAAATTGGAAAATCATAATACTAATAACAGAGAGACGGATTAAATATTACTATATCAGACTGATAAAAAGGAACATGACAGTTTATCATAGCTAAAAACTGATGAATAACTTCATGAAGCTTCATACCACACAGATAAATTAGCCATTTCATTAAGCACAGGCAACACTAACTCGAAAAGATGTAAATACTATACAAAAGCTATTACAGTTATCAATACCACTTATGAATTATTATTCAAAATAATCTCTAATGTCTATGGATTAATGATTGTCAGGATCTCAAGAAATTACATTTCTACCTGTTGACCCACGGAAGGTATTTTATTTTCCTATTACAACCCAAAGAAATATCCAATGGAGGCATTCCAATAACCGCCATTTGGGGAAGCGCGCTCTAGGGAATAGTGAAAGAAATATATATCTACAGTGGTATCTGTTCTCAAATCCAAGCTGGATAATTTCTGGCACATTTTTTAATTCATTTTTGGTTGTAAACGCATGAAATTGACAGGTGCTGTTATTGAGAAATGTAACCGAATTTTTTTTTCGTTTTTCGGTAAAGGTAGAAGATCTTCGAAAAATGTCAAATTTGGCGTTTTGGACCTTATTTCTGGACGCGATAGTGCAGGAAAGAAAACAAAAACTGTGAGACAATGATTGCTTACAACCCAAGAGGAGATTCATTTATTGAAAAATGAAAAACTCTTTGATTACAAAACACTTCCATAATGAAGCCTGCAACTGTGATACTTTTGTGTTTAAAAAGGAGTCAGAAAGTTTTGCGTTGTATAGCTGGGGAAATTTTTTTTTCGAGAACTGCCTTAGGAAAAAAAAACATGTCGACTTAAGCGGATGTCAAGTTAGCAACGTTCTAGAAATTTTAATACTTAAATTTATTTTTTAAATTTTTGATGTACTATAATTTTAAAACTATAAACTATGTATGATACGTAAAGATGTACTATTAAATACCTACTAAATGTTAGAATTATTAAACAACTTATTGACTCCATTAAATAAAATAATTTATATTTATAACAGAGAGAGTTATTATAACAATAATATTAAAATTTTGAGTACATTATCAAAATTAATCAAGAATTTCTTTTTATAACAATAGTCATTTTAAGTAAATTAGAAAGTTAAGTTGGATTATACACACAAATAGTGAATTTCAATTAGAAAGTAATAATCAGTGTATGAGCAATTTATACAAGATAAGCATTACAGATAGAATATTTCAAATCGCGGTCGACTTAAATTCATTTCTTCAAAAATATGTAAAATTAGGATGTTTCTATCCCATTGAAGTTAGAATTATGCCAATCATGATTTAACGCAGTTTCACTGTATTTCTTCAAGATATATATATATATATATATATATATATATATATATATATATATATATATACCATATTCCTTTCTCTTTGACATTACTAGGTATATTGCGTATTCCTTTAGCAACGATTTTTTGTAATATTTCAGTTAGTAATTAATAAATTTATTGTCTGGAACCCTTTGTACACTAGTAAAACTTGCACTTGACCGATTATTTTCATTTTCCAATTAAAAAAACTGAAACATAATGTTTAAGATATTTTAATTTCATTTAAATTTCTAGAAAAAATACAATTACGCAAAAAATTAGGTATGACGCTGATGTTATCTCACAAGCTAACCATTATAATAAACCATTCAACCTACTTCGCACTTGGTTTATAAAGGTTACAGTTAAATTATATTTAAAAACTAATACGATGGTAAGTCAGATTAAACTAATTAAAGTTTGCTGAAACGTAAAAGAATAACCACAAGGGAAGATTGTTTTATTGTTTAGAAACGTTATGCATAAATTAAATAGTTTTTCTTAACATTACTTCTGATGGCAGATTTCTGAGTCAATTTTTTTTCATTAAAATGGTTATTGCGAAATTATCAGCTGTGATGTTTTTCCTAAATACAAAAGATAGAAATAAAAAAAATGTTAAAAGTATTCGTTAATTTATACCATGGCAGATAATGGAAATTAAAATATTATAATATGCTGGGTGATTCAAAAGAGAAGTAATGTCGATTATCAGGTAAACCGCTGAGAATAGAAAAATACTTCCAACTACAACTAGTCGGATGTGCCACTCCCAAAACTTTCTTCCATTTCATAAATGTTAATAATACAAAAAGCGTAATTTTTTAAATTATGCATTTTAGAATCAAACCAGAGATCACACATGTCCTTGGAAAAGATGAATTAAAATAAAAGAAGGGGTGTAAAACCAGAACGAACGTAAAGGAATAAGCATTCGATTACCCATACATCGAGCATAAGTGCGGTGGTGTGTTAGCTGCGCAAGGCGTGGTGGCCAAATGGGAGCGCACTGTCGGGAAACAGTGAATAGCTTAAGGGGATGATGTAAAACAGGACAATCCAGAATTGTGGAATTAATTGATTGGGAAATAAAAAGTTGATTTTGTGTTTAAAGACATGAAATAATATTTTAGTTGGTAAACATTGCAAATAATAATAAAAGAAATATGAAAATTGAGTTGAAAAAAAAATTTTGGCCGAAAATTCGCTAGAGTCTTGTCGAACTTTGGAACTTTGAAAAGATGCACAGCGCCACCTTCAGGCCAATTTTCTCCAAAATTTTATACAAACTTCGGCCTATAACATTACATCTAAACATAAAATGTCGTTGAAATATATTTTAAATATATTCATAAATTATTTACGTAAACTGCAAAAAATTGAGAAAATCGCACAAAAAGTTGCAGTCAACAGCGCCACCTGCGCAGGCACTGTAACAACGCCATCTGCTTGATCACGGTCGACCTCTACCCAATGGTGTATCGGTGTCTTGCACGTTCGCATTCACCTGCTGTGTCGTCTTTCGCCCATAGCCGTTCAACGCTTCGTCCGTATGCAAAGTCCTGATTTTTTCCTGGAGGGGTTTTTGAAGCTTATAAAGCGGTATGACAAATGTCTCAATGTACTTGGTACTTATGTGGAAAAATAAAGTTATGTTTTATCTTTAATGTCTCATTACATTTTTTGTCTTTCATACACACCTCAGTCCACAGTCGCCAGGGGAAACTTATTTTCTGACTGCCCCTCATAATATTGAAAGTGGTACAAAAGTCGCTATCACAGCGCCCCCTTCCGGCAGAAGATCCTCAATTTCAACTGGGACTTTCTTACCATAGCCAAAACATACTTATATATCAAGTTTGGCTCAATTCGATGCGTAAGTTCATACTCATTTCGATTATACGAAGAGGGCACACACACGGACAGACAGACATTTTGTAAAAAGATGTTTTGTAGAATCTCTGACCCCTAAAACGTGTAAATATGTGAAAAACCGGAATTCGAAAAAAATTTGATTACAAAAATTTCTTGTATTATAGATAGAAGAAAGTAAAAAGTATGCGAGTCAAGTATAACTTTTAGATTTGGAATTTGCTTTACAATGGGATGTATACATATTAAAATACGAAACCCTTTACCTATAACTTATATTTAGAAAAATCTTGCCCTGAGTCTAAAAATGTTATTAAAAAATTCCTTTTTCTTTGCGGACAAACCTGATCGAGTTATTATCCTTTGAATTTTATGAATTGTGAGTGTTTTCTGGCATATAAATCGTGCCTCTCTCTTTTTAGTTGTAGATAGTTATGAAAATGGCGTAATCATAGGCATACATAAAGCTATCTTAAAAAAAAAATTAATGGAGAAAGTAAAAAGAAAAAACTTTTCATAAGATATGTCGTTCTTTTGCATATGGCAGTAATATGTACATGATTTATGTACAGCAAAACTGCTAACTAAAATTGGGTCTTAGCTCTTATGAATAACATAAGTGCCACAAGTATAAAATCTAGGTAAAAATGAAATTGTATAAAAAAATGCAGGCTTAGTAAAAATTTAGTAATATGAAACTTTTAAATAAAAAATTAGAAAAATTTTATAGATGTTGTTTATTAAAAATTTTGAATGTTATTTTTAATAAGATTGATTTTTGAAACATTCCCATTCACCCTAAAACCTTCATCCATAACTCTTCATTTAAAACTTATTATACCTCTTGACATGGTTGGAAGCATTTTTTTTTAAATGATAAAATACCGTCAGGGTAACACCGCTTTGATGCGACATGTACGTAGTGCATATAAGTATAGCACAAAGAGCAAAAATGCGTAAGACACAGGAAATGCAAATAAGTTGCAATGAGCATGTAACCCATTTGATTATATTACTTTCAATATAAGCGCAGACAGAAGAGATGTAATATACACTGTAAAAATTTTGCATCAAACTGTCCAGTTATTCGACCGTTTTTAGGTGCGTTCGTAATTATATAAATACGTAGCACCTATAGTCGTCGTTTGGTCCGTCCGTCTGTCCGTCCGTCTGTCTGTCTGTCCGTCCGTCTGTCTGTCTGTCCGCATATAACAACGCAAAAACTACCCAACCAAATGGTTTGCAATTTGAAATATATTATCTTTGCATAAATTTGTCGAGACATTTCAAATTTTATCAAAATCGAATCAAAACTTTAGGAGATATTAATAAAAATATTTATTAAGAAATTTGATTTTTTTTTTAAATCGGTGCTTTTTTGTTATATGAGCTTCCGATGGATGTTAAATCGTCAAGCGACCGAGATACTTATTTTATGACAGAAATTAATCTGCAGACGATATAATTCATTTCACAGAATTAAAAATCATCAAGATCTGAATATTTATATAACTAGCTGATACATATATATCTGAATATTTATATAACTAGTTAAGATATTTGTATGAACAGTGTCATAAAATATATACTTAACTAGCTGTTTAACCCGTTCTACGCACGGGATATCATGAATTTAATTCTAAAACGTGCGTACGAACGCACCTCGTTTGTAACGTTTGACGTACAATTTCCAACTTGTTATAGATAATGCATAGGTGCCAACCTCTCATTAATATTCCGTAATATGCGGGTTAATTTGACCCAGGTTTAACACGTTTCGCACCAGAATTTTTTTTAAGAAATGAAATGAAATAAATTCCACATAGAAACCTGAAATTGAATAAATAAAGATTCATCTAATAATTTTTCGGGTTTGAAGCGTTGTTAAACTGCGTCAAATTAACCCTTATATTACGGAATATTAATGAGAGGTTGGCACCTATGGATAATGGTTATTTAATGGTAATTTTAATCAATTCTGACAAATGAGTACGCTCCATAATATGGTCTGGTAACCGTTATTTAAGAAACGCTTTAATGACTAGGCAGCTTAAAGTTTTAAGGTGTATAAAAAAATTCCAGCTATAGTGCATTCATCGAGGTGCCCCTCTGAGTGATTGAAATTTATTAAAATCCTAATAATCCATATAGTTCAACATTAATTAAGAGCATGAATATTTTATGAACAAAAACAAAAAATCATATATAGCACATTAATCATAGTCCTTTTCAATAAGAAAATACTCTTTAAAAATTATATTACGTTAATACACCAGGCTAAACAATAGCTGATCAGTTAAAGATGGGATAAGTAATAAAGAAATATCGCAAAAACACATTAATTTTGTCTTATTTTGGAGAGCCAAGAGCTTAATAAAACTTCCATAGAAATTTAGTTATAAGGAAGTAAATTGTGCATAGAGCCATGGTGATTCGGTCTCTATGTCAGATGAAACTTTGGCAAAATAGTAATATGCCATGTACGATACTGGTTTCATGAATAAATATTTCTTAAAGTAAAAGAGGAAAACACACATTATCACAATAATAATAAAAAATGATAATCAATGGAAAATTTATAAATAAAAAATAAATAATAATTTTATAGCTAAATTTTATTTATCAGATTTATCTTAAACTTTATTTCATATATTTTCCTTTCCCCTGCATCGTCTTTTAAATTAATAGCAGAAAAGTAAGAAATAAAGTAGAAAGTAGTAAATAGTCAATAGTAAAAGTAAATTTTCGATTTTTGAAACACGTGAAAGTTAATGTATTGTGATGTTTTGAAAATTAATATATTTTAATTAATGTGAAAGACGTTTAACTTCTAAAACATACATGTATTATACTACCGGCTTATTATTAGTAGTTTGATAAGTTCTCTTCCTGACACAGAGATGGAACAAGTATGAGCAACAGACAATGATGTTTGTAAAGTATGATCCTTTAGATGACATTCTGCCGAGTTTCAGACGCGTGAATTTAGTGGTTATTGCTGGCGATAAAGTAAACAATTTTTGACATTTTCTAAAAATGGAAAAAAAAAGTAAGGTCGAGCTGTCATAAAATAAAAAAAGTTAAAAAGGGATATACGGACATACAAAAAGAGTTACATTCCACCTAAAGGAGTCTTGTCCTTCGCATTTGACGATAAAAAAGTGGGGTGCTGAATTTATACATGGTAGAAAATCCATTAACGATGATGAACGTTCAGAACGCTCAAAAACCGCCACGACCGACGAAATAGTCTCAAAAATTCAAAATGCCGTATTGAATGATCGCCGATTGAAGATACGGGAACTTGCTGACATTGCAAACATCTCGATAGACTGTGTCCACTCCATTTTACACGATGTTTTGAGTATGAAAAAACTTTCTGCTCAATGCTTGCTGTGTTTGTTGAACGTCGACCAGAAATGCCAAAGAATGAACATTTCTCAAGAATGTTCTGAAATGTATTGAGTTGCAAGTTGAAAAATAATATGAAATATTGTCAAAAATCTTGTATTTTCTTTGTAAAGACGAGAACTTTTCGAATCACCCTCGTACAGGGCTGCACTAAAGAATTTGCACACAAGAGTGTGTCTTAAATGTATTGAGTTGCAAGGGGATTACCTTGAAAACTAATATGAAATTATGTCAAAAATCTTGTACTTTCACTGTCAGGTCGAGAACGTATCAAACCACCCTGGTATTTTAAAAGATTACTCAAATTAAGCATGGTAATATAATTTCAATTAAAGAATTTACACAGTTTCAGGCTAGAAACTGTGTAAATGTAATTGCATTTTTTTCTGTAACTGATTTTTTTAGCTTTAATATTAAATTTTAGCTTAATAAAAAAATAAATAAACAACATGCCTTCTAAGTCAGCATGTTATTAACGATTCATGAGTATATGTTCGCATTCGTACAGTGAAATAACACTGATATATATTTTTGTTTTGGTTACTTCTGAAATGTTACATTTAACGTGTATCGAAACAGGCGTTTAGGAATCTAAAACATTAAAAATAAATCTGTGAAAGCCCATAGGAAAATGCAGTAAGCAGAATTGAATACTTAGCGATAAAATTCAAACTTTTATATTAATTTGCTAATGTAATTATACATAAAGAAACCAAATCATAGGAAAACTTGTCAGTATTTGTATGACTTAATATAATGATATTATAAACTAATGGATAGAATTATCTGTAAATATTGCGGTATAATCCATTTCATATAGTCTTTTAATAGTTTTCGTGATTATCTATTTCCCCTTTTCATTATAAATGGAGATTATTCAGAAAAACTTTAATTCAGAGAAACCTGCATAATAATATTATCACTTTAGAGAATTATTGATTAAAGTATTATGCTTAACTTTTTGTATTCGAGCAAAGGAAAACTCGATGCTATTCAAATTTTGATCATAAATCATCTTCCTGTGCACTTTCGCCCTGAATGCATATAATTCAAATATTGCACGACTTATAGTTGCATGCATTGATATAGTTAATTATACAATAATTAGTACAATAATTAGTACGATATTTTGCAAAGCAAAAGATAAAGTAAGAGCTTTTTTGATGATTATGAGTAAGATGTTTCCGGTGATAAATATATAGGGTGTCCGAAAAATTTGGAAACGGTCGAATAACTCGAAAAATATACATCGGATTGAAAAACGGAAAATATGAGTTCAATACTTTTGAAAAATGTATTTAGGGAAATAATAATTGCCCCCCCCCAACTCTGCCACCTGGGGGAAGAAGAGGGCAACTTTAAAATCTTAAATGATAACCCCCTCTTTTTTATTGCAGATTCGGATTCTACGGGAAAAAATACGTAACTTTTGCATTTAACATTTTCTTTGGAAAATAGTAGATAGCGCTGTGATCGAGTTAATTGCAGTGAGAATCGTTTCCATTGAAAAGTCTGTAAACAGTTGAATAACTCGACAAATATACATCGGATTGAAAAATGGAAAACGGCATTTTCAATATTTTTGAAAAATCTGTTTAGGGATATCAAAGTTGCCCCCCAACTCTTTCCCTCTGGGGGAAAGGGGGAAAATTTTGAAATCTTAAATGATATTCCTCTTTTTTATTGCAGATTCAGATTCTACGGGAAAAAATACGTAACTTTTGTATTTAACATTTTTTTCGGAAAATCGTAAGATGGCGCTCTAATCGAGTAAAATGCAGTGAGAATCGATTCCACTGAAAAGTCTGGAAACGGTCGAATAACTCGAGAAATATACATCGGATTGAAAAACGGTAAAATACGTGTTCAATATTTTAGAAAAATGGCAACTTTGATATCCCTGAATAGATTTTTCTAAAATATTGTACAAAAGGGGATGTGGATGGGTGTGTTTTCATTTAAGATTTCACACTTGGCCCCCTATTTCCCCCCAGGAGGCAGAGTTGGGGGCAACTGATATTCCTAAATAGATTTTTCAATACTATTGAACATGCAGCTTTCCATTTTTCGATCCTATGTATATTTCTCGAGTTATTCGACCGTTTCCAGACTTTTCGGACACCCTGTATTTAACATTTTAACCGAAATTTATGTTTTTCGTTACACTTTTAAAAAAACCATTTTAAACAATGCATTTGTACAAGGTAATCAGGCAGATTTTTTTGTTTATGGAAATAAATTAAAGCATAAGCCATCCTTTTGAGATTTCTTTTTTTTGCATTTCTGTGAAGTTTTATGTCGATAAGATTTCCTCTTTTATATAATGTATGTATATAAGAACAGATTGATAGACAGAGCAAGGTAGATACTACAGCGTTTTATTAAAAATAAGAATAAACTGGTGGATTATGCTGGATAACATCTGGTAGATGGATATTTATTTTCTTAAATCTGTCTTTTTATACACTCTTCTATTAGATAAAAAAAGTTTCATGAAATTTTCAAGATACGCAAAGGTTGCTTGTTTGTTGTAATAAAATTTTCAAGTATACATTTTTATGGTAAAAGAAAGTTTATTTGGTGATTACATGGAGAATTTCTTTAACAAGGAATTTAATATATGATTTAATGATAAAACATGAACATGATCAAAGAATCGTTCTATCTTTCCAATTATGTGAAAGTACTCTAGAAAATAAATGACACAAAATATTTTTGCCGGAAATGACGTTTTCAGTGCCTGATAATTCATAAATTTCAAATTATCATAATTTAGTGAATTTTGGTCGTAAAAAATATGATTTTTAAAAATGTCCTTCTTAGACGCAGTGTAACATTTTTCGAAATATAAGTTATGGAAAAAGGGTGCTGTATAATAAATGAAATTTCGTATTATATTATGTATTCAGACCGTTGGGAAAAAAAATGCCATATCTGAAAGCTATTCTTGATCAGTATAATTTTTGCAATTGGAAGTATTTATAACCCGAACGGTTTAAGAGATATACGCCATTACCTGTATTTTGAATCATCGGGTATATAAAGGGCGGCGCTTGGAAAGTCGGTCCGTGCGTTTACAGGGAGATCATTTTTTTAAAACAATATGTATAGATCTTTCCATTTGCTTATTTTATTTATTTATTTATTCGTAAACAGATAAGCAATGTTTATATAAATGCATTTGTCTACATGTACGAACATGCGGCAAGCAGACGGGCCAGTTTTTCGTGAGCAACCCTGTATATTAATTTAAACGCTAAATCAAAACTCAATGCACATGTAATGAGGCAATGCTAACAGTTTGGAAAGTAAAAAAATGAATATTAAATTGACGAGATGAACAAAGAATCTCAGGCTGCATTATGAGGGACCATATCAGGCGTAAGTCTCAGATTGCGATCCAAAAATATGAAGTTTCTCCTATGAGACGTGCTATTTTAGCTGAAATACTATTTCATGTTAACCAATCTTCACGCAGACTAGAAAAAAACTATGAAATAGATTAAAAAATTATAGAACAAACAAAATTTATTAATCGAAAAATAAGATATTTCATCTCTGCATTGCAGCCACGTACGTAGACGTTCTCTACATCCATGATTACAGGAAATAGAAGATTTTTGTTTTACAAACTTACCGGAAAAAAATATAGCCATCTAGCATGCGAGTAGAGTTCAGATAAGAATTCCGCAAATCCAGCCCTAGATATTGGCAGTGAAAAATATCTGAAGGGGTTTTTCGTCATTCAGTTCAGAATTGGCTAACAAAAATGAGGTGATAAGTACAGAGTGAATTGAATGAAGGCATATAGAAAATTAACAGAAAAAATTAAATTCAAGATAATCAAGGATGCGTAAAACTAAATAAGAGTATGATTTGATAATATATTTGATTTATTTGATGAATAAAGATTTTATTTATTTTATCTTATTTTTAGAAGACGTTACAGAGACGGATTACTTACCTCCCAGGCTTAGAATTGTCTATTTTGTGGGCCTCTTCCCCTCCCTCAATATATAATACAATTTTAGAACAATTTTGAATCTTTTGTTATTTAACATTTAATTCTATGTTATGTTAATGTTCTATAAGGATTTTCTTTAAAAATAAATTAAAAGTATATTTACAAATGCATTTTTATACAGACAATTCTATGAAATCTCATACTCTAAACAATCTTTCTTAGTTAATTTTACCAGAGTAAATTTCACATTGCATATAAAATGCAACTTTGTTTTAATATTACAAATCACAATGTTTTTTTTTTCATTTTTCTACTAAAACGTTATAATTGAACATGAACCCATTGAACACAGTACGTGTGATTTAATGTATATTGTTTCTAGATTGATTAGTTTTTCTGCCACTTACTTGTGACCTTAAGTATTTCTTGGTTCATTTTAGAGATTAAAAAAACAATTCTCTCCAGGAAAATTAATAATATTTCATGATAAATTACTTTTAAAACATGTGTAGGTTTTAGTTAAGACTTCATAAAGTTTGCTTTGTTACCCAAAAATTGTAACATCTTTTTCATCTTGGATATTTCTTTAAAATGAATCATAGAATAAATCCGAAGGGTGTTCTTTTGTTACGACTTTTGCCAACTTTTTCAGTGTCTACATATTAATATTTAGAAAATTGGATAAAAATCTATACAAATTACATATGGATTTGCATTCCACCTGACGGTTATCTAATTGCATCAATTGTAATCTAAAATCTGCGTATAAACATTCATTTAGAAATTACCCAAAGGCGTAATTTTTTTCTCCAGTATTTCATCTGGTTTAATTAAAGCTAGCTTTACATTTCTATTGTTCTTTAAATGATGTAGTGCTAGATTTTAACTGCTTCAAAATGCTGAAAAGAACCTTTAAATCGAAGCTCCGGTGGGTGTTGATATGAAGATTCGTAAGAGTTTTGCGGATTCGTTTAAATTAAGTTGTGAATTCGTAAGTTTCCGATTCACTTCATTAATTCTTTCTAATATTGGAACTGCAAATGATACAAATTATTGAGCACTTCCGGGATTCCAATTTGCTTCCGAGACTTCTTTGTTCTTGATTTGCATTACCTTCTCTTCTAGATTATCAGCAATAATTTTCAGTGCCGTACTGATTTTTTTATCTCCCTAAATGAGTACGGTTATGGCATTTGCGCGAGCGAACAATCCACTTTAGTTCAGTTTCTTTATAGTTAGACATCTTCTAAGCTCAAGTAAAATAATTTACCATTGATGTGTTTGTGTTGAAATACTAAAACAAAAATACATAAGAGCTCAACAAAATCAAACTGGTGTGACGTTGCCAACGCAAAGTTTTTTATATATCATTGTAATTAAAATAATTCATAATTGGACAAGCGCAGTTAATTACCAACTATAATCTGCAACAAAAAAATCGACGCACCAAGAAGAAATTGCCCTATTGCAAGGGAATTTCGCATTCAAAGGGGATTCGACCGAGCAAGCCAATGATTAAACATTTATGGCCAACGAGTGGAATAGCGGGAGCGAGTGCATCGGTACTGCTCATCCAGCAGGATATATAAGGAGCGATTCTCGATTTAATGTTCAAAAGTGCTGTTGCATTTCAACTACGGATATCTTACGTCGACGGTAAAAATGCCTTACCGAAGTATTCGTAATCATTGTAGAGCATATTTCACAGTTTAAAAGAGGTCGTGTCTTCGGTTTTAAAGAGGCTGGATGGGAAAATTGAAGAGTCACTAGAAATATCGACGGGGTCAACAACAGTAGTGTTAAGCGTCAGGAGGCAGCGGTCGATCTAGGAGCACAACAGGACGGAAACAAAAGCACCGGATCGGACTGTTAAAACGCGCGTTTGTTTTTTTGTGATTTCCTACACTGTGACGTGACAAAGCGATCTTAGAAAGAAAGAAATAACCAGTTATGAAACAGCAGGTCGGTGCGACCCCTCCACAAACATTGCAGGACATTAAACGGCGCTATTACGGACGCTTGTGCCAACGTGTCACGATCTAAGCTCCAACGTGTGCAACGTGAAATTCAAACAAACATCCAAATATGCATTGCAGCTGACGGTGAGAAGTTTGAAAATCTAAAATAAAGGTATATTATTGTAACTAGTTGCTTTTTTTCTTTCTAAGATCGTTTTGTCACGTCACAGTGTAGGAAATCCCGAAAAGACAAATGCGTGTTTTAACCGTTCTATTCTTCGTATTAATGTCCACAATGTGTCTTTTCGTACTAAATCGATGATGCTCTACAACTTTGTAAATCACTTTATTTCTCTATCTCTTTCCGTTTTAGAGATAGGAATGCTAACTCCGCAACATTCTACCAGGTGGCGCCGTAGGCGGTGTGATATTTTCCCATATCCCAGCTGAGTTACTTTACTATTGACCTCAGGAGTTGTCGGGTCAGATCAAACGAAACGATCGATTCCCGATGCTGAATGGCGTGGACATTTTAAGAACAATAACCGAGACTGCCTGGCACCTAGTCCGACACTAACGGATTGATTACTCTCCTTGTGAGGTCGCAGATGGAGAGATTCCCAGAGACTTTCGGACGCCAAGGGAAGTCCTTTAAAATCTGGGAATGAGAACCAGAGATCCACTACGATAGGCTGCCGTAAGTTTAAGAGGCCGGGAGGAACCTGCCCCCGCCCCCCTTTTTTTCGGAGGCGAGAGGAAGAAGAGAAGACGAGAGGAGATGGTTCTTCGGAGGCAAAAGGGTAGGACGTGACCCTGAAAAGGTAGAGTCTGGCAGTGAAGCGAGAGCGAAGTGAAACGGAGGAGCGATCCGTCTCGATCACCCAAGGACACCCTGTCCTGTTTAATTTGTATCACCGAATACAGAGAACGGAAATTAAGTTTGGAACGAGACTGTCTGGTGTAGAGACCTAAGGAGAAATTAGAGGACTTTATGGAACTCGTTTATAATCACCGGCACCCACGCATTTCATCTTATTTTATTTTGTTCTATTTTATTTAAATAATGAAACCTGTAGAAGGAATGCTCTGTCTTTCGAGCTTCGAATAAAAAAACTTTTCTTTCTACAAATCAACTTGAGTAATTACTCCGGTTAGCCACAGCTACCAGTTCGAATTTTTATAAATCCCGCCGGAGTTTTTACAGATGGTGGCAGCGGTGGTATTTAAAGTGGTGAAAGAAACGTGCGTGACAAAGTTTTATGAATTCGGGGCAGAGTAGGACAACTCGCCGAATTTCTTCAGAATCTACACCAGCCGTTGGGAACCTGAATCTACATACCGAATCGGGGCAGAGCAGGACAACTCGCCGAATTCGTACAGAATCCTGTGATAGAGAGACAGATTCCGCTGAATCGAGGAAGATCCACCGACCCCAAAGTGACCCGCCAAAACCAAGGCAGAGACCCCAGCTGATCTGAAACTGCATCCGCTGAACCAGAAACCAGAAGCATCCGAACTTTGCTGACAGTGTGGAGAGAAAAGAAAGCAGAATCACCGCCGAGAATCGCAGACAGAGCTATACCCAGGTGAGCACTTGTTTTATTCTCAGTGGAGGCTTAATGTGTATATTTTTAATTTTGGACAGGAAGCAATTTTTCTTTAATTATTTGTGTTCGGTAATATAAGTAAAAATTTTAAATATTAATTACCAACAGATGTTTTTGTGTGTTGAAGGTAAATTAAAAGAGTAACAAACTTTAAATTCATCTTGTTTCTAGTAATTGAAAAATTCTTTTAATCTTTTTAATTAAAAATTTTTTGTTTGGTGAAAAGCAAATTATGTTAATTGTATTTTTCGGCCGAAATTTTTAATGTGCTCTCTTATTTTGAAGATTGCTAAGGAATTAAATTTTGAATTTAAAGAAGTTGTAAGATTAAGGTGAAGTCTATTAGTAATTCAGTTAAGTTAAAGTAAGATATATGTTTTTTTTGGCAAATTGTAGCCTATATGTGGAATTGGTTTGCTTGTAATTCAAAATTTTAAAAATCTGTGACCTGCGATCAAAATTTCATGAATATTGATTGTATTTTGTGTCGAGCAGAAACTACTGTATTTATTTTTATGTTGTTTTGGGGGTGAAAAAAATTGTGTATTTTTTTTTATTGCATTTATGTGCGGGAAATTGGAATTAAATTGTGTTAGAATTTAAAATTAGTGATTATGGCAGGCATATCAGGATTTCGAAAATGCGATCTGCAAACCCTTGCGATAGAATTTGAAGTAGAGGTTTTGTCAAATGATACAATTCCTAAATTGGTTAAAAAGATAACGGAGGCCCCTGATTATGATGAGACTATGGCGTTAAACCAATTAAAGTTGATTGAAGAAGACCGTGTAGAGAGATCGAAATTGGAAAAAGATAAAATTGAGAAAGGACATGAGCTCGCGAGAATTAGGGCGGAACGGGAAAATGATACTTTAACGTTATCATCTAGTCAAATAGAAAGGGAACCTAAAATTCTGTTAAAAAATGTGTTACCTAAATTTGAAATGGGAAAATCGGAGATTTCCTTATATCTCAACTTATTTGAGAGACAGGCATTAAAAGCGCAATTAGATAAGTCGCAATGGGTAACAAATTTGCTAGGTTTACTTCTTATAGAATTGACAGAAGTTATTCTTAGAGAACCACCAGACGAAACGGACAATTTTGATTTTGTGAAGGGTAATTTTCTCGAAAGGTTTAAAATTAGTGCAGAAGACTTCAGAATCAAATTCGTAACAACACCACGGACCGAAGAAAAAAATTGGAAAGATTTTTCGTATGAAATTACGAATTATTTCGACCAATGGTTAAGCGGTATTCAGGTGTCTGAATTTAGTCAACTTAGGGACCTGATAATTACTGACCAGATCAAACGGAAAGTGCCCTCTGAAATTAGACAACATTTCATAGATTCCTGGAGTGATTTAATTACGCCCGGGGAATTAACCCAAAAACTAGATCATTATGAGGCGGCTAGAAGAACAGAGATGAAACAGTCCCCGCCTAGATATCCAAATAACGGCAAACAGGTTGAGGGAAACAGATTGGTAGATAGACCAGAGACAGAACCCCAAAACGCGGAAATGAAAAGAAATTGGAGGGAGAGGGAAGATAAAAAAGATAGAGATATAATTTTTGATAAGCGAAAAGACAGGTCTTGTTTCCATTGTGGTAGTTTTTCTCATATCCGCAAATTTTGCCCCAAACTAAAATGGAGTAGTGAAATACCTGAAGTGGTTAATCGGTTGGCTGACCTCGATGAGTTAAACGAAATGTTCCAGCCCCATTTAACACAAGGGATTATAAATAGGAAAGAAATGAAAATTTTTAGAGACACGGCTACGTCGCTAGATTTAATTAGTGCCAACCAGGTGACCCGAGAACAATACACAGGGAGAGTCGTGTGGGTAAAGCAACCGTTACAAAATGATTTAAAATGTCTACCCCTCGCAGAAATAGAGCTTAATCTGTGTGATTTAGGAAAAAGAGTTAGGGTTGGGTTGGGTTGATTATTGACGGCCAATTATCGACACCAGGGATATAGGCCCGGGGGGAGTGCCCTTCGTGGGGGTCTTTCTAAGGGAACCCAATCCGCATTTACGCATGGAGAAAATCCACGGCTCGAAAGAAAACCACGAAAACTCCGAGCGATTAGGCCGACGGGCGCGATTGGGATCGAACCCAGCACCTCCCGTCTACCAGCTTCGAGAGCACAACCTCTCAGCCACTGGTGGGGCGGAAAAAGAGTTAGGACTTACGCAGGTATTGTCGATGCAGACATAGAAATGGATTATTATTTATTGGGAAGCAAAACGCAAAATTTGCTAGACAGAATGAAACCGAAACCGCCTGTTAGCTTTGGGAGTGCAGCACCGAAAAAAAGGCACAGGAGTGACCGCCCAATTCCCCCCAACCCCACGAACCGCTTAGTTTCGGCTTATCAAAAGAATGAAGTGAGAAAACCGGACAGGAAGGAAAAGAAAATCTTTGTTCCCTTTCCCCTTAGCCAACGTGCAGGAGTAACGCATTGTGAATCTTCCATTAAAACGAAATTCCCGACGACCCCGATCCGCACGACACCCAAATCAAGGATGAAGGAAGAGGGTTATAAAGATAGAGCGAGGGTGTCTTATTTAAGGAATGAAATCCGGGAAAGTAAGCATGAGGAAAAAAATAAAGACACAGTCTTAAAGCGAAAGGAAGAGTTTAGGTTTAAATCTTCGGGACAGAAAACAACAAAGGGGGTAAACCGTTATTGTGCGTTGGGAAGAAAACGAAAAAAGTTTTTCGGATCTAATTGGTTAGAAACCCCAGGATACATATCGCCGCGTAACGAAACTAAAGGCAGCGATGTTAAGCAGATGAAAAACGACGCCGGAAATGACATCCGACTAATTAGAGATTTTGGAAAAAGGCAGGATATTCGCAGATCCTTAGGATATAGGCCAGGGATACCAAAATCCACATGTACACTGTTTAAGTAGAATGGAATAAATAACATTCCACTCAGTAATTTTGTATATAGTTTTTAATTTTGTAATTGAAATAATTGTGTATTTGAATCATGCAATGAATATTGAAATTTAATTTAACGATGTGAGTCTGTAGAGTGTATTGTAAACTTGTGAATAATAATGTTTAAGGTAAGCCTCTATTGAGAATTAACTTGTGTATTGGGTATGTATGGAAGGCTAGCGCACCAGTAATGATGTAAGATTTTTCAAATGCTTGAAAAATCTCAACTGCTGGAGGGGGTAATGCTGTGATATTTTCCCATATCCCAGCTGAGTTACTTTACTATTGACCTCAGCAGTTGTCGGGTCAGATCAAACGAAACGATCGATTCCCGATGCTGAATGGCGTGGACATTTTAAGAACAATAACCGAGACTGCCTGGCACCTAGTCCGACACTAACGGATTGATTACTCTCCTTGTGAGGTCGCAGATGGAGAGATTCCCAGAGACTTTCGGACGCCAAGGGAAGTCCTTTAAAATCTGGGAATGAGAACCAGAGATCCACTACGATAGGCTGCCGTAAGTTTAAGAGGCCGGGAGGAACCTGCCCCCGCCCCCCTTTTTTTCGGAGGCGAGAGGAAGAAGAGAAGACGAGAGGAGATGGTTCTTCGGAGGCAAAAGGGTAGGACGTGACCCTGAAAAGGCAGAGTCTGGCAGTGAAGCGAGAGCGAAGTGAAACGGAGGAGCGATCCGTCTCGATCACCCAAGGACACCCTGTCCTGTTTAATTTGTATCACCGAATACAGAGAACGGAAATTAAGTTTGGAACGAGACTGTCTGGTGTAGAGACCTAAGGAGAAATTAGAGGACTTTACGGAACTCGTTTATAATCACCGGCACCCACGCATTTCATCTTATTTTATTTTGTTCTATTTTATTTAAATAATGAAACCTGTAGAAGGAATGCTCTGTCTTTCGAGCTTCGAATAAAAAAACTTTTCTTTCTACAAATCAACTTGAGTAATTACTCCGGTTAGCCACAGCTACCAGTTCGAATTTTTATAAATCCCGCCGGAGTTTTTACAGCGGTTTCATTGAGTAGCGGATGGCTATTTGACTATACCTAGACACTACTTTTATGAATATAGCAGCAGCCGTTCCGAAGTTAAGAGGGTGGCAATGGACTTTAGTGGGCATACTGTATATACACAATACATTTCACATTGTCAGAAATAACTGTAAATTCTTGACGTTTTAACAGTTTTTTAAAAGTTACAGATGTTTTTTTATGTGTTATGTAACCTTTATAGTTGTTAAAAAATAGAATATACCAATTTTAAACTAAAAAATCCTTAGCATTTTATAATTCTTCTCCATATTCCATTATTTGTAAAAGTAGAAGACTCTTTTATGTAGCCATATTTTTCATATACGATGAACCGGAAATCATGAATCACTTTTGCGTTTGCTCTCACTTATTTTAATGCGCGATACCTGATTTTGATTGATGGCATAAAATTCCTGAAGTTGGAGTATGAAAAAAGAAGTTGTCCTGCATTATAAATTGCGTTAGAAAAATATATTTAAAAAGTAGTGACTATCAGAGAAGCAGTATAAATGTTATAATTGTTAAGCATAAATTTCTAAAATATAAAATGTAGGCCTCATTGATGTTAATGAAATGCAGCAATTACGCTTGAAAATAGTGAAAAAAATTAAATAAATCTATAATAATAAAAGACAAGTTACTCTGTGCGTGTGTGCGTTTGTGTGGTTCCGATGGCTAGCAAAATCTAGCGCACCCAGAACTCTGAAAACCCAGATTTAGGTTGTCCAAAACTTCTCCTGGTACACCTGTGAATCAGAATTTTAATATTTTGAAAATTAGCCGAAATATTAATTAATATCCACAAAGAACTTTCATTTCGATTGGTTGGTTGTATAGAGTATTCGCAAAAATAATTAATTAAATAAACCATGGTAGGGATCATTGCGAGTCGAGTGTTTCGAATCGATGGATCAGAGATTATATGGCATGTAGACAATCAACTTAATTATTAACCGTTGCCAAATGCTAAAAACTTAATTTTAAAAGATTTTATCGGATTTTAACGACTTAATCAATGATAATAAGCTGGGTTTAAAGTTTTATTTTTATTTTTATTTATTTATTTTTTTACATGACAATTATTTATTATGATAGAGACTATTAATGCAGAAAACTTTATTTAAAAGATTATTTGTTATATTTGCGGGGATGGAAAGGGGTGGGCGTAAACGACTTTTTATTAAATATCGCATTTATTGTATTTGACTTCGCGCCACCTGGTGGCGGCATTTTCCTTAGTTGACTCCATTATAAATACATCCAAATCTACAGCTCTGATTTCAATAGAACTAATTACATTTAACAAGTTTAACATTTTTAGCTTCATCCGTAACTTTTAATTGCTGTTTTATATAGAAAATACTGCTATTTTAGAATAACAGTTTTCGTAAAAATTAAATTTATGTTCCTAATAAAAGTACACAGCTCATATTCAGTTTATGCATACCAGCAGTCAAAGTTACTGATTTGTTGTCGAGCACATGATCGCGTGCCTCCCGGCGGCCCCTCCCTGAAGGGTTTTTTTCTAACTGCGCTTTATTTCCATAACTCAATTAATAATGTTTCGAACTTCTACAAACCAGTTCCATTTTTCTAAATTATCATAAAAATCAGCATTCACAGCTTCAGGGTGTATTTCTCGAAATCAGTTACCAGTATTTCGGAATAATAGTCTAAACCAAATTTCAAATTATGCTCCTAGCTTAACCAAATGAATCAATCTTTAAAGAGGCATAGTGGTTCTCCTAATTTGTCATTTCCTGAAAGGCGCTTGAACAACCGCTCCTCTCCGGCCCCTCCCTCAAGGCTTTTTCTCTAACTGTAACCTGTTTCCATATCTCAGCAACTAATTTTCCGATTTCAGCGCAACCGATTCCAAACATTATATTTAACTTTAGTAATCAACCTCCTTAACATTAAAATAAATTTATGAGTAGCTGGTACCACTATCTAAGAATAAGAGTCTAAGACAAATTTCTAATTAAGTTCCTAGCTTAACCAAACGAACGAATTTTTAAAGATGCATAGTAATTCTCCTAATTAGTTATTTGCTGAAGGACACTTGAACATCCACTCCCTCCCGGTACTTCTTTAAGGTTTTTTCTCTAACTATGCCCCGTTTCCATAACTCAGCTACCATCTTTCCGATTTCAACGCAAGTGATTACAAACATTATAATTAACTTAATAGTCACCTTCTATAGCATTAAAGAAAATTCATGAGTAGCAGTTACCACTATTTCCGAATAATAGTTTAAGACAAATTTGTAATTAATGTCCTAGCTTAACCAAACTAACGAATTTTTAAAGATGCATAGTGATCCTTCTAGTTATTTATTTGCTGAAGAGTACTTAAACATCCGCTCCCCCGGTCCTTCCTTCAAGGTTTTCTCTCTAACTATGCCCCGTTTTCATAACTCAGCAACTATATTTCGGATTTTGACGCAACTGATTCCAGCTTAACGTAATAGTCATCCTCTATAACATTAAAATAAATTTATGAGTAGCGGTTACCAGTATTTCCGAATAATAATTTAAGCCAAACTTCTAATTATGTCCCTAGCTTAACGAAACTGACGAATTTTTAATGCGACATAGTGGTTCTCCTAATAAGTCATTTGCTGAAGGACACTTGAACATCCCCCCCCCCGGCACCTCCCTCAATGTTATTTTCTCTAACTGTGCCTTATTTCAATAACTCGTCTAATAATGTTCCCATCTTCTCCAAACAAGCTCAGTTTTGTAGCATGCCTACTATACGGTGCCGCAGGCAGCGGGGACCTGTGTCAGAGATTAGTTCAGAAAGAGGTTTGTTTCGAACAGAATGCTCCCCTGGCGGTGGAAGGTGTAAATAAAAGACTTTCCGGATCGTACGAGCATGCTCGGTATACGGTGCCGAAGCCATCGGAGACCCGGGTCAGAGTTTCGTTTTACGAGAGATTTAAGTTTATTACACGGGCACGGGCAACGCCCGTCGGGTCAGCTTGTTAAACATAAAATAATGTAAAAAAATAATTGATATGAAACTAATTTGAAGAAGATTATTTAAATGGCACTACTATATGTTAATTAATCAAATGAATGAATGGTTTATTTTCTTTATTAGTAACTATAGAGAGTTATGAAATATACCTTTTATATTTCATCCTTAAATTCTTATTTTTAGTATAAACACATTTTTGGTTACCTAAATAATATCAATAAAAAGTTTTCGTAATTCTTAATATAACGTTAAAAAAGCTTACTCTAGATACCCTTATACCTTAAGATGTTGTTAACCAATGACTTTTTGCAGTAATTTTATATTTAAAAAATCTGACGATGTTTGCATAAAACACATTGTCAAGTGCTTGTGCCTTTGTGTAGGTACTTACATATTTAAATAAACTTTAATATTTAATGGGTGCAAGAAACGCAATTGTAAAACACTAAAAAACATTAAAATATTAAAAAGCAATAATTATTTTAGTAGAATCCATTTAATATTTTACTTAAGACAAATGTAACTGACGGAAATATCATTAAAGCATGCTCTTGGTCTGAAAGATTTAAACATTAAACTGAATTCTATTAATGCTTATTCAATTGCTATGTAAATGAAAAAGCATTTTTAATTTAGATAGTAATAAAAATACTTTGAAATCTAAATCTCAGAAAAAATAATTTGAAGAACGTGGTGTAGTAATAACAATGACAACAAAATATATGTTTAGTAATATGTCATTCTTTAGAATCGAATTGTTAATATGAACATATTTTCAGGAATAAGAACTAGTAATCGAAGTACTTCAAGCACCTTTATATAATATTTAAAAGTTCTTATAAAAAAGGAAAGAAGACCCTTTCATAAAAATTTTTTCCCACGAAACATTAGATATTCTGTGAATATAAACATGTAAATTGGAATGCAAAAATATACATACCCCTTAGAATTTGACAATTCTGTAAAACATGTTAATTTTTGTGAAAAGAAAAATACATTAGATGAATGTCAGTGGTAATTGAAACAATACAAAAGGGAAAAAATGCATATGTAATTAATGGCATTGGAAAAAATAAACAGAAGATGTGATTTCTTGCCAATGCAAAAGTATACATACCCGGCATAAAAAAGAGTTTAATGGGTTTTTTGTGTGTGTTTACAAAAGGAAACTAATGATTACAAGGACGTCCGTGACGTCGGATGATGTCATAAATCCGGGATGACATGCATTCAATAAGATTTATCAACGCAGATTTGTCAATTTCATCCCAGGCTTTAAATATTGATTCACAGAGCTCATTTTTGCTTTCATATTGTTGTTGAGGGCAGGGATTTCGCGAACTAAAACTCTCCACACGTTCTCCATAGGATTGCAACATGTGCAACACAGTGGCCATTTCAAAACATTAACTTTTTGTTGTTTCAACCAATCACATGTACAGCGACTGTTATGTACTGAGGCATCGTCGTGCTGAAAAATGAACTTTACTTTCCTTAATCACCGGAGATACGGGATAAGGTGGATTTGCAATATCTGTTGCTACTCAATACTATCCATTTTTGATGTTGTGAAGGCCAGCTGAAGCTTACCACGAGCAGTGAATGTTTCCCATATCATTAAACTACATCCTGCAAAGCTTCTTTTAGAAAAGTACCTCTGTTCCTTTTTTAAATCTCACCAGTAATATGCGAAACCATCTGGTCCGTTGAAATTCAATTTCTTTTCGTCACTAAAAATAATCTGAAACATAAAAGATTCATTTGTAACGTTTACTTTTTTATGCTTAATTAGAGAAGAATGGAGAGCACTCACTGCTCGTAGTGAGCTTCAACTGGCCTTCACAACATCAAAAATGGATAATATTGAGTATCAACAGATATTGCAAGACAACCTTATCCCATACCTCCGGCTATTAAGGAAAGTAAAGGTCACTTTTCAGCACAACAATGTGCCAGTATATAGCAGTCGCAGTACATGTGATTGGTTTAAGCTGCAAAAAGTTAATGTTTTGAATTGTCCATATTTTTGCCCAGATTGCAATCCTATGGAGAACCTGTGGGGAATTTTAGCTCGCAAAATCTATGCTCACAACAAACAATATGAGAGCAAAAATGAGCTCCCTTAATCAATATTAATAGCCTAAGATAAAATTGACAAACATACGTTGATAAATCTTATTGAAAGCTTGCCATCCCGGATTTATAACATCATCTGACGTCACGGACGTCCTTGTAATTGTTAGTTTCCGTTCGTAACCAAAAAACAAACATTATTTTTTTCCCCTTATGCTGGGTATGTATATTTTTGCATTGGCAAGAAACCACATTCTGTGTTTTTTCCCTATGCTATTAATTAAATATGCATTTTCCCCCTTTTGTATCGTTTCAATTACCACTTACATTCATCTAATGTATTTCTCTTTTCATAACATATTTTTCAAAATTGTCAAATTCTAAGGAGTATGTATATTTTTGCATTGCAGTGTATTAGATGGTGTTAAATGAGAATTTAAAAATTTTCTTTATCTTCCATTTATTTAAATTAATATGTAAAACAAAACTGATTTGGGACAGTAGGAAAACGAACAGTATGCTTTTAAGATGAAGGTATATGCTTAAAATAAGATTGTTCTCTGTTAATTTAAAAGCTCCATAAATTATCTTTGATATAAAAAAGCATTTTATTCTCGAATACAGCATGTTTTAAAATAAAACAGAATTTTTAATGTAAGAAAGAAGATTATCTAAAGAAAATAATACATAAAAAATTAATATTTAAAAGTGTTTCATGCGATTTCTAGAAGATTGAAAATCAATGATTACTTCAATATAGGCCCAGCTTCTAAAATTATACAAATATGTGCATTCGTTTTGACATACATCAATTATTAATAAAATTACAGGAATGTTGTTGGACAAGTTTTTTTATTCTTCCTTGACTATTGCATTTTATAACTATAACTTTGGTAATTAAACTTTTTCTGCAAACTGATATCCTTTTTTCCGAAAAATAAAACCATTCTCGTGTTTCAAAAATATCAAAGTGATTGGAGGAAAATTAGTTCGTGTGGAGCATTTTAGCCATTGGTTACAGGTGGAGATTTTTAAAATGCGTAAAATTAGTTAAACAAGAAAGAAAAACTAATGCGTCCAGCATAGATTATGAAACATTTTCGTACACTTCCAGAATACTTTTACAAAACTTCGCTGTTTAATATTGTAAATAAAACACGTAAGTAAACACTTTAGAAAACGCATAATATATATGTAAAACAGATTTCAGCTATTATCGCCCATAGACGAAAATATGTAACAATTCTTTTATGCAGCCCTGTATATGATCTATTGAGTTGTATACTTTCTATATAGTATGCTAAAATTTAGTTTAGTAAGAAAGCACATAACACAGTTAAAAATTCCCCTTCAGAAATTTCTAACAATAGATGGAAACATATTTGAATTATATTTTTTACAGCCCTGTATATTACCTACAGATTTTTATACACGCCACATATTAAGCTAAAATTTAATTCAGACAAAAAAAAAAAAAAAAAAAAAAAACGTTTAAAACTGCTCAAATCACACTGCCAGAAATTATCGTCCGTAGGCGGCCATGTATCCATTTTTTCCCGTGGTCTTTTATATAATTTTATTTATATTGTACAGACATCTTACTGGACAAATTTATGCAAATTATTAAAATGCTGAAATACTTATGAATAATCTGTCCATCATTCGCCCAAACAAATTTTATATGGGTGGTATATTTAGTTAACTATTAATTTTAATCATTTGCAACTGTATATAAATAATAATAAATGCTTTGGTAACGGGAAACGCGAGCTTAAATTAAACATGAACACTCACGTTATAAAAATATTAGAACTTAATTAAGAATAAAATTAAGATTGCGCTGTAAACTTTTAGTAAAATTTCTAATAATTATGATCCTTCCGCTAAAAGAAATTATAATTAAGAATTAACATTAATTACCATTAAAATATCATAATTATAATTCACGGGAAACAGTTAACTTAAACATGCATGTAAAGAAAGAAAAAAAAATTAACCTAAAAGAATTACACACAAATGAACCATGATGATTTAAGGAAATACCAGAATTATTTTAATTAAAATTGTTTTTTTTACATATTAACATTATATACAAGATTAAAGAAAAAGAAAGGACAAAGCATAATCGCTTTCGTAATTTAACTCAGCTACTACGCTGATTACATTTTAATTCGTTAAGTAGAATTATCATTTTGCTAATTAAAAGTAACATATTAACATTAATAAAACCCTTGTAGATTATCAACATTTACAAGTATAATTAATTACTGGGCCGGGTTTCATAAAGTCATCTCCCTATTTTTTTAATGAATATAAAACAAAACATAATTGAGCCAATAAATCAATTTCCAGAATGATCATACCTTTACATCCGTTA
Source organism: Maratus michaelseni (assembly GCA_963931845.1). Lineage (NCBI taxonomy): Eukaryota > Metazoa > Arthropoda > Arachnida > Araneae > Salticidae > Maratus > Maratus michaelseni. The sequence goes on along the minus strand of OZ007586.1, from coordinate 255,092,147 downwards.
AATGAAGATGCGGTGCTCTAGTCTTTGATGGCCTCGTCATCATGTTTCTTTTTATCACTCATTATAAATAATTTTTATTAGGATCAATCAAGATCAAACATGTCCACTAATTAATAATTTGATTTCAAAATCAAAATTGAATAAATTCGTAAGAGCAAATTGAAATAACCATTCCCGGTGAAACAATTCTTCTACAAAAAAATTAAAGCGTGAGATATTATATTAAAACTTCTCATCTGGAAGCGGCATAGAGAATATTTGTTGATGCTTCTCATCTGAAAACGGGAGAGAGAATATTTATTGATGCTTCTCATCTGAAAGCGGGAGAGAGAATATTTTATACTAGAAAAACAAAAATACAAGATACCACCCTATGCAAATTGCATGGGCCTGCATAATTAAAAGAAATGGTACTATTAGTTAGAAAACTGTCTCTAACATTATATAGAGAGGACTTATCATTGCACTTTACAAAAATCATACTAGTAATGATGTGACTACTTGCGTGAGGGTTCTCCAGGTCAGCATCATAAAATAACTCATCAGTTTTATTAGTTTAAGTGCTTTTGGTTTTATTATGGGCCTTAAATTGCCTTATCTTTACCTATTGTGTTCCTTACGTCAAATTGGAGACATTGAGTAGCCTTCCTTCCACGATGGCTGGTCCACATCCCGAGTCAACTTGCTCGATGACGAAAAATCATTGTCTTATTGAATAAAATATTAATTACTATAATAATAATTGCCGAAACGTCAGTGAAAGCTCACTGTGGAGATGCAAAAAGTTTTTGGTTTCTGTCTGTCTGTCTGTTCCGCGATAACTGCCGTAAAAACATTCGATTAGGTTGATTTTTGGTGAGTATGTTGGCGAGGTACCCGGAATTAGCTGTATAGTTTTTAGTTATATTTGGTTCATTCGTTCGAAAAATATAGAACATTTATTTTTAGGTCATAATGCTTTTCAATGGGAAGTCAGACGATTTATTTAAGTGTTAACATTCACCGAAAAGAAAATGTCGCATTGGGATAATTGAAAATGCTAAATTATGGATTCTAAATTTACGAAATTGAGATCATAATTTAATCCTATCGCTTTGAAAATTTGCCAATATATTTATTAGAGTTTCGAAATTAATTGCATAAAATATAGGGAAATGTTATGCAAAAATATGTTAAATTCATGGATTTTTTTTTTTTAGGCTGTATAAATGAGTATACATATAATCTTTCACACTTATATCTTTTTCATTTCGTATTTTCTTTCATTGTCTCGTCTATTAATGTACGATTGCCCAAATATTGTATTATTTTAGCTTATTATGACTTGTACAAGGATAAAATCGTACATTTCGGGGGAAATTGTAGCAATTTGGGCTCGATGATTCTGCTACAGTTACACAAATGTTTCATTAATTTATTTTTTCTAGTTGGAATTATCTTTTTTTATTTTTCTGTTCCGCGATAACTGCCTTAAAAACATTCGATTAGGTTGATTTTTGGTGAGTATGTTGGCGAGGTACCCGGAATTAGCTGTATAGTTTTTAGTTATATTTGGTTCATTCGTTCGAAAAATATAGAACATTTATTTTTAGGTCATAATGCTTTTCAATGGGAAGTCAGACGATTTATTTAAGTTTTAACATTCACCGAAAAGAAAATGTCGCATTGGGATAATTGTAAATGCTAAATTATGGATTCTAAATTTACGAAATTGAGATCATAATTTAATCCTATCGCTTTGAAAATTTGCCAATATATTTATTAGAATTTCGAAATTAATTGCATAAAATATAGGGAAATGTTATGCAAAAATATGTTAAATTCATGGATTTTTTTTTTAGGCTGTATAAATGAGTATACATATAATCTTTCACACTTATATCTTTTTCATTTCGTATTTTCTTTCATTGTCTCGTCTATTAATGTACGATTGCCCAAATATTGTATTATTTTAGCTTATTATGACTTGTACAAGGATAAAATCGTACATTTCGGGGGAAATTGTAGCAATTTGGGCTCGATGATTCTGCTACAGTTACACAAATGTTTCATTAATTTATTTTTTCTAGTTGGAATTATCTTTTTTTATTTTTCTGTTCCGCGATAACTGCCTTAAAAACATTCGATTAGGTTGATTTTTGGTGAGTATGTTGGCGAGGTACCCGGAATTAGCTGTATAGTTTTTAGTTATATTTGGTTCATTCGTTCGAAAAATATAGAACATTTATTTTTAGGTCATAATGCTTTTCAATGGGAAGTCAGACGATTTATTTAAGTTTTAACATTCACCGAAAAGAAAATGTCGCATTGGGATAATTGTAAATGCTAAATTATGGATTCTAAATTTACGAAATTGAGATCATAATTTAATCCTATCGCTTTGAAAATTTGCCAATATATTTATTAGAATTTCGAAATTAATTGCATAAAATATAGGGAAATGTTATGCAAAAATATGTTAAATTCATGGATTTTTTTTTTAGGCTGTATAAATGAGTATACATATAATCTTTCACACTTATATCTTTTTCATTTCGTATTTTCTTTCATTGTCTCGTCTATTAATGTACGATTGCCCAAATATTGTATTATTTTAGCTTATTATGACTTGTACAAGGATAAAATCGTACATTTCGGGGGAAATTGTAGCAATTTGGGCTCGATGATTCTGCTACAGTTACACAAATGTTTCATTAATTTATTTTTTCTAGTTGGAATTATCTTTTTTTATTTTTCTGTTCCGCGATAACTGCCGTAAAAACATTCGATTAGGTTGATTTTTGGTGAGTATGTTGGCGAGGTACCCGGAATTAGCTGTATAGTTTTTAGTTATATTTGGTTCATTCGTTCGAAAAATATAGAACATTTATTTTTAGGTCATAATGCTTTTCAATGGGAAGTCAGACGATTTATTTAAGTTTTAACATTCACCGAAAAGAAAATGTCGCATTGGGATAATTGTAAATGCTAAAATATTTTTTCTTCTTAAATTTCTGGATATTATTCAAACAGGTAAGTGTTCATATTTCATTTTGATTTTTGTTCCCCCATTTGTGTATGGTGTTTCTGTGTTGTCATATTAATTTATATATATGTGTGTGTGTTTGTCTTTGATATTAGAAATATAATTATAGAATATCTTTCATTATTTGAACTAAAATATGGATTAATTTTTATCCATTTCGGGTCGATTTTCGATTGAAGTGCGAGGTCGGGTTTAGGATCAACGGTTTTGTTTTGGGGTTTTACCGGGTTTTGTTTAACGTTGAGTAACTTTGAATTTTCGGGTTCGGGTCAGATGTATACCGACTCGTGCAGGACTTAAATGTTGAATAATAATAAAGTGTTATCACAAAAACACGAAAGCAAGAAACAATTTTTTTGAAGTGGGATTTATTTTATTTTCTTAAAAATTGCTTGTACTACATAGCTTGCTATCTGATTGCTACTTTGCAATCAGAGAAATTTTTTTTTATATTATTTTTCAATAACAACAGAATAAAAATATTCCTAAAATACATATAGGATTTTTTTCATGAAACTATTAACTTTTGATATCCAAACTTCTGATGTTATCCATAAAAAGTACTCTTCAACGGGTTGTACGCTATGTAGTACTGACAAAAGTATATTAATAAATGATAACGAAAAGCAACGAAAAGTAATATTTCCTGTGCGTCTGATTCAAAGCATTTTATTACTAACAATAAGATAAGAATATATATTTTATCTTTTTCTTAAAAATGGAACAATCGCGATATCTGCTCACACCCACAAATCTCTATAAATATTTATTATATATAAGCTTGAAATCAAATATTTTCCAGTCTTAAAATGTTATTTCGAGCTACAGATTATAGAGTACATCATGCAGAAATCCCTTTCTTGAATATGTAAGTGCTTCCCGCAAATATCGATTTACGAAAAAAGGGATATTGGAGACAAACAAAATCTTTCGAAATGTAAAATATGTAACAAAATTTCTCTTTAGGTAAAAGAAGATTTAGAGAAAGAATGATAGATTAGAATGATTTTATATTGCTACTGGTTCAAAAAAACAATTTGTCTTAGATATCTTGAAGTAATGCGAGAAATAAATTACTATAATGCTAATGCTGTCCTGTTTATCATACATATTTCGCAAATTAATTTAGAGAAATTTAAAACTAATTAAGCAAATTATTATCGACCTAAAAAATAACAAATAATTCAAAACTTCCAAAATTTTCATATAATATATATGTTCAAAGAGAGGCACGTAACACGACATATTTAAGTAAAAAATGAACAATAAATGTTACACAGGGTAAATGCATCAGCGGTGGACACTGTACCAGTAGTGGACACTTTAAAATTTAAACTCACTCAAATAATGGGCTTTGAAAATAACTCAGAGGTTTCCACCATATGCGGAATTGTTATTGAGCTGCTAAAGTAAATAATTTCGCCCTTTTTAAAACATTTCTGCAGGAATTCCAACGTGTCTGTGAAGCAGACAGACGTTCACTACTGAGTTTTGCGTGTCCACTACTGAGTTTTGCATTTCCACTACTGGCGCAGTTTTAGCTCTCGGGAAAAAATTAATTTTGTGGAGATTTTTTTCAAAGTACCAATGTTAGCAGCACAGTCGTATGTAGAAAGAGTTAATTGAGATATCGAACTTTCGCTGTTGTCGCAGTCACTAAAACTAAGAATAGTATACTAAAAATAGGAGAGAAATTTGGTTAAAATGTCCACTACTGGTTCAATTACCTTAGAATGGAACGCAAATCAATGATAAGAAAAGAACGATAATGACTGCAAAGGAAATATATCATGAAATACGTTGTCAAAGAGCAGAATCTATAATACAAGGAGAAATACGATCGAATGAGAATAGTTTTTTAGTTACTGAAATCCTTCAATCTGTTTCGATGTATCGTACAATAATAGGGTAAGTCCGGGATAATTGCCCTACTTAAGGGACTCTTAATTTTTCTTTTTTATAGCAATGATTTTTGTAGATCCCTGTAAACTATCTAATCCAAATTTTATGAATAAGATAATAAAAATATTACTTTAATATAAATATCAATATAAAATAGTGTTTTTATTAAAAAACTTAACTAATGATTTTGGCCATATATCCCGGACCTCAGGGACACCCCACTTGATTGGGATAAATTCCCTATACGTAAAAGAATAGGAAGCATGGGTAATTAACATTTATAATTTAAAATATGGATTTGCATTTGAATTAATATCCTATTTATATCCAATTTATGTTTTTTTTTAATTCAGCTTATAAGCTCTGTATACTATCTTGCATTACACTCCCATATCAAAGGATATTTGCTATTCCCAACTCTTCGAATAAATAGGTATTCAAAATTTAAAGCAAATCAGATAATTCTAATGAATGTTAAACTTGTTTAGTCTAAACTAAGAGAGATTATACTGCCCCCCCCCACATACTTATATTCGATGTACAAACCCTAAAATCTAATTAGGGAAGCAAATTTAAAATTCTCAAATTATCTGCGATAGATTTTTATGTTTCATAATGAATGATTTCAAAATATTTTATATATTCTATGGAAGGTTAAACTTATGTAATTTAAAGTAAGGAGAAGGGGAGGGGAGGAGAAAAATTGCTAAAGACGGATTATAACCTCAAATATGGTGCCCCGGTACAGTATTTCCGAATTTTCTGTGAGCATCATATACTTCAGAGATTTTAGATTTCTATTTTGTACTTAGATTTCTATTTAGTGCATCTGAATATATTCTGATATATAGAGAGGGAAAGTTCGAAATGTGTGAATTATAATGTTCTGATCAGAGCTACAAATAACAAATACTTAAATATTTTTCACTTAAAAACGTGCGGGAATTGCAATCTTTTGAGTAAACTTTCTGAAATAAAACAAATTATTTTTTTAAATCACTGCTTAAACGGATAATTTATCACTACTAACACCGCCCTCTGACTTGTTAGATAATGATCCCTCGGAAGGGAAATGTTCAACCAAAAGAAGAAACAAATTTTTTTCTGATAATCTTGAATATTTAAAAAATATATTCTCGTACAACAAAGTTATTTGATAATTATAAATGGGGCGTCTTAGTCCGCATTACAAGTGAGGCGTATATCCCCCCATACAGTTGGGGCATATATCCTTTTTAATCCGGGATAGATGTCCCATCCAGTAGCTCAGGAAGTAGGAACAAATACGGCTGCAACCTATAATTAACACATTACTCGATTAAAGTATTGAATAAACTTGTGTCATACTATAAAAGCATAAAAAACTTCTCAAAATCACCATACAAATAAGGAATGCGCTAGGCCTTTCGAAATAATTTTGTCTTTCTTTGTCAGGGGCAAAGAAGGCGTGCAACCACTTTGAAGGCAGGAGCAAGACTGAGAGGGAAATGGGATTAAAAGTGAGACAAGTTAAAGGAACAGCCAATAGGAAAGCAGAAGGCATCAGCCAATCACAGAAGAGAATTACCTAGAATGCAGAACATAACGAAAATTATGAAGAAAAAATATTAAAATGCATAAAAAATGAAAGTAAAATGGGGATTAAATGTACAAAATATAAACAAACATAAAAGTTTATATCAAAATGAAAAAAAAACTGTTATTATTATATGGTTGAGTTGAAAAAGTTTTTCCAAGCTGCAGAGAGCTTGGTGGAATCAGATTTTTTATTAACTATAACCTCGCGATTAAGATAAATATCTAAATTTTCAAGAAAGTCCAATTCAAAGCGGCTATTGGCATTAAAGATAATTTTAGCATTTTGAAAATCAAAAATATGGCCGGAATCCAAGCATTCTTGGGCCATCTTCCCAGCGCAATCCTTATTTTCATGGTGTTTTAAAGAAGTTTTTTATGCTTTTACATTACGCGATAACTGCTTCAACAATATTCACGAAATATTTCATGAAAAATCACTATTAAGAACATTATATTTCGTATTCTACTTCCCTCTATCTTACAAGAACATAAAACAGAAGCCAAACTTACCTTCTTTAATGGATAAAACATTTATTTGAAGAAATAAATCACTATAACTTCGTCTACTACAGTTTTTTTTAAAACAATTGAGTGTAGAAGAAAGTGATTAGCTCTGATACACATCCAATAGCTGAAATACTGTAACTAGGCAACTAACTCGACGGGCATCTAACCTGGATTTACCCTAGTAATCGCATAATAAACATAAAATGAAAAATTCCTAAACAAAGAAAATAAATATTTGACAAAATGAATGTAAACTATATCTAAATAATTCAACTTATTGCAGAATTTTCATTCAAGAAACGTCCATGTATGACTGTTGCCATTATGAAGTAGAAAATGTTGGATTTCCAAAATCTATATATCCAGCGAAACTGTCGCAACCGGAAAGGTAAATAGGGATACAGCGTATTTAATATCGATTTCGATTGTGATTATAAAGCAAAATACAATAATTTTGTGTTAAAGATTAAACAGACATCCAACAGTAGATATTATGAACAATGTAAAATTAAAAAATAAAATTACTTGCTTGAAGAACAAAAATATTTTTATTATTTTACTGTTTGAATGGAGACAGAGGTGGTATTAAGTTGGGAATTAAAATAAAAATAATAATTATAATCAATGAATACATTATTAGGCAATTTCAATCTTATAAAATTTTAATTAAAATTAATGAGATGATCATAGAAATGATCACACAGTAATTCATGCATAGAAATGATCATGATAGAACATATTTTAATATAGGTAGTAAGTGTTGAATGACAGTTAAATAATTAGTGAAAATTATATTTAGATAATTTTATTTTTCTTATTAGGTTGTGTGTTAATAGACATATTACCAATTTTGAAGGACAGGAAAAAATAAATATATAAGTGAAAATACACATTTTTTTAAAAATACGTACAGGGTGGTTATAATTAAAGTTACACATCTCAGATCAATCTGTAGCCCGTTCTGTATGAGGGATTTCGTTGAAACTTGATATATACATTATGCGGACCATGGGGAAGAGAAATACATAAAAATAAAATAAAATTCCGACCACCAGGTGAAAAAATGGCGCATAAAGTACCGGAAACAAAAAATTGGAAACATAAAACTCTATTTAATCACAGAATTTGGTCAATGTGCATTCCATTTGTGTCAATGACATGCTAAAAGAGTGTTAAAACATGTTCAACAAAAAGACAACATAATACGCCATGTCGCTTCGATTCATTAAGAATCACTTCGTGCTTCTGTTGAACATGTTTTAACACGCTTTCAACATGTTATTGACACAAATGAAATGCACATTGAGCAAATGCTGTGATTAAATAAAGTTTTATGTTTCCAATTTGTATTTCCGGTTCTTTATGCGCCATCTTTTCACCCAATTTGAACTATTATTTTTAAATAGGATATTTCTCGTTCCAATGGTCCATATAATGTAATATATACTAAGTTTCAACGAAATCTGACAACCAGAACGTGCTGCAGATTGTTCTGAGTAGTGTAACTTTAATTATAACCAGCCTGTTAACAAATAAATTCATACACTGTATAATTTGCATTTATAATAAATATACACAATGGCACATAATATACAACGATATTTGGTGGACATAGAAATCTTAGCCGATATTTGAGTATCTATTACCATACAGTTCAAAGAAACAAAATATCATTTTGGCATGCAGGTAATTTAAGGTATGGATGCAAGGGTAAAGTGACGAACAACAACCAAGCTCTCTCATTTACCTGTTGCAGTGGAAAAGTTTCGAAAATTCAAATAGAAAGACCAACTTTTTACATTCAAAATGATCTTCACCGTGAAAAAAAAACTGAATTGACACGATACCTGTAGTACTAGAAATGACACCTTAGAACGCACTCAAAGAAGAACATTTAGTGCTGCACTTGCTTTTTGGGGTATTTCAAATGTTAAAGAGCGTATGGCATGAAAAAAAAAAACATTAAACGCGAGATGCTGCTTTGTCCTTAAGACCTGATTTTTTCTCGTCCACAATCTGATGCATGCAATGTGTAATCGTCTGTGAATGTGGACACTTAAAAATTTTGTAATCCGGCTAAAATGTTTTGTTTTTTAAAGACAGGGCTTCTGCTTTTCTTAGCGTTTTTTAAAGTAGTCATTTCTTTGCCACGTGTACCATTGTAATGCTATTTATGGTTTTTCACCGTGAGCATGAAAAATGGTAGATGTTGCCTTTTAAAATTTCGAAATTTTGTTACTGTAACAGTAACTTAGAAAATTCAATAGTTGTTCTTTGCCTTATTTTGTAAGCCCATAGATGAAAATACCTGAAGTCCAAATGGCATGCCGTTTTTATATATCGTCAAAGGTTTTTTTTTTTATGACCACCTTATAAATAAACGCGCTAAAACATTGTGAATACCCATGTATACAGTTATTCTCTTCTTATAATATATATAAATAAATAATCGTGCAAAACCAAACTACACTACCAATATTTGTTATTTAAGCATCTAATGAAGTTCAAACCTAAAACGTTTTTCTCAAATAAATATCAAACAAGTACGGCAATATGCTATGGATAATGCCATTTATAAACGCTAAAGAAAGTGATTGTTTTAGCAGTTTATACTAAGAGCATTAAATTTCCGGCATTTTGAGGCTTAGAACATAATTAACCATAACGAAAAATTACTATTTGAAACATTTTATGATAAATTTGAGAACTGACTTTTATACTTTGTTATAAATTAATTTAAACAGTATTTAATTAACACCAAAATAATGCTTTAAGATCGCCATTCTTTTATAATAAAAATTCGTTACATCTTTACAGGGTGGTTAGATTTGTAATGTTTTCAACCAAATATTACGCCACTTTCAGAAAACTTGACAAAGTACAGTAAAAATATTACATAAAAATTAAAAAAAATATTATATTAAATATTTAATGCGGTATTAGCATATGTACGAAAAAGTTTTAACTGTGCATGCTCCAACGATACCGAAATTTTTTTTTATAATGTAGTAGTCAGCTATATAAGGCAACTTGTATAAAAGGCCGGTCGAATGCCGTGAAAATTCAGAAAGATAGAGGCGGTATAGTGAGTTGAATTAAAGTTGTTTTCTAAAAATAACTAGATGATAAGGAATTTTTTACAAAATATCATTTTTATTAACCGACTTCCAACAAAGAAGTGTTTATTTAATGGATGTCCATATGTAACTTTTGCATGGGAGCTTTAATTGTAATATATATTTTATTGGAATAGGCTCATTCTCTCGCATATGTATTAAATCAGGTATAAATAGTACGTTTGTTTGCCAAAAACGATAATTTCGGGGAAATTCCGTTACCATCCGTTATCACAAATCATTCAGCTACTTTTAGAAAGCAACAATTTTACAATTCAGCTCACTGTATCGCTGATATCATTCTACATTCAATTGATCTTTTAGTATAAGTTGACCATGTAATATGAAAAGAAATATCGTTCGCGCTTGCCCAGTTAAAAGTATTTCACACAAATGTTCATATCTAATCAAATATTGAACATATTCATTTTCCAATAACAGTATAATGTTTCTAATGAAAATAGCGTTACATTTGGTTTAAAATCCTGCAGGCTGTAAGCAAAAATATGCGGGAATATATTGAAATTTTAAAGAAACGTTTATATCTTCACGAATGTAGGTGCTATTTTTACACAAATGCACAAAAACGTTTTACAGGGTCCACATAGCCATTTTCTACAGCGACAGATCCATTCAAGATGTTTATGTTACAGAACGATCGCAAATATTATGTTTTTGTTCATTTTATTATCGGTCTCTTAATTGTCCCCGTGACTAAAGCTGTACTAAAAAGCATAATTTGAAACATATTCTTAATTTATCTGAAGTTCAAGAACAATTTGTCAATGATTTCCCTGGATATTTGACAAAATGTATAAAATCGAAATTTTCCGGTGACTTTTGGCTGTATAGAGTATTTTTTTTTTTTGAAAATAATACAAAAATTGTACAAGAAAACACGAGTAAACAGATAATATTTTTCAATTCCATGATGACCCACCATGTTTTATCCGATAACCCCCTTCAAAATATTCCTTCAGATTTCCCACACATATTTTTTAACGATTCAAATGATATTAAAGAGAAATTTCCATGTGGCTAATTAATGACTGAGATCAATCTTTTTATGTAGGGATAATTCAATCATACTTACCATCGGACATCTTTTAAAAAGTATTCAATCATTGTAATCTGCAGAGCCTGATTACCACCTAGGTCTACATTCACAACTTTTTGTAAAAGTATTTTTTGCCTTATTTAACGGGATTAAATAATGAGAAAAATATTTTAGGATAAAAGTGGTGGAAATATGCGTAGGTGGTAATCAGGTGCTGATAATCTGTGTCTTTCCCATGCTTATATATGTATATATTAATATTTTCCATTAGTTCCTTTTTGGTTACGATAACAAAGAACGAATTCAAATCTTGCACGGGGTACATTTTGCAATCTAATAAAACCTGTATAGAAATTTCTAAATTAATGTTGCGCTGTGAGCATATTTGTATTATTCTGATTAAACGTACCTGTTGATGTTTCTTTTTCACATGCAAATAGTGGTCTTCAGTGTCGTTTGCATTGTTGAAAAATATGTGTGGGAAATCAGAAGAAAATTTTGTAGGGTGTTTTTGGATGAATCACGGTGGACCATCATTGAAATTTATCTGTTTATTCATGTTTTGTTGTAAAATTTTTGTACTATTTTCATAATAAAAATATATACTATATGGTAAAAAGTCACCGGGAAATCTTTTGATTTTAAACCTTTTATCTAATATATAGAGAAATTCCAGACGAATTGCTCTTGAACTTCGGGGATATAAAGAAAATGATTGAAATTATATTTTTTTACAGCACAATATTCAAGTTTAAATTCATAAAACATAAAGGCTGTACATATTGTGGAGTAAAAGAAATACATAAGGATAAAAAATAGTAAAACAGATTGATAAAATACGAAGATAAACTCACTTTAAAGGAAAATTCTGCACTTGTCTTGATATCAAGAAAAATACTGAGTGGACCAGCTGTTAACGTTCGAATAAAAGTCTCATAGATTGTGCTAGGCTTAAGAGAGATAACGCATACTTGATGAATGTGCTATTTATAGCAGGCAATTGTTAATGTGTGCGTTTTGTTAGTAGGCGATCCATACATTGATTCCTTTTAAACCTGGGGGGTCGGATTAGCACGTATTTTGTGCGAAGTAAGTACCAGAAATTTCGAACAGAAATCTTTTCTTTATTAATTCACGGAATGTCTGCCAATACATACAGTATAGATTGCCATTAAAAATTTCTTGCAGGGATATTGGCAAAAACGACGTGCCATCCGTCGTATGTTACATACATACAACGGTATAATATAAGATATATGTACGACGACCGGTGCGTTATATGGCAGTTAACGTGTTTAATTTGTTGCCTCAGCAATTGTGTTGCCGCTCCTGTGGTAGATAAATGATATAAAATTACTGTATTTTAAAGCCTGCATCCGATGAAACTTCTCATATTGTATGAAATATCATCTCAGGGTGATTTCTACCCACTTTTTTATCGACTATGTGATGATATTGGATACTATATGAAAAGTATCTGCAGAAGTATAAGTTGAAACTACAGTGATTAAAACTACAGTTATTTCTTTCTCTGTCACAGTAGCAGGAACATTTTTTTCTCAAGCAAAAAACTTGCTTTACAAGTCTTGCTCACTAAAAAAACGCATGCACCATCAATTGCCCACTATGAAGATCGCATACATCACGTACGATTAATGTCTCTAATACCTAGCACCATCTATAAGACTTTCAAACATTACCTGATGGTCCATCCTGTATATAAACATAGAATAAAGAAGCTACAGGTATTCTAATTTTCAGAAAATTGAGATAAAAATAGAGATAAAAAAATCGCCCCATACAATAATGCGGAAGAGAAAGTATAACATCTAATGAGGAATGAAATAAGGTAAAAGAATAATGTAACTTGATACAAGGAAAATATTATCACGACCTTCTTCTAAATTAATATTTTACACAAGGCAAGACTCTAGTATAAATGGAAGGAAGAATAAAATGTATATTATACATAGGCAGAAGGAAATGGTAGTTAAAGCGCACAGTACAAAAGCATTAGAAAGATCAAATCGAAAAGCTGCTTTTTACAGAAAAGATATAACCTTAAGTTATATTAAATAAGTTTTAAGTTAGCTGTTACAGAATGTGTTTAATTAAAAAAGACGATTTAAGAGAGATTCTGACTTTACTTATATAGTGTATATACTCAATAAGAACTATATTATAATGACTAAATGGAAACAAATTAAATGGCATGCAAATGGAATTTTAATATATCTTGTTCAAAAGTAAGACAAATTTATTTACGGAAAGAAACTTTATATCGAACAAAACACTTTTAAAGAAGATTCTCTAAAAGTGATATTGGGAAAGGGTAAACTGATTGATCATCTCGAAATTTGATCTTCAATACCTGAAAACTGTTTTACCAAAATTTTGTTTCATTCAAGTCCCACAGTTCTATTCCGTTATCAGCTTAATTTTTGAAGATATTAGATGCTTTTAGAGTGTTTTTCTAGTTGTGTTAAATGTAGTAAATATTTTACATTTCTTAGAAGAAAACCGATTTTTAAAGCCAAGGAAACATTTTGTACACATCCACTATGAAAGTGCAATTCGTTCTTAAAAGATAAAACAAAAATAACTTAACATAACTGTAAGGAAAATTATATTACTGGAATTAATGCAAACGATTAAATTTACATTACAGTCTTCTGCTCAAAAAAAATATGTGTGCTTATAGCACGACCGAAGTGAAAACTTCTATGGTGATCATAAACCCATCGAAGAAGATACAGGTTTATCAGGAAAGAATCACTCGATTACAAAATTTAATATTTTCCATAATTACAAACAGAAAATTATAAGTAATATGTCATTGTAAAGGAAAAATGTTAAATTTTTAGGTTGTAAAATTGTATCTTCATCAAAGGTTTACGGACCGTTCTTTTTGCCGAAAAATCAGTGAGTGGTATTACCTACCTGGATATGTTGGAAATTTGGCTTCGCCCTCAGTTGAAGAAGATATGCAAAATGTAATTTTTCAGCAAGGTGGTGCACAGCCCCATTGTCATTTAGAGGTTCATAAATTTCTAAACAGAGAACTACTACACCATTGGATTGGTCGCAGTGCAGCCGATGGTTTTGTCCTACACAGCTACTCTCCTAGGTCACCTGACTTAATCCCTTGCGACTTCTTCGTTTGGAGATATGTGGAAGATCTTGTGTTCATACCACCTTTGCCTACAAGTTTTCCCGAACTTAAACAACGCATTTGTGATGCTTTACAAACAGTTAATAGTCTAACATTACATCGTGTTTGTCATATCGCTATGATGTTATACGAGTGACTAAATAAAGTCATATCGAAAACTTGGGAAAAAAATGTAAATTTTTTTCTCTTCAATGACATATTAATTCTAACTAGCTGACTCGCCCGGTATTGCCCGGGCCCGTGATAATAAATTAAAAAAAAAAAACATCATTTTTTTTATTATTTTATATCTTCAACCCGATTTTGCATGAAATTATATTTTAAAATGAAAAATTCACGAAAAACATATTGAATGTTTAGTGATAAAAATGTTTAGTGATGATTGTTTTTTCACGTAGGGTCGTTTCCTAGTTTTAAAATAAAAAGTTATTTTTCTTCGAACTCTTTGAAATCTTTATTGGTTATAAACAAACCTGTTGTACAGCCCGTGTAAAAATTTCGTGAAAAAATATTGTTATCGAGTTGTAAAAGGAATGTTTTCTTCTCGCTTTTTTGTTTGTTTTTTTGTTTTCGCGTCGACTCCTTTAACACGGCAATAAACTAGTCGTTGGGGGCCACCGTAATACTTACCCATCATTGATATGCATAATGTAAAATATTAAAATAAAAATGTGTAAACTACTTATAAAATGCATTGCAATTCAAATAAAATCGTGGCTTGATGACGTCATAAACTGCAAAGGCTCGATTAGTGAATTGCTTGAAAGAAACCTCCTTATAACTCCAAAAATAATAATCCTATTAACTAGCGGTTTATTGCATCTGATTAAGCGTCAAATTTCCAATTAAAATATATCTTTGAAGTGAAAGTTGAATAAAATACAGGGTCATGAAAAATCTAAGAGTGTGGAAAATAGGATTCCAAATATCTCGGCAACTAATTATCCGATCGACTTTATGTTTTATGCAAAATTTATGTTTTTTTATTGTCTTTTATATTCATTTCTTAAAATAAACAATTTCAAAAATTATCAAAAATTTTATATACCTTTTATCAGAACGAATATTTCGAGAGTCCGAAAAAAATAGTTCCGGTTAATCGAGGTTATTTAAATGAAATAGGCTTCTTCCTATTATTACATACTAAGTACATACCAAATTGCAAGTCTCTATCTCATTTTTTTCGGGAGATAGAGCGTTTACAGACACACAGACACACAGACACACACACAGACGGACGGCAATTTTTTTTTTCTAAAAATATGTTTTTCGGAATCTCCAGTGTCTGAAATGTGTAAATCCGTCAAAATTTTTTTTCGAAATTCAAAACGAGTACAAGACTTACCCTATACTACGTATGATGGGTAAGTAAAAATAGTTCTCATCTTCCGAACTCTCTGCAATTTCAATCGGTTATAAATATAACTGTATCCAAGCTCTCTTTAAAATTTTGTGCAAAAATATGCATGTTTTGTAGGGAAAACATGAGTTCTTTTTTTTAAAAAAAGGACCATATTACATATTTCAAAACAAGGGCCATATTACTCCATGCGTTTTCAATCAACCCTTTTCAATCCCCCTAGTCTAAGCAGGTGAGGGCTAAGCACGTTTCGCGTTTCTGAGGGAAGAAGCCTCCAAAAAAACGTTGAAGAATGCGCAATGAGACGATTTTCGTGTGGAAAAGAGAATGTGAATTTGACAGAGTGCGCCTTTCGCTTTAAATATATAGATTTTCTGTTTGCAGTTATGGAAAATATTAAATTTTGTTATCGGATAATTCTTTTCTGATAACCCTGTATATGTACCTTATATATATATATATATATATATACATATAAGCCGCTACTTTGAGGAAAAAATGGCCACACGCTTATCAGAGGTTCCGATACTCTTTCAAAATTTGATCTGAACGGTAGCGACAGACCCGATCACAGAAGATGTCACCGAAAAAATGTAAAAGCTAAATTCAATAAATTTAAGACACCAGCCAGAGTGATTCGGATCCGGACGGGGCGTTTAATACATCGGCCGACTCCAACATCTTCGAGATCATTATAACTCTGTATATAATTCTAATGTAACAACTTTATGAAACGAATTTGTGAAACGATTATATGAAGCGATTTTATGAACCGAATTTATGTAACGACTTTATGAAACGAACTTATGTAACGAATTTATGAAACGAATTTATAAAACTTTTTTGAAGCGCTTTAATGAGTGGTTTGTAGAACACTGTCGGTAATGTAAATTTAGTATGCTGTTACAGTCACCTACAGCATGATTTTTTCTTCAAGAAGGTGTATGTAGCATTTATGGTTATTTTTCAGGGCCGCACAAAATAATTCGATTACACTACCGTCTATGGGTGGTAATTACTTAAAATGCATTTTAGAGCCATTATGTTATTAGAAACTCTACGAAATTTGTATTTGTTACTAAGATTTATTTTGGTATGTTGTCCATTGAAAATATGAGGTGGAACTTTTATAATTCTTTTACAGGACAACACAAAAGAATTCAGATGCATTATGGTAGCGATCCTGGTGAGAAATTGCGTAACTAAAATTTTAAGATGGATTTTTAAAAATATTTTCCCACATCGCAGTCATACTCCATGTTAAAAACAGATAAGAAAAAATTCTTCTCAATGTTCTGTTATTCCGATAAGGCTCTCTAGCGAGAAATGCGATATTTTCATATGCATTTTCTTTATTAAAATTGAAATGCACAGTAAAACGAAGATATTCAACATTTAAATTTTAAGCATGTAAGTAATTACAAAAACAAATGTGTTTTAATACGTATTGATGTACTAGTATTTGTAATAGTAAATAATTTACCATGTGTCATACCTTAACATATCAATTATCTGTATGTTGAATAATAATAATAATACATTTCAAGTGTTTCTTACAAACTCAGCAATAGAAGTTCTACAATCCCACTATAAATCTGTGAAACACTCTCGAAATCCTGAAATACAAAAGAAAACATTAATGGGAGAATGATGGACTTTGTAGTCGCCCACTATTTCCATTTGGAGGATTTATTTCCTTCGCGGTTCCAAACGAAGAAATAATATTTTGAACAAAAAATGAGATGTGGGATTATGAAATGCGTTTGATGGACTCGGATAAGTACTTTTTTTAAATGGAAGAAAATACTAATATAAACCAAAAAGGAAAGTTTAAATAAACAAAGTATTATTTCTAATTCCTGTAGCTGCGATATTCTAGGAAAAGAATGGTGAGGCTGGAAAAAATATAATTATCTATTTAAGATATTGGATGAAAAAACCATTGCATAACAGACGTAAAATGGTTTATTGCAGCACATTTTATAAAATACAAATCTTCAATGGGTTAAAACCAACACAGTGGAATAAATAAAATAATACGTTTATTTTCATTGAATTGTTTAAACCCAGTTTCATCATTAGAAATTCATTGCATTCGAAAATATATCAAAGATGTATTTATTAATAGTTTTACATAGGATAGAAGTAATTAAAAATTAATCTGTCATTGAAAGTAGTTAAACTACTTATTAGAAAGGCGGAGTTTTGCTTGTCAATGCTGATTTATTACCTACTCGTTATGTATTTTTGCGAAAAACAAATTTAACGGAATATGTAGAATCCCGGAAGTAAAACTTACATAAAAGTTTTTAAACTTCGCTTTTTATATGAGTTCAATAGTTTATTCAAATAAACTTTCTTTTGCTAAGAATCATATAATTAAAAAACTGTTCACTGTTGAAACTATTGGCTTTTTCTCTCTCAAAGTTATGGTTTTCTCTCTCAAAACCTTAACTTTTTTTTTTCTGAAATTAGCAGTTATTGTAAAAAAATAAAAACTAATACTCACTCTTTTGTTTTTTTCTGCATTTTTTTTTAGTTTCAATGACAGTCGACTGATATTTCAGTGCAAAGGATCTGCTGATTATGGTCTCGAATCGATCAGTCATTTTTTTATTTGCGTCACAAGACAGCCTCTATCATTCCTTAATGTTTTTTTAAATCTCTTCGTAATCTATCTTTTCAGATTTTAGAAGCAAAACTTTAAAGAATTTTTGAAGAATAGCTTTTATAATTATTGTAAGAAAAGAGGATTTATATTTTTGTTCGATATTTTTCTTCTTATTATGTGTGTCATCGTAATATTTTACGGTTAATGTAAATGAGATAACCCCCCCAAAAAATACAATAAAGGATAGTTCTAGAATTTGAGAAGTGTTCGACCAAAGAAGAACTCTTGCCATTTAGGGCTGATAAAATTTTTCTCAGTGGTAGAAAAATCGAAGATCCACAAAATAGTATTCTATTCCACGTGATAAGAGTTTTCCACTGACATAAATTCTTGACAAAATTCAAGGTGTCCTTTTGTTTTGATCCCCAGTATTAATTATTCCGTATATATAGTGAAGAGTCTACGGAAAAACTACTTTCTTACTTTTTCATGAAATTGAATTTTGCACACGAGGGAAACTTTGACAGTACGTATACTATTATTTTCTGTGCAAAATAATGCCAGTTCACATAAAATTAGTCAGATATGGAGCGTTTCCGTTGAAGAACCAAGCAAATCTCAAATTTGATTTTATGTTTTCTCTAGGTCGATTAGAATAAATTGAAGTAGTTTTTTCTCTGGACCCTTCATATGTTTTTTAAATATTTCTGTACTTAAGACTTTGTAGAAGGTTTTCAGATAAAAGGAAGCGGTACTTTTGATGTGAAAAAGAAAGATGCATGGTGTTTTTCCCATGTGTTTGCAATTTTCTCCCTATTTCAGTAAATTAATTCCTTCGGTTATCGTTGTTATTTAAAAACAAAATATTGTTCTGACCGCAAAAGCATGTGTTTAAATTTTTCAATGATCATTTTACAAATCTATCATTTTTACACATGACATCCCTCTTAGGGAATAAAATGTACAAAATTGATAATTCTATAATTCTACGTTAAAAATTACTTAAATGATGCATTGTAAATCAACTAAATGACAACTAATAGACGTTTAACTATTTTAAGTTTAGCTTCTAATGTTTAAAATGGCTTTACTAATCGTATATTAACGTATATTATCTTTGAAATTAGTCAAATAAATTCAAAATATTTGTACTTAAATGACATTTTGTTAACAATATACTTCATTGTTTCAAATTTCACGATGATGGTAGGAGAATGATAATAGATATTACTACAAATTTTAATTAATCATTTATTAATATGATTCATTATAAAAATTTTGAAAACTGTGTAGGAAGTTATTTTGAAATATTTCCATTAGGGGATAAATCTGACATGTAATTTTAAGCATGTTAAATTTATATCTTTGAAATATTTTAAAAACTGTATCTCAAAGACTTATTTTAATTTTATGTTTTTAGTAAATATGAACTCCAGAAATAGAAATGCATTATTATTCACGAACTGGTGACGTTTTCGTTTAAGCTAATTAAACAAGAATGAAAATAGTTTGATAAATACTAAAAGATGTTGTGAATATGGAACGCCTTACATTCAGGCATTGTAACAAAAACGCATCCTTTAGTGCTAAAGGGCTAAAAACCGCACCTATTTAACGTATTTTAATAATGCTGATATTTTCAAATAGTAATGGAAAAATGGAAAAAGTTATTGCATCTTATCAACAATTGTATCAGATGGTAAGAGCATTAACAAACTCCAGTAAGAGCACCATAAATGTGCAGAATGCGTAGAAAAGTTACTTGATACCGAAATATTTTTCCATCTAGGACTATGCAATTGGTAAAAATTTATATTAATGATATGACTATAATATACACTGTAAAAAAGAAAATTGTTTCTTGAGCTTGGAATAATGCTTACAAAAACATAATATAACCTCTTCAGGGTTACCTACGATTCCGAAAAGCCTTCCTCTATCTCCAGAAACCTTAGAAACTAATATATTTCCAAGATATAAAGAAGCATTTCTGAAACAAAAATTTGTCTTACTGCCCGTAATTTTCGCTGACATTTTCAAATAGATTTACAGCGTATTAGTCAGTTTTCTCAACCAGGCATCAACATGAAATATTGGTTTTTTGGATGCTATCACGTCTCTAGTAAACATTTTCAACAAACATGTTCAGTAGAAAAAATCCTAAATTAGCAGTGTAAAATGAACATTATTTTGTTACTTTTCCATGTATAAATTCTGTTACGCATCTAAAAATATTTACTTGAGTATTGATAGTATATGAAAAACCGCTATATTGTGTTCTTACCTTGTTGAGAAAACTAATTAATGCACCGTAAAAACTACTCGGAAACGTTTCCAAAATTTCGGTCAGAAAAATAAATTAGAAATGCTTCTTTAAAACTCACAAGTTTATTGATTTCTGAAATGATTGAAAATAACGGAACGCTTTCGGAATCGGGGAGAGGGGTAACTCGAAAAATGTTATATTATATTTACATAAGCCTTCATGTTAGATCAAGAAGCATTTCTCTCTTTTTACAAGGTATGTATGTGTGTTTATTACCGATGCAATAAATCTCATAAAATAAAAAATTGCTAATTTAAAAAATCATTTTTTCAATTTAAAAAAGTTGCCTCTTAACTATGTATTTGAGAAAGTACGTGTTCTTTTTTGACAAATACTTGACTTGGATGCGAATAATAGATATAATAAACTCCTAGTTATTCCGTCACCTAAAATAGGTTCTCAAGATTTCTTGCTTATAATTCCTTGATTTGAGTGCGAAGAAAATATTAAAAAACTCTTCGTTATTATTTCACGATAAATAGGTTTTTGAGATTTTTCGCATCTAAATCCTCTTTTTAATGAATATGCAAATTCTAATAAGTGAGATAAGTCTAAAAATTTAGTACATATATATTATTATTATTATTTTTAAATGAAAGGACATCTAAATAATTTTGATTAATTTTTTTTTCCAATGGGACAAATATAACAGGAATGAGGAAAGACACTCTTTCAGTATTATAACAAGAAAGGAAAATCATACGACACGCATAGATTATGAAACACTTTCCAACACATTCAGAATACTTTAACAAAACGTTATTGTTATATAAGGTGAAGTGCGTTATCTAAGTAAACAAGTTAAAATAAGTGAGGAGGTGTACCCAACAGTTAAAACTTTACAAGCCCCGCCCATATTTAAGTAAACAAGGTCAAGGTCAAACCGGGTGGGGAGGCCTACATTTCGGCTTAAGCTCAACTAGCCTCGTCCAGTATATAAGCAAGCAATTTGAAAAATGCGTAACACAATTGAAAACCCAATTTCAGCAATATTATCTATAGTCGAAAAAGTATTCGAATTCTTTTGTGCGGCCCTGTATATGGTCTATACATTTATAGATATATAACATAATACGCTAAAATTTATTTCAGTTTTAAACACATAACACAGTTGAAATTCACCTTGAGCAATTCCCGTCAATAAATGGAAATGTACTCGTATTCTTTTGTGGAGCACTGTATATATCTAGGAAATTTAGACACACCAAGTAATATGTGAAAAATTAGTTAAATTTATAAACGTATACCACAACTAAAAACGCACTTCTAGCATTTATCGCTCATAGGCAATAAACACTACAACTGAGTTATTTTCTGTGTCCCTGTAAGTGAAAAATAATTGCTGTGCACACCACATTCTACGGTAAGCATCTTGCAGTGCACCTCGGATATGTATATGAATTTCAATATATATGAAATAGTGTAACATCTATAAAATACACTGAAAACGATTTTTTTCTATAGACCATAATATAATGCGATTCTTCTGAGTGTCCCTGTAAACGAACTATAAATGCTATACACTTCATGACCCCAGCCTAATCCGCGCTTTTTAAAATAAAGTATATAAACATAAAGATACTAACTAAGATAAACTAAGTTTTTTGTCAGAATTCTTTGCGCAAGACAACTTTAAAATATATCAACATAAACTAAATACAGAATTGTGACAAATAAGAAATATTAAAAATCCAAAAGTATACTTATACTGACAAGGAAGGTCTCCTTAAAGTGCATACTCAGGATATTTTGAAAAAAAAATGCTAATGGACCTAACACATGTACCTTATAAAGAATCGGTCAAATTTAGCTGCATAATCCCAATAGAAAATCTGCAAAAAATAAAAAGCTTCTGAGTATTTGGCGCAAAAAATAAGCGATTTGCCGAGCAACATTTTATCTTCGCCAAATGCAAGTGATTTTAATGCATTTGGAAATTGCTTTTTTAAGTGAGTGTTTAAATACGCAGTACTTTATGAATTTAAACTTAAGCGATTAAATAGTTTATTATGTTTTCTATAAGATTATATTATATAAATACAAGTTGGGTATTGCTGAAGTTATTTATTTTTACACGGTTTCGCCGGCTGGATAAGTTTTAAGTGTATTTTAAAAGAAACTGCCCGATTAAGAACGCCCTCATGATACAGTTAGATATTGAATAAGTCGTTGTTTTCATGGTAACAATACTTTTTTCTTGTTGTCTCCGACACTAACAATATGGAAGTCGAATTGACAGTGCTCAGAATTTGACAAATATTTTTTGTTTGAAGCATTTTTAATCGGTTTAAATTTTGTTCTAAATCGTAGAATACGATTCTTAATTTTCTTTATATATACATATATGTATATGACAAAACTGAAGTTATAAAAGTGCATTCATTTAAGTGGAACTTACTTAAAATAGTTCAGTATGAAGAGTAAAAAAAGTTTTTCCTAAAAGAGCATTTATCATAAAAGCGTATTTTTTTTATTTCATCTGTTGCCAACCAGCGATAAATCGCCAGAAACACGAAAGTTTCATAATTTTTTACGGGCGTTATATCGAGGTTTTGCAGCAATTTGTTTATAAACGTATATATCCTCATAAGAAGAATATTCTGTAATTTAAAAAAAAAAAAATCCGAGTATGCGCTTATGGAGACCTTCCTTGTGTGTTTTTCAAAATATATATTTGAAACAGTTCTTTTTTTTTCATCAGGGGAGGCAGAAAAAAAGAAAAAAAATAAATAAAGATAAATTTAAAATTTATAATTGAAGATATTATAAGATTGCATTCAAGATGTTATAAATTTATATACACTGAATCTTTATAATTGAAGATAAATTTTAATTTTAAATTTAAAGGAGGATAAAATTAAAAACTTGAATGTAAAAACAAAAGCTAATTTTACCACCAAGGCAAGCCTCTTTGACTAATAATTCTTATGTCCTTTTCCTTTTAATATGTAATCATATTCAGTCACTTGAGGAAAACAAATATTGCTTTTTTACTTACTTCAAAATCAGATAATTTTTTTTCTTTTGCTAACTAAATTTCTAAATCCAGAAATGAAAATTGGCCATTTTCTTATCTTCTTACAGGCACCAATGCGCATGGCTTACAAAATTTGCTATACAAAATGAGAAAAAATAATAGAATGTGAAAGTTCTGGGAAGGATATTTACCACCCCTGTAAAACAGCCAGTAGTGGGATATCCCAGGTTCTATAACATAAGATGAAATTTTGTTGGGCGGCAGATCTTGTGGCAAAAACACTTATGATATATTTTAATCCACGTTTCAATCCACCACTCGTGAAGTGAAATATATTGTGTCTGAGACGAAACGCCTTAATTTTAAAAACTTATACTGAAGATAATAAAAAACTAAGACAATTTTGTTAGGTGATACATGGAAATTTACATTATGTAATAGCAATAATTTCTATTTCCGGTACAGAAAATCGGAAAAATTGAGAATTGAAAAATGACAACAAATTCTGTAAAAGCACAAACCGTGTGCAGAATTGATGTCCATTGGCAGGATCGAGCACCTCCACACTGGCATTTGAGAGTCCAGAACACATTGACTGGCGAATTCCCAGAGTGTTTGATTGGGAGAGGTGGTCCAATTCTCTGGTCATCCTCCTTAGACTCCCATGCCACACGTGGGGCACATGTAGAAATGGTGTGATTGCACGAACAAAACTTCATAACTATTTGTATCCATTGTTGTTTCATTCTTCGTAATGCAACGACTACATGTTGTATTATAGGCTGTTCAAATTAGGGCATTTCGTCTCAGACACCCTGTACAATATTGTTTATTGTCGATTGATATGCTGTCACCACCGGCATAGAGATTCGTGATACTGGACACGATGTCTGTTGGCAAATCAGTTCACTAGGATACTTCCAATAAATATTAAATTAACATTTAACATTCTTTAACATTCACAATAAAACAAATTATTTACATTTACCGGCAAGGATATAGCTTATAATTTTTACATATCTTCTTTTACCTTATTTAACGGTGAAGTTTCGCTACAATTTTCTGGATGTGTTGCAAAGTGTTTCATAATGTATGCTTGTCGTATGATTTTCCGTTCTTGTTTTAAATAAAAAATACTTTATTTTTCACAGATCGCATTCTTTCCTGTACAGATGGAATGTCAAAAAAATAACTTTTAATTAAAAAAAGGTTAAAAATAAGTTCCTACTATACTGAATGTGAGACAAATTTTAAAATTTTGAGACCTAATGAGTTACTAAGAAGAACTGATTATTTTGGTGAGTGAGAGTGAGCTGTTTTTCTTATACCTAGTGAGAAGGTCACGCAAAAAGTTTGGTGGTAGTAGTGCTTCAAGCTGAGCTTTTCCGCTACTCTGTATTGTATTAGGGAAAATTTCTGTTTGACTTACCGTAGTAGTTCTTTTCCAGGTACCAAAAAAAAAGCATATAGTTCTCTGATTCTCGGTAGAAATTATGATTAACCCCTTCGAGACGAGCGTTCTGTATATTTTCCGTATAGGGTGCGTACAGTTATTATTTTTGAACGCCGTTATTTTCGAATAGTAATCTTCGGCTGAATTGAATCGGATGAATTCTGTAATTATGTAAAAGAACATAATTCATCCGATTCAATAAGGTGAAAATTACTATTCGAAAATAGCAATACCGAAAAACATAATATTGTATACAGGACGCTCGTGTCGAAGGGGTTATAACAAATGAAAATTAAAGAGGTAAATATGCTATAACGGGAACAATATGACATCACACCTATTTTATCCTGTCTTTAAATTCAATGTCAATAATCAGAAGCTGATTTTTCTGGAATACTGATATTTCTGAAATATATAGATACATACATGAACTATTTTTCCTTTTTCAAAACTGTGCATTAACGATCATTCATTTAATGTTTAAAAAAAACTGTCAATTGTATCCAAGAATGCAGTGCATTGGTGATGCAATTTAATGAGGCGTATTATGCAATTGAGAATGATTCCTATTAAATAATATATATGATGCAATACAACATTCATTTAAATTTCAACCAATCATAAACAGACTAAATACAACTGTATCCCGATTACTAGAATTGAATATACATTCAATTATAATATTGTAGAAGTGCGTCATGATTATTATGCTATATATGTTGAGAGTGAATGCTTTGTTTATATTAATTACTGAGATGGTTTCAGCTGAAATGACGATGGATCGTTTCTAAAGTGAAGTTTTATTAAAATGAGCAATTATCTTACTGCAGCATTGTCTGATAGAATAAAAGTGGAACATGTTTCGTTTAATAAATTAAAAGAACTATTGAATTCTGCAATTCTCGTCATTTTGAAATTGTCTTCAAATGATGTGAAATTATAAAAAAGGTGATTATAACTAACTAGCCGGTCTTCGCCCGTCTAGCCGGTCGCTTCTGAGTGGGGCCCAAATACATACTGCAGCCTAATGTCTTGACTTCCCTTGGGGCCCAGAAATTGCATTATACATGCAAACAGAGAAATTTAAATAAAATACTTTATTTTAAACTATACGAAAATAACTAAATAATATATATAAATATATATATATATATATATATTTGTAAATTGACAGGGCTCTTTGGTATCGGGATTTCAGTGTATGTGGTCAGTTTCTTATGTTTCAATGGTTAAATTTTACTTAAAGTTTTATATATATATATATATATATATATATATATAAGCACGTAAATAAATATTTCGTGACATTAATAATATTTTTTTCATAATCCCTCTGACAAAATACTGCTGGCCCTGTGCGTATTTATCTAAGATGAGCGGAGAGCTTTCAGATGAAATAAATAAAATTGGGATTGCCTAAGATAAATGGCGATCATTGTAAATGGGTACTGTCACGCCCAGAAATTATTAATGAAGTGATCAAACTAACGGGGCCCTGTGTATTTCTCAGCTATACATCGTTAATGCAGCGATCACTATAGCGTGGTTCAGTTATTTTTCGTGCATAAATCATTAAAATGAAATAATTTTAACTGGACCCATTCGGTTGCACGCTTCTAATCTGACTATACGGTAATCAACATAAGGCATCCTCGTGCATACCCTAGCCCAGAAATATGGCAATCAGTATTTAAATCGCAAATTTTTACTTTCAAAAATGTATTTTGAAAAAAGGTGGAAGTGTAATATTTTGTTTAAAATTTTAAATACAATCGCTAGAGGACGAAAATCGAAAAAAAAAATATAAAATGGGAAATGAACAAATATATTCCTTGGAAAAAACGTCACACAAAATATATAATAAAAAATCAGCAACAGTTCTCTTTTTCATCTAATCTTTCGCAATCGGCTTCACAGCCGATGTTTCCCACAAACTCGCTAGCACTAAAATCACTGGGGGAAATACATGATTAACTACTTTTTTTGTAGTTAGCTTTTTTGTACTAGCTTTTTTTTCACTTTTATAGCAGATTTGTTATCCTGAATTTCACACTCTTATCCAAAACTACTGATAAGATAAGGTGAAAAGGTGAAATTATCGAAAACTATCGACTCCCCCATTTAAGCCCCATAGTAGTTGGATGTCTAAAATCGCCTAAAATACACGTTTAACTATTCTTTAGTAGATTTTTTATACTGAAATTCACGCTCCTACCTAAACTTCTATTGAGAAATGGCAAAATGACATAAAACATTCAACCCACTCTTTAACCCCCCTTAGTGGCCGAATTTCTAAAATCACTGAAATACTTGTTTAACGATTTTTTTAAAGATTTGTTATCCTAAATTTCACGCTCTTATCCAAAACTACTGATAAGATAAGGTGAAATTATCGAAAACTATCGACCCCCCCCCCATTTAAGCCCCATAGTAGTTAGATTTCTAAAATCGCCTAAAATACATGTTTAACTATTCTTTAGTAGATTTTTATCCTGAAATTCAAGCTCCTACCTAAACTTTTATTGAGAAATGGCAAAATGACATAAAACATTCAACCCATGTTCTTAACCCCCTTTAGTGGCCGAATTTCTAAAATCACTGAAATACTTGTTTAACGATTTTTTTAAAGATTTGTTATCCTGAATTTCATGCTTTTTTCTAAAACTGCTGATGAAATATGGTGAAAATGTGAAATCATCGAAAATTTTTGACCCTTCATTTAACCTCCTTTGTAGCTGAATTTCTAAAATCACCTGAAATACATGTTTAACTATTCTTCAGTAGATTTGTTATCCCGAATTTCACGCTCCTAACTAAAGCTTCTACTGAGATATGGTAAAATGGTGTAAAACATTCGACCCCCATTTACCCCCCTCCCTTAGTGTCTGAAATTCTAAAATCGCTGAAATACGTGTTTAACTATTTTTTTAGTAAATTTGTTATCCTGAGTTTCATGATTCTACCTGTAATTTCTACTGAGATATGGCAAAATTACCTAAAATATTTGACCTCCTATTTAACCCACCCTAGTTGCTGAATTTCTAAAATTGCTGAAATACATGTTTATCTACATTTTTTGTAGATTTGTTATCCTGAAGCTCCTAACTAAAAATGCCGCTGAGGTATGGCGAAAAGGCAAAGTGACCTAAAACTTTAGACCCCAACATTTAACCTCCTTAATGGATGAATTTCTCAAATCGCTGAAATATGTGTTTAATTATTTTTTATTAGATTTGTTATTCTGAATTTCACGTTTCTACCTAAAACTGCTGCTAAGATATGGTGAAAACGCAAAATGATTAAAAACTTTCGACACTCCATTTAACCCCCTTATTGGTTGAAATTTAAAAATTGCTGAAATATGTGTTTAACTAACTTTTAGGACATTTGTTATCCTGAATTTCGCGCTTTTAACTAAAACTGTTGTTGAGATATGTTGAAAAGGCAAAATGACCTAAAACTTTTTACCCCCCCCCATTTAACCCCCTTAGTGGTTGAATTTCTAAAATCGCTGAAACACGTGTTCAATTATTTTTTTAGTAGATTTGTTATCTTGAATTTCACTCTCTTATAAAAACTGCTGATAAGACATGATGAAAATGTAAAATCACCGAAAATGTTCGACCACCCATTTAACCCACTTAATGGTTGAATTTCTAAAAACGTCTGAAATACATGTTTAACTATTCTTTAGTAGAATTGCTATCCGAATTTCACGCTCCTGCTTAAAACTCCTACTGAGATATGCGAAAAGACGAAATTATCTAAAAATTTCGACCCTCCCCATTTAACCCCCCTAGGGTGTAAATTTTCAGAAATCCTTTCTTAATGAGTGCCTAAATTGTGTAAAGAACATGTCTTATAAATTTCATTGTTCTAGGACGAACGGTTGCTGCTCTGCGTTGATTATGAGAAAATTAAGCTACTCTTTTATAAGTATAGATTTATGCCTCGATGGTACTTTAACCCCTTGGGGACGAGCGACACGTATACGTGACGCATAAGATGCTCAGAATCCTCGATTATTCCCACCAGTTAATTTTTATTGTAAGCTTTGCCTATTTAATGACAGCATTTCTGGGATTCAATTAGGCGAAAATGTCTGCTTTATAAAACTGATGGTAAAGGTTTAAAAATTATGTAAAGGACGCGAAGGGGTTAATGTTCCATTAAAATTTTGTATTATTAATGCTTCGATTGACAATAATATAATTTAGGATGAGTTATAGATACTTTACTTTACCGTGTTCCAAAAGCATTATTCGTCGATCAAAATAAAATAATTTTTAAATGGGCTGGTTAGTATCTATCAAAACTTGACGGCAAACAGTTTGAAGGTTCCGCAGAAAAAAAAAGTTTTAATATCATTAAAATGTCAGAATTTTTTTTATAGAACATTTGTGAGTAATAGTTAAAAAAATAAAAATAAAAACCCTCTCCTTTTATAACCGGGCTGGGAACCGGCTGCATTTAACTATCTTTACACGGATGCAGACAACAACACATTTTCCAGAGAACTCAGCTTTCAGATACAAAAAAGAGCAACCTTGGGGTTTTTTTTTTCTTAAAACTTTTACAAATAAGCAAATTTATGAATATATAATTTATAAAAATGGCATACGCCTTTAAAAATATTGTTGAACTTATAATTGCCAATTTTTTTTTTTTTTTTGCTATATAAGGTGTGAAACCAACAGTGGTTCGAATCCAGGCTTGGACACTTTTTATCTCTGTTAATTGAACGCCACAAAAAAAAAAAAAAAAAAAAAGTTAAAATTCTTTTAATTTTTTCAAATTTCCGTCGCAGAATTCGCGGAGCGTGGCGTTTCGCGTGGATGGTACTTTGCTACGTCCCTTTTGTACCGAGACATTTGCGGAAGCCAGTTGGGTGGTGGGTGGGCTGGGAGACCGCCGCAGAATTCGTGGAGCGTGGCGTTTCGCGTGATGGTTCTCTAAATAAAAATAACTAATAAATGGCACCATATTTTTTATATAAATATTTTTCTTTCTTTCTGATTTTTTTTATACGGATAATAATCACATATTTATTTTAGTATATATGTCTTACTGATCAATTGCAATAATGAATATACCAAAGACTGTAGGTCATTTCAATTTATTTTATTAATACTTACATTTCAAAGCATCTAATTTAACATTTAAAATATAAAATCATTAATTAAAAAAATATTGGGTATGGTAAACTTACCTTAGAAAAATGGATCAAAAAAGAAATTCTACAACGTATCCTCCTAAAATAAATTATAATTTACATTATTGAACTGAGTTATTGGAATACTAACAATATCTAAAAAACGTTTTATGCCAGAAACGGGGTTCGAACCAACGCCCCATTTTGAGAACATTCTTTTTCTGGCGACTTAGACCCCTCGGCCATCTCGATTTTGCTCAATGTCCTTTTGAAAAGAAAACTATTTAAATCTGGTTTCCCGCTCCGTTTAGGCACCTTAAGTGCTCAATCCGCATGCTCAGATCAACCAAAATCGGACCAAAGAGATCCGCGTTGAATATATATTTTTAAATATATAGATAATTTATTTTCCAATTGTAACTGTTCAGATTTTTTCGTATTGAGCGACACGTAGCGGAAAGTTTTAGTTCTGTAAATTTTCTATATCTATAGAGTAACTCCGGGAGAGTCACCGCATGCGGGATAGTTGCCGCACCCCTTGTATTTCTTGTATTTATTGATAGATGACAGTCAGACGAACAGTACAGGTTTGCAATGAGATTACTTTAACTAGTGTATAGCGTCTTGTAGCTGCAAAATCCTTATTTTGATGTAATCGCATGATTTTACTATCCAAACTTTAAAACACGTTATGCTTAAATACATTTTATAAGCTAATTACTAAATGTATGCATGATTTCGAAGTCAAAACTAAGTGTAGCGTCTGCATAGAGTAATGTGTGTATGATTACGCCATTTTCCTTTGCGAGGACAGGGAACTGCGATGTGCTACGTCTGTACCGTACAGAATGGGATACATGCCGCATTGGGATCCGGTATATATGCCGCAGTTTCTTTTGTACGGGATGCCGCGATTATTAAAATTCAGTTCATCAGACACTGAAGAATGTTCAATCAGTATGAAGTTTACTACATCTAATGAGAAAAAGGGAAAAATAAAAAGTAAGAAGACGGAGAAAGATGCATGATCAAGATCATAATAATGAAAAGTTTGATCACACATGTGACGCAGACGTTCTCTGCAAGGAATGTTAGAAAACTACTACAAAACTAAGAGGATGTGTGATTGGTTTCGTTACATAATGTGTCAAATGTGATTACATAAAGACTGTACTATTTTCGACACTTTTTGTGTAGATTACGGTCGAGAAAACAGGTCTATTAACAAATAAAACAATGTAAACACTATTTTATTTTTATTTTCCATCTCTAATACACTGATGTTACGTTTTTTCTGAAATAACAATTAAAATCCAATCTTTAAAAAATAAGTAGATAATTTTAGTAGTGAACAAAGTAGGCAAACTAATATTGATTTGAACCTACTGGTACATTTCATTGCACTCAATTTTCTTTTTGTTCTGACATAGTTAATTGTAGTTCAGATTTGAATATTTATTTGAATATTTTTCATTTATAATTTAATTCTGTTCTTATGACAAGGTCAGTATAACGCACAAGTGCGGCGTTTCAACCTGAATGTACGTGTGACGCGCCGCAGTGTAATGTTTTAGAATTTTTTTTTATATTAATTATTTTTTTCATATTTTTTTTTGTCGCAGTAAAGATATTGTATCTTTAACATTAAATAACACAGCATGATTTTTTTTTTAGTTTATGTTCACCATGGGATTTTATAAACAAATTCTAAAAAAGACGCAGCATCTCACCCGGAATTACTCTCTATGTAAGGTACGTGTACATTTTCTAATTTTATCAAACACTGAACACAATATTTTAATATAAAATTATTTGAGTAGAGTTGTGAATATTCCACAAAATCCCCACTTAGTTTCTTAACTTAAAATAACTGAAATCTTTATTTAACCCTTGCACAAATATTTTATTCCGAAAATGTCCTATTTTCAAAATTCCGGAAAATGCTTTGTAAGGCAAAAATGTTTTGGGACATAAAGGATTAAAACTCAGTTCTACTCTCAGCACGTAAAGGAATCTGCATTTCTTGTTACGCTCAATACATTTTTAGCTCACAGGCTATCAAAGCCTGAGAGCTTATGTGCCCGCCCGTTCTGTATGTATGTATGTATGTATGTATGTATGTACGTATGTACGTACGTAACGCGATAACTCTTGACAGAAATAACCGTTTTGCTTCCAATTTTGTTTATAGGTTCCTTGTGATAAGGCGCTTCCCTGATTAGTTTTGGGGATTGATTGTTTAAATATAAAGGGGGGAACGGGGGGGCTAACCCCCCTTAATTAAGATAAATGCTTTTTTCATGCAGAATTGTCCAATTGTCTTCAAATTTTGTATATAGGTTCATTGTGATAAGGTTCTTTCCTGATTAGTTTTGGGGGTTCTTAGGTTAAGTATAAAGGGGCTAACCGGGGGGGGGGAATCCTCCCCCTTAATTTAGATAAATGAATTTTTCATGCAGAGTTATCCGATTTTCTTCCAATTTTGTTTATAGGTTCCTTGTGATAAGGCGCTTCCCTGATTAGTTTTGGGGATTGATTGGTTAACTATAAAGTGGGGGAACGGGGGGCTAACCCCCCTTAATTTGGATAAATGTTTTTTTCATGCAGAATTATCCAATTTTCTTCAAATTTTGTATATAGGTTCATTGTGATAAGGTTCTTTCCTGATTAGTTTTGGGTGTTCATAGGTTAAGTATAAAGGGGTAACGGGGGGGTTAATCCTCCCCCCTTATTTTAGATAATTTTTTTTTTTCATGCAGAGTTATCCGATTTTCTTTAAATTTTGTATATAGGTTCATTGTGATAATGTTCTTTCCTGATTAGTTTTGGGGTTCATAGGTTAAGTATAAAGGGGGTAACGGGGGGGTTAATCCTCCCCCCTTATTTTAGATAAATGATTTTTTTCATGCCGAATTATCCAATTTACTCCAAATTTTGTATTTAGGCTCATTGTGGTAAGGCACTTCCCTGATTAGTTTTGGGGGTTCACTGGTAAAGTATAAAGGGGGGAACGGGGGATTGAACCCCCCCTTGATATAGATAAATGGGTTTTTTAAGCAGAATTATCCGATTTTCTTCAAATTTTATATATATGTTCATTGTGATAAAGCGCTTCTCTGATTAGTTTTGGGGGTTCTTTGGTTAAGTATAAAGGGGGGACGGGGGGCTAACCCCCCCCTTAATTTAGATAAATGGATTTTTCATGCAGAATTATCCGATTTTTTCAAATTTTGTATATAGGTTCATTGTGGTAAGGCGCTTCTCTGATTAGTTTTATGGGTTCATTGGTTAATTATAAGAAGGAGAAACGGGGGATGGTTCCCCCCTCTTAATATATTGTCGATTTCTTCATTTTTCGAGGGCTTATTTCAAATTCTTTGAAATAAGAATATAATTTACAGTTAGTGTGAATAGCCTGTGAGCTCAATGCCGTCAGTTTAACTGGACAGTTTTCTTTTTTAGATACTGAATCGCAAAAACTTATGATTTCTGACATGAATAGAATTGTCACTGATTATAACCACAATGTATCACCGAAATAATTAAATAACAGATGCGATGCTTCTGGGCGATACTTCCTACTAAATAAAGTTCAACAAATGTAATTCTAAACAGAAACCTGATTACACACGCGTATTTAAATTTAAGTCGCAAATAACTATAATAGAATAAATAATAGAATAAAATCTTTTCCGAAAGTAAATTCTTCCATTAAATTCTAATACAGATGCAAAAGTAATAAATTTTTTATTATCACATCAGTAAGTTGTGTGTTTCCTAGAAAAAAGGTTATGCCTGTCCTAACAGAAAATAAAAGGGTATTAAGACAGAAGATATTGATTTGCGCAATTTCCAAAATTTATAGGATGCATTTAAAGAACAAAGCAATTTATAGATTAGTTCGAATATATTGATTTATCTGAATTTTCTAAGCGGTTATCTAAGGGAGTACGCGACAACTGATAACAAAAGAATCCAATCTGTATATATTTGCATATATCACAAGAGTCATTATAATTTTACTCACAGATTTTCCCATTTAGTGGAGTGATTTTTTTCTCTTTACATTTTGGCAATGATAATTGTATTTTGTAAGTGTATAAAGTTTAAAGTAAAGCAAATAACTGAAAGCCGAGCTTAATGTTATTTATTTAAGCTAGCAGACCTGTTTAAATATACGTAAGGAAAAAAATTGTAACCTCTGTTACCAGACAAATAGTTTCACTTATTATATTTATAAGAACTCGCAACCAAACAATACTTTATACCAGTGGATTTAAAAGATTCCCTTAACGAAGTTAATGTTGCATGTTAACCAAAACATGTTTCAGTAGAATGAATAACTTTATGACCAAGTAACCTCTGTAGCGAAATTGTATATTTTATACATGACACACCTTGAAAATATTTTTTAAATGATCACTATGCAATACATGACTTTTAGGGATAGTTTTCCCACTTATGGAATATATCAATCAATTGATAGATTACATAATAGCCAATATACAATATTTTTGGAAATTAATTACTTCTTCATAACAGAGTTTAAACGGGGTAACAGAGGTTGCATAAGATAATAGAAGTTACGAACACCAAAATAATTCAGTGATTTTGTACACCTCTTATGTTGGAAATGATGTTTATGGTTTACTACACTCTAAAAGTTTCCTTAATTAAATGAATGAATAGCTAATTTTTAAGACTAATATCTGTAACCTTGGTTACGTGGTAACAGAAATTACAGAAGGACATTCAGAAGAAAAATAATATTCTGAGATAACACTTCTTTTGTTTTACGTTTACTCATCTGTCTAATTATATGGTAGAGGTAACATATTTGGACAGATTTTATTTGCAAGTACTCTAAAATCACAACATAAAATTTATGAATAATTGGTAACAGAAATTACAGAGAGAGAAAAAACATTCTCACAAGAAAAATGTAAATCAGACCACTGTATCCGATCTTCATAACAAATATTCCAAAATGTGATGACTTGTAATAATTAAAAATATATGTGGTTACTTATAAATTTCATTTGTATCCTGTGATGCGTTCTTTTGACAGGAACAGAAAAAAAATATATCTGGTAACAGAGACAGTTACATAAAAAAAACTTACAAAATCCATGGACATCCACTTTTCAGTGTAAAAATATAACAAAATATGGACTTAAATAATTTATTTATATAATATTTTAATTATGATAGTAACTTCTATTATAATAAAATGCTGGCACATGTGAATGGAAATGTTATAGTACTAAATAAACAATATATTTCAATGGAAATTCATCTTAGGAAAGTGAAAAGAAATGAGTGATGAATT
The DNA here is from genome assembly GCA_963931845.1 of Maratus michaelseni. Taxonomy (NCBI): domain Eukaryota; kingdom Metazoa; phylum Arthropoda; class Arachnida; order Araneae; family Salticidae; genus Maratus; species Maratus michaelseni. The sequence continues at coordinate 255,056,582 of OZ007586.1, read as the reverse complement.
TTTAGTATATCGTTTTGCTTATTAAATGAAGTCTTAAACATACTTAATGCATTTTTTAATGACCAAATAACATATATCAAAAGTGGTAGCAACACTGTGTAATAGTGCTGAATTACTTTATAAGGGATAAATTCTTCATTTTCATTTTCAGGAGAAGAAATCTGCGTGTATATTTATAAAGTCTCACCAAAACGTTAAACCAATGCTTTATGCATTCGATATTAGTGTTATCGTTATAATGTGTATTAGTGTTCACATCTCGCTATTTCAAAAGATGGTTTCTAACGTAGAATGAAAAGTGTGCATTGTATAATTATGTAACACCTACATGTACCAATCTACAGGTTTTCTGAAGGAAGAATTATGCTCTCTATATAATTAAAAATATATGATGGGTGGTACTGAACTCATAACAAGTTGTTTTATCATTCGATAAAACTGTTGATATTTTACTCATTAAACCTTCCGGTTGCAACCTTATGCTTACGAATAATACAATTCGTACGCATCATATTAAATTATTTATTTTAAAAATACAAAGTCTGAAATTAAATCAGACATTGCTATTATTGTGGGTGGTGTTTCGGATCATTATACGTGCATTGTTCAGGATAAAATTAAGAATTTTTATTGGAAAAAGGAACAAGCTACAGAGCATCACTTCTTTACCTACAGAAGAAATAGTATATGAGTGATAATATGAAACTCTTCTTCTGTGTGTGTATTAAGTGACTACTTCATCCATTACGCTACACTATTTTGTGAATTTCTTAAAGGTTATTATTAAACAGTTAACTATCAAATTTCGCAAAGTAAATATATAAAATATTACAAGGATGAATCATCAACAAAATTAAAAAAGAAAAATGAAATTCAATCTTTGCCATCATATGATATTTTTGAGCCTGGACATATTTCAATAATACAATGCATGCATCGAATATTTCAGGTTAATATTAATTTCAACAGACATTATAAAGATAAGTAATTTCTTAAAAGCCTTTTCTCTTTCTTTCATTATCAGTTTTCAGAATTTTCATCTAATTCAGTTTCATCATCACTATGTGATAGCTATTTTACATTTACTAAAATTTCGACAGCTTTTAAACTTCCGCTTCCGCATACTAAAAAATAAATACCGGCCTACCGGAAATTTTGTAATTAAGTTTCAAATTTCAAATATTGTAATTAATTCTCATAATCAGAAATTCGATATAGTAATGGTTTGAAATTATTTAAAATTACATAGATTTAATTTCGAAAGTACTGAAATTATTTATTTTTTCAAGAAGTTCGAGATTTCGAAGTTTGACTATACTTATTTTTTAAGCCATCAAGCTGGAGCCGCTATAGCACATATTTCTGCAACAAACTATGAGTAATTTCTCATGATTGTGCTTTTTATCTTCACATGCTAGGAAATACACCAAACGTCATGATATAATAATTAAGTGATTGCTGTAGAACTTTTAAACTGTAAATTTTGCTTTTTGTCCTATTTTTATTCTTGATGGTTATCTCAAAATTTCTTTACTAGAAACACTGTTCTCTGTTGCATCAAATAGAATGTAGCTGAGACAATTTACAACTAGACAATACATGTAGGCGTGGTTCGTGGCCACAGGAATAAAGATTGCATGGAGTTTAGAATAACATATTGAAACTATGTAATTGGTCGAGAGGAGATTGTTAATCTTGCATATCTTACCCACCTTCAGTACAAAGGGGCCATAATTAAACTTACAGTACTCAGCGTGTTCTGTAGCGCGATCTAATCGCGAGAATAGAGCCAAATTTTGTCGGACGATTAAACGACTGAGATCGAAGGATTCCGCTAAAAATAGTGCCGAAAATCACTACTAGGGGCTATGTGGCGCTATTATTTTCGCAGAATCCTTTGTCTACCCTCTTGTTTAATAATTCTACAGAATGTGGCTCCATTCTTGCAATTAGATAATACTTTTTGTAATATTTTAGGGCAGATAAAATTAATTATACATTTTTGAAAACCGCACTGTCGTTTCTCGACCCACCAGTGGGTCATGAATTACAGTTTGGGAACTACTGGTCTAAGCAAACTACTTTCTTTGTTATGACATTAACTTTCTTGTATAAACAATGCTCTCTACGTTTTCAAATTATATCGGAATCGAGGAACGTTCATATGTACTCTGTATGTATATAACAAACAGCCTTACTAGAGTTTGTCGCCAGTCTCAAGACTGATTCTAATATTCACTAATACATAATATCTATCTATCTATCTATCTATCTCTATAACTGACAACTGATGAATTCGTAAATTGTTGAAGAAGAAGAAAGAATATGCAAATTTTACTTCGCATATTTAAAATTGGCTATAAAACACTTTCTGTACTTATCTCAACTTAAAAAAATAAACTTACAGTTTATTAAAATGTACTCACATATTTCTATAAATTAAAAAAGAGATATGTTAAGAAATTACAAGACCACCTGAGACAATTTGCATTATTACATGTTAATTCCGAATTTTGATAAAGCGCATGCTGTAGTAGATAATATGTAAAGTCATTAAGAGGCTACTTCACTCAGGAGAAAATACCCACTCGCTAATGTTAATCCTATGGGGGAAGTAATTTACGAAATCTTGTTCGCATTTCAACATTTTTAAATGGTTTCTTTTTGCATTGGATAGCGGAGGTCAACATCTATGCACGCTCCCTTGTACTTTTTCGATTTTGATTACAAGTTTTTTTTTTATTAAGATACTTTCACTTTCAGAACCAGTTTCGAAAGTGAAAGTATCCTCAATAAAAAAAACTGAAAGAAAAATCGTTAAAGTACAAAAAATCGTGCATAAAAATTTACTTTAGCTATCCATTGCAAACAAAATCATTTAAAAATATTGAAATGCGAACGAGATATCCTAAATTATTTTCCCCAATAGGATTGACATTAGCCAGCGGGTGTTTTTGCCTGAGTGAAGTAGTCTCTTAACAAAGAAGTATAGTTTCAGATTTTGATTATGATATTCACGACTGATTTTCTTGACGATTCTGCGGGGGGGAGAAGTTATGTGAGTAAAAAGTGAATTTTTTTTTAATTTTATAGGGGTGATAATAAATCTGGAAGAGAAATAGAGATGTTAATGAAACGTTCCGAAACATCCACTCACAATGTAATAATTAAACAAGAATGAAAATCATCCGTAAAGCATCGATTATGAAACACTTTCCAACAGTTCCAGAATTTTTTAACAAAACTTTGCTGTTTAATAACGTAATTAAGATACCTAAATAACCATTTTAGAAAACGCATAACACATTTGAAAACAAGATTTCAGCAATTGCAATCCATAGCCAGAAAAGTACTTCTTTTGCGCATCTCTGTATATGATCTATATACTTGTATATATTCTATTTCTACATAATATGCAAAAATTTATTTTAGTAGGAAAACGTATAACACAGTTGAAAATTAACGTTCAGCAATTTCTGCCATTAGACGGATACTTACTTGAATTTTTTTGTACAATCCTGTATATGAACTAGATACTTTCATAGACACCACATATTAACCTAAAATTTAATTCAGGTAAAACACACATAAAACTACTGAAATCACACTTCCAGAAATCATTATCCATAGGCGTCCATGTATTCAGTTCTTTGCGTGGCTCTGTGTATGATTTTAATTATATTCTACAAATATATCTTTGTATATTAATTATAGTTCAGATTTTAAATGCATAACTCAATTAAAAACCACCTTTAAGCAACTCACGCTCATATTCAGTAATGCTTACGAATTCTTCTGCGTAGTCCTGATGTGATCTATAACATTTATACACACCACGTAGTGTGCAAAAAAACTTTTTTACACTGCAAAATTTAGTTAAACTTCAAAACGCATACTATAACTTAAAAAGATCTTCCAGTAATTATCGCTAATAGACAGTACTTCGGATACAGTAATGTATCCGAAATCTTTTGTATGTCCTTGCAAATAAATGCTAAATACTATGCAAATCATATTCTACAACAACTATGTTATAGCAAACCTCAGTAATGTATCTCAATTTCATTATATTTGATATTTTGTAACATAATATCAAAATGCGTTACAAATATATTTCCACGTAGACTATTATGTAACCAAAAGCTTTTGTGTGGCCCTGTAAATGAATGATAAAGGGTTTATACTCCATATTCTACAAAAAGGATGTGTCTCTGGACCTCAGAAATTCATATGCACTGTTAAAAAATTTCTTTTATTGATAGGTTGTCTTCCGTGAATTTTATATCAGAAAGTTTCCGTTTTGTTAGAAAAATGGAATCTCTCCCGTATATCTGTTGCTACTCAGCTAGAAAAAGTTTGCAAGAAAAGTGCACAAAATCCGGTCGTATTTGGCACCTCTACTTATGCATAAAAACTGCAAACTGAATTGTGCACAAAAAGTGCGTAAACTGTATCCCTAAATTGTACACTTTTTAGACTTTTAAGATTACAGAGTTTCAAATACGGAATTATTAATGTAAAAATCTATAAACAATGGGATTGCAGTATTTTTGATCGCCACACATGTGCTTAAACTCCTTCGCGTCTGTATCGCTCCATTTATGGACTACAAAGACGGAACATTCCTAAAAAACAGAAACATTAAGGCAACTCTGCTGCCAGTCCTTTTTCCGTAAATTGACGGAATTTTTTTTTACAGTATACTGTTATAAATAATCTGAAATTCACGGGTATTTTTTTCCTGAATTTCACAGAAAAAGTCCCGTTTCATGACAAAAGGGCATTTTCTGTTAAAAGCAGAAAATTTCCTCATATAAGAAAGCAGCCAACGGAGATATTCCGTTATCTGCTGCATGTTTATTATAAATGTTTCAAAAACTGACATGTTGCTGCACAGAAAAACTAAAAATTCCATAAATTAAAATTTCAAGTTTATTTAAAACAACAACAAGAAAATAGTGCTTTCGAATTTAAAAAAGCAAAAATAGCAAAAATTAATTTTTTCCCTTCTTTTAATATTATTTGCAATTCATTTTTTAAAGTTATAAAAAAGTATTCGCACTTAAAATATATTCTAAACAGATTAATCTATAGTAATATTATAAAGGAGTAAAGATTGTTTGTTTGTTTGTTTGTTTGTTTGTTTGTTTGTAGGGGGTAATCTCTGGAACTACCGAACCGATTTCAAAAGTGATGGGGGCAAATTGATGGTGACAACCCCTGCTCCAACACAGGCTATATTTTATGTTTGTGCCACTACCCCAGGGGGGTGCAGGAGCGAATAACGTTCTAAAATTGCGATCTTTCCTATACTGAAGCAGCTAGAAATTTGAAATTTGGCGTTGTAGTTACTTATAAGATGTAAATGCTCTCTAAGAACAAAATAAAAAAAATTGGAAATTTAAAAGGGTGAAATGAGCGAAAAGCTTTCTAAAAACATTCTAAATTACAATTTCTATGGAATCTCTAGAACTACCGAACCGATTTGAAATTTGGCGTTATAGTTACTTATAAGATGTACATGCTGTCTAAGAACAAAATAAAAAAAATTCGAAATTTAAAACGGTGAAATGAGCGAAAAGCGTTCTGAAAACATTCTAAATTACAATTTCTATGGAATCTCTAGAACTACCGAACCGATTTGAAATTTGGCGTTGTAGTTACTTATAAGATGTAGATGCTCTCTAAGAACAAAATAAAAAAAAATCGAAATTTAAAAGGGTGAAATGGGCGAAAAGCGTTCTAAAAACATTCTAAATTACAATTTCTATGGAATCTCTAGAACTACCGAACCGATTTGAAATTTGGCGTCGTAGTTACTTATAAGATGTAAATGCTCTCTAAGAACAAAATAAAAAAACATCGAAACTTAAAAGGGTGAAATGAGCGAAAAGCGTTCTAAAAACATTCTAAATTACAATTTCTATGGAATCTCTGGAACTACCGAACCGATTTCAAAAATGATGGTTGCAAATTGATGGTGACTACCCCTGCTCCAACATAGGTTATATTTTATGTCGGTGTCACTAATTCCAGGGGGGTGCAGGAGCGAAAAACGTTCTAAAATTGCGATTTTTTTTATACTGAATGAGCTAGAAATTTGAAATTTGGCATTGTAGTTACTTATAAGATTTAAATGCTCTCTAAAACCAAAATAAAAAAAATCGAAATTTAAAAGGGTGAAATGAGCGAAAAGCGTTCTAAAAACATTCTAAATTACAATTTCTATGGAATCTATAGAACTACCGAACTGATTTCAAAAGTGATGGCGGCAAATTGGTAGTGACAATCCCCGCTCCAACAGCCTCTTTAATAAAAAACTATGAGTTTCTGACGACTGGGTTTTTCGCTAATTGTTGCCACAGATTAATCTCGGAGAATGAAACATTTGAAGTTACTGAAAAAAAATAGTAGCTCGAAAAATATTTGTCAGAAAATTGTTAGGCAAACTGCGTTTGAAAGGTAAAAAAATTGTATTTTTCTTGATATAAATTTCAAATCTAATGATTATGCCATTTTTCAAATATTGAATTTGAAAAATTACCAAATTTCACAATGGAGTACCATAGCGAAAACTTCATGCGTAAAAAGATAATGATAAGGGCGACGTGTCCTGGCGTGTATGTTGGCTATAGCATGAGTCACAAATTATATAGTAGCCTTATTATTCTGTTAAAATATAAAAGTGAATTATGAAATGTCAATATTTTGTTGGATTAAAAGTTCGTTATAAGAAATTGACCAGCGTAGCGGGCGTAGCTTGCTGGAAACATATATTCTAATACGAGCAAATCTTGTGGGTGGTTATATATATATATATATATATATATATATATATGTATATGCAAAAATTATCTTAAAAACGGCTCTAACGATTTTGACGAAATTTCGTATCCTACCGTTTTGGGGCACCAGAAAACCATTGGGCTAGGTCACATGCTCGAGAAAATTCGATTAGTGGGTCATTTTGGGCCATTTTGGGTCATGGTCTAGCTAATTGTATCTAAAAAACGGTTCAAACGATTTTGACGAAATTTTGTATCCGACCATTTTCGGGCATGAGAAGTCAATTGGGCTGGGTCACACGTTCGAGAACTTTCGATTAGTGGGTCATTTTTCGGTCAACGCGGGTCAAATTAATTTTATCTAAAAAACGGCTCTAACGATTTTGATTAAATTTTGTGTCCTACGAGTTTCGAGCACGATAAAAGCATTGAGCTAGGTCGCATGTCCGAGAAAATTCGATTAGTGAGTCATTTCTGGGTCATTTTGGGTCAAGATCTAAAAAGTGGCTCAATTTACACTAAATTTTGCATCCAATGGTTTTCGGGCACGAGAAGACTGTTGGGCTAGGTCACATGTTCGAGAAAATTCAATTAGTGGGTCATTTTGGGTCATTTTGGGTCATGGTCAAGCTAATTGTATGTAAAAAACGGTTCAAACGATTTTGACGAAATTTTGTAACCGACCATTTTCGAATATGAGAAGTCAATTGGGCTGGGTCATATGTTCGAGAACTTTCGATTAGTGGGTCATTTTTGGGTCAACGCGGGTCAAATTAATTTTATCTAAAAAACGGCTCTAACGATTTTGATTAAATTTTGTGTCCTACGAGTTTCGAGCACGATAAAAGCATTGAGCTAGGTCGCATGTCCGAGAAAATTCGATTAGTGTGTCATTTCTGGGTCATTGTGGGTCAAGATCTAAAAAGCGGCTCAATTTACACTAAATTTTGCATCCAATGGTTTCCGGGCACGAGAAGACTGTTGGGCTAGGTCACATGTTCGAGAAAATTCAATTAGTGGGTCATTTTGGGTCATGGTCAAGCTAATTGTATCTAAAAAACGGTTCAAACGATTTTGACGAAATTATGTATACGACTATTTTCGGGCACGAGAAGACTATTGGGCTGGGTCACATGTTCGAGAACTTTCAATTAGGGGGTCATTTTTTGGTCAAAGCGGGTCAAATTAATTTTATCTAAAAAACGGCTCTAATGATTGTGATTAAATTTTGTATTTTATGAGTTTCGGGCACGCGAAAATCATTAGACTAGGTCACATGTTCGAGAAAATTCAATTAGTGGGTCATTTCTGGGTCACTGTGGGTCAATATCTAAAAAGCGGCTCAATTTACACTAAATTTTGCATTCTATGGTTTTCCGGCACGAGAAGACTGTTGGGCTAAGTCACATGTTCATTAGTGGGTCATTTTGGTCATGGGTCATGATATTTGAACTCAAATTTAATTTTGACCGAGCATAGCTCGGTCTTCTCTGCTCGTATATATAAAACAGCCAAATTAAGTGAAAAAAAAAATCCGATTCTATTTAAAAAAGCAACAAACAAATCTAATGCTTTCGAATTAAACTCTTCCTTTAAAATTATTCGCAATTTATTTTGTAAAGTTATAAAAAACACTCACACTGAAAGTATATTCTAAACGAACACATTTAAAAAAGTCCTTCCGGCCTGAACCGGGAGGAAAAGGTAGCTTTCCCATATCTTCGTTTTAAAATTTTAGCTAATGTTACACGAAAACAGCAAGTTAAAATGCAAAGAAACGTTTACAAAAGATTCGTTATTACTGAATTTGAATAAGAAATTCGCCAAATTATTGAGCTATAGCCAAATTGGCTTCATTTATGAAGACTTATTTTGGCCACCAAATTTGGCGATATTTCGCCAAATGTCGCCAATTTTGGCGAGAATTTGGCACTAACGGATATGAATATATAGTTTTATGCGTATGATTGGGAAAATTATTACAACAATGAAAGAAAATAATTTGCGAGTAATCGCGTTAATGTTCTGTTTTGTTTCAAAATGTCAGCCACCCTAGAATTTCAAACTGCTCTATCTCAGCCATTTTTTAAGATAGAGGTAAACCAAAAAATGCTCTGGAATCCTCGTATCAAGGCCTAATACTTAATTAAAAAATAAATTTGAATTTTTAACTTTTTTGTATATTTATTTTAGTTTTAAATTTTAAGTGGCCGCCATCTTGAAACAAAATGGCGGACCGAGCTGGCCAACGAACTCGGTCGAGACATTGGTGAGCTTAATACACATAATTAGTTTCATCAAAATTGATTTATAAATACGAGCGTTATCGTATGACATAAGTCAGATATATATATATATATATATATATATATATATATATATGTAAGATATCGATACGACTCTGTATAACGGGCGCACCTCGATATAACGAACACACATCGATCTCTCTGTAACGAGCGGTCGATCACTGCTATCACACATCCCAGTAATAGATATCCATCGTTAATGTAGTCGTGCACAAGTAGGAGAAATAAGCAGGCATTTTCCTGGGAACTAGCTTTTATTCCAATTAATTACAAGTCTCTTCATAAGCTAGGCCCAGGGGACAGTTTGAAGAGTCTTTTACCGGGGAAACATCGTCTTATCGTTCATATTTCGGTGAATTGCCGGACTTACAACGGCAAGGATGCCGTCGCACTTCGAAGAATACTGGCCGTAGTTTTTGTGGAGAGTGATTAGAGTCAAAAGCCACGCAAAAACGTGCTCCTCACATTATATACGGCCGGACCACCGCTAGAGACCGCTTTGCAACTTATGAAATAATGTCATTTAATTGGCTAATTAGCCCTTGACTCATATCTGGGTAAGCAGCCCAGATAATTAACATGCAAGATGTAGCCACCGGGAGAAGAGAGATGCGTTACCGTCAGCACTTTTAATCTTAACGAGGATTCAAAATTGATATCTGTTCGTAATAAATGTATCGTAAGGAAAGTTAAGTTACAGGGGCAACTAGAAATGAAGGCAAAACTTTAAAATTTTGACACACGATTTAGGGATTTTAAACTTTGAATTTTTATATTTTAGTTTCTGATTTGGAATGGGTTTAACTAACTATCCTTTCATATCAATCCACATTCGTTCACATTCAAAATTCTTTCATACTTTTTCACATTCATTTCACATCCCCCCCCTTTAAAAATGAGCACCACAGTACTTGTCAGCAAGGGCTGTGGGGCTCAACCCCATAAGTTAAACTCATTTTAAAATAGGCTATCGATTTTTTTTTCTTCTCTACGGAATTCTAATTAGACTCTCAAACTGCTTGGGCTTACTTTTACATAAATTACTGGTACTATTTGATGATATACACTGAAGATTAAACATATGACATATACTGTAAACAAAACACAGCTGCAGCAAAAAAAAATTTAACATTTCTCGCGAGAACATTATGTGCTATTTTTTGAAAGTCTATTAGCACATTGCAAAAGTTTTTGTTAACCAACGTGTCCTGTGTGAATTGTTCTTGGGTGTTGGTTCATCAGGAAAGGTAAACATTGCACCTTTCTTCAATTATACAATACAATAAAAACTAAATAATATGATACTTGAAAACAGAAATATAATATGGCAATTACTTATATCATTTACAAAACACAAACAATTAAAATATGCACTTAAACTTATAAAAATACTTCAACATGATATAAACACTTATTCAAAACATTAAATTTCAAAAATATAACATAAAAGATATTTCAAATATATTGTAAATATAGGACAAAACAATTACTACAAATGCAATAAAAACAACACAAACATGAAAATGTCATCTGAGCAGTTACAAGCTCTGTTACTACTCCAAAATATCTATTTACAAGCATCTTTGGGCTTATAGGACACTCTAGTGGGAATTATTCCCAGGAGAAAAAAAAAGATTGAACTGAAAACTTTGTAAAAATAGGAAATTCTAACCAAAAACTAAAAAAAATTAGGCTATCCTTTCCACCATGCTCAGTGAGACATGGATTTCTAAACTCTGAGGTGATTATCATCCAAAAAATGTGTCTCTTGCACAAGGAAAAAAGGAAAAGTGGATGCCCGATAATCACCTACAGAGGGAAAGCGAAGCAGTTTTGCCAAATTCTCCATTCTACATGGAAAGAGAAAATGGGAAAACAGTTCGACTATAGACGGGAGGCCACGGAGCGGAGGACCCCTAACGTGTTCCTAGTTTTGTCATTGTATAATAAAAAAAATAAAAAGGTTAGCAGTACTTTAAAACTGCTCCGCCAACTACACCGCTGGGTTTTAAATTAACATCCAGCTGGGTCCTCATCCAAACACTAAAATGATAGAGGGACGATAGGAAAGCAAAAATAAAAAATTGAAAGATGAAAGATGAAAGAAATAGACGGGGGTTATTCATGGTAGAGTTTTAAATTTTGAGGAGGGTTATAGAATCTCAACTTGGAGGCGTGCACTATTTCAGAATTTCTCTTAAAATGTATACTGGGTTTATCAATTTCAAAACTTACATCAGATAGTTGTTTTAAGATAGTATATGGTCCAGAATATGGTGGAGTCAATTTACGTGTATTAGGATAGTGGAATTCTTCATACATTACAATGTCACCAACTTTAAACTTTACAGGAAGAAAACGAGCATCGTAATGGATTTTATTTTTTTCATGGTAAGCTATTGTTCTTTCCTTAGCTAATTTTCTAGCTTCTTCAACAGGAGGGTAATAATCATTATCTGGCAAAAGAGGATCATAAGGTAATTTTCCTAACAGCAAATAACTAGGTGGAAATTGAGTTACAGAATGTGGAGTAGCATTATATTGATACAATACTTCATCTAAAAATTTTGTCCAAGGTAATTTAGTTGGTGATGAATTTACAATACATTTTAATCTGGTGACAATAGTTTGATTCAAACGCTCAATTTTCCCATTCGTTTCCGGATGATGACTGGAGGTTAATCGGTGTTTTACATTATAATTACGAAGAAAACGTTTAAATCTAGAAGCTGTAAATGCTCCATTTCTATCAGTAAGTATTTTTTCTGGTACTTGAGTTTGAAATAATTGTTTCAAAATGTTTGTATAAGTTTCAGTTGTTACACTTTTTGACGCAAAACCCCACACATAGCGAGTTGCATGGTCTATGACCAAATGCAGATATTTCTTTGCCGAATTATAATGATTAAATCCGCCAACAGAGTCCAATGCCAAGCATTCAAAAGGTATATCCGTTGGGGGCATGAGCTGCAACAAACCAAATCTTTTTTGCCTACATTTTTTGTTGATTTGGCAGGTATGACAATGTTTTACAAAATTTTCAATATCTTTATTAAGATTAGGCCAATAATATTGATTTGTAATTAAATTTATCATCTTATAAATTCCAGGATGTCCAAAATCTGTGTGGGCTTTTTCCAAGAGGGGTAAACGTAAAGCCATGGGGACGACAATCTTATACAAACTTTTCTTTTTAATCACAATAACATCATTAATTTCAACATATTTTTTACCATCTACCTTGACATTTTCTTTTTTCTGATTTTCTCTGATATCATTCAAGTTGAGTAAATGGGTATGATGTGGGGGGTCTTCTGAAACAGGTAATCTAGACAGCATATCAGCCTCTACATTAGTGGAGCCCTTTTTATATTTAATATCGTAGTCAAACATACTCAGTTTAAGGGACCAGCGGAAAAGACGTCCTCTTAAGTTTTTAACATTTTTTAGCCAAGTGAGAGCCGCATGGTCTGTATGAATGACAAATTTTTGACCGTGTAGATAATGGTAAAATTTATCTAGAGCATCCACGATTGCCAAACATTCGAGTTCAGTAATTGCATAATTTTTTTCATAGTCGCGAAGATTTCTAGAATGATATGCTATGGGGTGCAAAACACCATTTTCATCAGCCTGTTTCACAACACATCCCACTCCAAGACTTGATGCATCTACAAATAAATTACAAGGTGTTTTGGGATCAAACAATCTTAAGATAGGTTTTTGAATTAGAGCTGCTTTTAATTTTTCAAAAGAATTTTGACAGTCCTGGTCCCATACATAAGGAACATTTTTCTTTAGCAAATTATTTAGAGGATATCTAACCTCAGCATATTTATGAATGAATTTATTATAAACATTAATAGATCCCAAAAAGCGTTGTAACTCTTTAACATTGGTTGGTGGTTTTAACCTCTTGATGGTTTCAATATTTGGGTTATCGGGTGTAATACAACCATTCGACACTTCATATCCAAGAAAATTAATTGTCTTCTTAACAAAATTACATTTAGACAGCTTTAATTTAAGATTTTTCTGGACACAAATATCAAAAATGATTTCCAAATGATGGTAATGTTCTTCTTCATTTTGTGAGAACACAATAATATCATCAAAATAACTGCATGCAAAGTCAATTTTATATTTATTTAGGATTCTTCGAAGGATACGGTTGAAATTTGCAGGCGCATTTTTCAAGCCGAACGCGAGCCTCTTCCACTCAAATAAGCCAAACGTTGTGGCAAAGGCTAATTTTTCAGTATCTTTAGGGTGGATAGGTATATGCCAATATCCACTTGCTAAATCAAGAGTGGAAAACACTTTAGCTTGCACCAGTTTGTCCAATAAAGTGTCGATTCGGGGCAAGGGTTCTGCATCTGTTTTGGTTATGGCATTTAATTTTCGTAAATCGACACACAACCGAGTTTTTTCCTTCTTCACGTTTATAAACTAGGGTTACAGGTGAGGAATAAGGGGAATGACTTTCTTTGATGATACCGGCTTTTAACAAATTTTTAACTTGTTCTCTAATTTCTTCTTCTTCCTTAGGGGAAGTACGATAAGCTCTAAGCGAAATTGGTAAGTCAGAAGTTAAATGTATTCTCTGTGGTTCCATGTTGACACATCCTACATCATATTTATCTTTGGCAAAAATACCGACATATTTGGCTAAGAGAGTAGGCAGTTTGTTAGGTGCAGACTGAACTTGGATAGGTTCAGTGGCGTTTACAAACTCCGGCTCATAATTTTCGCCAAATATCCCTGCATTTTCCTTTTCTGAGAGATCTTCATTAGGTTCTGACACGTGCAAGGAATTAATGGTTGGAATATTTCGTAATTGGTTCAGGAGAGGCACTCTTTGGTTATTTTGGAAAATTTGCATCTTAACACAATCAATATTTAACTGGAAACTTTGGCAATGGTTAAGTCCAATAAGGGTATAGGGTAATTTATTATCAATAACATAAAGATCAACATATTTGGATATGCGGCCAATTTTCAAATTAACACGACATTTTTCCTGCAAGGTGAGAATGCCTTGTGTTTGAGCGACCGATAGACCTTTACGAATTTTGGAAGTGTTTAATTGGAATTTTTGGACTAAATGTAATGGAATGACACTTAACGAGCTTCCTGAGTCGATCAAACATGGTATTGAGTTTTCCGGTATCCTTAGAGTAGTAATTTGACGTTTCTTTGGGTTTTCTTTGGATCCTTTTCTTTTTTCTATGTACCCGGGTACTATTACTTGTCATATATTACTAATTGGGTTTGCAGAAAAATCACTTTGTGTCTGATTTGGATTTTGGATTTGAATGTTTGGGTGTTGGGTTAGAGAAGAGGCCTCTAAAGATTGCTTTCGAAAAGGACAATCTCGTACCCAATGCATTTGGAATATTAAGATTAAGGCATACACGGCATGGCGATGGTGGCAATGTAGCCTGGTAGTGTATATTTGGTCTGGGAGGAGACGGTTGAAATGGTCTCACATTTTGGAAAGTTCTTTGAGGGTTAGTCACATTTGGGCGATTCTGGGGGTTTTGATAAGGGTATCTATAATTCCAGGATCGCATTGGAAAATTCTGCTCAGGGGTATTAGGGCGATATGGTCGCCATTGTCTGAACTGATTTTGGGGAGTTGGGTCTGGTTTATTTTCAGGACTCTTGCCTGCTTCTTCAAGCTTAGTAAGTTTAAAAACTAATTCTCTCCATTCTGTGGCAGTTTTAGGGGCATTAGTCACAATAAGTCTCTGCATCGAAATTGGCAAACCTTCGGATAACCCTTCTAGAATGAATTTGTTATCTAAACCCAGATTACGACCCATTTTAGTTTTCTTTTGGTAGTACTCGTTGAGGTCATCACCTGACTTATACCGAATACTAGCAAAGTCGCTTAGTGATAGTGTATCTGGGGTAGAAAAATTTTCATGGAATAGTGAAACAAACTCATTCCAGTGCAAAACATTAAGACAGTTGTTAATGTATAGGGTAAGGGCACTATCTTTTAAAAATTTCTGGATGTTTCTTATCTTCCAAACATCATCTTTTTGGATTCAATACATACAGCCTCAAAATAAGCAAGCCAGGAAGCAAAGATCATCTTTGTTTCCGGTGAAAATGGGATAATTTCCGGATCTTTCGTTGTTTTTTCCCCACTATTTGCTGCATAGCTACCTACAGCGGCCTTTTTTATTGACTCTAATTCAGGGGTTGGGGCCTGATTTTTAACAGGTTGTTGGCTCTCTTGACTGATAGCTCCATTTATATTTACAGGGGAACTTTCTTTAAAAGGGTTTCTACTTTCATCAACTTCTGTGTTTTTTTCTTTTAAAGATTCGTCACCTTCACCCACTTGAGTGGATTTGTCTTCTGCACTCATTTTTATTACTTATTTTTACAATCTCATTAAACAAAATATAAAAAAAAAATATTTTTACTAGAAAAAATCTCTCTTTTTTTTTTTTTTTTTTTTTTTTTTTTTTTTTTTTTTTTTTTTTTTTAAATTTGCCCTCTTTTTTTTTTTTTCTTAATTTTTCATTAAATCCCGCTTAAATTTCCAAAATAATAAACAAAAATAATCTGCTTCATTTAATCACTTAAGTTGTAACATAGAGATAATAATAAAATAATAATAATAATAATAATAATAATAATAAAATAATAATAGTATTTTTCATAAAAATAACACTTAAAAAATAATAAAATTTCAAATTGTTTTTCTTTAATTGTTTTTCTCTCTTACTGCTTCAAAAAATAAAAATAGAAAGTTTCTGTCCGCTTTTAAATTCTTCTTAAAAAATAACAAAATCGAACATACCTATTTCTTCTTTTTCTTTTAAATCCATTTGATTGCACAGAATACTCAAGTGAAAAAAAGAAAAAAAAATATCAACATTAAAACGAAACCAAAACAGAAAGCATCAACCAAACAACGGACTCTTGACACACGCAAAGAAAGGGAGAAAAAAAGAACATTCCTCCTTCTGCCAGGAGATCGTTGACCTTGAATTTTCCACAAACCATCTGTGAACCATCCCTTTCGCTGGATAGTAGGTCATTTGAGATAACTATTGAAAGTGTATGAACAAAACTGTTTTTCTTTTGGAGTGAAGCGCTGAAGAAAAATTGTTTATTTTAAGTAGGCAACGAAATAAAATGTTTATCCGAGATTTGATAGCTTAATGAGGAAGCAGGAGCTCTTTTATTAACGGATTGTAGATATTTATTTCTTTATTTTGGACACACACTTTTTCTTTTCAGTTAAACACACTAGTCTTCTGTTATTTTCTTTTAAAGGCCCGGTGATTAAAAATAGTCTTTTTATGGTTGGTTCGATTACGATGTTTCTTATTAATGAATAGTTATTTAAAAGAAAGGATTTTCCCATGGCAGGTATTTAATCCAAGCAGACTCACTGTAAGATATCGATACGACTCTGTATAACGGGCGCACCTCGATATAACGAACACACATCGATCTCTCTGTAACGAGCGGTCGATCACTGCTATCACACATCCCAGTAATAGATATCCATCGTTAAAGTAGTCGTGCACAAGTAGGAGAAATAAGCAGGCATTTTCCTGGGAACTAGCTTTTATTCCAATTAATTACAAGTCTCTTCATAAGCTAGGCCCAGGGGACAGTTTGAAGAGTCTTTTACCGGGGAAACATCGTCTTATCGTTCATATTTCGGCGAATTGCCGGACTTACAACGGCAAGGATGCCGTCGCACTTCGAAGAATACTGGCCGTAGTTTTTGTGGAGAGTGATTAGAGTCAAAAGCCACGCAAAAACGTGCTCCTCACATTATATACGGCCGGACCACCGCTAGAGACCGCTTTGCAACTTATGAAATAATGTCATTTAATTGGCTAATTAGCCCTTGACTCATATCTGGGTAAGCAGCCCAGATAATTAACATGCAAGATGTAGCCACCGGGAGAAGAGAGATGCGTTACCGTCAGCACTTTTAATCTTAACGAGTATTCAAAATTGATATCTGTTCGTAATAAATGTATCGTAAGGAAAGTTAAGTTACAGGGGCAACTAGAAATGAAGGCAAAACTTTAAAATTTTGACACACGATTTAGGGATTTTAAACTTTGAATTTTTATATTTTAGTTTCTGATTTGGAATGGGTTTAACTAACTATCCTTTCATATCAATCCACATTCGTTCACATTCAAAATTCTTTCATACTTTTTCACATTCATTTCATATATATATATATATATGGATATATCTATATATATAAATCAACATTTGAACGGAGGGTGGTTTTGGGGTCCGGGGGTCATGATCGGTGAAAATATATCGAAATTTTCCGGAACTGCTTTCCTCCGAGCGGCTGCAATAGGTAGCCTTATACTTTTTTGTATTGAAAGCTACCTAAAACACATAATGGTTGATTAAACATCGATTTTCGCAAAAAAGCAAAAAAAAAAATATCGAATTTATTTCAAAATATAATATTTATATTTTACATCTAACAATCAAATTAAGAATATATATAATTCACGTTTTTATCCTCTATTAATACTATAGTTTTCAACCATCATCTCATTACGAAATATCCCCGCAATTAACTTCAAAATTACCAGTTTTCTAAACCCCAAATTGTTGAAGTCCCAAGCTGCGATTTGAAGAAATCCCTTATCATAGTTTCCTACTCTTACTCTAGCAAGGACCCGCTGATCTTACGGTAAAGCACTCGGCTCAAACCACTAACGTTCCCAGTTCGAGCTTCAGGACGGGCAGAAAATGTTCCTGCATTATATAAAATATGAAATACTCCCGTAATAATCAACAGATGGCAGCGCAAATAGAGATGATATTTTTTTAACCGAGTTTATTTATAACGGAAAATTACCGATTCTTCGAACGGAGTTTTCCCTTCCTTTATCTTTCAAAACGGAAAATGTACTAACGGAACGGAAAAAGTCCGGCAACTTTACTGCCAGTAGTTTTACCGTGAATTGACGGATTTATTTTTAACAGTGTGAATTTAATTATGCTTGAAATAGTGTAACATGATTAAAATACACCGTAAACGATTTTTCCTCATAGAACACACTATAACGAAATTTTTGAGTGCCCTGTAAATAAACTATCAGTGCTACACATACTATATTCTATAGTGAGCATCTAGTAGTACACTTCAGTGATGTAAACTGTAAAAAATATCCGTAAACATACAGGAAATGTTCCGTAAAATTTTACGGAATAGTTTCATTTTCTGAAAAACTGTACATTTTGCATAATTGCTATTTGGAGAATACAAATCCGCAAAAATCCAGAAAGTTTTCCGTAAATTTAATGTAATTTGTCCGTATTTCTTTCAAAACAGTGCAATTTTCATAAATGACGTTCAGAGGTTTGCGTACAGATATCGCTTTTTTTTAAAATGCCAATTAATTTTGTTGTATATACTAGAGTTCTATATACTAGTTAGGCCCAATTGTTGTATATACTAGAGTTGGGCGTATTTTCTGTCATTGGACTCGGGCCGATCCTGAGCTCATTCTCACTGGGACCGTGTCTGGACAGTAATTTTTGTGAAAATAACATTGATATTTTTATTTTTTATAAATTAATTTTATTTTTATAAATTACAGATTTAAAAAAAAAAATCTACTTTTGTTATTTCTAGTGCTTCAAAATTATGATTTGTTTCACTGACTTTTTAAAATATTATATTAACTTTTTTAACGTGAGGCAATATTAAGTTATTTAAGATTTCATTAAATAATATCTTTGCAAATTATCGGTATGTCAATTGGTATTAAACTAAACTTATTTGGCTTATAAATTTATGAATTAAACTAAAATTTATTATTTTATAAAATATAATTTTACATACTTTATATATTTTTCTTTATATTTATAAAAATAGTTCATAATTTGTTCTTTACTTTTATAAAAATGAAGTTTATAATTTTATAAATTTTATACGTAATTTATTTCTTTAATTTATAATTTTATAAATTTTATACGTAATTTATTTCTTTAATTTATAATTTTATAAATTTTATACGTAATTTATTTCTTTAATTTATAATTTTAAAAATTAAACTAAATTAATTTAAACTAAATTAAGTTCAAATTTAAACTTAGCTATCGCAAGGTCATTAATTTCAAAATTGGTTCAAAATATCTATATTACTTGTTTTAATATTTTTAAAACTATTAATTTTAACAGAACCGTACACAAAAACTCTGAGCGTAGCTCAAATATAATAATTTAATTTATTATAAAATTGTTGTTTATTTACGTATATTTTTTGAAATAATCAAAAAATATTTATTTTAATAGTATGTAATAAATACTTCTGCTTAAGATAATTATTATTTTTAGTCGAATTGATAAATAGAGCATCAGACATATAATTTGAAAAAGTATAAGGATCGACCAAATGAAAGTGGCATCGCTGTAATAACTCCACTATTTGAAGAGAAAGATGACAGCGCATGCTCCTATAGAGGGCGCAGAGTGCTGGGAATGCATGCGATATCATCAGATCCCACCAAATGCGTGTGTGACAGCACGTTAAAAGGCATCGTTCGCATCATGGATGCCTCCAAACGGTGTCAACGCGCGGTCGTGCAATTTTTAACAGCGGGAAATGTGAGTGCTAGTGAAATCTATCGTCGAATGTAAAATGTGTATGGCACGCAGATCGGTATTCCGATGGTGTAAGGATTTTTGTAGTGGAAGAAGCAGTACATCCCTCTTACAGCTCAAACCTCTCGCCGTGTCACTACCACATTTTCGGTCCACTCAAGAAAGTTCTGACTGGACGGCGATATGCCGAAGATAATGAGGTACAAGCTGAAAATTAGTTTCACAACCAACCCCGGAGCTTCTTCACCCAGGGTATCCATCGTCTCGTTGAACACTGGGACACTTGTTTCAACCTACAAGGTGACTTTGTATAGCCTATCTGTTACGTCTGTATCACTGCTTTCTTTTGTATACTAATTTATATTAATACCATTAAACAATCTCTCAAACCGACTATAGTGCCACTTTCATTTGGGCGACCCATATACATGTTCGAAAAAAGAAAATGTTTGTATTATTTTCAAAAAGAAGCAATCATTACTCTTAATACAATGTTTTACGCATATAATACATAAAAAGTTAAAATGTGTTTTACAAGGTATGAAATAATTAAGCAAAATATTTAAAATTATAGAAAGAAACTATCAAAATTTTGGAACTCTGAAAAAATCAAACTACCGACGAAACATTCAAGTTTTTGCATCACAGTAAATTAGCAACATTTACATGAGTAACAATATTTGAGAGTTCAGCGTGTCTAATCGCAAGGCAGTCTTTAAAACCGCGGTCTAGTAAACGGGAAGTTCCTTGTTCGATTCCCCTCGAGGCAAGTGTTAATCATTTACTTACAACTCATTCTTAAAAGAAATATATCCCTTATGAGGTTATCCTTGAGGTGTAGCTTTCTTTTTGATCCGATAAAGTTTATTTTAACAGCATTTTTTCTTAAATATGGAAGCTATCTATTATAAAACGGAAATTTAAAAACGAATATTTCGGAAATCACCGAAAATTTCCTGTAATTTACGGATTTTGTTTCGTTAAAATACGGAAATAGTAGTGGCGTCCCGATTATCAGTCCGATTTTCGTATTTTAACGTTTTTGTTAACAGTGTATATCATTTTCAATATGTTTGAAATAGTGAAAATTATTAAAATACACTGCAAAATATTTTCATAATATACTATAATGTAACGCCATTCGTTTGAGTGTTCTTGTAAATGAACTAAGAAATGTTATTCATTTCATTTTCAACACCGAACATGCCATGGTAAATCTCAATAATGGATGCCAATTACATGGCAATCCGAGTATATTTATGCGAGTTAGAGGACGGACAGACATACAGAAAGACGGTGATATAAACCGAATATATAAGCACTTTTCAACTATGCTGTAAAGTGTTAAAAAATTCTGAAAGCTAAACAAAACGATCTGGACAGAAAGAAAAAGTTGGTAGCAAATGACGATCAAAAATAATTTTGGCGTTCAACGAAAATAGATCTTTCGATTTGTGAACTTAAAAAAACCCACCACATATCATGCTTTGGATGGGTCTTAAATAAATGCTAATACCAAAAAAAAAATAATAATTTATTCAAGCATCATCAACAGGGAAGACTGAAATGGGCTAAAAATGTCACGGTATAGGACACTCAGTGGATACAAATTATATTTTCTGATAAAAAAAAAGAAATCTTGACTGTCCAGATGGCTACGAATACTATAGGCATAACTTGAGGAATGAAACCAAAGTATGCTTCAGTCGACAAAGGAGCGAACCCACTATAATGGTATGGGAAGCGTTTTCTCATGATGTATAGTGTGATTTCCAGTCCTGCAGTGGCGCGGACGAATAAGATCAGTTCCCGTAAGATCACCGAAAGTGAAGCAGCGTCGACCGTCGTCAGTGTTGGGATGGTGACAATCTCTCTCGACTGCGGCTGCTGTGGAACCGTGTACATTAATGGGAGCTGGTGCTCGTAAAATCTGTTCGTGGCTCCAATGTTCTCCAAGTTTAGAATAAGCGTTACCGCTGGTGGTGCCAATCCAGGTGCAGGTCTCTCATCTGAAATTGGTTTAAAATTAAGAGAACAACTCTTCTGGACGAGGCTTGTGAGTACTTAAGCCATTTGGTCGGCCTCCCCATCCAGCTGGCTCTTCTATAGTGTGATTTACAGCGAGTTTCGAGACGTATGAACTCTAAAAAAGATATCAAACTATGCTACATAATCATCTGATACTGTTTTCAGCAGAATACAGATTCTTGCCATACATTTAAATCAAAAAATGTTTCTAAAAAGAAATGTCAATTTGCCATGTCCTACGAAATGTCCAGTTTTAACGCTCTGAGCGGTTTGCCTGTATATTTCCGTTTTCCCGAAACAACTTAAATTGGCTGTAGACAAAAATATACTAAACAAAATTGTATTTTAACATATATGTAAAATAAAGAGATAAGAAGTGTATTTTAGAAACAAATAGGGAAAGAAAATTTAAATTAACATTAGTTTTACGAACATTTTTATGAAAATGCAGGAAAGCTCTCAGACGCTCAGAGGGTTTTAAACCACTTGGAAAGCCTTTGGTATACTTTAAATTGCAGAGTTTATGTTAATAATAAAGAGTTTTCTTCTGCAAATGAACTAGAAGTTTTCATTGTAAGAGGATGGCACAATATTATTGAAACAGAACTTAAAACCCTGGTCACTTTTAAATGAAAGACAGAGCGTTTTATGTTATGAGAAAAAATGAAGGGCAAATATCATATTGATTTGCAGAACTTTTCTGTTTCTTAACGAGTGATCTTATAAATTCTTAACAGTGTATTTTTCATGTAATTCTAATATTTTAATTAGTATAATAATTTATCCCATTATTGAAATTTATTGAAACTTAATTGTAATAATTAAGGTTTAACATCATATTTTATATGTTTAAAATGTAATTGGAACCCTTATTTATTTCACAATTTTCAAAATTAAAGTGGTCTTACAATTTCGTTACAGACTGTAATCCTTTTGAACTAAAGGACTCGTTTCCGTAATTACGTCAGTATATAAGTTGCTTGATTTCATAATCATTCCATTTGTTTCGTATTTGTCGAATTTTCTTCTTACTTAAAGTATCTTTCACAAAATATCACTAACTGTTCTTCCATTACGTATCTTAGACGTGGTAGATATAAATATAGAAGTTTACTTGTCAATTTCCAATTTAGATATTAATTGTTCAGCTTTAACATTTTTCATCAGCACGAAATAACAGGCATATTAAAGTTTTGTAATTATGTGTATTTCATAAGAGCTGCTGTCTGCTCAAAATAAATATCAATTAATAATTCCTCACAAAAATTATGCAGCTTGTTAAAGTTTACAAACTAGACGCAAGTTTCTCATATAACCTTTTAACCCTTTTAAAAGTATTTAGAATTTCCGCAAGGATTTTAATCATACTCTTAAAACTCTAATATTTTCTATAAAACTTTTCGCTCATTAGTATAGCATTTCATTATTGAAATTATCATCTAACTTATGAAGTCTTATTTAATATAAATTACGCAATTTTAATACAAAAATGAATGTCACTTTAAATAATTTCACTTTCTAAAGATTAAAAAACAATTTCAAGTGAAACTCAAACATCAGTGATCATGGGAATATTGATAATTCTTTTACGGAAAAATTTCGAAATCTTCCAACTTAATATAAACAAAAATTTTGAAAAGAGGTTGATTTTCAGATTTCCTATTTAGATAAACTTCATTTCACACCTTTGAAAAAATCAAGTGCTTTGAAAGCTCTTTCAGAATTGGAAAATTTTTGAATAAAAACTTTGCAATAATAAAAGAAATAAATAGAAGAAACATGAAACAAACCTGGGCGAGTTGACATTGTTTGGGAGAAGCTTTTATTTCTTATTTTGTTCCGATATCACAATGCTGAGTTTGAGGGAAAACATACTTTTGGAAATTTAGGAATTTCTGTTGGAAGTACAAATAAAAAGAAAAGTTATAATAAAATTCCAAACGCAGAGATAGAAGTTTGATTTTTTTTTGGAAATACATTTTAACAATAAAACAGCGTTATTTAATTCTAAATATCTAATAAGCTGATTAGCAGTGGAAAATAATTTAGTTTAACATTTGCAAATAAATTTTGTTTATTACACAATCTTATGTCAAACTACGCAGATTTAAGCCTTATTAAGATTATGTTGTTGATCAACAAGATAGTGTTTTTGCATTAGTATTTTCCATACTTTATTTATTATAAAATCTTCTGCAAAAGTAACATTTTCCACTTATATGACATGCCTTTAACTCTTGAAATTTAGTCCATTATTAAAAATGTATAGATAAATACTCCATAAACCTGAAAATACCTGTATAAAATTTTCATCTGTGTACAACGTTTCATTCCTTCAT
This sequence comes from Maratus michaelseni, assembly GCA_963931845.1. Lineage (NCBI taxonomy): Eukaryota > Metazoa > Arthropoda > Arachnida > Araneae > Salticidae > Maratus > Maratus michaelseni. Next base: position 255,032,503 of record OZ007586.1, on the reverse strand, counting down.
TCCTATTTTGTTTTCGCATGGTTTTGAGAAATAATGTTGATTACAATGCAGTAAGCCTAAATAATAAAATAAAAGCATAAAAACTTGTTAATAACACCATAAAATAATGAATGCGTAGGCCTTTAAAAAAAAACTTTGTCTTTCTTTGTCAGCCGCAAAGAAGACGTACTACCAGTTTGAAGGCAGGAGCAAGAAAGAGCCAGTCCTGCTTTGACATACTATGACTGCAAATCTATAGATCATATACAGGACTGTACAAGAGTTTTCGGATATGTTTCCGACAATAGGTAGTAATTGCTAAAATTGGATTTTTGAAATGTGTTATGCGTTTTCCAAATTGTTTACGTATGCATCATCTTTCACATTATTAAACGGGGAAATTTCGTTACATTATCCTGAATGTGTTATAAAGTCTTTTAAAATCTATGCATAACTTTTCTTCATTGTTAATTTTTTGAATATTTTTACTGTGTGTTATCCAAACTTCAATAAAATATGGAGTTGCGATATAAAATATAATTATTGTGGGTTACTCTGTTATTATATTTCTAGTACTCAATATCTATATGTTAAAAACTCAATATAATCTCTATATTTTTTTTCAGAATATTCCGCATTAAATAAAAAAACAATTTAAAATTTCAATTACAAGAAAGGTAGGAACTGTAATTAGCATCAGAGTTATCACAATTTACTTATGACGGTGTTAAAAGCGTTGTTACAAAAAAATATAGACAGTTTTTCGTTACATCATTATTTGAAGTATTAAATCGCTTCTGGAAGTAATTAATTACATAGTTTATATGGAGTTACTTAATGTAAATATTTTTCTCCAGTATGTATGAATGATATTGAAGGGAAAGATAATTATGGTTCCGTACTTAAAAAGTAAAAACGGAACCATTATAAGATCACTCGTGTGTCTATCTGTCTGTCCGTAGGTCACAACCGTTTTTCTCGAAAACTATGGTACGTTCAAACTTGGCAGATTTATAAAGACTATTGACCCACATATTTATAGATTATTAGCCATTCACCAATATTTTAAAGAAAAATATAGGGGGGAGGTTTTAATTAAGTTATTTGACATTCTTTTAATCGTGTGACGCATCGTTCGAATAATCTCGCAACACCGAACTGAAAAATATATTTGGTTTAATTTTAGATACTTGACAGAATTACAAAGGCTATTGAACCACATATTTATAGATTATTTACCATTCACAGAAAAATTTAGGAAAAAATTAGGAGGGGTGGCTAATTAAGTTACTTGAAAAAAAAATCTTCTTTATCGTGTGTGTTCGAACGTTCTCGTAACACCGATCTCAAAAATATATTCATTTTAATTTTAGGTATTATATGTCTAGAGATATCGTCGAAAATGTACTGCAAAAATACTTCCCCTAACCTAATTCCGAATATACTGAAACTAAAATTATGAAAAATTAAGGGTTGTAGGAGTTTGTTTAAACCGTGCAGGAAAACTATAATGATTGTTCTAGGTTACATAGTTTTTGAGAAAATCGTATTTTTCTGTTGCACACAAACTTTACTTTGCGGACGTTCAGCGTCGGAGTTGAGGAGTAGTCAAGGTACCTATCGACGCTGCAGCATCTAAGAATTGTTGATAATAATTTCCGAAAAATGTGTCTGTAATTAGTCGAGATATTAACCTTTAAAGACACTGACTGTTTATACACACGTAAAGACACAGGCGGCGCATTCTAAGCGCCATCGGCTTTTAAATCTTAAATGACAACTTTTAATGATGTATTTGTGTAATACAAAGCCTAGTAGTAGTATAAGAGCAGTAAACATGAAATTGTTCAAAAATGACTAATTTAATTAGAATTAATCAAGTAATTACTTTGGGATTAGCAAATGGTTTTCATTGAATGGCGCACTCAATACGCCATCCGTGACTTTAAAGGTTAAAGGTTAATTAAACACCTATCTAGAAAAACGCGGCACAGGCGGCGTTGTAACTTTACGACCTCCTTTCGAAGCACAATGCCACCTTTAAACTTTCTACAAAGTGTTGTTTTATGTACGGCGAATCATAGTGATATATAGTCAACGTTTTTCATTCCAATTTGAATTTAATTATTGAAGGCAATTATTCAACAATAATTCAAAGAATAATTCCAAGACATTAAAATTCAGTAGTTTTCAGACAATAATCGCTTATAATGAGTCCGAAAGTTCCGCATTGTTCAGCGTATTATTATTATTATTTTATTTTTGGAAAATCACCTTAAAATTGTCTATTGTTGCGTCATTATACGAGGGGCAGTCGGAAAGTAAGTTTCCCCTGGCGACTGTGGACAGAGGTGTGTATGAAAGACAAAAAATGTAATGAGACATTAAAGATAAAACATAAATTTATTTTTCCACATAAGTACTAAGTGCATTGAGACATTTGTCATACCGCTTTATAAGCTTCAAAAAGCCCTCCATGAAAAAATCAGGGCTTTGCATACGGACTAAGCGTTGAACGGCTATCGGCGAAAGACGACACAGCAGGTGAACGCGAACGTGCAAGACACCGATACCGTTGGGTAGAGGTCGACCGCGATCTAGCAGATGGCGCTGTTGACTGCAACAGCGCCATCTGCACAGACACTACAACAGCGCCATCTGCGCAGACACTGCAACAGCGCCATCTGCTTGATCGCGGTCGACCTCTACCCAATGGTATCGGTGTCTTGCACGTTCTCGTTCACCTGCTGTGTCGTCTTTCGTCCATAGCCGTTCAACGCTTCGCCCGTATGCGAAGCCCTGATTTTTTTCCGGAGGGCTTTTTGAAGTTTATAAAGCGGTATGACAAATGTCTCAATGTACTTGGTACTTATGTGGAAAAATAAAGTTATGTTTTATCTTTAATGTCTCATTACATTTTTTGTCTTTCATACACACCTCTGTCCACAGTCGCCAGGGGAAACTTATTTTCCGACTGCCCCTCGTATGATTGACAGGCGACTTTTCGAGAGCAGCGTTGCGATCTAATTCCGAAGCGTGGTTGGCACTCTGCCAAGTTTAAACTTTGTACAACGTCTTTGTTTTAGAGTGAGAAATATTCATCGTTTTTCATTCCAATAGAATTGAATTATGTCATGTGGTATTGTTTTATGTATACGAGTATATTGTTTTTGAACAGTGCTGATATTTTGTTTAACTATCTACTTTTTTATTAAATTTTTTTTTTCGAATATCTTGCGTTCTACCATATTCCTATCTGTTACACATTGCTTGGTATGTCGAGTATTCTTTTTCAAGGATTTTTTGTATTATTGTAGTTAATAATTAATAAATTTGTTGTACGGATCCCTTTGTACTGGATTAAAACTCGTACTTGATCGATTACTTTTTAAACATGCATGTTCAGTAGAATATTTTTTAAGCAGCAAAAATGCAGCTATTAAGAAAAGAGATATTTTTTTATTCCTGAGAATTATAATACCATATAGCTAATTAACACCATGCGAAATAATTTTGATAGATTACAATTACCCAATATACATTATCATGTTAATTTCACGCAATACCACTTGCTGTGATTTCTGGCTATTTTACTATTAATCAATTATTACATACTGATATTAGTAATCAGTTGTCGATTATATTCTATTTCAGACTAGTTTTCTAATTACATCGAACCTACTAATCAATGCTCAATCCTCATGTCTAAGAAAACCTATTCAAAAAAATATTTACGAAAATATACTGTGTCAAAAATCAAGTGATGTTCCCGAAGAGAACTACGAGTTTATTTAGAATTTAGAATTCTCCGAGATATTTTTCTAGAAATTCAAAGTATCTTTCTTCGAATATATTTGAAATAGAGTCTTGTATTAGGCTTGGGATTCTAACAAACAACCCCTAGCCTAATTTCCAATTCTAAGATTTTGGAATTGCTTTTGAAAAAATCCCAGGATCATTGAACTGATCCTTGGATTTTGCAAACAAGAATTTTCTTATATTATTACTATTTCTGTAACAACTATATGATATCTCTTTATAGGAATAATAATGAATTTAAAGAAAAAATTAACTTTAATTTTAATACATATTATTCTCTTATATGAACACGAAATAAAGTAATAAATTAATTTAACTTACAGAAAAGTTGAAAAATAAATGTAACGAGAAATATGCTATTCATTTTCTACAAAAATTCGATTTTATTTCCAATTAAGAAAACTGCCAAAAAAGTTATATTTGCCTTTAGTTGTTATTATTGTTAATATTGTTAATAAATACTTTTACTTTAATTTTAAATGATGGGGGAATGGTTATTCATTCTCAGAAAAACTTTTGTTCACGGTAACGATGTTTAGCAGCAGGTTTGCTTTGTTTCTTAAGCCTTTCAAGGACGGTGTTTAATTTTTGGACCACTTAATTTTAATCCCTAAATGCTACATTAGCACCAGAATTTTGGAATGAAAAATTCTCTTTTTATCAAGCACATGAAAAAAAGATTTTACTTATTTTCGAAAAAATTTGTTTTAAAATTCTAGTGTCAATCAATCATTTCAACATTTTACGAATATAAGTACCTTGTCCCTGAAAGGGTTAACATACTTTCTTGAATGTATTTTTCTAACTATTGTCTGTTCCTTCAGATAATATTTCTGTTTGTTTATTAAAAAGAATTTCATTGAGATTATAAAAAAATGTATTAGCAGATAATCATGTCAATGATCTGATCATCTCATTTGAGATTATCAAAATAAATATTAATACAAAAGACAACATTTGTGCATAGTTTGACATGATTCGAAAATGAGAAGCATCTCTGATTTTTCAATTTTTTTGCCCGTATGTTGCCACTCTTTTATAGTTGCACCACTCACCGAAGCATGCGCAAAGCCCAGAAAGGTGACTGGAATGAAATGTAGTGGAAGTTCGCCAGTAGACTTTTATAGTCGTTGAATCTTAGCTTCGAGATATCGTGCAAATCGTATACGAGCTAGAGGAAAGAATATTTATGATATTAGAGAGCACCACTTGGATAAGAGTATAACAGCGACAAAAAGAAGTCTCCAAGTGAGATTTAATGTAATGAATGACCCGTATACAAATACAAATAAACAATTGTACGAGAAATTTATACAAACTGGTAGTTTTGCGGGCGATGTGGCTAGCAACTTTGGACGTTATTTTTCGGGTATGACTGCATCAAACATGGATACCATTAAAAGTGTTATTACGCGCAGTCCGAAGAAATCGGTTCGCAAATTAGCAGTTTCATTCTTGGTGAGAAAAAATAGCAACAAACAAAATATTGCGAAAGTTGTTTGAAATGTAGAATGTAGACGCGTTAAAGCATACTCGAAATATTCACTCTCCGACATAATCTCGTGTTTTAAGCGAAGCGTAAAACTAGAATATACAATTTGTGAAGTCGCTAATGAAGTGGCTTCACATGTTTGACTGATTATTTGTTCCAGTTTAGTAATAATTCAGTGCACTACATTCTTCAAGTGGCCATATAGGAATAAATCAGACTGACAGAGATCCAGCGAAAACAGTGCGAATCCATCCTTACTGGTTGCGTTCCGGTAGTGTAATGAAATATCGGGGTTACTAAAATATTCATCGGGGAAAGTGAATACCCCAGCAGCATGACGCGGCCGCGCACCGTCTTGCATAAACCCGGCTGTTTGTAAATCGTCCAAAATATTCACGATGACCTCAAATTGGTACAACATTTGAATGTAACGACTTAAAATCATAGTCCCTAGCAGAAATATGGGCTGAATAATGCCTCTCCTGGATACAGCTGTCCACACAGTAATTTATTTTAATATACTGATAGTGGTTGCGATTTCCGTCAATATTGCTTTCCTCAATAAACTACAGCCGTTTATTCGGAAAATCGAGTCTTTTTTTCTTTATCTGACTCAACTGCTGCGTTTGGATTTTCTACGAGTACATTTCCAGACTTCGCATCATCTTGTGAGCTGCTGTTTTGCTCACTGAGCATGAAGCTGCAATTTTGTGGGCCGATTTCACCGGACTGCTTCGTAGTAAAACCTTTAATGGCATCCACGTCTGATGCAGCCATGGCTGAACAAAGGTGTCCAAATTTGTCTGCCAAATCCTCGGCAGAACTATTTGTTGGTATAAATTTCTCGTTCAATTGTATATTTTTATTTGCATGCGGTCCATTACTTACGCAACATTGCATAAGGAAGATTCTTTTTGCCGCTGTTATATTCTTACCCAAGTTGTGGCACTCCAATACCATAAATATTTCTTGATCTAACGAATAGACCAGGGATCGTGCCCCTTTTCACATCCACGTGCTAAACGAGAAAAAAAATATATTTAACATAATCGCGACTCGCCAACTACAAAACATATTTAGTGAATCAAAAAATGAGGAATTGATATGACTTCTAAATGTTTTTTGGGGAGATTTAAAAAAAATAGGAAATATACATGTAGGTATTACACTGTAATAATAATAGTAACAGTTATATAAAATATAATGCGATTAAATGCAATTTCTGCTGTTGCATCTTGAATGTAAAATAATTAATATCATCTTTATACTTAGAGGAATGTCGTATAGTCGAGTGAAAACCAGATATCTCAATTTGATCAGCCCTCTAGCGGCTAATGGTTGATATACAAAGAGGAAGAAGAAGAAAAAGGAGAATCCATTGCAGTATCTCCATACTGACATTAGTATACTTTCTATGTTGGGAAGTTTATTTTATAATTATTTTGTTTTAATGTTTACTAGTTTTTTAAATTCTTAAATACGAACACAATTAAAAATATTGAAACATTTTATTGTGTGCAGCATATTTAATAAGGGTTTATTTCCCACAATGTAATTCTTGGTAGAAATTATAGGTGCAATTTTATGATTTGTTTTATGACCTTCATTCTCTTGGAGTAAAACCGTATATCCTACGTGGGATAAAAAATGATATTAGAAAACAATAATTGAAGAGTCCCTAAGCAATGTTTAAAGAAAAAGTAGTCAAAACTACCTAGATAAGAGTAAATATGATTTTTATAAAGCTGATAAAGAGCTGAACTTCTTTCTGCGAATTCTCAAATTGTAATAAAGATAATTATCATTTTCTCATTAAATATTAAATAATTAGACTTATATTTTTGGAATGTTATTAGTTTAGTTCCTTGATTAAACTTGTAAAATAAAACATATTGTTCATTTTTAAAAGAAATACTATTTTTTTCATTTTCTATAAGATTAATATTTTCTATAAGATTCTATGTAGTTTACCCCACCAGTGGGATAAGACCGGATGATTTTGACATTTTATAAATAGACATCTCCAACAATAATAAAGAAGGAAGTTTGTGTGTGTGTGTGTTTGTGCGTGTGTCTGTATGTGTGTTTCTCGGTTCTGTTCTGAAGAGACCGCTGCACGCAGAGCTTCAAAATTTGGTGGGAAGCATGATCTTTGCATGATGTAGTTTTGCACCTCGAAGCCAGATTTAGGAATTTTTGAATAGATTTTTTTAATTTAATTTTTAATGCGATTTCTGTGTTTTTTCACGTTTCGCTGCGATTTTTCCACATTAATTACGGGAATTCGGTTCCAATCTTTTAGCCCAATATAGTAAATTTTATCCTCTTTTCAATAAAGTTTATGCGAAATTCGTACAGCGATTTTTGAATTTTTGGCGAATTTTTTCCTTCGACACTAAGAAATTTTGCCAGAATGCTTGATTGGTTCGGTGATTGCGCTTCCATTTCAGCCTCAGATACGCTCAGAATCGTCATTTTTTTTTCTCTTTTTAGCTTGGAGAAAGTTGATAATTCTTTACAGATAAAAAATCATGATTTTAAAAATGCGATTTTTAGTGTTTTTTGACGTTTAGCTGCAATTTACCGAGCTTAGTAACCAAAATCAGGTTCCAATCTTTTAGCCCAAAATAGTAAATTTTATCCTCTTTTCAATAAAGTTTATGCGAAATTCGTACAACGATTTTTGATTTTTTGGCAAATTTTTTCCTTCGACACTGAGTAATTTTTCCGAGAATGCTTGATTGGTTCGGTGATTGCTTCCATTTCCGCCTCAGATGCACTCAGAATCGTCATTTTTTAAACTCTTTTTAGCTTGGTGATAGTTGATATTTCTTTACAGATAAAAAATCATAATTTTAAAAGGGAAGGGCGGATTATTTATTATCCTGATTTTTTTATTCGATTTTTTCTTTTAATTTCATTATTTTTTCATGTTTTGCAGCGTTTTTTGTTTCAAATGACGTCACAAATCGCCCACTACAAGTCAAAAACCATTAAGGGGACGTTGTGATTGGTAGCTGATAGAATTGTAGGCACAGCTGGAAGTCAACCGGGCAGTTGTGATTGGCAGATGAAAAGGTAGTCAGCTGATTGCAATTCCAACAGCGAATTGTGAATTTTTGCGATTTGTTTTATGCGATTTTTACAGTTTTCTCATTTATACGTCATTCATGTATTTGATTTCAGAAATTAACAACGATAACTTACTGTTTTTGTATGTAAAAAAAAGTCATTTTGTTTCTATTTAGAAAGTGGGGGGAGTGTTATCTTGCAGTTTAAAGATCGCGTTAATGCTCTGATCGAAACTCCCTTCTTCCTCCCCTGCCTCCAAAATCAGAACTATTTAATTATTAGTCCGATGCAAGCGAAACCTTTCTCAGGTCTCCAGATACTATATAAACTTCGGTATAATTTTTTCAGCCCTTGGTTGCCACTATTTCGGAATATTAATGACCAGGGAGGGGTATTTTCTCGGGTTCTATGGGCCCAATTTCAATGAGAATTGATTCATTAAACTTAACACGAACTAATTAAGGTATAGATAACTAATTAAGATACAGATTTAGCGCCACCTGGCGGTAGAAAATGGAACTGAAAGATTTTGCAAAGCGTGCGCAGCACGCCTGCTATACGGTACAATAGGCAGCAGGAACACGTGCCGGAGTGTTGATCGGAAAGAGTTTTATTTAGAACTGAGGGCACCCCTAGCGGTGGGAAGTGAAAATAAACAATTTTGCATTTAAAATTTGTCCGATTCAAACAAAGGCCCGATTTCAACGACAACTGATTGATTCAAATTAACATGAACTAATTAAGATATAAATAACTAATTAAGACATAGATTTGGCGCCTCCTGGCGTTAGAAAACGGAACTAAAAGATTTTCTGCGCGTGCACAGAACACCTCCTATACGTTGTCATAAGAAGCGGGGACACGTGCCGGAGTTTCGTTCGGAAAGAGGTTTGTTTAGACCAGAGTGCACCCCTTGGAGGTTGACAATGTAATTAAAAGATTTTGCATTTAATCTTGGTCCGATTCAAACAAAATCTTTTATGACATTCTTCCGAGGTCTCCCAGGTACTAAATAAACTTCGGTATAAATTTTTCAGTCCTTGGTTACCACCATTCTTGAATATTACTATCCAGGGGGGGATTTATTTTCTCGGCTTCTATGGGCCCGACTTCAACGGGAATCGGTTCATTCAACTTAACATGAATTAATTAAGGTATAGCTAATTATTTAAGACATACATTTGGTACTTCCTGGCTGTAAAAAGTGGAACTAACAGATTTTTCGCGCGTGCACTTCTACATGGTGCCGTAAGCAGCAGGAACGAGTGCTGGTGTTTCGTTCGGAAATAGGTTTATTCAGAACAAAATGCTCCACCTGGTAATAGAAACTGGAAGTAAAAGATTTTGCAGCGCGTGCCTAGCACATCTGCTATACACAGTATCGTAGGCAGCGGGGACACATGAGGGATAATTTGTTTAGAAGAAAATGCATCCCCTGGCGGTGGAACTAAAATATTTTCCTGCGCGTGCTCCAAAAATGACTATTTCTATTGAAACCGCAAAAGAAAGTTACCGATTTGATAATCCCAGAAAAAGAAAAAGTTTCATTTTCACTCATCCTGGAGTATTAGGAAAAGTATTGGATTATTTAAATCGAAACTCACAGTTTATGTTTCTTTTTCCGAAAAATGCAAATTTTGTGAAAATCCGACGGTAACTTTTTTAATTTTGACCAAAAACTGACCCGTTTTTAATCAAATGATCCAGACATTTGAGGAGGTGGTATTAAATTTACTTCCGCTTCGGGTAAATCTCTCTATTTAATTTCCGAAAGGCAACGAGTTACCAGAGGAAGGGTTTCGTGCAGCGATTTTTAGAGTGATTTCGCGTTTCGTATTATTTTTTGACATGACCATGCAACGGCGGGCTGATAGGCTAGTTTATTAATAAAATGTGGTGAACTAATCATATATTTAAAATAGTATTATGGTACAAGGATAAGTGCAGAGTATGTACACAAAGTTACATTAAATTCTGTTGGAAATTCTGGCTTCAAGGAGCAACTAGTAGTAAGATATGCGGTTTTACCCTACATTTAACAGAGTGTAAGCTAAACTTGGAGTCATACGAAAAATGGTGCCTATTATTTATTTGCGAAAGTAATGACTTGAAGACATACATAGACGGAAATGTTGCGAAAATGGCAAACGCCAGTTTCTTTAAATAGCTCTGGAATAAAATTCCAAGTTATCATGGAGTATTTTATGATCAAAATTGTTACTTATACTGTCTAAAAATATTTCTTTTCGGTAATTTCCAAATCTGATCTTAGTTGGAAAATTTTTTGAGCTAGATTGGCTAAGTTACATTTAAAATTCTGTAATTTCCAATCAATCAGATTTGAGCAATCTCAGCTTATCTTAATTCACGTATTTTGTGTAATCTCATTATATCTTGAATTAGAACCTGAAACAACACTGTGCTGAAAAACATTTTCACATTTTCATGAAGCTGGATTCAACATGTACATCAATCGACGGAAGAACTTTCTAATACATTTCTACAGCGTACACTTTCTGAACTTCGTTTATGCTCATGCTTCGATTTGGCGTGTCTCTGCAAAAGAGCAGCGACATACGTACAATAAAATGTCCCCTCTCTTATGTATAAAGTCATTGTACTTCGGTGGAGCGCCAAGATGTCCTTGCACCATCTATCTCTGATAATTGGTAATAAAACCAGCAATCAAGAGAAAAGAAATTCTTGACATTATACAAGGTGTTCATAATTAAACTGACGGTACTCAGAGTGTTCTGTAGCGTGATCTAATTACGAGAATGGCGCCAAATTTTGTAGGAAGATTAAACAAGACGGGAGACGAAGGATTCCGCGAAAAAAAAATAGTTCTAAAATTCCCCGCCAGGGGAATATGTGGCGCTATGCATTCGAAAAAGAGAGTTTAAAAAAAGAAGAATCAATACTGAAATAAAATTACCGTTTATTTAGCACATTCAACTCAGGTTCGATGTGGCCGCCGTTTTTGTGGACCATATATTGCATTCTGTGCACAGCATTTACAACAGCAGAGAATAACATGTCTGTAGGAATCTCCCGTACAGTTCGCGATATGTTATCCTTCAACGTAGCCACCAACATTGGTTGGAAAGACAGCGAGTAATGGAAAAAGTGATGTATGCCGTGTTCTTGAGAAGTACGGGGCTGGTCAAAGAAATAAAGCTAGGGCAGAAGACAGTTACAGCTAATTGGGTATGACTAAATGTGTTCCAGAAATTCTTCAAGAGGTGAATGTTAGGAGACTTATGCTTCAGCATGTCAATGTATGTTCTCATTTAGCAAGGATTACAGTTGAATTTCTTGAAGACAAACACAACAAATTGATAGAACGTCCACTCTATTCTCTTGATCTTGCATTGTGTAACTTTTGGCTTTTTTCTATCTAAACATTTTTTGTAGGAATCGTTTTCATTCCAAATATGAGAATATTGTGGCTTTAAAAGCATATTTTTCATCTATTCTAAAAAAAAAGGATGGCTTGAGTTATGTAATCTTTGAAAAATTCGCATACAAAAATGAATTGATCCGAGGGTGAACTACGTTTAACACTCCTTAGAGTTGGTAAGTTTAACGTGTACGTAGTTAGCAAGACATGTGGCGTTTCTAAAATAACTCATTCAATATCACATTATTTATGATGTAATTTCGAGTCATTTCCCATTTCGATTTCCAATTTTAAATAAACATACTTATAATTAAAATGTCTCTAATTATTTTATTTTCATATCTTAGATCCTGCTTGACCCTTCACCTATTTAAAATGCCTATTCCATGTAAAACCTATCTTGGGTGCAGGTAATTTGAACCCAAATTTCAAAGATATTTTACATATACAAACAATTTAAATTGTGGTTCGAACTAGGCTGAAAGTCTTGGAAATTTAGAACAAAAGTAGTAAAAATATAGTAGTAAATATATTATATATTATGGCATTTGTATTATATGGAAAGTCAATGAAATTGGTCATGTTTGTAATCCAACGGTGATTCCTTTATGTATTCAATTGTGGTAGGGAAATTCTTTTTGTGCGACAAATGCTAAAATTAAGCTGCTCAACTTTTAAACAAGCGTGATAAGTGGCTTTATCTCTGAAAACGTGATAATTTTCAAAGTCATAATCTTCAAATTTCCCTAGCATATCGGCATAACATTGCTAGGACTTACTTGTTATTTGCTTTTAATGTATAAACAAGCTGCCATTTGTATGAAATCATTCGCTAAATGTTTACATGCTCTGCGCCAAATTATCATACCGAGCATCTAAAACAAATAATTCGATAGATTTAAATACTTCATTCTTTTTTGATTTCGTTAGACTTCTGAAAAATGTTTTCTTAAACCATCTCGATACTGTAAAAAATGAGAAATATTTCTTAATCCAGCAAGAAGGTTTAAAAATATATAATATAACCACTTCCTAGTCACGGTTCCAAAAAGTGTTACTTTATCTTCAGGAAACAATACATTTCAGAGGTTTAAAAAAGAAATTCTGAAATAAAAGTAGACCCTTTTGTTGCCGATAATGTAGAAAATATTCCGAAGTAGCTTTTGCAGTGTATTAATCATTTATATGAACCCGACGTGAACGCGAAATATAGGCTTATAGGTGCTATAAATTCTGAAGTAAACATTTTTAGCTGCGTAACAGAATACATTATTTTAATGAGATACATTGAATGGACACAAACATAATCTAGACATAATTTTCATTCAAAAACATATTTTTTATTGTAAAACATATTAATAAATTCATGTACACAAAAATATGAATATTACCTTCATTAATTTGTTCATAAAAAAAATCAGTATCGTCGAAAAAAAAAGCTTTATGTATTTACAACTCATTCCGAATTTTTGAGACATAAATAAATTTTACTGTTCGATGGTGGGCAGGAGGGAGAACAAGTCTTTTGTTTTCGTTTAGAAAGTTCCTATTTTCGCTTTTTGCACAGAAAAAAAAATCGTACAAAAATGTTGCAAAAAATGTTACAACAAATTTTCTTTTAATTTATTTTGTATTTAATTTTTTTTCATAAAATTTTGTCGTCTAGTATTTTAAGGATGGTATATATTGCTTATAATTCTTCTTTATTATTTTAATAGATGTTTGTTCGTTTACCAAAAGCAAAAAGTATGAGAGGAAAGAATGGTTATTGTCCAAATCTATATAAAATGCTTCCCCCCCCCCAAAGCATTTTTTACTCTTTATCGTCTGTAAGCAACTTCGTTCGCAAACTTGGGGTCGATTAATTTGGGAATTGCCAATCTAAATATTTAACACCAGATTTACGGTTTCCAATTTTATGCTTGAAATCATCCGAAAATATAACTTATTTTTACAGCAATATGTATTTGAAGGCATTACGATGCACATACATATATACAGGGTGTCCGAAAAGTCTAGAAACGGTCGATTAACTCGAGAAATATACATCAGATTGAAAAACAAAAAATATGTGTTGAATATTCTTGAAAAATCTATTTAGGGGTATCAAAGTTACCCCCCAAGTCTGTCCCCAGGGGGAAAGGGGGGCAACTTTGAAATCTTATGATAACTCCCTTTTTTTTGCAGATTTGGATTCGACGCGAAAAAAATACGCACCTTTTGTATTTAACATTTTCTTCGGAAAATCGTAGATGTAGTCGAGTAAAATGCAGTGAAAAACGTTTTCATTGAAAAGTCTGAAAACGGTCGAATAATTCGAGACATATACATCGGATTGAAAAACGGATTAATACGTGTTCAATAATTTAGAAAAAATGGCAACTTTGATATCTTAAACTGGAAGTGCATTATTTGGCATATTCCCCACACACACACATTCTACTCTACACATTCCCTTCACACATTCTACAACTGAATATCAAATTTGGCGATACTCTGCTGTCTGGTTGTTTAACCTTTCGTAGTTTTTTTTTTTTTTGTAATAAATGGGCACTTATATATTTTACCGTATTGCACAAAATAAGAAAAGACAGCTGAGCTTCTTAAGATATGTTAATTCCACTGATTCTCAAGAAAATCTCACGATTTTTGTATTTGTATTAGAGATGAGTTTGAGCTCTTTTTTGGAGCCCGAGTCTGACGATTTGAAGTCCTAGCTTGCCGGAAACAGAAAATTTTCGTGTCATCACAGCCCGACACCAGGAGTAGAAAATTGCTAATAACATTTTAAAAGTATGTCAGATTATTTTTCTCACTTAAAAATCTCTTCTTACATATATACACTTTTAAATCTAAATATTTTCCCATAACGACGCATACTGTGACGAACTGGCTTCCACGCAGACATTGACAAAGTGATTTTCAATGTTTATAAAGTCTTTTCACATTTCTCAGGCATGACAATTGTTAATTTTATATATTTTTTATAAAAAAAAATTCAAATTTTAGTTATTTTTAAACAAAAAGGTTTCTTTTTATTTAAAACGAGGTTGGTGCAGAGGCGTGTTTTTTTTTTTTTTTTTTTTTTTTTTTTTTTTTTTTTACGTGCGGTTCATTCAAGCATCGCTAACTGCCAAAGTTGCAACTGGAGGAAGGTAATTCCAACGTTTCTCACTCCTCAACTGCCTACAAAAAAGGAACGGTCGACAAAATTTTGAAGATGACAAAAATTTTGAAGATGTTCTAAATTTAAAAAAACTATTCATAGTTATAAAAAAACAATTAATTAAAAAAATAGGCTCAGAATATTGCTCAAAAGACGAAATAAAAATTATAACCGTATAAAACATTATATATATATTTTCTCAGCTATTCAATTTTCGTTTTCACCTGTTTTTTTACTTTTCGGATACATTTCCTCCTAAAAACGGGGCTAGACAATATGAAAGGAAAAAAAAAACATATATAGTTTCTCATGTTGTGGAACTAATTGAATAACGTTATATAGTTGACAAACTTTGAGAAAATACATATAATTTAATCTACTGTGTCGTGTAAATTCGTCGTTTCGGCGCACATTGCGATGTTTCGTGATTTTCATGCCCCTGGAAATCACTTTAAAATTGAAAATTTGTTATTTATAACAACCAATGGCAGAAATCTGCAAAAGCCACAAATCTTATACTTTTAAATTGTCATTGTACATCTATGACAGAAAGTCATTCTGAAAAAGACTTCAAACAGAAAAAGACAATAGACAAAGTATATCCCGCTGTTTCTTTATGTTACTAATACTGACCGTGCCAAGGTTTCAGAATCAAATAGAATATTTCTCTTTATATCCGATTAAAAACAATTCAATTCCCTTTTAACTTACTTTTTAGAAGATTGAAAAACGCTTTAAGAAACTTAGACTGCATTCTTGTTTCTCAAATAGTATCTGGAAAGTTCTTTTTTTTCCTTTTTCAATTTGTGAATAAATAAAATTTTACTTTAAAATTTTCACTGGTATAAAAATCGAACCCGGGCCGGGTCCGGGCTTGGGTTGAGCTCGTCTCATCTCTGATTACTTTTGCTGATTAATTGTTTAACTAAGCGAGCGTTTCAACTGTCTATTTATTTCTTTAGACATAAACGTATGACAGTTTAAAATTCTTGCTGTAAAGGATCTTTTGCAATTTACATTGCCTGCTAATCTCCAACAGGTAAAATATTAAAGCACGTTTCAATATTTTTGGAACAGCCTGTATAATTACTATATGAAAAATGAGAAATCTAAGTAATGCTCGTTTTGAAAATTATTGATGAGTATGACAGTTGAATTTATTAACACATTTATGCCTAGCGTCCCAATTTTGGGACGCTTCAATAAAATGGAAAAAAAGTGCATTTCACACCACTTTCACTTTTTATAGAAATTTGGTGTCTTATTTTATTGAGGAGTCCTCGATAAAATAAGACATCAAATTTCTATTAAAACAAAAGTGGTGTGAAATGTACTTTTTCCCATTTTACTGAAGCATCGACGCCAGGCATAAATGGGTTAATAAAGGTTTGTTGAAAATATTAAAATCAGTTTTAAACAAATAAACACTATCTTTATTTTTTTTCTTATATTTCAGAAATTGCAAAATATGATGAGTAAAAAAATCAATTTAACAGACATAAATTAATTAATTAACTAATGCAGAAGGAGACATTAACCAAATCATTAAAAACAACGAATTCCAAATACGACACTTCATTAAGTATATAATTCTTTTTAAAAAAGATTGTTCTTTCAGCGAGCTCTTATGAAACGTAGTTTCCTTTCACTTAAGCATAATTTGAAGTGCTCATTTTTGTCTATGTTACATATAGGAAGCTTTTAATCTAATAAAATGATATTAAATATGTCTTCGAGCATAGCACTTAAACGGAAATATTTTTCACGTTTCTGATTAAAAAGAAAGGAATGCAATTTTGTTAATGGAAAATTATTAACACTAACGATGTTATCATAACTATTAGCTATTAAACATTTACTAAAAATATAGTATGAGATTGAAGTAAATAAGATATCAAGGAGCGGGCATTGAGAAACTTTTCTTTTCAAAATAAAATATGTAAAATGATAACAACTATTGCCAATTAATTTTATGAGAAATAAACTGTTGGTAATCTAATTCTTTTAAGAGTGACGATTCAAAATATTATATTAATAAATTTAATATAATATAAAAAAGCAAACTAAAGTAAGCCCTTTCAACTAATATTAAACTTTATTTCAAATATTACTTTTTCATGGGAAGAGTAAATATTATACGCAACTTTGTAATCTGCCTATTTGTCAACCCGTTTATCCCTTATTATTAATAATTTTAATATTAAGTACAATATTGATCAAAATTATAAATATATTTTCATTATATAAACATTCATGTGTTCTTCTTTTCCTAAACAAAATGATTTTGAAGATTTTTCAAATTTGAAGTGGTATTGTTCTGCATATCATTCTCACTCTTAATTATTTTCTTTCTAACATATAGAGTGGTGTGTGGCAACAAAAACGCCTACATCCTCGTGTTACGGCATGGAATCAGGATGCAGGACAAGATTATTCGGAGTAGATTAAGGAATGACAGGTCTGCATCGTCATATCTTGGAATGATATGAGCAGCAGAGGGAGCCAAATCGTTATTTGACCGGTAATATCACGTCATCGAGTTACATGATGTGATTAAATTGTTGCCAAATTAAATTTTAAATGTAGTATTTAAAAAAGTTTTTGGTATGTCTGGTCATATCCAGTTAGGACTCACCGGCAGACTAAAATTTATGACAGAAAAAGACGTCATGTAGTAATACAATTGAGACCTAATAAACATAATATTTCACATTAGACTTACCTATATATTACTACGGCATCAATTTTCAAGGCATAAAGGTAATGGACAAGTACGGGAACAGTACGTGAAGGAATAAATGATCTGACTCGGCATATCTCGTTAAAATGCGAGAACGGGGTGCCAATGCATCACTTTGGCAGTACTATCGCGTCATTGAATTACGGCCTTTAACACGTTAAAGAAACTGATTAGTACAATACAAATACTTCACTACGCCTAGTGAAATCTTCGTACGAGATTAGCAGAACGTGGCGCCAAGTTACCTTTTACACGGTACTACCACGTCATCGAGTTACGACATAAAATTTTAACACATGAATGATACAGATTAGTACAACACAAATAGTTTACTCTTCCTTGGTACCATATCTTGGTACAAGATGAACAGAATGGGGTGCCAATTTCCAATTATGAAGGTACTATCACGGTATTTAGTTGAGGCATGAAATTTTAACACATTACAGATCCCTTTTAGTACATTAAAAATATTTCAGTCTGCTCGTGATATGTTGGTACGAGATGAGCAGAACGCCAATTTACCATTTTGAAGGTACTATCACGTCATCGAGTTACGGCATAAAAGTTTAACTCATAAAAGATACAGATTAGTACAATTCAAATATTTAATTCTGCCTCGTCATATCTTGGTACGAGAAGGGCAGATTAGGGCGTTAATTCAATATTTTTTCGGGAATATCACGTCATTGAGTTACGGCATAAAATTTCAACACATTAAATATACCGATTTGTACAACACAAATAGTTCAGTCTGCCTCGTCATCTCTTGGCACGAGATGAGCAGATCGGGGTGCCAATTCCCCATTTTAAGATAATTTCACGTCATCGAGTTACGGCATCAAATTTATCACATTAAAATGATCGATTAATAAAATACAAATACTTCAGTGAGCATTGTCATATCTTGGTAGAGATGAGCAAAGCACGGCGACAATTCCTCATTTTTGCGGTAATATCACGTCATCGAGTTTTAGTCTGAAATTTTAGTACATTAAAAATATCAATTAGAACAATACAAATATTTCAGTCTGCCTCATCATACCTTGGTACGATATGATCACAACGAGGCCAATTCTCCACTTTGATGGTAATATAACATCACCAAATGACGACCTAAAATTGTACAATTTAAAGATAACGGATGGAAGTTGGTCCCATTCTCATGGCGTGTATTGCCTACCTCGCGGGAGTCTCCCCTTCCCGGACGTACCGGCCAAGTGAAACCGGAGCGGAGGCTCATCAGTTAAGTGTCGGCGTCTAGACCAAAGTCGAACCTGGGTCGTCAACCTGTCTAGCGTGTCTTTGCGCAGTTGGAACTTTCTGTGCCCGACGCGACGGTTGGATTAGCAGGAATCTAGAAACTAACTTTAAGGCTACTAATACCGGATCGGGAGCGCTTCTCTAGTGCTTGAGAGGGAGTCTTCTGCGACTCTGTGGGACCGAGAGTCGCGTATACGGTTTCAGGGTACTGGCGGCCTGCATGGCTAGAGGTCTCGGAGTCTTCGGAACAAGTCGCTGAGAGGTAAGGTGAGATAAAGTTCTTGCGCCATTGTCCGGGAGGTCCCGACTCTGCGGCCCAAAGCCTAAGCTGGGACGTGTCTATGCGCCCAGAGAGGAAGTTTTGCTTGTACTCGCGGGCAAGCGAGAGGTGCCTATTTCGTCACCGCCGCTGACGAGTCCAGTAGTAACATTTATAAGTGTTCTATGTTAGCAGGTGGCGGTACAGTAAGTGCGGATCAGGGAATCCTGACTAAGGCCTTCGGCCCAGCTCCCGCATCGGGGCATGGTTTCGGAAGCGTTTGGGGGACTGTGGCTCGGACCGAAGTCTGATGCGGTGGTGTCCCAAGAGGGTGGGCTTCATCGCAAATAGCAGCGACCTATGTCGTATTTTCTTGGGAAAGTGGGGGTGGTTAGCAGCTGGCGGCGCTCCCATTGGCCGTAGCACTGACAGGATTCTCTTGGTCGAGCGCGTTAAATTTTTTTTCGAATTTGGGCAGGGCGGTTGACGTGCCTGAGGGGCGCCGGCAGGCACCTGGAGGCTCAGTTCTGCTTTATGCCGGATGGAAGTGCCCGGTTATTATTCAGAATGCAAAATATTTTCAAAATATGCTGTCTAAGCTTTAATTTCACACCAATTTCTTTTCAAAATTCAATGTCGCGAAACTTAATTTACAATATGCATATTCAACCGTTCTGATTATTTCTAGGATATCATCAGGATAACTGTCCGGTCCCTCCAGGTAGTCCTGACTCAGCCCATTAAGTGGGAAAGATGACCGGGAGACTAGCATTGCGCGACTCTCCGTTGGGTTGTTCTGACTCGGCTACTTCAGTGGGGAAGAGGACCGGACTCCCGACATAGTGAGATGTTCGTAGACACGACGGGGACAGGAGACGGACGGACTACCACCACACCGTGGTCTGCCAGAGGAAAAGGGGCGTCGGAAAATGCCGGGAATGCCACATAGACTCGTTGTAATGGACCTGCGAGTCTGGATCCCTCCCCTTAAGCGCAGGTTCTCCGCGACGCAAGGACTCGAACAATGCTCGGAGCCTCCTCCGTAGGTGGTGGGCCTCACCAGTGGCTGAGAGGTTCTGCTCTCGAAGCTGGAAGACGGGAGGTGCTGGGTTCGATCCCAATTGCGCCCGTCGGCCTAAGCGTTCGGAGTTTTCGTGGTTTTCTTCGAGCCGTGGATTTATCCATGCGTAAATACGGGTTTGGTTCCCTTAGAAAGAGCCCCACGAAGGGCACTCCCCCCGGGCCTATATCCCATGTGTAGATAATTGGCCGTCAATAATCAACCCAACCCAACCCGTAGGTGGTGGAAGGATTTCGCGTAGGCCAATCCCAGTTGCTAGAGCAGGGGTCCCACTCCCCTTGCATCGAGGTAGGTGACGCTGGCCAAAGGCAAGCAAATGTTAACTGGATAGTCTCCACAAATTTCTTCGAGGAATTGACGGTGACGAGATCGAGTTTTGTAGAGCACGATGTGTAGTGACTCTGTAGTGATGCTGGGCGGTGGGAGATGTGGCGTGATACATCCATCTACACCGTACCAGCGGAAGAGGTGAGATGCATGGCCCACGCCTGCCACGTATATGGCCCACAATCACCACGCTTTCCGCTGCAGATGAAGCAGTTGTGTACCGACCTCAATGGTTGAACAGCGCAGGAGGTTCCCAAAACCAAGTGAGGCTACAGTCCGAAGGCGGCCCCTCAGGTCGCAGTGGACAGAGCCAATCTTGGTGGGGGATCACCCACTTCTTGTGTTCTCTGACTACGAGAAACCGACTAACGTGGCGGCAATCAAGCCAAAACTCGAAACCTCGGGTAGAAAAACAGTCCAGCGTTTCTTTGCGTAATCGTAGCTTTCCGTGGCCGATGGTTGGATTAGCGGGAGTCTTTATATAACAATCACGCAACTAATCTCGACAGGGTCCGCTTTTTTAGCGTGCATGAAGTTTTGCATGCCCTTCAGAGTCCGGTAGTGGTCCTTTTCTTTACGTTGTTTTTGTTTTTGTTTGTGTTGTTTTTAAATGTGGATGATCCTCTCAATGGAATCGATCGGGGACCTCCCATATTTCGCTGCTGGGCCCACCGAAAGCAAAGCCATTGGTGGGGCAACCTTAGCCAAGGCGTGTCTATGCGTCAGGGACTGATTTTCTTCGTAGTCCCGGGTTGGCTAGAAGCTTCTCTTACCGCAGTAGTGGTAACCGCGGCAGAAGAACTAGTCGTTTCCTCGTCCCCTAGAACTCGATGATCGGACGCACCAGGAAAGCAAGGGTCGTCGGGGGAACTCGACGTATGGCGTAGGACCCGGTTCCCCTCTGACGACGAAGCCGTCGGGTGTTCTCTGGCAATTCATCAGGTGTCTTCGTGGTGGTTTCCTCTGATTTTGGGTACGCGTATCGTAACGACCTATGTCGTCACCTCATGGATTCAATCGCAGTGATGTGCAGGTGGCGGTGCTCCGAACGGTCGCAGCGCATACAGGAGGCATCTCCCGGTCGTGGGCGTTTTTGTCTCTCAGGGCATAGGTACGACGGTTGACGCGCCTGACGTTCACCCTCTGGCCTCTGGCGGTGCAGCTCAGTTTTATATTATCAGGATCATCATCAGAATATCACGAGCAAACTAAAATATTTCATTTGTACTAATAGGTATCTTTAATCTGTTAAACGTTTATGCCGAAACTCAATGACGGGATAGTACCACCAAAACGTCGATTTGACGACCCGTTCTGTTCATTAAGATATTTCGAGGCAGACTGAAATATTTTTGTTGCACTAATCGGTATCTTGAATGTGTTAAAATTTCGTGCCGAAACTCGATGACATTATATTACCACAAATATGGGGAATTGTATCCCCGCTCAACTTCCCTTGTACAAAGATATGACGAAGCAGAGGGAAATATTTGTATTGTACTAATAGGAATCTTTAATGCGTTAAAATTTCAGATCGTAACTCGATAAAGTGATAGTACCATCAAAATGAAGAATTGGCGCCTCGCTTTGTTCATCTCGTACCAAGATATGATGAGGCAGACTGATATATTTTTTTAATACTAAACAGTATCGTGAATGTGTTAATATTTTATGCCGTAACTTGCTGACGGGATATTATCGCGAAAATGGGGAATTGGCGCAGTTCTCTGCTCATCTCGTACCAAGATATGACAAGGATGATTGAAGTATTTGTATTTTGTTAATCAGAATCGGGAATGTGTTAAAATTCCAAGCCATAACTTGATGACATGGTATTACCGCCAAAATGAAGAATTGGCGCCCTGCTCTACTCATCTCGTACCAAGATATTACGAAGCAGACTGAAATATTTGTTTTGTACATAACGGTATCGTGAATGTATTAAATTTTCAGTCAATTCGTACTGGAAAATTCTGCCCGTTATTTATTGGACATTAGATAACGAAATCAATTTGTAATAATTAAATAATAGAATTTTCCGGTATGAATTGACTTTCCCAACCGGCACGAACTTTCCGGACAACCCAATACTATAAGAACAATCAGGTCTTATGACATAGTGCATTTTTCTGTAGTTACAGTTCACCACTCTTCAGTATTTTTATTGCCTAGAAAGCGTGAATATGGTCTGCAATGATGTCCACAAATTCGACAGCCTGCAGGATTTGGCTCCAAGGGGATGATGGGTTTAAAGTGGCAGAAGAAAATATCTCCTATACCACACTACCGCTACCACCAGCTTGTATACATCTAATAGTGTATCCGGATGTCATAGTCTTTTTGCCTTGGGCGTTGGATACACAGACGTAGAGTTGAAAAAAAAACCCAGTTTATTCCTAGATTTATTCACAAATGTTTCGGGATATTCTTCAAAAAACCAGTTTATTCCTAGATTTATTCACAAATGTTTCGGGATATTCTTCAAAAAACCAGTTTATTCCAAAAATTTTCCGTTTTTGTCCAGGTTTGAAACAGTTTTTTCCCGCTTTTGCAACTCTACGGAAACCTCCATGTTGCACTGTTTCCTGATACACATGGTCTTCATTGTTATAGCAGCTGGTGATTTCAGCCACTGTAGTCCTTCTGTCTCGGCAAATAATGTCTAATAATCTCCGCTCTCGTCTGGAATGAAATGCGCCGTGGACGACAATTAACAGGACGACGACGACTCGTCATTTTTCCTTCCGTACACCACTTGCGAGAAATAATTGTTGCCGGTAAATAATCCACGAAACATGCCGCTTACGTGATTAATATTCCAAGGCTAAGCCATCACAATTTGTTCTTTATTTAAATCTTAGAAATTCTCTGTTTTTCGATGTTGCAGCAGAATTGAAAAGCTTAGTAGAAGAAAATGTTATGTAACAAAAATTAAATTTCAAGAAAATTGAAGTGAAATCTTCAGTTGTAAATTTTATTGATTCATTTTATTATTTGTATTATATACTTAACACGTTAACATATGGTACTAAACTCTGTGAGAAAATAATTATAAAAAATTTTTAAACGTTAAAAATAATTACTATATAAATCATTAAATATTAATAAAAAAATCTATCTTTATTGCTAATTACAATCTTGGTATTTTAGTTTTACCTTATGATGAGTTATCTCACAACACTAGAGATGCCAAGCTCTCACTAATCTTCCGTAATATGTGGATTAATTTGACTCAGTTTAACAACGTTTCAAACCAGAAAATTTATTTGATGAATCTTTATTTATTTAATTTCAGAGTTCTAAAATTAGTGAGAGCTTGGCACCTCTGTATAACACCTTCATCCATAAAAAAAAATCGGGAATATGTAGCATAACATGTTCTTTCACTAAATCCTTCAATGGAAAAGCCAGGTCATTGGCGGTTTATACATGGCGCAAAATAGGGCAAAGTACTGCAAAACATAACAAAAATAGAAAAATGCTTAATATTGGCTAATTATTATGATTAGATTCGGAAACTAGATAAGATATGGCATATAAATATTTAAAATAATAAAGTGCTTGGCTACAGTACGGCATACCTCTCCACATATCTGAGTTCAAACTAACAAAGTTACGCTCGGTCACCTCGTTTATTACGTTAATTATTTAATGTATGTGTTTATGTACTTAATACATTTATTGTATTAAACTGCTTAAAACCTAATATTTGTGTTACCGAACCTTCAAATACAGGGTAACATTTATATTTCTGAGGATATTTTATTATTCTACGAGGGAGCTCTCTCCCCTGCGCCCGTCGTGCGCCAACCATCGGAGATTCAACAGACTCGCGTTGTGAAAACTTGTCCTGTTTCTAATTCCTCCATAGGTGGAAACATCCTGTAATGTACCCCAATAGCAAATTAGAAATTTTTGTATTTAAGATTATATATTATATTAAGATTATATAGGATTAAATTGTGCATGAACGGTCAGGCGTACAGACAGATTAATTGCATCTATCTTGCGTTTGGTTATTTCATGTAACTGCGTAGTTTAATTTTTTAGTATAAGAATTGTTCGCTGGTAGTTAGTTCTATATTCATAAATTAAAATTTTGTTTGCTTTAGAAATGAGTTTAAATTCAAAGTAATCATCGCCTCTTGAATAAGAAAAAATAGTCCTGGGAATGCTACGAATTTTGAAAAAAAAAATAATCTATTTTTTATATTACGTTTGAGATATTGTCCTATATGTTTACTAAACAAAAGTTTAATTTGTTTCTATCAAAATGTCTCAATTGAAGAAGATTTTAGAATGTGATCTAAAGAGGATAATGTTAGTATGTTGTTAATGTTTGAATAGGATGTTTGCCAAATTAACGTGCTATAACAAGGTAGCAATATTCAGATATATAGACTTTCTTTACTAAAAAATCTAGATCTGGAAGGCGATTTATTTCCTTTCATAAACTTAAATAACTACTCGTACTGATAAGTACTTCCAAACATACATATAGTTTGACATCTATGCTTTTGAATGCTTACAAACCCGGCTAATAGACCACATTCTGTAACATTCAAGAACACCGACTGCATTGTATTCAGTTTTCAAATCTGAATCACTCTGTATGTAAGATACTTCCAATTCCATTTGATTTGGTACTGGCTCTATATTTGTTGAGAAAATGGAAGAAACAAAGAATTTCTTCTTTCCAAATTTTCAAATTAGCAAGTCTTGTTTCAAACTCAATTGGATTAAGAGCTTACACTAGTCACGTGCAGGCATTTTCTAGATAATGTCATTCCAATGGTGGCATTCTTAAAAAATTTTTCGTTTGCATTTCCATATTTTTAAAATTACTCTCTTTGCTTAGCATATCTGAGGTCGATGTCTAACGTTGTACATTTTTTTGGTTGCAGTTTCACTTTGAGAACACTTTCAATTTCGGAAAAAAATTGTTTGCTTAGTTCCAAAATTAAAAGTGTAATCAAAATTAAACTGCAACCGAAGTAAAAAATGTACAAAGGTATAACGTAAGAATTCGGACTTGTGTGCAAAAAGAATCGCTTAAAAATATTTAAATGCAAAAGACAAATTTTTAAAGAATGCTTCCATTAGTTTAGCATTAGCTTGCGAATGTCGAAGCGTGGCTGAAGAAGGTTCTTTATCGGCACTGTTCATGTATTCCACAATAAATGTCAGGACACTGTGATTTTTTGGATTATATCTCCAGGACCGCAAAGATTCTTGTTGATGGCCACGAGTTTGATATGCTACATGTAGCAATAAAGTAAATCCCACAATTACATTTACACAATCAGTCATTTTTTGAAAGGTTTGTTATAAGTAAATAGCAATTCAATGCGTATGAATATTCAAATTTAAAAATTATTTTGTATTATCATGGTAATTACTATGGTATGGTTGAAATGAGCCGGTGGTTATAACTTCTTCGTCTCCTTCTTTATCTTCTTTTTATTATTTTAATTTTGCTTTTTTTCCTTTAAAAAATGCTAGGAAAAACAAATAAAACACTCATGTATTAATCTTCTATCAAATTATACTTGTCTAGTTTTATATATATATTTTTTTTTTTGCATTTCTTTTCTTACTGCAGAAACATATCATATTTAACATTTTAAAAAAGTCATACATATTTTTAAGTAAAATAGAAACATATTGCAAAAATTTAAAATTATTCGGAGTTTTTAAATCCATTTGAATTCAAAACAATTTTCAGAAACGCAATTCTTCCAAATATATCAAGTGTTTATAACTACATTTGACAGGTATTTCTTATTTCTAAAGAGAAAGGATGTATTTTCTGTATGCAGCGACCAACATCAAATTACATTTGTATCATTTTGTAAACAAAACTGTCATTTATCAAAGCATAAGTTAATATTTCGGATATGTATTATTACTAATTTAAAATAACAGCAAGTAAATTAATACAACAAGCGGCTTCTCAAAATTTTCTAGCAATAAATTATTCTCAGAAAAGAAGTTGTTACAGTTTATTTATTCCATTTCATATAGCATTTTTTAGGAATAAATTTACTGTATTATCAATTTAATGAATTTTTATGAAATTGCCATTAATAATAACAAAAATTAGAAGGTTTATAAAATACTTCATTTTAAAATTCAATAATTCATTAAATATAAAATTATAACTATATAAGATATAAGATTATACCGGGTGTCCTAAAATGAAGTGACTGATTTTAAAATTTAATAAGTTGCAGACGGTGACAGATATTAAAAATATCTTTCAGGAGGGTTATGTAAGATTTCAAGAGTCTTTTTTCTGTTATTCCTCATTTGAGTTCGAAATACCAGCAACAGATGGCGTTTCGAGAAATAGACGTACAATCGAGATAGAAGCAGAAATCGCCTAGCATTGTTGCGAAGGAAGGAGGTTAAATATATAGAGTGGGTCTCATTCACCAATACAATCTTTTTCTTAGGGCCCGATTCGGAACGCACTCCATATATTTAAACACCTTCTTTCAAATCAATGCTGAATAATTTCAGTTTTGACCTCGATTGAGCATCTGTTGCTTTCAGTGCCATCTGTCGCTGCTATTTGAAACTAAAACCGGGAATCTAAAAAAAAAAAAAAAAACGCCTGGCACTATACATTACTCTCCTGCAAGAATTTTTTTAATGTCTGTCACCGTTCGCCAGTTATTGAAATTTTGACAGGTAATTCAATCAGTCAGTTCATTTTAGGACAACCGGTATAAGACAAGAAATATAAAATAAAGGCTAAGATTAAGACAAAGATAAACGATTATATAAATTAATTGCATAAGATTATAACTGTATAAGATTATATAAATTAACTGCATAAAATTTTAACTATATAATATTATAACTATATAATTCATTAACTAACCATCTTTTAGCGAGATGATATTTTGTGTGCTATTAAAATATTATACAATGAAATATCAATAAACATTATCTAAAAAGACAAGGAAAAAAGAGACAACAACAGCAACATAATCTTTGATACTTTTTATAATTTACTACAAAAAGTCCTTGTTTGTTTCTATTTAATGGTTTAAAAAAAAATAACTATACTTTGCAGACATCCTGTATCTTATCATAAAATCGGCATACGATACTGTGCAGCACCGGTTAGCGTCAGAACACCGATTGTAAGCAGAAACGGGCGAATTCAGTATTATGAAGGCGCACTGCTCTATTATTGAGAATACTTCATTACTGTTTGTTCAGAGTCAGAGTAAGCTGGATGGGGAGGCCTACCAAATGGCTTAAGCACTCACAAGCCCCGTCCAAAAGAGCTGGTGTCTTAATTTTGAACCAATTCCAGATGAGAGACCTGCACCTGGATTGGCACCCCCAGAGATAACGCTTATACTAAACTTGGAGGACATTGGAGCCATGAACAGATTTTACGTGCACCAGTTCCCATTAACGTACACAGTCCCACAGCAGCCGCAGTCGAGAGAGGTTGTCATCCTCCCAAACCACTGACCACGGTCGATGCTGCTTCACTTTCGGTGATCTTACGGGAACCGAGCTTATTCGTCCGCTCCACTGCGGGACTTACTGTTTGATAAGTGTAGATGAAATATACCTGCACGTAAAATCAGTGGTATAGAATGTCCTTTTGCTGGGGATTCGACATGTGGAGTAGAGATACCCAGCCGGAAGGTTTTATCCTTCCAGTAAAGATAAAAAATTGTATGGGAAAATTGAGGCCTCAAGGGGGTTAGCTTTCCAACTCTGTGGTGCCTCGTTAAGAAAACTGTATCCCCTCACCCTTCGTCCAGCGCTTTCAGGACCTGGCTTCCCGTTATGGTTTATTATCTGGAACTAGTAACAGGAGAAAAAACAAGAACAAAAAGAAAGACATCAAGAGGAAAGCTTCAAAATGTTATAAATTGCATGAACTATCAGCGACTTTCCAGAATAGTATTGCCTATCTTGTCTAGTAGTTAAGGAGCTGGCTACTGGGCAAGAGTTCCAAATCAAATCAGGCGTTGGATGTGTGTAGAGGTAGCATTCCACATTAAACAGAGGTCCCGGTTTGTTTAGACCATCCTGTGCAAAAGATGACCGCCCACAACCACCATACCGACCAAACATATTACTATTACAATAAAATAAGCTTATCTTTAAAGTTATTTGGAATATTATGTTCTACAAATAATAATCACCAAATATTAATTACAAAAGTTTCAAGTTTATATACTAGGTATTTATTAGTACCATTGCTTAAAAACTAATTCATAAACAATTACTCACATTTGCATTCAGATACTTACAAAAATTTGTATATATGAGGTAACAATTTTTGTTTAGTTCAATAAATAATTATCTGGAAAAAAAATGAAATGTACGTCCATATATACTTTTCGTTTCCCCGAATGAAAATAAATCGAAATCCGAATGTAAAAAAAATATTTTTTTCTATATATTATTTTAGTAATTTTAGTAAAAAATATTGCGCATCTGCAAAACATCATTCAAGACAAGTTGTAAACAGGCCATATAAAAATCAGTATTATGTTCATCAGTATAATTGCGCTTGGATTTTATTCGATTGCACAAGAATTGGTGGTCTTAAAATGTGCCAGAAGTTTGTAAAATTCAAGTTGCAGTAAAGTATAAATATTAACGTCTCCCTTTGTTTAATGATCAGAACCCCTACTGTAAGAGTAACAAATTCCGCATTCAATTCGGGGTGAACAGAAACGTTATTATTGCTTGGAAAAGTATTTGGAACGTGTTTTAAAAGATCTTGATTATGCGTAAATTTACGGCACCTAAATCTTCAACATCATCAATGCTTCACAAAGCACAAAATAAAATTGTTTTGGGAGTGTGGTTTTAAGGCGAAGGAAGCCAATTCGAACAATTAAAAAAATAACTAATTTATAGAATATTGATTTTAAGTCTGAAAAATATCATCACTTTAAAAAAAATCATAATGTCTCTTAACGACAACTGTAGATAATTCTTTGTTAAATTTTTAGTGAAAATATATTGACATGATATGTGTTAAAAAAATAATTCTGGTGTTGATGTAATTAACAGTATGAATATTTGGTTAATTGCAAGCGGTTATTTGTTTATGAAATGGTTATGTGCTTAGATTGTCAACGCATTTCTGTGTGAAAATGTGCAGAAAATATAAGTATATATGATTTGGACAATTTTCTTCTTACGGAAATGGAAATTTTGTTATTTTTGCATATTAGTTCATAGATGTTTTTCTGTCAAATCCAATTCACGGAAACGGAAAATTGGATAAAGTATTGGTTATTACAGTTTGATTTTCAGAAATGTACTTCTTAAACATATGGCATGTAAAAACCTTTTATTTGAAATATGTTTGTAATAGGTAGTTTATACAATGTATTTCAAAATGTTTTGAAAGATTTCTGACTCGTATTTTTTTCATAAATCCAGACACTTCGTTATAAAGATATTAAATCCAACACAACAATGCGGTTGTGTCATGATTATTGAGCTGCTATGAATGGTATATATTTGATGAAAATCAGCAATTATGTATCATTTATCTGTTTGCTACAAAAAATTCCAACACCAAAATACGATGGTTGAATGGTTATTGAGCTGCTAAGAATGCCATAAAATTGATGAAATTCGGTAGGTAATATTTTTAGTAACAGCGATGAGTGCTATGATACATAGTGAAAATAAGCTTAAGAGATCAAAGCAAGATCGTAATTACGCAGTCAGGAGGATGAGTACTGGCAATAATGAATTCTATATTCTGTGAATGTTCCCGGTACAACATAAATAAGCCAGCCATCATTTTGACCGAAAATTTTTTCAGCCATTTCTTTCTATAAAATAAGGAGGATTCCCACAGACAACATGATATTTCACCAAGCCTTCCATTAAATTGTATATAAGATATTACATTATCCAGGTAAAAAAAATATCCTAACTGCATACCATTATGTCATTATTTCAGTAAAATTCGGCAGGTCACTCGTAGCTGATGTCTACCCGTTATTAAAACAACGGGAAGGGACATAAAAAAGTGCTGTTTTAGTCCATGAAGATGTATTTAAAGCCAGCGAAGGGGAGTACAAAAACACAATGTAGATAAATATTTAATCCAATCGGAGGCCTTGCTTGGTATCTGCGTCGCGGAGGCATAAAAACTGAGTAAAAGGGTTCTACGTAAGGCCGAAAAAAAATGTTCTACGCGTCTCTCGAAAAAGAACAATCTAGGTCTATGAGCAAATGGATTGTTTTTGAAATCGAATGCATTTGAAACGAGAGGATGAAAAAAAATACGATGCTTAAAAACCATTGTAAATTTGAGAAAGGGAAAAGAAAAAAATTATTTTAAGACAAAATATAACAAATTAAATGAGGAAAATTTTAGAAATATTAAAAATATATTATTTATATATCTATATCTGTATCTATATCTATCTATCTACCTATATCTATCTATGTACCTCTATCTATCTACACTGCGTAAAAAAAGTAGAAGGACACTAGACTTTTTCTAAGAAAAGCACAACTGACTAAATTAGTGCAAAATTCTTTATTTGCGTAACATTTTAGAATTAAATGAGTATAAAATCACACTAATCAAAAATAAATTACGAAGAGAATTTGTTTTTCATAATATAGTTTCTGATGCTTACATGAAACTCTGTAAAAAAGTAGAAGCACACATAAGTATTTTATATGAAAATTACAGTATTAGTAAGACTATTTCTTTCCATTTGCCTTTATCACTTGAAAGACTCTGTTTGGCATTGAATAATAGGGTACTTGTATTTCACTTTGGCAAAAATTGTCCCACACATCGTTAAGTGCATTCCGAAGCCCAACAACAGATTCATACTCTTTTCCTCCACTGTATACGCGACGAACTAATATCGTCCATATATTTTCAACTATGTTCAAGTCAGGGCTTTTAGCTGGCCATGGCAAAACACAGACCTTATTTGTGTGGAACCAACTTTTAACACCAGTAGCTATCTGAATCACTGCTCCGTCTTGTTGAAATATCCAATCTTCTCCTCCTAATTCTGCAGCATAGGGAAAAAGTTCAGATTCCAACAATCGGATGTAGTCTTTATGGTCCTGTCTACCGTGCAAAAAGACCAGACTCGTTCGTCCACCATATCCGACTGCTAGCCAGATCATCAAACTTCCCCCTCCTATTTGTCGAATGGAATAAAATTTTTCCTCGTTTTTTTATACAATGCCAATAGAACTGATATTCATCAGGGCCATCTAAATTGAAATTTTTCTCATCAGAGAAAATGACAGAAGTCCATTCTGTGGCCCAAGACCTGTGATTTCTCGCCCCAAGATAAGCGGTTAACTATGTGCATTTTTGTCGACTTTGGATGGTGTTGTCTCTTCTTGAAAATGAAGACTTTAGACAGACTTATATAGTTATATACAGTTTGACGTGACACATGTGTTAGCCCTGCTTGTATTCGGAATTTTGAAAGTGTAGAATATTTTTTTTTCAACTCTCGGATAATACTTCTTTCATCAAGAGACGTCAGTGTGTTAGGTCTTCCTGTCTTTTTTTTAGTACCGTGATGCTCTGGATTTCTAAAATAGTTTGATATTGCAGTTTTAATAACATTAAGCAATATAGCAATCTGTCTGATGCTTTTGCCCTGTTTTCTAAATACTATGGCTTGGCATTTTTGAAAATTATTTAAAGTTATTTCTTTGGGCATTCTGAAAAAAAAAATCAATCTAAAAATGAAGGTATATTTTTCATTCACAAAAACAATAAAATAGTAATTGTAGGTCTCCACATCCCTCGAGTTACGGTAAAGCAAGTGCGGGTCGGGAAAACCCGACTTAAGGCCTAGGGCCTGGCTCCCTCATGGGTTTCCAGCCCCGAAGCTGTTGGGGGACACCGGCTCGTCCCCAAGTGTTTCCCTCTGATAATGGGATACACCACGTATCTCAGCGACCTATGTCATCCAGACATGGGTCCAATGGTTCGGGGGGTCCGCAGGGGGCGTTTTCCCGACCGACCGAAGCGCATACGGAGAGCCAAATCCGGTCGTGCGCGTTATAAGTCCCCCAGGACTTGAGTTCGGTGGTCGAACACGCTCCGGGTGCCCCTCATGCCTCTGGCGGCGCAGCCCAGTTACCTTATCTGCAGCAGAAGGGTCCAATAAATTCAATTTTCCACATCTGTCCTTCTACTTACTTTACAGTGCAATAGTTAGCTAAGTTCATTTTTCTATAAATTAATTGTGGTAGCAATTTTTTTTTATTTCACAATAAAAGGATGAGTGTAAAGCAACACCCTTAAAAACATCAGACCGTAAATGTAAGTCACAATTAAGTAAATTAAAAAATCAAGTGCCCTTCTACTTTTTTACAGAGCGTATCTATCTATGTATCTCTCTATATATAAACAAGTTAAATTATCGTACATGGTGCAGAAATCTACCTTATTTATCTATGGAAATGCGAATAACAGTATATAAATAAACATAGTCTAGAATGCTACTAATTTGATTTTGAATAAGTCACTGCCGCATGCAATCAAATTTCAAAATATAACCTTAATAATCGAGGCAACTTTAACAATAATAACTGCCAATTAATCTTAGACAATTTCATTACACATGTAAGAATATTACATGCAATCATTACATATAATATTATTTCAACAATTTATGAATAAATTGTAATGAATTGAAGTCATTCGTATCATTTCGAAATATGATTTATGTATGATGCATGGTCAGTTTAGAGATTGTGCACTCAATATTATATATAAACATGTTATACTGCCGCAAATGGCGCAGAAATCAACGTTATTTCTAATGTGGCAAATGGGAACAATACTATATAAATAAGCATAGTATAGAATGCTACCACTTTGATTTTGAATAAGCCGTTAACGCATGTAACCAAATTTCAAAATAAACCTTAATAATATGTTTTCACAAATGCTCAACAGGGAGATCTTTACACGCTATTGAGACACTTGTAGAATGCAAATAATGCTGAGAAAACAGAAATTTATTAAATATATCATGGCGTTTAACACTAAAGTAGAATTAATATTCACGTGAACTTTTCGAAACTGAAATGCTTGTGAAAATTCCGCAGCTTAACTTAAGTTTTGAGTAGATAGGCTCTTTTTGCTTTATATTGTATTTTGCAATATAGGCTTTGGCCTATATTGAAAATGTGAAATAAATAGCAGCAAAAATAAGCAAATCAAGGTAATGCCAAACTAGAGTATTAACACATTCGTTTTTATAATTAGCTCTTTGTGAATGTAAATCGAATTTTAAGATTGATTTTCAGAATACAAATGACGTTTCAGTGCATAGTTTAACATCTGAAAGTGACCAAAGTGGTCGCCATAAGCAGATTGTAACATTAAATATGCAAAATTGTGTAGTTATTCATCATATCAATTCGTTTGCAAGATAAAATATTAGTATGCAAGGATAGGTAAACATTTCTGCAACACTGATAGACATTGCAATAGACATGGATCATGACATTATAAATATTTTAATATTGAGAATACTATGTTATTATTCTAGAATATACATCGTATACTACGATGAATAAAAATTATTTATTTAGATTTCAGATTGATATTCATCAGAATGAAAATTTAATAAGGCAGTATAGCAATTTTAAAAGGTTTGTCACAATCTTGTGTATAACAAAAAATAGCAAATTTAATATAGTGCAATAATTTCTTTTAGCAACGCAAAAAAGTAATTTAAAAATCATGCTTATCTAATTACTAAACTTATGCTTTTCGCATTTTGAAAGAAGTAATAACAATCAAGAAAATAATTATACAACTGAAAGATAACTTTTAAATTTCATTTAATTTAATCTTATGTTTAATTTAAATTCTGGTGAATCTCATTTCATTTTTGTGAAATTTAAATATTTTTCATTATAATAAAAAAAAATATTAGAAGACAGAGATGTGAAAATTTATTTTCTTTAAATTAAAAGCTATTTTCTTGTTAAAATATCGATTACACAGCTGATTCCTTTTAAAACTGCAATTGTTCTAAATTAAATTTAATAAAAGTTGAATTATCAGGAATATCAATAAACTGAATACGACATGTTAAATATTCAGTTATATCAATTATATCATATTAGTATAGTCAAGTAATATTTTACTCGTAAGTAATTTAATGAAGAAATGCTTTTGAAATGTTAAAAAATATATATGCACATCTATAAAATGTTAATGTATAAAGAAGGAAAACTGAAACCTTTAATATCAATTAAATGTTAATTGCTAAAAAGTAATTGCTTTTAACGATAGATATTTTCTACATTTAATTGTGAGCGTTTATTATATTTTTTTCTTAATAGGATAGTAGTTCTTAATGTTTTAAAATCTGCAACTTTTCTACTGTCTTATCACTGACTCGATTTTTAACTTTAAATAATGCATACTGAAATATCATTTTCGTATTTATGTTCACAACCCACTTAACCTTTTTAATTTTATGTTACAAATAAGATGTCAGAATTTTTAAAAAAGGATTTTAAAACAAATAGAAAGCTGCGATAAAGTGCAATTTAATATTTTAAATATATCTTTTATCAGTCCATGCAATTTCTTATTAAAAAAAATTACTTATTCAAAATGCATTAGTGATGTTTTTTAAAGATGAGTTTATACTTTATTTGTAATGCTGTTATTTAACGCTTAGAGCTATTTCACTTCTCTTTTTTCGCAACTAAAAAGAAAATGATGTAATCATATAATCATAAGTAGTTTTGAAATCACTTGTTAGTTTTTTTATAAGTATTAAAAAGTTAAATATTCAGAAACATTAAAATTAGATATACGTAATTCTCGTATTTACGAAATGGATTTGTTAAATGCGAAATTTACCAACATTAGTAATTAAATGTGAAATACTGCTTATAAATATTTTCGACCAAGTATTAACGAAAACTAGGTTTGAGGTATTTAGTGAACTACATAATCCACAACTAAAAAATAAAAATTCAAACAATCTTAAGAGCTTACAATAGTCATGCAATGAAATTCATGCGCTAAAGCTATAGGAGCGTTCTTTTCAAATTTCTTGTTGACATTTTAATATTTTTAAATGATTTTTTTGCACAGGATAGCTGAGGTCGAAATCTAACCAGTCTAGTTTTTGCTCCTTCGATTTTAGTTGCAGTTTTTTTAATGAGGATACTTTCACTTTCGGCAGCCGGCTCCAAAAGTGAAACTAACTTTATAAAAGATATTTGCAATCAAAATCGAACAAGTAAAAACTAGTCTGTTTAGAGATAGACCTCAACTATCCAATGCAAAATAAAGCATTTAAAAATATTAAAATGCAACAGAGAAATTTAAAAAGAACGCTCCCATAAGTTAAACATTAGTGCGTGAGTGTCTTCGCGTGATTAGTGTAGGCTTTTAGTGAAATTTATTTAAACATAGCAGGAATACGATGCATATGATATTGAGATAGTCTTCGACATAAGATCCACAGTCGCCCCTTGACTTAGTTCTACGCTACGCGTACTCACACGCTAAGAACGTAATTCCATCACAGGCTGAAAGAGTCACGCGTTCATATTCTCAAAGTTGTATTTTGTTGTTCTAGTATTATATGTAAACATAGAAAATTCACTGGGATTTATAAATTTTTCTTATTTTTTTTATGAAGGCTTACTAAATTTGCATTTGCTGTTGATTTTTATTTTGATCTCCTTTACAAAATTCAGGCTGTATTTAATATTTGAAAAAGTTCAGAACTACGAAACTGTTTTTATTGAAAAAAAAATATTTGTATCGTTTTTGCAAAATCCTTATTTTTCTGAAGCGTACCATCCTTTTAGGTTAATTTCTTTAGAAATCGACTTATTGGTAATCACTTAGTTCATATATTAGTTATATATATGTAATGCTAAATGTCAGCACGACAACATCCTAAATACTCAACCAGTTCAAAATAAATTGGGACAGTGCATTTATCTTGCAAATATCTTAAATGAGTTCCTTAATCAAGAAGATTTGGAAATTCGTTCGAAAATAATGGCCCTTTGACATCCCGAATAACATTACGATCAATACGGTTAAATTTTCAATTAAATTCAATTAAATTCAAACTTGTCATTAAATACATGTTAAATTTATTCGTTTTCAATAAAATATTTCCAGAAGTTATTTACTTTGGAAAGCGAGATATACTAAAGTAATTTCGTTGTTATCCATTAACTGGTTTTTGTTCGAAGTTTGAATCTCACTACTTTATCAGAAATATATTATAGCTTAGCATCATATTACATGTATATTACATATATATTATATTATATATTATAGCCTTGTGTCCTCACTATAATGTCCAAAATACTGACCCGATTGGAACCAAATTAGAACAGCGAGATTGTGATTTTAAGGTTACCACGTTAAAAAAGACCTTCTAATCTCAACAATTCAAATTGCCTTGTTTAATTGACAAAAGAGTAAGTGGAGATTGTACGTATCATACTTTTATACATATTGTGCAAAATAAATTATCTGTCTGCAAACGATTTTTTATAGTGCACTCAAGTACCAAAAACATGGTTCTGAAAAGAGCGCATGATAAGTTAAAAATCAGTTGGTGGTTGTGTTAAAGTACATTTTTAACACTTTCCAGCATAGTTGAAAAGTGTTTATGACTTCCGTTTGGATATTCGTTTGTCCGTGCTCTAACTCTCGTAAATATACTCGGATTTCCTTAAAATTTGTATATGTTATTGACATTTACTATAGCACTATCGCTGTTAAAGGGACAGCCAAAATTATTCCGTTACATTACAACCAATAGGAAAAAATCGTTTCAAGTGCGTTTTGATGATCTTGCACCATTTAAAACATAATGAAATTGATATGTATTTATGAAGTGCATTAAAACATGTTTTCTGTAGAATATGGGGCGCAAAGCATTTATTATTTATTTACAGGGTCACACAAAAGAATTCAGTTGCATAATGGACCACGGGGAAAAATCGTTTGAAATATATTCATGTTGTTACACTATTTCAAACATAATAAAACTTATGCACTACATCAAAATCTATGTTTTTAATTTTTATTTCATTTCATTTTATTTCATTTTTTAAATTATGAAACAATTTTACTGAATATAATACAAGTAATACTAATATACCACTTTTTCCTGCAAATGGTCTCTTTGATTCAGACAGAATGTCACGAATCTCGGCTGTGCTTTGATTATTACTGAAAAGTATGGTGTACATTGCATTTATGGTTCATTTACACAGGGCACACAAATAATTCGGTTACAATACTGTCTATGAGTGACAATTGCTGTAAGTGCGTTTTGAACTTCCGTTTCGTTTTGAAGTTTAACTACATTTTTGCAGAGTATGTGGTGTGTATAAATTCTGTTGATCATACACAGGGTTACACAAAAAAAATCATAAGCATTACTGAATTGTTAATTGTGTTATGCATTTTCATGCTGAACTATATACGGTAAAATCTCGTTATAACGAATTTCTAGAGACCACCGATTAAATTCGTTATACTGAAAAATTCATTAATGTGAAATTTTAATAAGGCAATTTTTAAAAAGGAAATTTGCATTCCCATTAAATAAAAACACATATTATTACTACACTTATATTAAATTTCGCTTAGTAAATAAAAAATATACAGTATTAAAGAATAGCGAACACTTACTAGTTTGAAATCGGATACTTATTAATTTCATTAAGTTACAAGATTTTAATCGTAACTGTTATAAAGGGATTATAATTTATTTTAGACACCTGACGGATTAGAAAACCTCACCGATATCTGCTGTTAATGTAACTTTATTTCTTTTTACAAAATCACCAGAAGTTTTTTCTATGCGCTGAAGGTGACAAGGTATTTTTTAAAACAAATTGTATAGAATGCTTTCGGAACATTATTTTGTTGTGATAATTACTTTTAAAGAGCTTCAATCTTCTATAGAGCCCTTTTTGATTGTATAACACAATCTTCGGTGATTGATGAACAATCATCATCAGCTTCATTTTCACTGTCGTCAATCTCTACTTCATTGATTTCCGACGAAAGTTTTCTTTCGGATTCTAGTTTTTCAATAGAGATTTTTTATAGTCAACTCAACATTCGTAAAACTGACATAACTATTAGTTTTAAGTTTTCAATAAATTCGTCAATTTGAAAAATTCGTTAATATCAAATTCGTTAAAGTGAATATTTCTATATATCTTCTATAGAGCCCTTTTTGATTGAATAACACAATCTTCGGTGATTGATGGACAATCATCATCAGCTTCATTTTCACTGTCGTCAATCTCTCCTTCATTGAGTTTCGACGAAAGTTTTCTTTCAGATCCTAGTTTTTCAATAGAGATTTTTTATTTATTGTCAACTCAACATTCGTAAAACTGACATAACTATTATTTTTGTTTTCAATAAATTCGTCAATTTGAAAAATTCGTTAATATCAAATTCGTTAAAGTGGATATTTTTATAATGCGAAAGCATAGGAATTTTTTTTAACAATCCTTAAAATATTCGTTAAACTGAAAAATTCGTTAAAATGACATTCGTTGTAACGAGATTCTACTGTATAGTATACTAATACAAGTTTGTGGAATATAAATAAATTCCTGCACAGGGCTACGCAAAGAACACGACTGTACAGAAGAATTCGAGTACATTTCCATCTATTGGCGAAAATTGCTAAAGTGAAATGTTAGCATTCTATGTAGTATAAATGCAAATCTATAGATCATATGCAGGGTACAAAATAACTAGACCTTTTTTTACTATGTCTTCTAAACTGTTTAATTACATAGCTTCTTTCACCTTATTTAATGATGAAGTTTCGCTACAGTTTTCTAGATATGTTGGAAAGTGTTTCACAATCCATGCTTAAAGCATGATTTGTCGTTCTTGTTTTATTTCAAATTGACTCGGTTATAACTGAAATACTTCCGTTCGGTTTGTTTTGTTCGACAGAGAATTGTATGTTTTTTAAAAAATATGAAAATTAAAAATAGTCTACTTTTCGAAGATTTAAAACTGGTGACTCCCCCTAAACCGAATTAAAATGTTTAACTAACATTACACATTGTAAGGGTAAAGATTAAAAAATAAGTGGCAGTTAAAACATATTTTTTATTTAATCCATCCTATGCAGAATTTGCTTCTTAATATTCGGTATCACATTCTGTGTTTTTAATTTTAATTTTATTTAATTTTTAAATTATGAAACAATTTTACTGAATATAATAATATTGACAAGTAATACTAATATACTACTTTTTCCTGCAAATGGCTTCTTTGATTCAGAGGGAATGTCACGAATCTTGATTGTGCTTTGTACACAAACTTAAAGCTAGTATCAAATGTGAAATTTACTTATTAAAGCTTTGTTATTTAATTTTATTTTTTTTTCTACAAATAGCATTTAGCACTATTCTTTTCATTATAAACATCTCCATAGACAGAATATAGTACGAATACTGATTGTAACACAAACCACTATGATCCTCCTGTCTTTGCTTAGTTTAAACTTATGCGTATTCCCTGTACTTCTTTTTTTTTTTTTCGTTATCTGATTCATCCAAAGCCATCGAGTTACGTTAAAAACTTTTTAGTATTGCTCAGTATAAATAAAATATTAATTAGAATTAAAGCATAAATTGATTCTTAAATTTAAATTAAATTTCTAAAATGGTAACTAATTTTTTTACTTTTTTACTTTTTATTTTTTTAAATGAGATAAT
Source organism: Maratus michaelseni (assembly GCA_963931845.1). Taxonomy (NCBI): domain Eukaryota; kingdom Metazoa; phylum Arthropoda; class Arachnida; order Araneae; family Salticidae; genus Maratus; species Maratus michaelseni. The sequence goes on along the minus strand of OZ007586.1, from coordinate 254,992,144 downwards.
GCTTATTTTGAATCAGATAATCCGTGGAGCAAAAAGTCGTATGGTGAGTGAAGATGAAAACATGCATGCATCATCCTACCTTCCCCCTAGATTAAATATATTTCCCATTTGGATAAAGTGCTTCTGGCTATGCTACTTTTTTCACTTCGTAATTATCATTAGGGGATTTTTTACTAAATTTTAAAGCATTTATCAAGGCTCAAGAGAATAAAATTCAGTGTTCGGAATATTCACAAAGAGAGAATAAAAATATAGTGAACTACTTTTGCATTTTTAAAAACTTATTTAATTTAGTTTATATAAATGGTTTATTTAAACAAAATTTTAAGCCTCATTAGAAATGAAGTCCAAGTTAATTTGCACTTAAATTGCTTGAGTCAAAAATTGTTCTTGCAATACAAATAAGAAGCTTTAAAACTTAATTGTTTTCACTTGAAAAATTTATAGCGTACTCTTTCATGCATAGTTAGTAGGGTGATGTAGTAAGGTGGTTGGAGATAAGACGATAAGAGTTTGCCTGCTGTTTTCTTTTTCATAGGACAATAAGTTTCGTTTTATTTCGTTTAACTTTCCAACTACTAATACGAGTCTATTGGATCCGAAAGCAGCATTTGTTCATTTGCATGCCATGTACACACTAATTAAAGATAATTACAAGAAATACCTAATCAATACAGTATTTTTTTCTGTTTATTTTGTATATATTACGTTGTATTATTAATTAGTACATATATTTTAAATCATTAGCTTTTATATATTTTGGTAAATCTATATATTTATACATAAGGGCAATGGGAATGACTGGTAATTATTTTATAGTCGTTTTTTAGTAGTCTGGAGGTTAACTGTTTCCCAGTACTTGGAATAACAACATTCAAAAATGTACGGTTGAAACAGAATAAATATTTCAACCACTTAAATCACTCTTTCCGTCGACGTTATCCTTAAGAAGACAGGTACTCAAAAAATTATCAAAATATAGATTTATTTAGTTACTAACTCATATCATACAGGGTGCATCAGAAAAATGTATACACACTTTGAATGATTTTAACTCCCAGTTTTTATTCACATATAATTTATAATTAAATTGCCAAAAAATCTACATAAAATGTATAACTTTTCCTCTTACCGCAAATGTTCAAAATTATTATCGTTCTGGTGAATACACTGCTTATAATGGTGGGCTATTGATCCACAAACTTCAACAAACATTTCATTTGGTGTTGTGGAGCGTTCTTGCACAATTTAGGTTCTGGTACGTTGTCTATGAACATCCATTCATTTCAAACTTATTTTCTATCCGATGAATTGAAAGTCGCATAGGTGGATCTGCCTGAATCTCCCTGGGATATTTTTTTTGTATTTATGCTATATTTTCATACTTACAAAAGTATTCTTAAGTAAATTTCCTTTTTACAAAAGATAATCTTGGTCCACTCATTATTTTCAATTAATTGCACGTTGAAAAGGGAGAAAAATTAGAAAGTTATGACCCGTTAAATAGTGTATATATACATTTAAGTATATATACATATAAGTATATGTTTGCAGATTTGTGCCATTATCGGTTAGATGCCATTATATATAACTTACACATTTACTAATAAAACTAAGAAATGCTAGGAATGTACAAAATATTTTAATAAGAAAATCAAGTTAAGTATGGTCAATGGGTTCCCCATGGGGTTACAGGTAGAATGGATGATGTGTTGCGCCCGATGATTGACAAATTAAACAAACATAACTTGATTTTCTTATTACTATAAACGGTATCGTGGTTATACTAACTATACTTGTTTATACTAACTACTAATTATACTTGGTTATACTTGGTTATATAATTAAATGTGCATCCGATTTATAATGTCACATTTCCAAATATAATTAGTAGATTATTTAAATTATCAATTTAAATATGTTATATAGTATAGTATAGAAAATTTGCATTTCAGTGTTTTTAATAACGCTATTTTTACTTATAAGACATGATTTCATACTAAATCGAGGAGTTCTACAACATTGCAATTGATTTTTTTTCTCGTATCTTGTATCGATTTCGAAGTAGGGATGCTAACTCCACACTTCGTCGCTAGGGAGCACTGCAAGGTGCACATACGCGTATCCGTTTTATTATATCTAAATACGATGTTCATGGCTTTAGCTAACTCGGTTGATCAGTTATTAAATGCATGGTTTGATGATGTTTTATTAAATACATATATATTATTAATTGAATTTAGATTAAAAATTAATTTGTATTAAATACATTTAGACAACCCATTATGGATAAACTTGGTAGATCCACATACTTTTAATCTGATCTTCGATTCTCTAGATGTTTGCCGCGCTCGATTCTTAGATTAGCCATGGGTGTTTTCAATGGCCAAAAAAAGAAGAAAAATCTGCAAAATTTTGTATAAAAAGTTACTATCGAAGATCCAACTAACAGACCAACGACATATCTTAATTTTATTTCAACACCATCCGGTCTTTACCAAATTTCCAACCATCATAAAAATGAATTTACATATAAATTGAGAGAGACTGACATTTGAAAAATAGATTTCCACCGCTTTTAAATGAAGAATCTCTAAGAAATGAATTATATTTAAACAAAATGTAAAAATATTGTATTTATCCTTTGGTGAAAAAGTTATACGATAGCTCATGGTTATTTCTGTGAGTAAATTATTCAATTTATATAAACTGTTTAAAAAAAAAAAAAGAAATTACATCTACAAAAATAACTTTAAGAAAATCAAGCTTTAAAAAAAAGGAAAAAAAGGGTGAAAATTGTGTCTAAAAATGGTTTCCAATTAAATTTCCAAACTTATATTATTTAACATTTTCCATTAACTAAGTTACCAGTAAGTCAAGTGTTTCCATGTGATATGTTGATAGAAGTCCTTGCCTTTTGTGCCCCACCAGTGGCTGAGAGGTTGTGCTCTTGAAGCTGGTAGACGGGAGGTGCTGGGTTCGATCCCAATCGCGCCCGTCGGCCTAATCGTTTGGAGTTTTCGTGGTTTTCTTCGAGCCGTGTATTTATCCATGCGTAAATACGGGTTAGGTTCCCTTAGAAAGACCCCCACGAAGGGCACTCCCCCCGGGCCTATATCCCATGTGCAGATAATTGGCCGTCAACAATCAACCCAAACCCAACCCTTGCCTTTTGTACTAAATACATTATGCCGTGTTTCGGGGAATTGAAAAGTAAAAAAAAATATCTATATAATGGGATTGGCGACTAGTTTAAAAATATAAAATATATAAATGAAAAGCATAAAATGTTTGATTTATTAACAGTTCGAACTTCGGATTTTAACTACGCACTTTGTTGCTTAGAAATTTATGAAAAATATGGAAAGCCGCCAAGCCTATCATAAATAATTTAATAAAAATTGAATTTTCAGAAACACATTATGATGTAGTTAGTACATAAGAAAATAATTACTAACATGCGTAGGCATTTACTTACATATAAATTTGCATTACATATTGCTAAGTTAATGGAAAATGTCAAAAAAGTACCACAATAAAAACTTGCAAATTTGATATCAACCAATTATTTAGACGCAACTTTCACACTGTTTTCTTTTCTTTTCTTTCTTTTTTTTTACTTGGCTTTCTTTTTTTACTTTTTAAAAGTTGTTTTTTGTAGATCAAATATACAGCACCAAATTTTAATTATTTAATATTGTGACTTGTTTGTAAGTGGTACTTATTCAGACTATGAATTATATTTATTTTCTGTGATTTGTAAATGTATTTTAAGAGGACTCGGTATTCTATGAACTATTTTTTAGTTGAGATTTTTTAATACAATTTTGACACATTATTAAATGGTTTAAGAAGAAAAATGATTTAATCTATAAAAAATGCATTTGTTATGATAAAATTTAAAAAAAAAATAATTTTAAAGAAATTAATTTTAAAAAAATCACACTTCTTTTACAATTTTGAGCATTTTGCAACATTAGTTTTCATAGTCTTAAAGTTTGCTCTATATTATCTGTAGGGACCTGATTTTCAAAAAGTTAATTATTTTAAGAAAAAATAAATAAAATGCCATGATGCATGTAAAAATATAGTCAAAATGACTGTTTGCTTAACATTTTATTTTTAAAAAATAAACAATTTATATTATTGAAAATTCAATCCCTAATTTTATGAAATGCACCATAAGAATCATCCATTAAAAAAAAAACGAATAAATTGAAGAATATATGTTGAAATTTTTTATCATAATGATGCATTGAAAAAACATAGAGAAAAATAAATTTAAAATAAAAAATTCGAAAATTGATATTTTCATCATAATATTTTTAAAATTCTGTGAGAACAGAATTATTAAGAGAACCTGAATAATAATTTTTTACTTTCGTGAACATTCCACGTTTCATCATTTTGTTTTTTCCAATTCACTCACAATAAAGTTGATATTTTCAAACTTACTTTTAGTTGTTTTTTTCTTCATAGTTTTTATGTGATCTTCTTTCTACTAAATTTGAAAAAAAAAAAAAAACTATTGGTTTAAATTTATTAAGTGTAGAGATGGCTATTTCTTTTTATTGAAAAGTCCATGTTTTTATATAGAGTAGTTACATAGTGGGTAAATTCACGCGAATATGCCCTTTTCGTACTTTGTTAACGTTTCTTTACGTTGATGACATTTTATTGCAAATATGTGTTAAATCAATAAATTTTCGTTAGAAATATAATCATTTTTCTAATACTGCTGTCCTATTCATTCTATATATGCTGTTAAGTGAACAAAGTTTAAGATAATAAATTTATAAGCTCTTTGTTTAAATTGATGAACACCGACTTTTATGTTTACACTTCTGACACGTCTTCGTTGGAATTTCTGATTACAACATACTTTCAATAATCAAATTCTACACTTAAATGCAAAAGACATTTAATGTAAGGAGGAATTCGCGTTAAGTAGTTTACTGCAGATAATAAATCACATTTTCTATCTACAGCATTTTTCTTTTCTTGGAACACATTTTCCTTACATTTAGAACAGATGAACAAAATATTCTTCTTTAAATAAACTTAATTTATAATTGTATAACATGAAAATAGTAATTGAATTAAAAATAAAAATGTAATTTGATAATATTCTTATTTATGAGAAGGTAAATATTCCTTTATTTACCGAAAATAACAATTTTCTATTGAAGCAAAAATGAAACTTTCTTTCTAGAAAAAAAAAATTATTTTTCAGTTTTCACAGTATTATCAATATAGATACCTATATGAAAAATCAGAATTCATCACGACGTTCAGTATACGAATTTCATGTTTTCTATCTTAGTTTTTTCTATTATTAACCAATTTTTTTAGTAGTACATTAACCGTTTTATTAAGACGAAACTGGAATCGGATATAATATTAAAGTCTTCATTATCTCTTAGTGAAAATATATCGTAAACTTTAAATGACAAAAATAATCAAAATAGGATATGGCTGGAAGAAACCTCGATATGTATATCTTAATGTATTATGAATATCGTTTATAATGGACTAAATATTTGCCAGAGACGTTTTCTTTTATATCACGAAATTCATTTAGGATTATTTTTCATATTACATAATATTATGTATTATTATAGTTATGCTATCAGCAGAAAAGTAATAAATACATATCGTGGTACAATAACTACTTTTAATATAAACTTATTTTTTGCACTTAAGCAAATCGGTCCTCATTATTAATCTTAATAGCACAGACAGTCTATGTGGCGTCACTGTGATGTCAAAATTTGTCGTAAATTTCACAGAGGCAAAACCCGTTTTACTTTCTTAGAAAGCGAATGCAGTTGCTTTGTTATGAGACAGATGAGAGAATTAGAATAATGATGCTTTTTCCTCTTTTTATTGGCTTCGGGCAAAAGAGGGTAAAATAATCAAAGAATAGACGCAAAGCGTTATACCGCGCTTGCAAAGCTTTGAAACGCAAAAGGAAATAGGACGCATAAAAGTATGAAACACGACCTTTTCGTGTCATTTCAGAGTACTATTATCATTTAAGACACAAAGATATTTGCTTTACTTTTTTTGTAAAAATTAGTTGTTTTTTAAAAAAGAAACTGTGATACAACTTAAGCCTCTGCTGACGGCTCCTGGATCATTGATAGACTACGGCGGAAGTCCCCAGTAGACATCATTTTTTAATCCGGCCTTGATGAGTAAAATTGCTATTCATATAGGCATCCCCCGACTTACGTAAGTAATGCGTTCCGTAAACATTTACGTAAGTCAAATTTGTAAATTTCTTAAGCATAATTTCGTAAAAAACCTCAATATTTATTATATATATATATATATATAGTTTTTGTTGGTGTTTCGGTAATGTTTCATTAATGGTTATTATATATATATATACATACCTACATACATATGTATGTTATTTACAAAGTATTATTTTGTAAATAAGAATCAAACAGCAGTACTTACTGGGCTCTAAACTATAAAATTATGAAAAAATAAAAAAACTAACTGAAAGAACACTTTTCAAATAAAACATATTTTGTGAATTATGGGATTTATATATAATTAATAAAATAATTAAATAATGCAAAGTAATGTAAAGAAAAGCAATAATTAAAGTATGCAAACGCGAATCAAACGTGTTGGTATGTTCACAAATCTAATGTTTGAGATTTCTTACGTAACTGCGAATTTACGTAAGTCGCATAATACGTAAGTCGAGGGATGCCTAGTTCCAAAGTTGTTTAATAAGAATGTATCGAAATTATGCAGGTAATCAATTTCCAAAATATCTTTGTATCTCCAAAATTTTGTGTGTGTAATTTAAACGAAAATGTTTTCTTCACATGCAAGGTAGGCTATTAAATATTTTAAATTCATTAAAATAATTGTGAGATGAGCCGCCATATCGATTCGCTAACAAATGACAAAATTAACTAGTCGGATGTGTCAATCCCAAAACTTTCTTCTATCTCACACAGGTTTCGCATACACTAAAAAGAATCAGCACCAATTTATATCAAGGTCTAACTGAAACTCAAGTTTTATTAAATTCCGTGCATTATTTCTTGAGATATATCTCAAGAAATAATGCACGGAAAGTACAAGTTCTCTAAGGTTTCAAAAAGCTTTTTTTAAGCATTCGGCAGGCCGAATAATACATTAATAATACATTTAGCACAGTTGATTCAATTGAAATCCAACTTTTCCAACTTCTTTAGTCATTACTATATCATAATTTAGAAATATGAAGATAATGTTGATCACTAAAGCACATTTTTTATAATATATTTCAATATTAGAAATGAATTATTAAAATTATTCATATCTTTCAATGCATAATTTCACTGTACACTGATCATTAGTTTTAGTTACTTATTTTAATAATAGTTCATGGTGATTTTTTAGAACGTCTTGTTTCTGAGATATTAATTTCAATTATAATTTTGAATAATTACATCAGTATTTTTGTTAAAATCATATGCACTAAAGTCTTATTTATTTTTAATTCGCGAAGTGCTAACTACGAACACATGTTGATTATCGATTTCAAATCGTAAAAATATGCTAAAAAAAAATAAAAATAAACCAGCTATTTCAAAGATGACAATTTTAAAGCAAAAAATTACTTAATTTCATAAAGAATATTACTTACCTGTAAGTTAAACGAAAATTGTCAAACAAAAACAAATCACAATCACATGGTGGAACGGAAAAGAATGACAACATTCCAGAATTCTGCCGCAAGCAGTTAAACGATTTCTCGGTTACCGTTAAAGCTGGTTGGGACGCCAAAAATTGGTGCAATCAGTTGCACCATGGGCACGAATTTTGGTTCTAGTTATCAATTTATGGTGCAATCAACTTGAATATAGCCTATTATTTAACGAAATTTTCGTGCAATTCGAAAATTTGCACCAAATATAGGTTTAACATCAACTGAAATTTTTTACAGTGTAGGACTATCGCTAAAATCGTGTAACTCCTGCAAAATGCTGCATAGCAGCGCCACCTGCTGGGCGATTTTTACCAAAAACTAATCAGCACTAATTTATATCAGAGACTAGCTGAATATAAAGTTTTATTAAATTCTGAGCATTAGTTCTTGAGATAGAGCTACTGCGGAAATCGCGAAAAAGGCTGCATGGCAGCACCATCTACTGGACGATTTTTACCAAAAACAAATCAGCACCAATTTATATCAGAGACCAACTGAATATAAAGTTTTATTAAATTCCGAGCATTAGTTCTTGAAATAGAGCTATTGCGGAAATCGCGAAAAAGGCTGCATAGCAGCACCACCTGCTGGGCGATTTTTACCAAAAACTAATCAGCACCAATTTATATCAGGGACTAACTGAATATAAAGTTTTATTAAATTCCGAGCATTAGTTCTTGATATAGAGCGCCCACAAATTTTTTGTCACATACAGACAGACAGAGTCACAGAGTCACAGAGTCACAGACAGACATTAGCTAAAAATAGTCAAATCGTGTTCAGGACCTTCTAAAACGTATAAATCCGTCGAAAACCGGAAGTCGAAAATTTTCATGATTCCAAAATTTTCTTCTTGTAAAGATAGAAGAAAGTAAAAATTGAAGATTTTGAAAGATCTCATAATTAGAAAAAATATATACATACATAACTGTTTAGTTTTTCATTTATGTATTCCTGGATGATAAAATATATCTATAATTTGTCTCTGGACTCAAATATAGATGGATTTAATTATATTTGATCGGCTTTAATATATGAAAGAAAAGCAACAATCACTATAATTTATTATACATTAATATAAGTTAAATATATTGTATTGATATTAATTTAACTCGTTTTTAACCGATCATTAAAAATGTTGTTTTCTTTTAAAAAAATTAATTAAAAAATGGCTGCCAAGGAATTTAAAATGTAACGTTTAAAAAAACCCAGTTTATATAAATAACCTGCAAATTGAAGAGTTTTAAAACTATTCAGCTTAAAATAATTAAAATTTAAAATTTCTATTCTTGGTAAAATCCCAGAATTTGATATAGTCCGATAATGATGTATATGAAAAAAAAAAAAAAAAAACTAAATATGTTTGTTAGTTAGAGAGAAAGCATAATTCAGAGGCATATATTTTTCTATGAATTTATAAAAAATAGAGATTTTAAAGACGAAATGTTTACATTTATTTTTTAGATAAAAAAGATTTTAAATTATAATTACATTTTTGCAATATTAAATTACGATCTTCACTGTATTTAAGTAAATAATGAAAAATTTAAAACTTTCCCATTAAAAAGTTAAAATCGAAAACAACTTTGCTTTTCTAACCGAAAAACACCAACAGAAAAGAGTAAGTCTCAATGCTGCATACAGGATTGGTATTCCCTCTAACATAAAAATAAACACTTTTTTTTAATTAAAAAAATGTTGTATTTTGAAATCACTAACGAAGGGCGTTGATAAGCAAATAGCAAAATATAAAGCATACGTATGCAAATCAGGCTGTGGATAAAAAACTTGGAAACACAAACGGCAGCATACAACGACATCCTCATGCTATCGTTACGAAATCAAACATTGTTACTTACATTTTTTTGCATGAACGGCGAATCAGGAACCGGTGCATTGCGAAAGTTTCGCACGATGAATAAGCTCAACACGAGACGAATATTCATTACATGTCCTGGGATACTAAAGCTTGTTAAATGCTTCGAAGAAATAGGTTGTTGTGAGGATCGTTTATGAAGTGGAGGGACAGATGTATGCGACAATGCTTATATAACAATATAATTATAAAATATTACAAAGTATATATTAACGTAGTCATCCACGTAAAGTGGCTGCAGTGTTCATGAATCTAAAAAGATACTATGAATATGATGATCATTGGTTCCATATATTCTGCACGATATATTGCAAGTGTAAAAATTGCAGTTATTACACCAGTTTTTACTGTTAAATTTCACTAAAAGAGACACTGCCACGTGTTCTCTGGCAAAAGTGGAACGAGAAGTACAGTGTCTGTTTAACGTCTTCTGGAGAGATAAAGCTCTTTTGCATGGAGAAATCAATACGCAATATCCTAGCAATTGGCGACTCGATTCCCTGTGAGTTCATGAAGAAAACACTACATCATCTGCTTGTGGCAGCACAGAGTGGTGTTGCCCCTCTTTCATTGTCAGTTGTACTTTGTTTGAAAAGCTTTAGGCAGTATCTTTCTGAAAAACGTGCACAGTGAGTGTTTAATGGCATGTTAATCATTTGGAAGAACACGCTGTGCCCACATTGCAGGTAAGAGGGGTACTTTCTACAATGGGTTTCAAGCAAGACGGCATCCCACTCCTACATTGCCAGTTTATTGAATATATTCCTTCTGGATAATTTCAGTGAAGAATGACTCAGAAGTCGAAGTTGTAAGATCAAGTGACCCACCACGATTACCAGATTTGACTCCGGCAAATTTTTAGCTGTAAGGTTATTTAAAGTCTCTAGTGTACATATCATTACCTTAAATGTTAGAGGAATTCAAAAGTGCCATTTAGCAGGCCGCATATAGCACCCATCGATACACGTGGCAATCAGCTGTCACAGGTGTTGCGACTCACTTTTTCTGTTCCATACCTGGAAGCCATGTTGAACATTTCTTGTTTGAATAAATCTGTAGAAGTCAGAGTTTTCTTGTTTAGAGTCAGTTTATGAAGTGGAGGGACAGATGTATGCGACAATGCTTATATAACAATATAATTATAAAATATTACAAAGTATATATTAACGTAGTCATCCACGAAAAGTGGCTGCAGTGTTCATGAATCTAAAAAGATACTATGAGTATGATGATCATTGGTTCCATATATTCTGCACGATATATTGCAAGTGTAATCTTGCTGTATACTGTATATCGGTGACTTTTGGAATATAGCGTTTTTGTTAAAAACAATCAAATCTCCCACTGATCGCATTTGTAGAAACTGCGTTGTTTTTCATCAGTTATTCCTTTTCAATAAATTTTTAATTCTTTACGAACTTTTGACGCATTTAGTATATATATGAGGCGTTCAGAATCAAAGTTAATCAAGTGTATATAGCATTATCCAGAGATATCTATACTAATAAAAGAAAGTTTCGCTCTGTGTGTGTGTGTGTGTGTTTGTCTGTCTATCTTCGATGGCTAGCAAAATCTAGACCACCTAGAAGTCTGAAAATTTAGTACAACACAAATATTTCAGTCTGCCTCGTCATCTCTTGGCACGAGATGAGCAGATCGGGGTGCCAATTCCCCATTTTAAGTCCCCATATCGGTGACTTTTGGAATATAGCGTTTTTGTTAAAAACAATCAAATCTCCCACTGATCGCATTTGTAGAAACTGCGTTGTTTTTCATCAGTTATTCCTTTTCAATAAATTTTTAATTCTTTACGAACTTTTGACGCATTTAGTATATATATAAGGCGTTCAGAATCAAAGTTAATCAAGTGTATATAGCATTATCCAGAGATATCTATACTAATAAAAGAAAGTTTCGCTCTGTGTGTGTGTGTGTGTGTTTGTCTGTCTATCTTCGATGGCTAGCAAAATCTAGACCACCTAGAAGTCTGAAAATTTTGTACAACACAAATATTTCAGTCTGCCTCGTCATCTCTTGGCACGAGATGAGCAGATCGGGGTGCCAATTCCCCATTTTAAGATAATATCACGTCATCGAGTTACGGCATCAAATTTATCACATTAAAATGATCGATTAATAAAATACAAATACTTCAGTGAGCATTGTCATATCTTGGTAGAGATGAGCAAAGCACGGCGACAATTCCTCATTTTTGCAGTAATATCACGTCATCGAGTTTCAGTATGAAATTTTAGTACATTAAAAATATCAATTAGAACAATACAAATATTTCAGTCTGCCTCATCATACCTTGGTACGATATGATCACAACGAGGCCAATTCTCCACTTTGATGGTAATATAACATCACCAAATGACGACCTAAAATTGTACAATTTAAAGATAACGGATGGAAGTTGGTCCCATTCTCATGGCGTGTATTGCCTACCTCGGGGGAGTCTCCCCCTCCCGGACGTACCGGCCAAGTGAAACCGGAGCGGAGGCTCATCAGTTAAGTGTCGGCGTCTAGACGAAAGTCGAACCCTGGGTCGTCAACCTGTCTAGCGTGTCTTTGCGCAGTTGGAACTTTCTGTGCCCGACACGACGGTTGGATTAGCAGGAATCTAGAAACTAACTTTAAGGCTACTAATACCGGATCGGGAGCGCTTCTCTAGTGCTTGAGAGGGAGTCTTCTGCGACTCTGTGGGACCGAGAGTCGCGTATACGGTTTCAGGGTACTGGCGGCCCTGCATGGCTAGAGGTCTCGTAGTCTTCGGAACAAGTCGCTGAGAGGTAAGGTGAGATAAAGTTCTTGCGCCATTGGCCGGGAGGTCCCGACTCTGCGGCCCAAAGCCTAAGCTGGGACGTGTCTATGCGCCCAGGGAGGAAGTTTTGCTTGTACTCGCGGGCAAGCGAGAGGTGCCTATTTCGTCACCGCCGCTGACGAGTCCAGTAGTAACATTTATAAGTGTTCTATGTTAGCAGGTGGCGATACAGTAAGTGCGGATCAGGGAATCCTAAGGCCTTCGGCCCAGCTCCCGCATCGGGGCCTGGTTTCGGAAGCGTTTGGGGGACTGTGGCTCGGACCGAAGTCTTATCCGGTGGTGTCCCAAGAGGGTGGGCTTCATCGCAAATAGCAGCGACCTATGTCGTCTTTTCTTGGGAAAGTGGGGGTGGTTAGCAGCTGGCGGCGCTCCCATTGGCCGTAGCGCTAACAGGATTCTCTTGGTCGAGCGCGTTAAAATTTTTTTCGAATTTGGGCAGGGCGGTTGACGTGCCTGAGGGACGCCGCACAGTGGGTCAAAGTATAGCAGATGTCGAACATAGGATTATCACAACAGTATAAGCCTATATATAAGATTTTTTTTGTTATATTTAGGTTTAAATAAGTAAAATATATTATATTCAATCGATTTGCATGGTTTTTATGAGCAATTTAATCTTTTTTTTTGTTTAAAACAGGACTTTTAGAGGCATACTGGATAACTAAATTAAACTTGAAAATCAAAGTAAAAGAAAAAGCTTAGCAGACAATAATTTTATTACCTATCATGTTTTTACTTATATCCTAATGACATTGGCAAAATATTCAAAATATTTGTTTAATTTTTAATTGGCAACATATGTAATGTTTAGATAACTTTTCAAAATCGTTCTACAAAACCGGAACATTCTTCTGCAACATTTTAGAGCCTATTTCAGTGCATATTTTTTATCCTCGGAATTATAATAATAATCATAATAATATAATAATAATAATTTTATAAAATAATTTTGTAGTGATATTAATTTTTGTATATTTCTTTTTTAATTAAAGCAAGATTATTTCATTTATTTTTATTCTTTTGAAAGATGATAACAAACAGAGATTTGTTTCTGTATCTAAATAATTTAAATACGGGTTTTAATTATGAAAAATCAATTCTTAGTTTTGTAAGTGCTGTTCTACTGTGGGCTAAGTGCTTCAGAAATTGATGAAGAAAATTTAAAGAAGCGTTTACGTAAGTTTTGTGTAGCTGTAAAAGATCGATGGCAGAAATCTCAACGAAAATTAGATCGTTTCAATACTAAAAACGATTCTTGGTTTCAGTGTTCCTTTAAAGTTGGTAATGAATTTAAACCATCTGAAGTTGAAAATTCGCAGAAATCAACGTCTCGGAAATCTTTTTCAGATGTAACCGAAACTCATAAAAGAAAACTAACTCAACGTTTAAGAGAGGATACTTCTGGAGAAGCTCTTTTGCATGCAGCAAAACAAAAATTAGCATCTGAGAGTTTTAAAGGATCTTTTGATATAGCACATAAAAATATAACCATTGATCACGAAATGAATTTAACAATGATTGATAGAAAAATTATTACGGCAATTTCAAATACATCCTCCTGTTCAACATGTTATATTTGTGGTGCAAAGCCTTCGGAAATGAATAACATTGATAAAATTGTTCAAAGAAGTGTAAACGCTTCCTCATACAGCTTTGATGTATCTAGTCTACATGTAAAGATACGGTCTATGGAATATTTGCTTCATATTTCTAACAATTTAGCATTTAAAGCTTTAAGTGCTAGAACTGAGGACCAAAAGAAGCAAAAAGAAGAATCAAAGAGAAAAATTCAATGCGAATTCAGAAAAAAATATGTTTGCTAATTGATGTTGTTAAACAGGGGAGTGGTTTGACACACGATTTAAACACTGCAAGGACATTTTTTGCTGAGTTTGAAAAGACAGCTGAGATCTCTGGATTGGATAAAGAACTAATTAAACGTTTTGCAATTATAATGCGAGTTATCTCCTGTGACAAAGTAATTAATGCCGAAAAAATTGGTGAATTTGCACTGGAAATAGTTAAAGAATGTGTTTCGAAGTACGGGTGGTATTATATGCCAGCTTCTATTCATAAGTTATTAATTCATGGAAAAATATAATTACAAATTTTGCTGTTTCAACTGGCCAATTATCGGAAGAAGCTGGCGAAGCTCGAAATAAAGAGTTTCGGAGGTACCGGGATTCCCATACGAGAAAAATAAGTCGAAGAGCATGTAACGAAGACTTGTTGCACCAATTTACTTATAACATCTGAACCGTTGATTTCCAGTATTAGACGCAAAGTTAGAAACGTTCAAAGGAACAAAAAATTTCCAGAAGCATTAGAACTTTTACTTTAAATAACATTTTAGCACTCACACATTATGCATCCATTTATTAGAGTAGATTTAACCCTCTGAGAGTCTACTTTTTTCAGCATTTTCATGTAAATATTTATCTAACACAATATAGTATATATTGAATTTAGTTTTATAGTTTAATTTTAAATTATTTTTTTACATTATTTCATCTTAGAAAATTCTTACAGTATAATATTTATTAAAAAATATTTTTGTCTACAGACAATTTACTATGCTTTCCGTTAATAGAAAATTATGCGATAGCCACTTAGAGTGTTTCAAATCCATTTATTTCAAAAATGCGCAGGTTTGCGCAAATATTGCCCTATACCACATTAAAATACAGGCTTTTAGGAACACAAAGATGTGTTTGAAATTTCACGCAACTTCATGCAATTTAAGTTACACAATTTTTAAGTTTATGATACCGTTAATTTTATATGGGCTGTTCATAATATAAAATGATACATAAAATTCAATCAAAATGCAATCAGTAGTGGTGTAAAATGTGTTTTAGGAAATTAATAACGATATTTTAAACGAGTTATTATTAGTGGTTACCTAGGTTTCATTTCTGAGCACATTTAAAAATCACTAAAATTCGCAGAAAAATTCCTCTGCTGAAAAATGTATATTCCGAGCTGTACAAATAAGATATAATTTTGTATAATTTAAAAGATAAACATATATTCGTATTTTGTAGACATTCTTTTAAAATATTTCATTGAAAAAATTTAATTATTTAAAGATTATTTTTTGGCCCTATGTTCGCATTTTCTTAAGGATTGACCCACTGTGCGCCGGCAGGTACCTGGAGGCTCAGTTCTGCTTTATGCCGGATGTAAGTGCTCGGTTATTATTCAGAATGCAAAATATTTTCAAAATACGCTGTCTAAGCTTTAATTTCACACCAATTTCTTTTCAAAATTCAATGTCGTGAAACTTAATTTACAATATGCATATTCAACCGTTCTGATTATTTCTAGGATATCATCAGGATAACTGGCCGGTCCCTCCAGGTAGTCCTGACTCAGCCCATTAAGTGGGAAAGATGACCGGGAGACTAGCATTGCGCGACTCTCCGTTGGGTTGTTCCGACTCGGCTACTTCAGTGGGGAAGAGGACCGGACTCCCGACATAGTGAGATGTTCGTAGACACGACGGGGACAGGAGACGGACGGACTACCACCACACCGTGGTCTGCCAGAGGAAAAGGGGCGTCCGAAAATGCCGGGAATGCCACATAGACTCGTTGTAATGGACCTGCGAGTCTGGATCCCCTCCCCTTAAGCGCAGGTTCTCTGCGACGCGAGGACTCGGCCAATGCTCGGAGCCTCCTCCGTAGGTGGTGGGCCCCACCAGTGGCTGAGAGGTTCTGCTCTCGAAGCTGGAAGACGGGAGGTGCTGGGTTCGATCCCAATTGCGCCCGTCGGCCTAATCGTTCGGCGTTTTCGTGGTTTTCTTCGAGCCGTGGATTTATCCATGCGTAAATACGGGTGTGGTTCCCTTAGAAAGAGCCCCACGAAGGGCACTCCCCCCGGGCCTATATCCCAAGTGTAGATAATTGGCCGTCAATAATCAACCCAACCCAACCCCTAGGTGGTGGAAGGATTTCTCGTAGGCCAATCCCAGTTGCTAGAGCAGGGGTCCCACTCCCCTTGCATCGAGGTAGGTGACGCTGGCCAAAGGCAAGCAAATATTAACTGGATCGTCTCCACAAATTTCTTCGAGGAATTGACGGCGACGAGATCGAGTTTTGTAGAGCACGATGCGTAGTGACTCTGTAGTGATGCTGGAAGGTGGGAGATGTGGCGTGATACATCCATCTACACCGTACCAGCGGAAGAGGTGAGATTCATGGCCCACGCCTGCCACGTATGGCCCACAATCACCACGTTTTCCGCTGCAGATGAAGCAGTTGTGTACCGACCTCAATGGTTGAACAGCGCAGGAGGTTCCCAAAACCAAGTGAGGCTAGAGTCCGAATGCGGCCCCTCAGGTCGCAGTGGACAGAGCCAATCTTGGTGGGGGATCACCCACTTCTTGTGTTGTCTGACTACGAGAAACCGACTAACGTGGCGGCAATCAAGCCAAAACTCGAAACCTCGGGTAGAAAACCAGTCCAGCGTGTCTTTGCGTAATCGTAGCTTTCCGTGGCCGATGGTTGGATTAGCGGGAGTCTTTACATAACAGTCACGCAACTAATCTCGACAGGGTCCGCTTTCTTAGCGTGCACGAAGAAGTTTTGCAAGCCCTTCAGAGTCCGGTAGTGGTCCTTTTCTTTACGTTGTTTTTGTTGTGTTTTTGTTTTTGTATGTGTTGTGTTGTTTTTACATGTGCATGATCCTCTCAATGGAATCGATCGGGGACCTCCCATATTTCGCTGCTGGGCCCACCGAAAGCAAAGCCATTGGTGGAGCAACCTTAGCCAAGGCGTGACTATGCGTCAGGGACTGATTTTCTTCGTAGTCCCGGGTTGGTTAGAAGCTTCTCCTACCGCAGTAGTGGTAAACGCGGCAGAAGAACTAGTCGTTTCCTCGTCCCCTAGAACTCGATGATCGGACGCACCAGGAAAGCAAGGGTCGTCGGGGGAACTCGACGTATGGCCTAGGACCCGGTTCCCCTCTGACGACGAAGCCGTCGGATGTTCTCTGGAAATTCATCAGGTGTCTTCGTGGTGGTTTCCTCTGATTTTGAGTACGCGTATCGTAACGACCTATGTCGTCACCTCATGGATTCAATCGCAGTGATGTGCAGGTGGCGGTGCTCCGACCGGTCGCAGCGCATACAGGAGGCATCTCCCGGTCGTGGGCGTTTTTGTCTCTCAGGGCATGGGTACGACGGTTGACGCGCCTGACGTTCACCCTCTGGCCCCTGGCGGTGCAGCTCAGTTTTATATTATCACGATCATCATCAGAATATCACGAGCAAACTAAAATATTTCATTTGTACTAATCGGTATCTTTAATCTGTTAAACGTTTATGCCAAAACTCAATGACGGGATAGTACCACCAAAACGTCGATTTGACGACCCGTTCTGTTCATTAAGATATTTCGAGGCAGACTGAAATATTTTTGTTGTACTAATCGGTATCTTGAATGTGTTAAAATTTCGTGCCGAAACTCGATGACATTATATTACCACAAATATGGGGAATTGTATCCCCGCTCAACTTCCCTTGTACAAAGATATGACGAAGCAGAGTGAAATATTTGTATTGTACTAATAGGAATCTTTAATGCGTTAAAATTTCAGATCGTAACTCGATAAAGTGATAGTACCATCAAAATGAAGAATTGGCGCCTCGCTTTGTTCATCTCGTACCAAGATATGATGAGGCAGACTGATATATTTTTTTAATACTAAACAGTATCGTGAATGTGTTAATATTTTATGCCGTAACTCACTGACGGGATATTACCGCGAAAATGGGGAATTGGCGCAGTTCTCTGCTCATCTCGTACGAAGATATGACAAGGATGATTGAAGTATTTGTATTTTGTTAATCAGAATCGGGAATGTGTTAAAATTCCAAGCCATAACTTGATGACATGGTATTACCGCCAAAATGAAGAATTGGTGCCCTGCTCTACTAATCTCGTACCAAGATATTACGAAGCAGACTGAAATATTTGTTTTGTACATAACGGTATCGTGAATGAATTAAATTTTCAGTCAATTCGTACTGGAAAATTCTGCTCGTTATTTATTGGACATTAGATAACGAAATCAATTTGTAATAATTAAATAATAGAATTTTCCGGTATGAATTGATTTTCCCAACCGGCACGAACTTTCTGGACAACCCAATACTATAAGAACAATCAGGTCTTATGACATAGTGCATTTTTCTGTAGTTACAGTTCACCACTCTTCAGTATTTTTATTGCCTAGAAAGCGCGAATATGGTCTGCAATGATGTCCACAAATTCGACAGCCTGCAGGATTTGGCTCCAAGGGGATGATGGGTTTTAAAGTGGCAGAAGAAAATATCTCCTATACCACACTACCGCTGCCACCAGCTGGTATACATCTAATAGTGTATCCGGATGTCATAGTCATTTTGCCTTGGGCGTTGGATACACAGACGTAGAGTTGAAAAAAAACCCAGTTTATTCCTAGATTTATTCACAAATGTTTCGGGATATTCTTCAAAAAACCAGTTTATTCCAAAAATTTTCCGTTTTTGTCCAGGTTTGAAACAGTTTTTTCCCGCTTTTGCAACTCTACGGAAACCTCCATGTTGCACTGTTTCCTGATACACTTGGTCTTCATTGTTGTAGCAGCTGGTGATTTCAGCCACTGTAGTCCTTCTGTCTCGGCAAATAATGTCTAATAATCTCCGCTCTCGTCTGGAATGAAATGCGCCGTGGACGACAATTAACAGGACGACGACGACTCGTCATTTTTCCTTCCGTACACCACTTGCGAGAAATAATTGTTGCCGGTAAATAATCCACGAAACATGCCGCTTACGTGATTAATATTCCAAGGCTAAGCCATCACAATTTGTTCTTTATTTAAATCTTAGAAATTCTCTGTTTTTCGATGTTGCAGCAGAATTGAAAAGCTTAGTAGAAGAAAATGTTATGTAACAAATATTAAATTTCAAGAAAATTGAAGTGAAATCTTCAGTTGTAAATTTTATTGATTCATTTTATTATTTGTATTATATACTTAACACGTTAACATATGGTACTAAACTCTGTGAGAAAATAATTATAAAAATTTTTTAAACGTTAAAAATAATTACTATATAAATCATTAAATATTAATAAAAAAATTCTGCTATCTTTATTGCTAATTACAATCTTGGTATTTTAGTTTTACCATATGATGAGTTATCTCACAACACTACACTGTAAAAAATATTAGTGTTACTTTACACCAAAAATGGTGGCAACAAAGTTGCCACCAAAAACGGTGTAAAGAAACACCCCTTGTAAATTGGTGTAATGAAACACCAAAAATTAATTAGTGTAAAGAAACACCACTTTTGGTGGCAACAAAGTTGCCACCAAAAGTGGTGTAATAAAACACCATCATCAATTTGGTGTGCTTTAACACCAAATTGGGTGTCCTACTAACTAATTCAGGATATGCCACTTCGATGCAGCATCACACCAAATTTGGTGTTCAAAATCTGTCGTCCCAAATTATCCTACGAGGAAAAGTGATTGAAAGGTTATGGATATTTATGTAAAGCTACAGGCATTTTTACTGGATTTTTCCCCTCTTAATTAAAAGATAACATATTTTGAAACAACTTTTATAATTAAAATTTTAAAAAATATATTGAGGATTTCAATTACAAATTTGCGAATTAATTTTGAAATATCCTTTTCTGAATCAAAGAGAAAAATATGTCTAAGTTTTATATAAATGTATAACAGTTTACAGAAAATTTAGAGATCTTTTTCTCTTTGATTCAGAAAAGGATATTTAAAAGTCAATTCGCAAATCTGTAATTGAAATCCTCAATATAATTTTTTTTAATTTTAATTATAAAAGTTTACTGATGTTTCAAAATATGTTATCTTTTAATCAAAAGAAGAAAAATCCAGTAAAAATGCCGGTAGCTTTACGTAAATATCCATAACCTTTCAATCACCTTTTCTCTTAGGATAATTTGGGACGACATATTTCCGGTCAAAGTCTTGAAAAGAGCTATAAAAAATAATTTGGTGCTGCAAGATTTATCGGGTGTTTAATTACAACAATTATGATAGCAACTTTGTTGCCACCATTAATAAAACCTTATTCAATTACAGTTATAATTAAAAAGAAGTCCATATAGAAATTTAACAATATAAATGTTGTGATTACATAAATGTTAAAATAAACTTAGTCAGGAAATTCTGTTAGACTTTGTATTTTTTCATGTCAAAATACTTACGTATTTAACAATGAAGCCACATGAAACTATTTGCACTTATTTTTAGTAGTGAAAGGGTTTAATCGATTTTCAATATAGCATTGTAGAAGTTATGGCCATCCCCCACTCTTATTAACACCTAATATTTTATTATCCTAGTAATGAATGTTTTGCGTTTTGAATAAATTTCTTAAGAAATACCCCAAGGAAAATGTTACTCACTTTAAATAAAAATTAATTTTAAAATATCACTCTTAAGAAGCTTAAATTAATTGGATTTAATTACAAGTATTACTTGTTAGTGATATTTAACTATGGCATCCCAACACATCTTACATTTCTGGTTATAACTTAGTTGGTCAATAGAATAATCAGGTAACCATGTATGCAGAATTTATTCAAAATTTTAATAGTAAGAATTAAGAACAAAATAACTTTTATGATATTTATTTAACTAATACTGAATTGGAAAGTATAATACACATTTGTCAATACTAAAAGTATTATATGAAAATAATCAGAGACTAATAACTAAGTAAGAACGAATGAAATACAGTGAAGAAAGAAAAAAAGTTAAATTCAAAATATCTTAAAGAAATTTGAATGCATTAATAAACAAAATAACCTAACTTAATTTCAACAGGCAAGCAATGCTTATAATAATTCTTAACAGCTTGCAGACCAATGGGTTAGACACATACTTTTCTCATAAAGTTAGCAAAAAAAATTATAAAATTTTCTCTGAAGACATTTATTTACTCATATCTTAGGTGGGCAAAGTTCTGACAGTAAGCCTTTGGTCAAATCAGTATATTTGCAATTTCACAATAAAAAAATGATTTTTATAAGCACATAAAAAAGCATAAGTCAAGGTTAAAAGTAAAGAACGGTTTTAGCTAATCATAAAAAAAATTGCATATTGCAGTGTACCAAACCACACAAACAGCATATAATTATTACTTAACATTATCAAAACACATTTCATGGTTAAATATATTGATATTAACCAAAATAGTATTACAGTTAAACACAAAACAGGCTTACACAATTTTTTAATTGTCATTTTGGATTTGTACTGTTCAAATTGCCCACTTAAGATATATTACACACAATATTATACAATTTTTATATGTAACAAAAAAAAATCTTAAGTATTACATTCCATGTATGAAACATCATTTAATGTTACCAAAATATGTTTTAAGACAATGTACCAGTTTCCATTTTTGTAGTAGCTGGAAAATGGATATCTAAATTGCAAGAGACTTGCATCCATAAAAAAAAATCTTGAACAGTCCTTATTAGACATTTTTTAAATTTTATATGCACCAAAATGATCATTGAAAACACACTCATAATCTTCTAAAAGAAAAAAAACTTTATCACTATCTGTTATAATGAGCAAAATTTTTGAAAAAATTGGTTCTTCTTCAACTAATTTCCTAACAATAAATAAACCACTAACATATTTTAAAAAGTTAATAGTAAAGTGTGAAACAGAATATAGTTCCCTAGTGAATCCTTTGTCTTTCACAATAACCTGAGCAGCTTCTGGTTGTATAGAACTTAATTCAAGTGGTTTGGTAATCCCAACCGATTTATTATGCTGAAGGTATCCATTTGAATTACAAGCATAATATGCTTGACGTAATTGATGGCGATTTGCTAATGTGAGAGTTATATTTTTAAAATTTTTTCCTATTGCAGCAAGTCTCTTAAAATAATAATGCTTCGCTTCAAATCTCAATGTCCAACAGTGACGGAGATGCCCAAAATTTAACATGTGAGAAGGGTAATGAATAAGAAAGTGCTGCTTTGGTATCATCATTTTATCAGGAAAAAGTTCTCTAAAAAAATGTAGGTGGTCATCAATTCTAATTTTTAAATAAGCAATATGGTCTACTGTGAGAACAGGGGCAAAAATAAGTTCAACAATACCCTTTAAATCTATAAACAATTTCCAATATGAATTGTCTTCAGGAATGACAGCAGCACACATTAACGGGAGTAATCTGACAAGTGTCCACATTCGAGCAGCTGTCTGATTTATTTTACATTTTTTATTTATTAAAGATGGTTTATCAATAGAATCTAAAGGTCCATAAGGCCACATTTCAATTTGTTTATTTATATAATCAATAGAAATTACTTTGTGTGTGTGTAAAGCTTCTAAAACTAAACCTGTTTCATATGGGACAACTCCTTCTAGCAAATCATGGGCAATATCAGGAGGGAGACCACGTGTAACATGAAAAAATTCTGAATTAAATGGAGAATTGTTTTTTATTCCATACTGAATTAACTTTGTGTCATCAGCAAGCAACTCTGTTACATGTTGTTTATAGTTTTCAGGAGTCCTCAATGTAATATGATCATCAGTATATGTGTTTTGTATCTCAGCCTTATTACACAAGCATGTTCTGCAATAACAGTTTACTTTATTAGATAATGATTCCACAAAACCACCAATCATATTGCTTCCTAAATTGTCACCACTAATAAAAGACAGACAGCCAACAAAAGTTTCAGCTCTCACAGAAATTCCATCAGTTGCAAGAATATTCAAATCCTTAACTAAGGGTTCAACAATTTTACCAATACCAAAATATTTCACATCTGTACTTTTACAAATAATAACTAATTGAATTATATCAGTTGAAGATCTATACTGTGGATATACATTTCCTAGAACATAGTAAAATGCCAGTAATTTGTGAGTTTTTCTATGAACACCTAATGGGTTACAAATCTCAAATTCATCACAAAACAGATTTAATTTTAAGGAATGGAAGTTGGTAGAAAACAGGGGATGAGTTTTACAGAATTTACCATCATCAAAACTTGTTATAAGATTTTTGGCTTTGTCACACTTAGGGTTCACAACTTGTGTAAATACATCATCTTGCATCAACAAAAATTTCAAAGTTTTTAATATAGACACATAATGAAAACAACACGACTTGTTGAAACTATTATTTCCTAAAATATACTCAACAGGAAGAACCATTTGCATGTTTGTTTCATAGTACTTCATTCTCCTATAATTATTAGATAATGAATCAATGCTCGCAAAAATACAATTTTGTTTCAAAATTTCATTAATCTTTAGAAAACTCTCATTACTTATACTTAAATTAGAAGTTTCATTTTTAATTTTGTTAATTAAATAATCACTCTGCATTTCCAACAAAGAATTAAAATCCTGCAAGATTTTTTGGGTTGTGGACAGAGGTAGCATGTGTTTTTCCTGAGCTTTTAATAATAATAAACTAACATGTCGTTTCATTTTTGAATCAAAATTTTCTTCAGTTGCACCTATATCATCTTCTACATTTATTGATTTAAAGTCCATTAACGGATCTTTACTACAATTAATGTGACTTAAAAATTCTTCATCGCAATTATTCAAATTATTTTTACTTTTATCAGTGTGCGTATAATATGTATGTTTTCTACTCAAATGTGATCGATAAGAGGAAAAACTGCAATGTTTTGGATACTCGAAATTAAATATAAAGTATGATGCTATCAGATTGGTGACTGCTTCCGATAATGAATTGCAGTGGAGAATAATTTCATGCTCAGCTAGCACATAGTATTTTTCTTGTTTAGTCTCAAACCCAATGATTCCTACATGAGGCGATGAATAACCTGCTTTCTTAATGTCATCAATAGAAGTAGTGGCCTATAAGAGAAATTAAAATTAAAATCAGTGCTACTCGATTTCACTGCATGACAAATACAATTTTAATTTTTTTCTTTAAATATACCATAAACCTCATCATGCGGTCGATGCAGTTTTTTTTTTTTTCTTGGGGCCCATTTTGTGAAAAATAAGTTATCATTGTGAAATTTATCATATTTTTGTGAAAAATAACATTTTGTAACAAAGGATGAAATTTAGCTAACTCAAATTCAAACGAAGCATTTAATAATAATTTCTTCTTTAAGTCCTTCTGTTAAAGTTTTACTTTTCAGTGAACTTGTTTTGTTGGCAAATTACAAATTTTAAAACATAACGAAATAAAAATAATCAATGAAGAGTATGTTTTTATGGAATAGAAATTTGTGAAAGTGTCTATTTTTTTAAAATGAATTTTGTGAAGGAGAATGTTTTGTTAAATAAGATTTTTGTGAACGGGCTCTAAATAGACCCCAAAATTTTCCTGGATCGACCCTTGATCATCCAAGCATGCTATTATAAAACTTGATAACTGATAATGTAGAAGAAAGATTAAGACAAGATTTATCGTTTTATAGACAAAACATTTACCACATAGATTTTAGCTATATTTCACTTATACAAAGAGTAACGTGCAGAAAACAAACCAACTTAGAAAGTATGGCATGCAGGAAGAAAAATTATAAAGAAATATTTATTGATACTACAAGTTTAGTAATCCTTTAACAAACAGTTAAAGAGATTTAGCAGATTCTGATATGTAAAATAAAGAATGTATTTTTTCTCTTTCATCTGTTGTAACTGACTATAAATGCTTTATTTTGGCAGTCTATTGTAAATTACATAAATATGGGCAACATCAACAACAACAAAAAAGGTTTGTACAAGCAAATATTTATCAATTTGATGAGATCTTTATGTTGATTCTTTATCAAGCAATTCAAATCTTTAATGAGATTGTGACATAAGGGAACAGACTACATTATCAGGGTTGTTTAATTTAAATGTAAGATTTGATAGATAAATATTTTTCTAATACTAGGTGAAATCTAAAAGTTATAGCTTCTAATCAATCTTAGAGACAAGTGACTCATTTTTTTAGCATATGAAAGTAATTTATAAACACATGAGCAACAATAGTTAAAGCTGATATTTGCAGTCTCCTTTCATAGAAACCTGTGAAATATTAATTGAGGCGTATAATTTATTTATAAAATGTGAAAACATTGCCGTATTTATTATAGTGCTACATTTTACCTATTATTCAATTGTAATGTTGAAAATCCCCAACATTTTGCACAATCAGCCTTCACCCCCATCTCCCAACCCAAAACCGACCCACAGGGCTTTGTACGGAGGCTCTATTAAATATTATTTAAACTGAAATTTAAATCATGATGAAAATCATTTTTATAAGAATGTCTTTGATTAAATGCAGAGCTAAAACTAGGATTTTTCTAACATATTAGGCAGGAATCTTAGAAATCTTTTCCTGAAAATTTAAGGGCAATGGAAGACATTTTAAACATTTACATGTATGTAATAACAATACTTTTTATGCAAGTCAATAACAGGTGGCACACTGCTAAATAATATTCCTATCATTTTCAACCACATTAAATTCATTTCTAACACATGCAAATAAAATACATACTTTTCACACATTTCATAAAAAAGAAAAATAATGTTACAAACCAAGACATTTTAATTTAATATCAAAGAAATGTTTCTAATATAGATGCACAGAAAATAAAAATGGGCAAGAAAAATATGGTTACTTTTCCATTATACGGATACCATTGTCGCCAAGCATACATTTAATATATACATTATGCATTAACATACATTTTGGCATGGTGTCAGTATAATGGAAAAGTACCAAAACATGTTATTGTCTTGTACGGTCACTAACACTGTAAATAAATTAAATAGCATGTTATAAAAACTTTAAACATTTAATAAGAGCGATAAAAATTGTATAAAAAAATGCTGTCATTTTGTAAATGTGAAAGCAACATTGCATATAAAATATTACCTAACTATCTTATGTAAACATTAGGCACAACATCCCTCGAGGAGGGGAAGGGGGAAACTCTTACTCTTATGTTAAACCTTTCTTCTCCAAAGACACCTTATTTTTGCAGATAATCAAATAAATTAATAACAGTATTTGTAATTTATCACTTACCGTGTATGTTAAAAATAGCTGGTCTTCAGAAAAATGCACAGGTAATGAGATCAGCAGAAATTCATCTTTAGCTATTGCTGTGTCAGCTTGCTCTTGGAGACATTTCAGAGTTTCAACCCATGAAGGAAGGCTTTTTCGTGCCAATAATAAATTATAGAGCTGCTTATTATATAAACTGAGAAATTTTGGAATACACTGAAAAATGTTAGATTTCCCTGTTATTCGGAAAAATTCATCAGCAAAGTGCTGTTTATTAAATAAGTTTGGATATTTAATTTTTAAATCAGCAACTTTCATATATTGATTGACAATTTCATCTCTTCTAATGTCAAATGTTTCATTTAACTCAGATGAAGCACTAGCCTGTTCATTAATAACCATGAGTTGTTTTTTGAACTGTGGTATTTCTTTCTTTTCATTCGCTTTTTCTCCTTTGTTATGGAACTTATTGGTTATTTTCTTCTGCTTTACTTCCTCACTTTGATCAAATCTACGCATATTTTTCAATTTATCTCGAATAGCCTGTCGCCATCCACCATATCCAGTTCCAATGGACTCTTTTAAATATGGGTATTTAGAAACAATGGCTCTTGTCATGTCGGTCACCATAACTGATGTCGGATATTTTGAATGTTTCACAACAGATGAACATATGGTATGTATTAATTCTGACCGCAAAACCCTAGGTAAGGGTACCTCATCTTGCAAAGCTTGTCTTAGGCGACTTGAAAAGTCTTTAGCGGGTATTGTGAAATTATCTAGGGGAAAAGATGACTGTGGAGTTTCTGCAGCAAATAGATCTGGTTCTGATGATTCACAGGAACCAGAAGCTTTTATCTCATCAGTGAAAAATGGTTCAGCTATATGGGATGATGATTTCGATTCAGCACAGTCAGGAACTGAATTTTCAATATATAATACTTTGGGTGTATCTAACACAATTCTATATTTCTTACCTGGAAGAATGTTTTCATCTTTTTGTACATCAATGTACTCCTGCCAAACTTCATTAAAAAACTGTATAATAATGGATACTGTCCGATCAATACAAAATCTAGCATAAACCTCCTGAAACATCAAATAAGAATGCATAAGTTTCAAGTACATCTTGTATAAATTCAGTAACCATACCAGGAGTTGATCCTGACAAAATTGGAGGCCTATTTCATAAAAACTCATTTAATAAAGCAAGCCCATTCTCAAAATCCATTTTACTAACATAGCCATAGGCTTCTTACAAAATTCATTATTTATTAAATAAAAACTACCCTTACATGATTTAATGGAACAGATGTCGCAGACGCACCGGGATTTGTGCAATTTTTCTTTGCGCCATTTTGGCAAAAAAACCCAATTTTCCCAATCTTTTATTACACACACGCATTTAATTGAATTTATTATTTTTATATTATTTGATTTATTTACACATATATTCATTTTTATTATAAAAAAACAGGTTGCTATACACAGCAAAAATCGCCATTTATGGTGCCAAAAAGAAAACCCTGTGCAGTGACATCTGTACCGATTTAATCAAAATTGTTTGGGTGTACTGAAATTAATGATTAAAAATTGAAAAATTAATTAAATCCATGATTATTGTTTCTTTCTTAGCTTAAAAATCAGAAAATATAATGATTAATGAAATACAATTATTTGATCGATTGGAAATTTTTTTCTTATTTACGGCTATACCAAAAACAACCATTTTACAGGTAACAGAAAAATCGCCAAAAATAACTGCTTCATCAGCAGTTATGACAGTTGAAGTTGAATAAAATCTAATAAACTTAATTTTACAATGTTTATGAGAAACACCATAGAAAACACATGCTATTTTTTTATGTAAGTAGAGGATATTTAAAAGAATAACAGGACAATCTTCAGTAATGTAATGCATGAAAAAGTAAACAAATAAGTGATTCAGCAAATCTTAAAAATGTATTTTTATTAATATAACTATAAAATGCAGAAAAATATTCTGGTACTTCTATATTATCCAGTCAACCAATTTCCGTAAAAAAAAAAAAAACTATCGCCAAATTATTTGCCAAACTGTAGCATCCAATAAACAAATGAAAGAATGTTGCCATTTGAATCTCAAAAAAAAAGTAAGGAAAAGAAACGAAAGAAAAAGAAATTAGGAAAGCCCCATTCATTAAAGTATCATTTCTCAGCAAGTTTAAACAATAAAATTTACAATACATTAAAGAAAAAAGAAACCAAAATAATCTTTGATATTTATTTATTTACATTATTTTTTTTAATTATCCCTCTCGACTGTTGGATAAATATTTGTGATGTCAGTTGAAAGTGATTTATTGTACGTAACTACACATTGCAACATATTTTCAATGCTTTTTCTGTTTAAATATCATGATGTCGAAGACGTAATTTTTATTTTAGTTAATGAAGTAACTAATAAATCAGTAAAACATCATTAAAAAATCATTAACATCCAATTAAAAATCATTTGATGAAATAACAAGCACGTGTAACGCATTTGACGTCCCGATCATTATTTTTAGCTTTAAATCCCATAGTTTGGCAATAGCGAAAATTTCTCCATCTTTGCATAAAAATTGATTAGTTTACAACAATGGATGTGTTTTAGAAGATATGGATTTGAAACGAACAATGATTAAAGAGGACATTTTAAAACATTCTTTTAAATATTAAAAAAAAAAAAATTAAGAGTATTCAAATCCAAACTGCTTATTTTGATACACATTTTTAAATTCAATTTTGCTCTAAAATGCCTCCAATTGGCAGGTTCTCTTATTCAGAAACTTTTATAATGTCTGTATTGTCTCAATGTTTTGATAAAGGCAGAATATATTTCAAAAAATGCTGTCAAAGTGGACATTTTGAACAAAATTTCCCAAAGCGATAGCGCTGAAAACAAAAAAAATTATACTGTGAAAATAAATGTTCGTAATTCAATTTCTAATTAATTGAACGAAAAATAAAAACATAGGTCCCTTATAAATCTCTTCATAAATCACACCGCCAAGTTTCATGTTTTTACTTTTAAAAATGAGTCTGAAAATGTGTCTCAAAATTTTGAGTTGCTGAGCGTGGAAAAATATTTTTTTAATACCGCCTTAACATAAAATTTCCATGGTGCCTTTGAGCAGATGCAATGCAGAATGCGCATAGGAGCTCACTCGGTTGTATTATCACAGGGTAATGTACTTTATTTATACTACGTTCGTTTATTTACTGAATATGATATGGACAAAGGAATATACTATTTGCATGATCATAAGTCCTTGAAAATTTATTTCTTGCAGTACTGAATATAACTGCAATTTCGAAATGATTTGCATTACACAGTTGTTTACAGATTGTCTGTTTGGAGTTTGCATCGAAAATAGTACTGTGTTTCACTAGGGAAAAACTTCTAAAATAAAATTTATGAAACACTTTTTCATACTATCCCCCTATTAAATAATAAAGAAGCTTATTTTACTCATATTGTTATAGTAATTTCTTTCTGTCAGGTTTTGACGAGTTCCATCTAGTATACATAAAATAATACATATTTATATAAAGATTGTGTATATTTTTTAACATGTGACACATACAACGTTTATTATTGTCCACCCTGGGTCACCTCCTGAATTCAACACTGTTTGTATCTTTACATTTAAAAATTAGCCCGTCATTGTGTCAGAAAATTTTGAATTTGTTGCACAGTGAACTTGAAAACAGCTTTAATAGAGCTTTAGATTTAACTTTTAAAGTTCAAAGTTGATAAATTTTGGGGAAAATGAAACAATAAAGAAGAAAGTTAAAATTTAATATTTACTTACGTATTAACACCACCGTAGGTACAGATTTGGCGGTTTTTAAGTGCCGCCAATCTTTCATAGCACTAAAAAATGGCGTCAAAAATCAGCAAACAACAAGGAATCCAAAAGATAACTGTGTGCGCGTGCAAACAACAAGATTGTTCTTTATTGACACATTAGCGCAACTTCTGCTGCGGTGGCGTTAGTACACAAGTACCATTTAATAAAGTAGCATTAAACATCAATATTGTTTAGAAAATAGTAAACATTAATTTCTTTACAAAAAACATTGCAAAATTTAAATATCTTACATTTTCAAATTCATCCAATGATGCTGGTAAATTAAACAATTTACTTCTTGAATTATAGGATACCAAAATATCTTTTTCCATGCTAAAAATGATAAAATATAAACTAAATCAAATTTTAGAATAATACCATATACAAGAGCATAAATCAAGAAAAAATAAGTAAAGTTTCTAATATTTAAAAATTAGGGCTGTAGCTAGATGTGAATAATAGGGGGGGGGGGTCTCAAGAAAATGTAGCGGAGGCTCATATTTTTTTCTCTCTCTCTCTCTGACACATGCACGCACAAAAACACACACACATATATATATAGATGATCAAAGTATTATGCAGAAAGATAAATTAGTGTATATTCATATTCTAGGCACTATGTTTTTTATTAAATTGTTGATAACATCATTGTATACTAAGAAAAGAAAAGGCTGGAGAATAAAAATTTCCAGTGTAAACTAGTGTATAATTATACTGGTGAAATAATAAGTGATGATGTCAACAATAAATAAAAAGCTTGCGGTTCACCCGTTTCATAAAGAGTTGCAACCTTTAATCAAAGTATTATGCAGAAAGATAAATTAGTGTATATTCATATTCTAGGCACTATGTTTTTTATTAAATTGTTGATAACATCATTGTATACTAAGAAAAGAAAAGGCTGGAGAATAAAAATTTCCAGTGTAAACTAGTGTATAATTATACTGGTGAAATAATAAGTGATGATGTCAACAATAAATAAAAAGCTTGCGGTTCACCCGTTTCATAAAGAGTTGCAACCTTTAATTATTTTATTAAAATTCCCTACCCTTAAGGATTTTAAAGTTGTATTTGTATACGATAAAAAAAATTGACAAAATCAAGGATGTACTTTGCATTTTAAAGTTATTGTTTTTAAAACACTTATTTGCAGTTTTTATACATATTACAATTTAGTATTTGTAAGAATGTTAAAAAATGTAAAAGGATCCCAAAACAAAGTTCGATTTTTGAACAGTTTCATTTGGTGACCTGAGAATCTTTTCTAATTGGGTGTGGGGGGGGGGTCATTTTTTTTTTAATCTAGAAGATTTGTAAAAAATACTGTTATTAGGATTATATTAATTATATCACAACTATTGCAGAATTATAAAATAAATAAAAGTAGATTTCCAAAAGCTAAAAATCTTCTACGGAAGCAGCAAATTATATTTTTATAATCACAAAAGTTTGCTTTTGAGCAAATGTTTAACAAATGTTAATACGAATTTCTAGAAAAGCCAAACACAAAGAGAGTGTAGTCCAGGGAATAAGCTTACTTTTAATTATGCTGCATACAAGATTTCAAAACTCCTCACAGTACAGAGGAAAAATTATGAAAATTCAAATCACTATGGACTGCTTAGATATTTAACAATAAATACTGTTTTTTTTTTCACATAAACAATGATTTCTAAACGTTATTATTCAGATACAACATACACTACTGATTTTTTCCCCTTTAAAATATGATTTAAATGTTCTTTTAATGCAATCCACAAGTATTTTGCTTTAAAATTAAAACAGGAACTAAATATTATGTTCTAAAATATGATAATTTTTTATTAAGGGCTAATGTTAATTCTATAGGGCATTATTTTTCTAATATCTCGTTTGCATTTAAATATTTTTAAATGATTTTATTTTATTTTATTTTATTTATTTTATATTTTTTTTTTGCACTGGATAGCAGAGATCAATCTCTATTTCCGCCGTTGATTACTTTTTCGATTTTTTTCTACGAAGATACTTTCATTTTCGGAACCGGTTTCGAAAGTAAAAGCATCTTCCTAAAAAAAATCCGCAAAGAAAATCGAAAACGTAATCAACGGCGGAAATAGAGATTAATATCTGCTACCCAATGTAAAAAAAAACAAAAAAAAAACATTTAAAACTATTCAAATACAAACGAGATATTAGAAAAATAATGCCTATAGAATATAGAATTAACATTAGCGATCGAGTGTTGTCAAGTGCGTGAAGAGGATTATTAAGCAAAAACAACTAACAAAGTAAAAATTCTCATGCTTTGTTTAGTTAATTTCCCTCATCTAACTATACAAACACTATTTAGTATTATCTATTAAATATATAAGGAATAATTACTAGGCTTACCTTATGTTATTAACAGCACTTCATAATGAAATCAAAATGGTTCATTCCGTTCTCTGCTCTGTTGTCGTCTGCTGACGCAACACTCTGACGTCATCGTATATTTCAACACCACAGAGCTGGATTGCGAGATAAAAATGTACACCTATATTGGAGTTTTGGTTTCCGGAATTAATTTCAAATTGTCATTCTTGGTGTGTGATATCACCGATTTTTTTTTAAAGAGTACAGATAAACTATTTTAAGTGTATTATAACACTTAATTCAGTGTTGACACCAAAATTAGTGCATATTTAAACCTTATTTGGCATTTCATAAACCCAAATTAAGCGTAATTATACTCCCCATTTTTTACAGTGTAGAGATGCCAAGCTCTCACTAATCTTCCGTAATATGTGGATTAATTTGACTCAGTTTAACAACGTTTCAAACCAGAAAATTTATTTGATGAATCTTTTTTTATTTAATTTCAGATTTCTAAAATTAGTGAGAGCTTGGCACCTCTGTATAACACCTTCATCCATAAAAAAAAATCGGGAATATGTAGCATAACATGTTCTTTCACTAAATCCTTCAATGGAAAAGCCAGGTCATTGGCGGTTTATACATGGCGCAAAATAGGGCAAAGTACTGCAAAACATAACAAAAATAGAAAAATGCTTAATATTGGCTAATTATTAAGATTAGATTCGGAAACTAGATAAGATATGGCATATAAATATTTAAAATAATAAAGTGCTTGGCTACAGTACGGCATACCTCTCCACATATCTGAGTTCAAACTAACAAAGTTACGCTCGGTCACCTCGTTTATTACGTTAATTATTTAATGTATGTGTTTATGTACTTAATACATTTATTGTATTAAACTGCTTAAAACCTAATATTTGTGTTACCGAACATTCAAATACAGGGTAACATTTATATTTCTGATGATATTTTATTATTCTACGAGGGAGCTCTCTCCCCTGCGCCCGTCGTGCGCCAACCATCGGAGATTCAACAGACTCGCGTTGTGAAAACTCGTCCGGTTTCTAATTCCTCCATAGGTGGAAACATCCTGTAATGTACCCCAATAGCAAATTAGAAATTTTTGTATTTAAGATTATATATTATATTAAGATTATATAGGATTAAATTGTGCATGAACGGTCAGGCGTGCAGACAGATTAATTGCATCTATCTTGCGTTTGGTTATTTCATGTAACTGCGTAGTTTAATTTTTTAGTATAAGAATTGTTCGCTGGTAGTTAGTTCTATATTCATAAATTAAAATTTTGTTTGCTTTAGAAATGAGTTTAAATTCAAAGTAATCATCGCCTCTTGAATAAGAAAAAATAGTCCTGGGAATGCTACGAATTTTGAAAAAAAAAAATCTATTTTTTATATTACGTTTGAGATATTGTCCTATATGTTTACTAAACAAAAGTTTAATTTGTTTCTATCAAAATGTCTCAATTGAAGAAGATTTTAGAATGTGATCTAAAGAGGATAATGTTAGTATGTTGTTAATGTTTGAATAGGATGTTTGCCAAATTAACGTGCTATAACAAGGTAGCAATATTCAGATATATAGACTTTCTACTAGACTTTCTTTACTAAAAAATCTAGATCTGGCAGGCGATTTATTTCCTTTCATAA
Source organism: Maratus michaelseni (assembly GCA_963931845.1). NCBI lineage: Eukaryota > Metazoa > Arthropoda > Arachnida > Araneae > Salticidae > Maratus > Maratus michaelseni. The sequence goes on along the minus strand of OZ007586.1, from coordinate 254,957,774 downwards.
ACTTAAATAACTGCTCGTACCGATAAGTACTTCCAAACATACATATAGTTTGACATCTATGCTTTTGAATGCTTACAAACCTGGCTAATAGACCACATTCTGTAACATTCAAGAACACCGACTGCATTGTATTCAGTTTTCAAATCTGAATCACTCTGTATGTAAGATACTTCCAATTCCATTTGATTTGGTACTGGCTCTATATTTGTTGAGAAAATGGAAGAAACAAAGAATTTCTTCTTTCCAAATTTTCAAATTAGCAAGTCTTGTTTCAAACTCAATTGTATTAAAAGCTTAGACTAGTCACGTGCAGGCATTTTCTAGATAATGTCATTCCAATGGTGGCATTCTTAAAAAAATTTTCGTTTGCATTTCCATATTTTTAAAATTACTCCCTTTGCTTAGCATATCTGAGGTCGATGTCTAACGTTGTACATTTTTTTGGTTGCAGTTTCCCTTTGAGAACACTTTCAATTTCGGAAAAAATTGTTTGCTTAGTTCCAAAATTAAAAGTGTAATCAAAATTAAACTGCAACCGAAGTCAAAAATGTACAAAGGTATAACGTAAGAATTCGGACTTCTGTGCAAAAAGAATCGTTTAAAAATATTTAAATGCAAAAGACAAATTTTCAGAGAATGCTTCCATTAGTTTAGCATTAGCTTGCGAATGTCGAAGCGTGGCTGAAGAAGGTTCTTTATCGGCACTGTTCATGGATTCCACAATAAATGTCAGGACACTGTGATTTTTTGGATTATATCTCCAGGGCCGCAAAGATTCTTGTTGATGGCCACGAGTTTGATATGCTACGTGTAGCATGAAAGTAAATCCCACAATTACATTTACACAATCAGTCATTTTTTGAAAGGTTTGTTATAAGTAAATAGCAATTCAATGCGTATGAATATTCAAATTTAAAAATTATTTTGTATTATCATAGTAATTACTATGGTATGATTGAAATGAGCCAGTGGTTACAACTTCTTCGTCTCCTTCTTCATCTTCTTTTTATTATTTTAATTTTGCTTTTTTCCTTTAAAAAATGCTAGGAAAAACAAATAAAACACTCATTTATTAATCTTCTATCAAATTATATTTGTCTAGTTTTATAATTTTTTTTTTGCATTTCTTTTCTTACTGCAGAAACATATCATATTTAACATTTAAAAAAAGTCATACATATTTTTAAGTAAAATAGAAACATATTGCAAAAATTTAAAATTATTCGGAGTTTTTAAATCCATTTGAATTCAAAACAATTTTCAGAAACGTAATTCTTCCAAATATATCAAGTGTTTATAACTACATTTGACAGATATTTCTTATTTCAAAAGAGAAAGGATGTATTTTCTGTATGCAGCGACCAACATCAAATTACATTTGTATCATTTTGTAAACAAAACTGTCATTTATCAAAGCATAAGTTAATATTTCGGATATGTATTATTACTAATTTAAAATAACAGCAAGTAAATTAATACAACAAACGGCTTCTCAAAATTTTCTAGCAATAAATTATTCTCAGAAAAGAAGTTGTTAAAGTTTATTTATTCCATTTCATATAGCATTTGTTAGGAATAAATTTACTGTATTATCAATTTAATGAAATTTTATGAAATTGCCATTAATAATAACAAAAATTAGAAGGTTTATAAAAATACTTCATTTTAAAATTCAATAATTCATTAAATATAAAATTATAACTATATAAGATATAAGATTATACCGGGTGTCCTAAAATGAAGTGACTGATTTTAAAATTTAATAAGTTGCAGACGGTGACAGATATTAAAAATATCTTTCAGGAGAGTTATGTAAGATTTCAAGAGTCTTTTTCTGTTATTCCTGATTTGAGTTCGAAATACCAGCAACAGATGGCGTTTCGAGAAATAGACGTACAATCGAGATAGAAGTAGAAATCGCCTATCATTGTTGCGAAGGAAGGAGGTTAAATATATAAAGTGGGTCTCATTCACCAATACAATCTTTTTCTTAGGGCCCGATTCGGAACGCACTCCATATATTTAACCTCCTTCTTTCAAATCAATACTGAATAATTTCAGTTTTGGCCTCGATTGAGCATCTGTTGCTTTCAGCGCCATCTATAGCTGCTATTTGAAACTAAAACCGGGAATCTAAAAAAAACAAAAACGCCTGACACTATACATTACTCTCCTGCAAGAAGTTTTTTAATATCTGTCACCGTTCGCAAGTTATTGAAATTTATCATCAGTCAGTCCATTTTAGGATAACCGGCATAAGACAAGAAATATAAGATAAAGGCTAAGATTAAGACTAAGATAAAAGATTATATAAATTAACTGCATAAGATTATAACTGTATAAGATTATACAAATTAACTGCATAAGATTTTAACTATATAGTATTATAACTATATAATTCCTTAACTAACCACCTCATACCGAGATGATGTTTTGTGTGCTATTAAAATATTATACAATGAAATATCAATAAACATTATCTAAAAAGACAAGAAAAAAAGAGACAACAACAGCAACATAATCTTTGATACTTTTTATAATTTACTACAAAAAGTCCTTGTTTATTTCTATTTAATGTTTTTTTTAAAAAAATAACTATATTTTGCAGACATCCTGTATCTTATCATAAAATCAGCATACGATACTGTGCAGCACCGGTTATTGTCAGAACACCGAATGTAAGTAGAAACGTGCGAATTCAGTATTATGAAGGCGCACTGCTCTATTATTGAGAATACTTCATTACTGTTTGTTCAGAGTCAGAATAAGCTGGATGGGGAGGCCTACCAAATGGCTTAAGCACTCACAAGCCCCGTCCAGAAGAGCTGGTCTCTTAATTTTGAACCAATTCCAGATGAGAGACCTGCACCTGGATTGGCACCCCCAGAGGTAACGCTTATACTAAACTTGGAGGACATTGGAGCCACGAACAGATTTTACGTGCACCAGCTCCCATTAACGTACACGGTCCCACAGCAGCCGCAGTCGAGAGAGGTTGTCAACCCTCCCAAGCACTGACCACTGTCGATGCTGCTTCACTTTCGGTGATCTTACGGGAACCGAGCTTATTCGTCCGCTCCACTGTGCGACTTACTGTTTGTTCAGTGTAGATGAAATATACCTGCACGTAAAATCAGTGGTATAGAATGTCCTTTTGCTGGGAAGTCGATATGTGAAGTAGAGATACCCAGCCGGAAGGTTTTATCCTTCCCGTAAAGATGAAAAATTGTGTGGGAAAATTGAGGCCTCAAGGGGTTGGGGGGAGCGTTCCAACTCTATGGTGCCTCGTTAAGAAAACTGTATCCCCTCACCCTTCGTCCAGCGCTTTCAGGAGCTGGCTTCCCGTTATGGTTTATTATCTGGAACTAGTAACAAGAGCAACAACAAGAACAAAAACAAAGACATCAAGAGGAAAGACTTCTTCAAAATGTTCTAAATTGCATGAACTATCAGCGACTTTCCAGAATAGTATTGCCTATCTTGTCTAGTAGTTAAGGAGCTGGCTACTGGGCAAGAGTTCGAAATCAAATCAGGCGTGGATGTGTGTTGGGGTAGGATTCCACATTAAACAGAGGTCCCGGTTTGTTTAGACCATCCTGTGCAAAAGATGACCGCCCACAACCACCATACCGACCAAACATATTACTATTACAATAAAATAAGCTTATCTTTAAAGTTATTTGGAATATTATGTTCTACAAATAATAATCCCCAAATATTAATTACAAAAGTTTCAAGTTTATATACTAGGTATTTATTAGTACCAGTGCTTCAAAACTAATTCATAAACAATTACTCACATTTGCATTCAGATACTTACAAAAAATTGTATATATGAGGTAACAATTTTTGTTTAGTTCAATGAATAATTTTCTGGAAAAAAGGAAATGTACGTCCATATATACTTTTCGTTTCCCCGAATGAAAATAAATCGAAATCCGAATGTAAAAAAAATATTTTTTTCTATATATTATTTTAGTAATTTTAGTAAAAAATATTGCGCATCTGCAAAACATCATTCAAGACAAGTTGTAAACAGGCCATATAAAAATCAGTATTATGTTCATCAGTATAATTGCGCTTGGATTTTATTCGATTGCACAAGAATTGGTGGTCTTAAAATGTGCCAGAAGTTTGTAAAATTCAAGTTGCAGTAAAGTATAAATATTAACGTCTCCCTTTGTTTAATGATCAGAACCCCTACTGTAAGAGTAACAAATTCCGCATTCAATTCGGGGTGAACAGAAACGTTATTATTGCTAGGAAAAGTATTTGGAACGTGTTTTAAAAGGTCTTGATTATGCGTAAATTTACGGCACCTAAATCTTCAACATCATCAATGCTTCACAAAGCACAAAATAAAATTGTTTTGGGAGTGTGGTTTTAAGGCGAAGGAAGCCAATTCGAACAATTAAAAAAATAACTAATTTATAGAATATTGATTTTAAGTCTGAAAAATATCATCAATTTAAAAAAAATCATAATGTCTCTTAACGACAACTGTAGATAATTCTTTGTTACATTTTTAGTGAAAATATATTGACATGATATGTGTTAAAAAAATAATTCTGGTGTTGATGTAATTAACAGTATGAATATTTGGTTAATTGCAAGCGGTTATTTGTTTATGAAATGGTTATGTGCTTAGATTGTCAACGCATTTCTGTGTGAAAATGTGCAGAAAATATAAGTATATATGACTTGGACAATTTTCTTCTTACGGAAATGGAAATTTTGTTATTTTTGCATATTAGTTCATAGATGTTTTTCTGTCAAATCCAATTCACGGAAACGGAAAATTGGATAAAGTATTGGTTATTACAGTTTGATTTTCAGAAATGTACTTCTTAAACATATGGCATGTAAAAACCTTTTATTTGAAATATGTTTGTAATAGGTAGTTTATACAATGTATTTCAAAATGTTTTGAAAGATTTCTGACTCGTATTTTTTTCATAAATCCAGACACTTCGTTATAAAGATATTAAATCCAACACAACAATGCGGTTGTGTCATGATTATTGAGCTGCTATGAATGGTATATATTTGATGAAAATCAGCAATTATGTATCATTTATCTGTTTGCTACAAAAAATTCCAACACCAAAATACGATGGTTAAATGGTTATTGAGCTGCTAAGAATGCCATAAAATTGATGAAATTCGGTAGGTAATATTTTTAGTAACAGCGATGAGTGCTATGATACATAGTGAAAATAAGCTTAAGAGATCAAAGCAAGATCGTAATTACGCAGTCAGGAGGATGAGTACTGGCAATAATGAATTCTATATTCTGTGAATGTTCCCGGTACAACATAAATAAGCCAGCCATCATTTTGACCAAAAATTTTTTCAGCCATTTCTTTCTATAAAATAAGGAGGATTCCCACAGACAACATGATATTTCACCAAGCCTTCCATTAAATTGTATATAAGATATTACATTATCCAGGTAAAAATTATCCTAACTGCATACTATTATGTCATTATTTCAGTAAAATTCGGCAGGTCACTCGTAGCTGATGTCTACCCGTTATTAAAACAACGGGAAGGGACATAAAAAAGTGCTGCTTTAGTCCATGAAGATGTATTTAAAGCCAGCGAAGGGGAGTACAAAAACACAATGTAGATAAATATTTAATCCAATCGGAGGCCTTGCTTGGTATCTGCGTCGCGGAGGCATAAAAACTGAGTAAAAGGGTTCTACGTAAGGCCGAAAAAAATGTTCTACGCGTCTCTCGAAAAAGAATAATCTAGGTCTATGAGCAAATGGATTGTTTTTGAAATCGAATGCATTTGAAACGGGAGGATGAAAAAAAAATACGATGCTTAAAAACCATTGTAAATTTGAAAAAGGGAAAAGAAAAAAATTATTTTAAGACAAAATATAACAAATTCAATGAGGAAAATTTTAGAAATATTAAAAATATATTATTTATATATCTATATCTGTATCTATATCTATCTATCTACCTATATCTATCTATGTACCTCTATCTATCTACACTGCGTAAAAAAAGTAGAAGGACACTAGACTTTTTCTAAGAAAAGCACAACTGACTAAATTAGTGCAAAATTCTTTATTTGCGTAACATTTTAGAACTAAATGAGTATAAAATCACACTAATCAAAAATAAATTACGAAGAGAATTTGTTTTTCATAATATAGTTTCTGTTGCTTACATGAAACTCTGTAAAAAAGTAGAAGCACACATAAGTATTTTATATGAAAATTACAGTATTAGTAAGACTATTTCTTTCCATTTGCCTTTATCACTTGAAAGACTCTGTTTGGCATTGAATAATAGGGTACTTGTATTTCACTTTGGCAAAAATTGTCCCACACATCGTTAAGTGCATTCCGAAGCCCAACAACAGATTCATACTCTTTTCCTCCACTGTATACGCGACGAACTAATATCGCCCATATATTTTCAACTATGTTCAAGTCAGGGCTTTTAGCTGGCCATGGCAAAAAACAGACCTTATTTGTGTGGAACCAACTTTTAACACCAGTAGCTATCTGAATCACTGCTCCGTCTTGTTGAAATATCCAATCTTCTCCTCCTAATTCTGCAGCATAGGGAAAAAGTTCAGATTCCAACAATCGGATGTAGTCTTTATGGTCCTGTCTACCGTGCAAAAAGACCAGACTCGTTCGTCCACCATATCCGACTGCTAGCCAGATCATCAAACTTCCCCCTCCTATTTGTCGAATGGAATAAAATTTTTCCTCATTTTTTTATACAATGCCAATAGAACTGATATCCATCAGGGCCATCTAAATTGAACTTTTTCTCATCAGAGAAAATGACAGAAGTCCATTCTGTGGCCCAAGACCTGTGATTTCTCGCCCCAAGATAAGCGGTTAACTATGTGCATTTTTGTCGACTTTGGATGGTGTTGTCTCTTCTTGAAAATGAAGACTTTAGACAGACTTATATAGTTATATACAGTTTGACGTGACACATGTGTTAGCCCTGCTTGTATTCGGACTTTTGAAAGTGTAGAATATTTTTTTTTCAACTCTCGGATAATACTTCTTTCATCAAGAGACGTCAGTGTGTTAGGTCTTCCTGTCTTTTTTTTAGTACCGTGATGCTCTGGATTTCTAAAATAGTTTGATATTGCAGTTTTAATAACATTAAGCAATTTAGCAATCTGTCTGATGCTTTTGCCCTGTTTTCTAAATACTATGGCTTGGCATTTTTGAAAATTATTTAAAGTTATTTCTTTGGGCATTCTGAAAAAAAAAATCAATCTAAAAATGAAGGTATATTTTTCATTCACAAAAACAATAAAATAGTAATTGTAGGTCTCCACATCCCTCGAGTTACGGTAAAGCAAGTGCGGGTCGGGAAAACCCGACTTAAGGCCTAGGGCCTGGCTCCCTCATGGGTTTCCAGCCCCGAAGCTGTTGGGGGACACCGGCTCGTCCCCAAGTGTTTCCCTCTGATAATGGGATACACCACGTATCTCAGCGACCTGTGTCATCCAGACATGGGTCCAATGGTTCGGGGGGTCCGCAGGTGGCGTTTTCCCGACCGACCGAAGCGCATACGAAGAGCCAAATCCGGTCGTGCGCGTTATAAGCCCCCCAGGATTTGAGTTCGGTGGTCGAACACGCTCCGGGTGCCCCTCATGCCTCTGGCGGCGCAGCCCAGTTACCTTATCTGCAGCAGAAGGGTCCAATAAATTCAATTTTCCACATCTGTCCTTTTACTTACTTAAAACGAATCCCCGCGTGCCGGGGAACATCCCGGGGGAGGTGCTAACGCTCTACGGCCTGGCTTTGCTGGGCCGAGTGGCCCCCCTTAGGCATTCAATAGTTAGCTAAGTTAATTTTTCTATAAATTAATTGTGGTAGCAATTTTTTTTTATTTCACAATAAAAGGATGAGTGTAAAGCAACACCCTTAAAAACATCAGACCGTAAATGTAAGTCACAATTAAGTAAATTAAAAAATCAAGTGTCCTTCTACTTTTTTACAGAGCGTATCTATCTATGTATCTCTCTATATATAAACAAGTTAAATTATCGTACATGGTGCAGAAATCTACCTTATTTATCTATGAAAATGCGAATAACAGTATATAAAGAAACATAGTCTAGAATGCTACTAATTTGATTTTGAATAAGTCACTGCCGCATGCAATCAAATTTCAAAATATAACCTTAATAATCGAGGCAACTTTAACAATAATAACTGCCAATTAATCTTAGACAATTTCATTACACATGTAAGAATATTACATGCAATCATTACATATAATCTTATTTCAACAATTTATGAATAAATTGTAACGAATTGAAGTCATTCGTATCATTTCGAAATATGATTTATGTATGATGCATGGTCAGTTTAGAGATTGTGCACTCAATATTATATATAAACATGTTATACTGCCGCAAATGGCGCAGAAATCAACGTTATTTCTAATGTGGCAAATGGGAACAATACTATATAAATAAGCATAGTATAGAATGCTACCACTTTGATTTTGAATAAGCCGTTAACGCATGTAACCAAATTTCAAAATAAACCTTAATAATATGTTTTCACAAATGCTCAACAGGGAGATCTTTACACGCTATTGAGACACTTGTAGAATGCAAATAATGCTGAGAAAACAGAAATTTATTAAATATATCATGGCGTTTAACACTAAAGTAGAATTAATATTCACGTGAACTTTTCGAAACTGAAATGCTTGTGAAAATTCCGCAGCTTAACTTAAGTTTTGAGTAGATAGGCTCTTTTTGCTTTATATTGTATTTTGCAATATAGGCTTTGGCCTATATTGAAAATGTGAAATAAATAGCAGCAAAAATAAGCAAATCAAGGTAATGCCAAACTAGAGTATTAACACATTCGTTTTTATAATTAGCTCTTTGTGAATGTAAATCGAATTTTAAAATTGATTTTCAGAATACAAATGACGTTTCAGTGCATAGTTTAACATCTGAAAGTGACCAAAGTGGTCGCCATAAGCAGATTGTAACATTAAATATGCAAAATTGTGTAGTTATTCATCATATCAATTCGTTTGCAAGATAAAATATTAGTATGCAAGGATAGGTAAACATTTCTGCAACACTGATAGACATTGCAATAGACATGGATCATGACATTATAAATATTTTAATATTGAGAATACTATGTTATTATTCTAGAATATACATCGTATACTACGATGAATAAAAATTATTTATTTAGATTTCAGATTGATATTCATCAGAATGAAAATTTAATAAGGCAGTATAGCAATTTTAAAAGGTTTGTCACAATCTTGTGTATAACAAAAAATAGCAAATTTACTATAGTGCAATAATTTCTTTTAGCAACGCAAAAAAGTAATTTAAAAATCATGCTTATCTAATTACTAAACTTATGCTTTTCGCATTTTGAAAGAAGTAATAACAATCAAGAAAATAATTATACAACTGAAAGATAACTTTTAAATTTCATTTAATTTAATCTTATGTTTAATTTAAATTCTGGTGAATCTCATTTCATTTTTGTGAAATTTAAATATTTTTCATTATAATAAAAAAAAATATTAGAAGACAGAGATGTGAAAATTTATTTTCTTTAAATTAAAAGCTATTTTCTTGTTAAAATATCGATTACACAGCTGATTCCTTTTAAAACTGCAATTGTTCTAAATTAAATTTAATAAAAGTTGAATTATCAGGAATATCAATAAACTGAATACGACATGTTAAATATTCAGTTATATCAATTATATCATATTAGTATAGTCAAGTAATATTTTACTCGTAAGTAATTTAATGAAGAAATGCTTTTGAAATGTTAAAAAATATATATGCACATCTATAAAATGTTAATGTATGAAGAAGGAAAACTGAAACCTTTAATATCAATTAAATGTTAATTGCTAAAAAGTAATTGCTTTTAACGATAGATATTTTCTACATTTAATTGTGAGCGGTTATTATATTTTTTTCTTAATAGGATAGTAGTTCTTAATGTTTTAAAATCTGCAACTTTTCTACTGTCTTATCACTGACTCGATTTTTAACTTTAAATAATGCATACTGAAATATCATTTTCGTATTTATGTTCACAACCCACTTAACCTTTTTAATTTTATGTTACAAATAAGATGTCAGAACTTAAAAAAAAGGATTTTAAAACAAATAGAAAGCTGCGATAAAGTGCAATTTAATATTTTAAATATATCTTTTATCAGTCCATGCAATTTCTTATTAAAAAAAATTACTTATTCAAAATGCATTAGTGATGTTTTTTAAAGATGCGTTTATACTTTATTTGTAATGCTGTTATTTAACGCTTAGAGCTATTTCACTTCTCTTTTTTCGCAACTAAAAAGAAAATGATGTAATCATATAATCATAAGTAGTTTTGAAATCACTTGTTAGTTTTTTTATAAGTATTAAAAAGTTAAATATTCAGAAACATTAAAATTAGATATACGTAATTCTCGTATTTACGAAATGGATTTGTTAAATGCGAAATTTACCAACATTAGTAATTAAATGTGAAATACTGCTTATAAATATTTTCGACCAAGTATTAACGAAAACTAGGTTTGAGGTATTTAGTGAACTACATAATCCACAACTAAAAAATAAAAATTCAAACAATCTTAAGAGCTTACAATAGTCATGCAATGAAATTCATGCGCTAAAGCTATAGGAGCGTTCTTTTCAAATTTCTTGTTGACATTTTAATATTTTTAAATGATTTTTTTGCACAGGATAGCTGAGGTCGAAATCTAACCAGTCTAGTTTTTGCTCCTTCGATTTTAGTTGCAGTTTTTTTAATGAGGATACTTTCACTTTCGGCAGCCGGCTCCAAAAGTGAAACTAACTTTATAAAAGATATTTGCAATCAAAATCGAACAAGTAAAAACTAGTCTGTTTAGAGATAGACCTCAACTATCCAATGCAAAATAAAGCATTTAAAAATATTAAAATGCAACAGAGAAATTTAAAAAGAACGCTCCCATAAGTTAAACATTAGTGCGTGAGTGTCTTCGCGTGATTAGTGTAGGCTTTTAGTGAAATTTATTTAAACATAGCAGGAATACGATGCATATGATATTGAGATAGTCTTCGACATAAGATCCACAGTCGCCCCTTGACTTAGTTCTACGCTACGCGTACTCACACGCTAAGAACGTAATTCCATCACAGGCTGAAAGAATCACGCGTTCATTTTCTCAAAGTTGTATTTTGTTGTTCTAGTATTATATGTAAACATAGAAAATTCACTGGGATTTATAAATTTTTCTTATTTTTTTTATGAAGGCTTACTAAATTTGCATTTGCTGTTGATTTTTATTTTGATCTCCTTTACAAAATTCAGGCTGTATTTAATATTTGAAAAAGTTCAGAACTACGAAACTGTTTTTATTGAAAAAAAAATATTTGTATCGTTTTTGCAAAATCCTTATTTTTCTGAAGCGTACCATCCTTTTAGGTTAATTTCTTTAGAAATCGACTTATTGGTAATCACTTAGTTCATATATTAGATATTTATATGTAATGCTAAATGTCAGCACGACAACATCCTAAATACTCAACCAGTTCAAAATAAATTGGGACAGTGCATTTATCTTGCAAATATCTTAAATGAGTTCCTTAATCAAGAAGATTTGGAAATTCGTTCGAAAATAATGGCCCTTTGACATCCCGAATAACATTACGATCAATACGGTTAAATTTTCAATTAAATTCAATTAAATTCAAAATTATCATTAAATACATGTTAAATTTATTCGTTTTCAATAAAATATTTTCAGAAGTTATTTACTTTGGAAAGCGAGATATACTAAAATAATTTCGTTTTTATCCATTAACTGGTTTTTGTTCGAAGTTTGAACCTCACTACTTTATCAGAAATATATTATAGCTTAGCATCATATTACATGTATATCACATATATATTATATTATATATTATAGCCTTGTGTCATCACTATAATGTCCAAAATACTGACCCGATTGGAACCAAATTCGAACAGCGGGATTGTGATTTTAAGGTTACCACGTTAAAAAAGACCTTCTAATCTCAACAATTCAAATTGCCTTGTTTAATTGACACAAGGGTAAGTGGAGATTGTACGTATCATACTTTTATACATATTGTGCAAAATAAATTATCTGTCTGCAAACGATTTTTTATAGTGCACTCAAGTACCAAAAACATGGTTCTGAAAAGAGCGCATGATAAGTTAAAAATCAGTTGGTGGTTGTGTTAAAGTACATTTTTAACACTTTCCAGCATAGTTGAAAAGTGTTTATGACTTCCGTTTGGATATTCGTTTGTCCGTGCTCTAACTCTCGTAAATATACTCGGATTTCCTTAAAATTTGTATATGTTATTGACATTTACTATAGCACTATCGCTGTTAAAAATGAAGTGTGTAGCATTTATAGTTCGTTTACAGGGACAGCCAAAATTATTCCGTTACATTACAACCAATAGGAAAAAATCGTTTCAAGTGCGTTTTGATGATCTTGCACCATTTAAAACATAATGAAATTGATATGTATTTATGAAGTGCATTAAAACATGTTTTCTGTAGAATATGGGGCGCAAAGCATTTATTATTCATTTACAGGGTCACACAAAAGAATTCAGTTGCATAATGGACTACGGGGAAAATCGTTTGAAATATATTCATGTTGTTACACTATTTCAAACATAATAAAACTTATGCACTACATCAAAATCTATGTTTTTAATTTTTATTTCATTTCATTTTATTTCATTTTTAAATTATGAAACAATTTTACTGAATATAATACAAGTAATACTAATATTCCACTTTTTCCTGCAAATGGCTTCTTTGATTCAGAGAGAATGTCACGAATCTCGGCTGTGCTTTGATTATTATTGAAAAGTATGGTGTACATTGCATTTATGGTTCATTTACACAGGGCACACAAATAATTCGGTTACAATACTGTCTATGAGTGATAATTTCTGTAAGAGCGTTTTGAACTTCCGTTTACGTTTTGAAGTTTAACTACATTTTTGCAGAGTATGTGGTGTGTATAATTTCTGCTGATCATACACAGGGTTACACAAAAAAATTCATAAGCATTACTGAATTGTTAATTGTGTTATGCATTTTCATGCTGAACTATATACGGTAAAATCTCGTTATAACGAATTTCTAGAGACCACCGATTAAATTCGTTATACTGAAAAATTCGTTAATGTGAAATTTTAATAAGGCAATTTTTAAAAAGGAAATTTGCATGCCCATTAAATAAAAACACATATTATTACTACACTTATATTAAATTTCGCTTAGTAAATAAAAAATATACAGTATTAATGAATAGCGAACACTTACTAGTTTGAAATCGGATACTTATTAATTTCATTAAGTTACAAGATTTTAATCGTAACTGTTATAAAGGGATTATAATTTATTTCAGACACCTGACGGATTAGAAAACATCACCGATATCTGCTGTTAATGTAACTTTATTTCTTTTTACAAAATCACCAGAAGTTTTTTTCTATGCGCTGAAGGTGACAAGGTATTTTTTAAAACAAATTGTATAGAATGCTTTCGGAACATTATTTTGTTGTGATAATTACTTTTAAAGAGCTTCAATCTTCTATAGAGCCCTTTTTGATTGTATAACACAATCTTCGGTGATTGATGAACAATCATCATCAGCTTCATTTTCACTGTCGTCAATCTCTCCTTCATTGATTTCCGACGAAAGTTTTCTTTCGGATTCTAGTTTTTCAATAGAGATTTTTTATAGTCAACTCAACATTCGTAAAACTGACATAACTATTATTTTTAAGTTTTCAATAAATTCGTCAATTTGAAAAATTCGTTAATATCAAATTCGTTAAAGTGAATATTTCTATATATCTTCTATAGAGCCCTTTTTGATTGTATAACACAATCTTCGGTGATTGATGGACAATCATCATCAGCTTCATTTTCACTGTCGTCAATCTCTACTTCATTGAGTTCCGACGAAAGTTTTCTTTCAGATTCTAGTTTTTCAATAGAGATTTTTTATTGTCAACTCAACATTCGTAAAACTGACATAACTATTATTTTTAAGTTTTCAATAAATTCGTCAATTTGAAAAATTCGTTAATATCAAATTCGTTAAAGTGAATATTTTTATAATGCGAAAGCATAGGAATTTTTTTAACAATCCTTAAAATATTCGTTAAACTGAAAAATTCGTTAAAATGACATTCGTTGTAATGAGATTCTACTGTATAGTATGCTAATACAAGTTTGTGGAATATAAATAAATTCCTGCACAGGGCTACGCAAAGAACACGACTGTACAAAAGAATTCGAGTACATTTCCATCTATTGGCGAAAATTGCTAAAGTGAAATTTTAGCATTCTATGTAGTATAAATGCAAATCTATTGATCATATACAGGGTACAAAATAACTAGACTCCTTTTTTTACTATGTCTTCTAAACTGTTTAATTACGTAGCTTCTGTCACCTTATTTAACGATGAAGTTTCGTTACAGTTTTCTAGATATGTTGGAAAGTGTTTCACAATCTATGCTTAAAGCATGATTTGTCGTTCTTGTTTTATTTCAAATTGACTCGGTTATAACTGAAATACTTCCGTTCGGTTTGTTTTGTTCGACAGAGAATTGTATGTTTTTTAAAAAATATGAAAATTAAAAATAGTCTACTTTTCGAAGATTTAAAACTGGTGACTCCCCCTAAACCGAATTAAAATGTTTAACTAACATTACACATTGTAAGGGTAAAGATTAAAAAATAAGTGGCAGTTAAAACATATTTTTTATTTAATCCATCCTATGCAGAATTTGCTTCTTAATATTCGGTATCACATTCTGTGTTTTTAATTTTAATTTTATTTAATTTTTAAATTATGAAACAATTTTACTGAATATAATAATATTGACAAGTAATACTAATATACTACTTTTTCCTGCAAATGGCTTCTTTGATTCAGAGGGAATGTCACGAATCTTGATTGTGCTTTGTACACAAACTTAAAGCTAGTATCAAATGTGAAATTTACTTATTAAAGCTTTGTTATTTAATTTTATTTTTTTTTTCTACAAATAGCATTTAGCACTATTCTTTTCATTATAAACATCTCCATAGACAGAATATAGTACGAATACTGATTGTAACACAAACCACTATGATCCTCCTGTCTTTGCTTAGTTTAAACTTATGCGTATTCCCTGTACTTCTTTTTTTTTTTCGTTATCTGATTCATCCAAAGCCATCGAGTTACGTTAAAAACTTTTTAGTATTGCTCAGTATAAATAAAATATTAATTAGAATTAAAGCATAAATTGATTCTTAAATTTAAATTAAATTTCTAAAATGGTAACTAATTTTTTTACTTTTTTACTTTTTATTTTTTTAAATGAGATAATGCTTATTTTGAATCAGATAATCCGTGGAGCAAAAAGTCGTATGGTGAGTGAAGATGAAAACATGCATGCATCATCCTACCTTCCCCCTAGATTAAATATATTTCCCATTTGGAGAAAGTGCTTCTGGCTATGCTACTTTTTTCACTTCGTAATTATCATTAGGGGATTTTTTACTAAATTTTAAAGCATTTATCAAGGCTCAAGAGAATAAAATTCAGTGTTCGGAATATTCACAAAGAGAGAATAAAAATATAGTGAACTACTTTTGCATTTTTAAAAACTTATTTAATTTAGTTTATATAAATGGTTTATTTAAACAAAATTTTAAGCCTCATTAGAAATGAAGTCCAAGTTAATTTGCACTTAAATTGCTTGAGTCAAAAATTGTTCTTGCAATACAAATAAGAAGCTTTAAAACTTAATTGTTTTCACTTGAAAAATTTATAGCGTACTCTTTCATGCATAGTTAGTAGGGTGATGTAGTAAGGTGGTTGGAGATAAGACGATAAGAGTTTGCCTGCTGTTTTCTTTTTCATAGGACAATACGTTTCGTTTTATTTCGTTTAACTTTCCAACTACTAATACGAGTCTATTGGATCCGAAAGCAGCATTTGTTCATTTGCATGCCATGTACACACTAATTAAAGATAATTACAAGAAATACCTAATCAATACAGTATTTTTTTCTGTTTATTTTGTATATATTACGTTGTATTATTAATTAGTACATATATTTTAAATCATTAGCTTTTATGTATTTTGGTAAATCTATATATTTATATATAAGGGCAATGGGAATGACTGGTAATTATTTTATAGTCGTTTTTTAGTAGTCTGGAGGTTAACTGTTTCCCAGTACTTGGAATAACAACATTCAAAAATGTACGGTTGAAACAGAATAAATATTTCAACCACTTAAATCACTCTTTCCGTCGACGTTATCCTTAAGAAGAGAGGTACTCAAAAAATTATCAAAATATAGATTTATTTAGTTACTAACTCATATCATACAGGGTGCATCAGAAAAATGTATACACACTTTGAATGATTTTAACTCCCAGTTTTTATTCACATATAATTTATAATTAAATTGCCAAAAAATCTACATAAAATGTATAACTTTTCCTCTTACCGCAAATGTTCAAAATTATTATCGTTCTGGTGAATACACTGCTTATAATGGTGGGCTATTGATCCACAAACTTCAACAAACATTTCATTTGGTGTTGTGGAGCGTTCTTGCTCAATTTAGGTTCTGGTACGTTGTCTATGAACATCCATTCATTTCAAACTTATTTTCTATCCGATGAATTGAAAGTCGCATAGGTGGATCTGCCTGAATCTCCCTGGGATATTTTTTTTGTATTTATGCTATATTTTCATACTTACAAAAGTATTCTTAAGTAAATTTCCTTTTTACAAAAGATAATCTTGGTCCACTCATTATTTTCAATTAATTGCACGTTGAAAAGGGAGAAAAATTAGAAAGTTATGACCCGTTAAATAGTGTATATATACATTTAAGTATATATACATATAAGTATATGTTTGCAGATTTGTGCCATTATCGGTTAGATGCCATTATATATAACTTACACATTTACTAACAAAACTAAGAAATGCAAGGAATGTACAAAATATTTTAATAAGAAAATCAAGTTAAGTATGGTCAATGGGTTCCCCATGGGGTTACATGTAGAATGGATGATGTGTTGCGCCCGATGATTGACAAATTAAACAAACATAACTTGATTTTCTTATTACTATAAACGGTATCGTGGTTATACTAACTATACTTGTTTATACTAACTACTAATTATACTTGGTTATACTTGGTTATATAATTAAATGTGCATCCGATTTATAATGTCACATTTCCAAATATAATTAGTAGATTATTTAAATTATCAATTTAAATATGTTATATAGTATAGTATAGAAAATTTGCATTTCAGTGTTTTTAATAACGCTATTTTTACTTATAAGACATGATTTCATACTAAATCGAGGAGTTCTACAACATTGCAATTGATTTTTTTTCTCGTATCTTGTATCGATTTCGAAGTAGGGATGCTAACTCCACACTTCGTCGCTAGGGAGCACTGCAAGGTGCACATACGCGTATCCGTTTTATTATATCTAAATACGATGTTCATGGCTTTAGCTAACTCGGTTGATCAGTTATTAAATGCATGGTTTGATGATGTTTTATTAAATACATATATATTATTAATTGAATTTAGATTAAAAATTAATTTGTATTAAATACATTTAGACAACCCATTATGGATAAACTTGGTAGATCCACATACTTTTAATCTGATCTTCGATTCTCTAGATGTTTGCCGCGCTCGATTCTTAGATTAGCCATGGGTGTTTTCAATGGCCAAAAAAAGAAGAAAAATCTGCAAAGTTTTGTATAAAAAGTTACTATCGAAGATCCAACTAACAGACCAACGACATATCTTAATTTTATTTCAACACCATCCGGTCTTTACCAAATTTCCAACCATCATAAAAATGAATTTACATATAAATTGAGAGAGACTGACATTTGAAAAATAGATTTCCACCGCTTTTAAATGAAGAATCTCTAAGAAATGAATTATATTTAAACAAAATGTAAAAATATTGTATTTATCCTTTGGTGAAAAAGTTATACGATAGCTCATGGTTATTTCTGTGAGTAAATTATTCAATTTATATAAACTGTTAAAAAAAAAAAAAAGAAATTACATCTACAAAAATAACTTTAAGAAAATCAAGCTTTAAAAAAAAGGAAAAAAAGGGTGAAAATTGTGTCTAAAAATGGTTTCCAATTAAATTTCCAAGCTTATATTATTTAACATTTTCCATTAACTAAGTTACCAGTAAGTCAAGTGTTTCCATGTGATATGTTGATAGAAGTCCTTGCCTTTTGTACTAAATACATTATGCCGTGTTTCGGGGAATTGAAAAGTAAAAAAAAAAATATCTATATAATGGGATTGGCGACTAGTTTAAAAATATAAAATATATAAATGAAAAGCATAAAATGTTTTTCATTTATATATTTTAATGTCATTTATATATTTTAATGTCATTTATATAAATAATGTCAAAAAACTACGCACTTTGTTGCTTAGAAATTTATGAAAAATATGGAAAGCCGCCAAGCCTATCATAAATAATTTAATAAAAATTGAATTTTCAGAAACACATTATGATGTAGTTAGTACATAAGAAAATAATTACTAACATGCGTAGGCATTTACTTACATATAAATTTGCATTACATATTGCTAAGTTGATGGAAAATGTCAAAAAAGTACCACAATAAAAACTTGCAAATTTGATATCAACCAATTATTTAGACGCAACTTTCACACTGTTTTCTTTTCTTTTTCTTTCTTTTTTTTTTACTTGGCTTTCTTTTTTTACTTTTTAAAAGTTGTTTTTTGTAGATCAAATATACAGCACCAAATTTTAATTATTTAATATTGTGACTTGTTTGTAAGTGGTACTTATTCAGACTATGAATTATATTTATTTTCTGTGATTTGTAAATGTATTTTAAGAGGACTCGGTATTCTATGAACTATTTTTTAGTTGAGATTTTTTAATACAATTTTGACACATTATTAAATGGTTTAAGAAGAAAAATGATTTAATCTATAAAAAATGCATTTGTTATGATAAAATTAAAAAAAAAATAATTTTAAAGAAATTAATTTTAAAAAAATCACACTTCTTTTACAATTTTGAGCATTTTGCAACATTAGTTTTCATAGTCTTAAAGTTTGCTCTATATTATCTGTAGGGACCTGATTTTCAAAAAGTTAATTATTTTAAGAAAAAATAAATAAAATGCCATGATGCATGTAAAAATATAGTCAAAATGACTGTTTGCTTAACATTTTATTTTTAAAAAATAAACAATTTATATTATTGAAAATTCAATCCCTAATTTTATGAAATGCACCATAAGAATCATCCATTAAAAAAAAACGAATAAATTGAAGAATATATGTTGAAATTTTTTATCATAATGATGCATTGAAAAAACATAGAGAAAAATAAATTTAAAATAAAAAATTCGAAAATTGATATTTTCATCATAATATTTTTAAAATTCTGTGAGAACAGAATTATTAAGAGAACCTGAATAATATTTTTTTACTTTCGTGAACATTCCACGTTTCATCATTTTGTTTTTTCCAATTCACTCACAATAAAGTTGATATTTTCAAACTTACTTTTAGTTGTTTTTTTCTTCATAGTTTTTGTGTGATCTTCTTTCTACTAAATTTGAAAAAAAAAAAAAACTATTGGTTTAAATTTATTAAGTGTAGAGATGGCTATTTCTTTTTATTGAAAAGTCCATGTTTTTATATAGAGTAGTTACATAGTGGGTAAATTCACGCGAATATGCCCTTTTCGTACTTTGTTAACGTTTCTTTACGTTGATGACATTTTATTGCAAATATGTGTTAAATCAATAAATTTTCGTTACAAATATAATCATTTTTCTAATACTGCTGTCCTATTCATTCTATATATGCTGTTAAGGGAACAAAGTTTAAGATAATAAATTTATAAGCTCTTTGTTTAAATTGATGAACACCGACTTTTATGTTTACACTTCTGACACGTCTTCGTTGGAATTTCTGATTACAACATACTTTCAATAATCAAATTCTACACTTAAATGCAAAAGACATTTAATGTAAGGAGGAATTCGCGTTAAGTAGTTTACTGCAGATAATAAATCACATTTTCTATCTACAGCATTTTTCTTTTCTTGGAACACATTTTCCTTACATTTAGAACAGATGAACAAAATATTCTTCTTTAAATAAACTTAAGTTATAATTGTATAACATGAAAATAGTAATTGAATTAAAAATAAAAATGTAATTTGATAATATTCTTATTTATGAGAAGGTAAATATTCCTTTATTTACCGAAAATAACAATTTTCTATTGAAGCAAAAATGAAACTTTCTTTCCAGAAAAAAAAATTATTTTTCAGTTTTCACAGTATTATCAATATAGATACCTATATGAAAAATCAGAATTCATCACGACGTTCAGTATACGAATTTCATGTTTTCTATCTTAGTTTTTTCTATTATTAACCAATTTTTTTAGTAGTACATTAACCGTTTTATTAAGACGAAACTGGAATCGGATATAATATTAAAGTCTTCATTATCTCTTAGTGAAAATATATCGTAAACTTTAAATGACAAAAATAATCAAAATAGGATATGGCTGGAAGAAACCTCGATATGTATATCTTAATGTATTATGAATATCGTTTATAATGGACTAAATATTTGCCAGAGTCGTTTTCTTTTATATCACGAAATTCATTTAGGATTATTTTTCATATTACATAATATTATGTATTATTATAGTTATGCTATCAGCAGAAAAGTAATAAATACATATCGTGGTACAATAACTACTTTTAATATAAACTTATTTTTTGCACTTAAGCAAATCGGTCCTCATTATTAATCTTAATAGCACAGACAGTCTATGTGGCGTCACTGTGATGTCAAAATTTGTCGTAAATTTCACAGAGGCAAAACCCGTTTTACTTTCTTAGAAAGCGAATGCAGTTGCTTTGTTATGAGACAGATGAGAGAATTAGAATAATGATGCTTTTTCCTCTTTTTATTGGCTTCGGGCAAAAGAGGGTAAAATAATCAAAGAATAGACGCAAAGCGTTATACCGCGCTTGCAAAGCTTTGAAACGCAAAAGGAAATAGGACGCATAAAAGTATGAAACACGACCTTTTCGTGTCATTTCAGAGTACTATTATCAGTTAAGACACAAAGATATTTGCTTTACTTTTTTTGTAAAAATTAGTTGTTTTTAAAAAAAGAAACTGTGATACAACTTAAGCCTCTGCTGACGGCTCCTGGATCATTGATAGACTACGGCGGAAGTCCCCAGTAGACATCATTTTTTAATCCGGCCTTGATGAGTAAAATTGCTATTCATATAGGCATCCCCCGACTTACGTAAGTAATGCGTTCCGTAAACATTTACGTAAGTCAAATTTGTAAATTTCTTAAGCATAATTTCGTAAAAAACCTCAATATTTATTATATATATATATATATATAGTTTTTGTTGGTGTTTCGGTAATGTTTCATTAATGGTTATTATATATATATATATATATACATACCTACATACATATGTATGTTATTTACAAAGTATTATTTTGTAAATAAGAATCAAACAGCAGTACTTACTGGGCTCTAAACTATAAAATTATGAAAAAATAAAAAAACTAACTGAAAGAACACTTTTCAAATAAAACATATTTTGTGAATTATGGGATTTATATATAATTAATAAAATAATTAAATAATGCAAAGTAATGTAAAGAAAAGCAATAATTAAAGTATGCAAACGCGAATCAAACGTGCTAGTATGTTCACAAATCTAATGTTTGAGATTTCTTACGTAACTGCGAACTTACGTAAGTCGCATAATACGTAAGTCGAGGGATGCCTAGTTCCAAAGTTGTTTAATAAGAATGTATCGAAATTATGCAGGTAATCAATTTCCAAAATATCTTTGTATCTCCAAAATTTTGTGTGTGTAATTTAAACGAAAATGTTTTCTTCACATGTAAGGTAGGCTACTAAATATTTTAAATTCATTAAAATAATTGTGAGATGAGCCGCCATATCGATTCGCTAACAAATGACAAAATTAACTAGTCGGATGTGTCAATCCCAAAACTTTCTTCTATCTCACACAGGTTTCGCATACACTAAAAAGAATCAGCACCAATTTATATCAAGGTCTAACTGAAACTCAAGTTTTATTAAATTCCGTGCATTATTTCTTGAGATATATCTCAAGAAATAATGCACGAAAAGTACAAGTTCTCTAAGGTTTCAAAAAGCTTTTTTTAAGCATTCGGCAGGCCGAATAATACATTAATAATACATTTAGCACAGTTGATTCAATTGAAATCCAACTTTTCCAACTTCTTTAGTCATTACTATATCATAATTTAGAAATATGAAGATAATGTTGATCACTAAAGCACATTTTTTATAATATATTTCAATATTAGAAATGAATTATTAAAATTATTCATATCTTTCAATGCATAATTTCACTGTACACTGATCATTAGTTTTAGTTACTTATTTTAATAATAGTTCATGGTGATTTTTTAGAACGTCTTTTTTCTGAGATATTAATTTCAATTATAATTTTGAATAATTACATCAGTATTTTTGTTAAAATCATATGCACTAAAGTCTTATTTATTTTTAATTCGCGAAGTGCTAACTACGAACACATGTTGATTATCGATTTCAAATCGTAAAAAATATGCTCAAAAAAAATAAAAATAAACCAGCTATTTCAAAGATGACAATTTTAAAGCAAAAAATTACTTAATTTCATAAAGAATATTACTTACCTGTAAGTTAAACGAAAATTGTCAAACAAAAACAAATCACAATCACATGGTGGAACGGAAAAGAATGACAACATTCCAGAATTCTGCCGCAAGCAGTTAAACGATTTCTCGGTTACCGTTAAAGCTGGTTGGGACGCCAAAAATTGGTGCAATCAGTTGCACCATGGGCACGAATTTTGGTTCTAGTTATCAATTTATGGTGCAATCAACTTGAATATAGCCTATTATTTAACGAAATTTTCGTGCAATTCGAAAATTTGCACCAAATATAGGTTTAACATCAACTGAAATTTTTTACAGTGTAGGACTATCGCTAAAATCGTGTAACTCCTGCAAAATGCTGCATAGCAGCGCCACCTTCTGGGCGATTTTTACCAAAAACTAATCAGCACTAATTTATATCAGAGACTAGCTGAATATAAAGTTTTATTAAATTCCGAGCATTAGTTCTTGAAATAGAGCTATTGCGGAAATCGCGAAAAAGGCTGCATAGCAGCACCATCTACTGGACGATTTTTATCAAAAACAAATCAGCACCAATTTATATCAGAGACCAACTGAATATAAAGTTTTATTAAATTCCGAGCATTAGTTCTTGAAATAGAGCTATTGCGGAAATCGCGAAAAAGGCTGCATAGCAGCACCACCTGCTGGGCGATTTTTACCAAAAACTAATCAGCACCAATTTATATCAGGGACTAACTGAATATAAAGTTTTATTAAATTCCGAGCATTAGTTCTTGATATAGAGCGCCCACAAATTTTTTGTCACATACAGACAGACAGAGTCACAGAGTCACAGAGTCACAGACAGACATTTTCTAAAAATAGTCAAATCGTGTTCAGGACCTTCTAAAACGTATAAATCCGTCGAAAACCGGAAGTCGAAAATTTTCATGATTCCAATATTTTCTTCTTGTAAAGATAGAAGAAAGTAAAAATTGAAGATTTTGAAAGATCTCATAATTAGAAAAAATATATACATACATAACTGTTTAGTTTTTCATTTATGTATTCCTGGATGATAAAATATATCTATAATTTGTCTCTGGACTCAAATATAGATGGATTTAATTATATTTGATCGACTTTAATATATGAAAGAAAAGCAACAATCACTATAATTTATTATACATTAATATAAGTTAAATATATTGTATTGATATTAATTTAACTCGTTTTTAACCGATCATTAAAAATGTTGTTTTCTTTTAAAAAAATTAATTAAAAAATGGCTGCCAAGGAATTTAAAATGTAACGTTTAAAAAAACCCAGTTTATATAAATAACCTGCAAATTGAAGAGTTTTAAAACTATTCCGCTTAAAATAATTAAAATTTAAAATTTCTATTCTTGGTAAAATCCCAGAATTTGATATAGTCCGATAATGATGTATATGAAAAAAAAAAAAAAAACTAAATATGTTTGTTAGTTAGAGAGAAAGCATAATTCAGAGGCATATATTTTTCTATGAATTTATAAAAAATAGAGATTTTAAAGACGAAATGTTTACATATATTTTTCAGATAAAAAAGATTTTAAATTATAATTACATTTTTGCAATATTAAATTACGATCTTCACTGTATTTAAGTAAATAATGAAAAATTTAAAACTTTCCCATTAAAAAGTTAAAATCGAAAACAACTTTGCTTTTCTAACCGAAAAACACCAACAGAAAAGAGTAAGTCTCAATGCTGCATACAGGATTGGTATTCCCTCTAACATAAAAATAAACACTTTTTTTTAATTAAAAAAATGTTGTATTTTGAAATCACTAACGAAGGGCGTTGATAAGCAAATAGCAAAATATAAAGCATACGTATGCAAATCAGGCTGTGGATAAAAAACTTGGAAACACAAACGGCAGCATACAACGACATCCTCATGCTATCGTTACGAAATCAAACATTGTTACTTACATTTTTTTGCATGAACGGCGAATCAGGAACCGGTGCATTGCGAAAGTTTCGCACGATGAATAAGCTCAACACGAGACGAATATTCATTACATGTCCTGGGATACTAAAGCTTGTTAAATGCTTCGAAGAAATAGGTTGTTGTGAGGATCGTTTATGAAGTGGAGGGACAGATGTATGCGACAATGCTTATATAACAATATAATTATAAAATATTACAAAGTATATATTAACGTAGTCATCCACGTAAAGTGGCTGCAGTGTTCATGAATCTAAAAAGATACTATGAATATGATGATCATTGGTTCCATATATTCTGCACGATATATTGCAAGTGTAAAAATTGCAGTTATTACACCAGTTTTTACTGTTAAATTTCACTAAAAGAGACACTGCCACGTGTTCTCTGGCAAAAGTGGAACGAGAAGTACAGTGTCTGTTTAACGTCTTCTGGAGAGATAAAGCTCTTTTGCATGGAGAAATCAATACGCAATATCCTAGCAATTGGCGACTCGATTCCCTGTGAGTTCATGAAGAAAACACTACATCATCTGCTTGTGGCAGCACAGAGTGGTGTTGCCCCTCTTTCATTGTCAGTTGTACTTTGTTTGAAAAGCTTTAGGCAGTATCTTTCTGAAAAACGTGCACAGTGAGTGTTTAATGGCATGTTAATCATTTGGAAGAACACGCTGTGCCCACATTGCAGGTAAGAGGGGTACTTTCTACAATGGGTTTCAAGCAAGACGGCATCCCACTCCTACATTGCCAGTTTATTGAATATATTCCTTCTGGATAATTTCAGTGAAGAATGACTCAGAAGTCGAAGTTGTAAGATCAAGTGACCCACCACGATTACCAGATTTGACTCCGGCAAATTTTTAGCTGTAAGGTTATTTAAAGTCTCTAGTGTACATATCATTACCTTAAATGTTAGAGGAATTCAAAAGTGCCATTTAGCAGGCCGCATATAGCACCCATCGATACACGTGGCAATCAGCTGTCACAGGTGTTGCGACTCACTTTTTCTGTTCCATACCTGGAAGCCATGTTGAACATTTCTTGTTTGAATAAATCTGTAGAAGTCAGAGTTTTCTTGTTTAGAGTCAGTTTATGAAGTGGAGGGACAGATGTATGCGACAATGCTTATATAACAATATAATTATAAAATATTACAAAGTATATATTAACGTAGTCATCCACGAAAAGTGGCTGCAGTGTTCATGAATCTAAAAAGATACTATGAGTATGATGATCATTGGTTCCATATATTCTGCACGATATATTGCAAGTGTAATCTTGCTGTATACTGTATATCGGTGACTTTTGGAATATAGCGTTTTTGTTAAAAACAATCAAATCTCCCACTGATCGCATTTGTAGAAACTGCGTTGTTTTTCATCAGTTATTCCTTTTCAATAAATTTTTAATTCTTTACGAACTTTTGACGCATTTAGTATATATATGAGGCGTTCAGAATCAAAGTTAATCAAGTGTATATAGCATTATCCAGAGATATCTATACTAATAAAAGAAAGTTTCGCTCTGTGTGTGTGTGTGTGTGTGTGTGTGTGTTTGTCTGTCTGTCTTCGATGGCTAGCAAAATCTAGACCACCTAGAAGTCTGAAAATTTAGGTGTGGATAGTCCAAGGTCTGACCATATGCACCTGAGTCTCAGAATTTTAATATTTTGATAATTACTTAAGATATTAATTAGAATATCATTAAACATCGCATCGAAAATGCCATCTTTTAAATCAAAATGGTTAAAGAAAAGAACTGCTGTTGTGGATTTGCAAGCAGAAATGAACGAATTCGAATTAATTTGACTAATTAGCGAATTTTAAGAAAACTAATTAAGATATCTATTTGAAAATTTCTGAGCATAAGTAAAACAAAATTCTGCATCCTGCTATGCGATTTTTGAAAAATTCGGCTGGTAATTTTTCTTAATTTATGCAAAAAACTGCCAAAAATCTGCCGGTGCCAGTGAAAAAAATCCGAGAAAATTTCAGACAGGGATCTGCTTTCATTAAAAACTGAACTGCAAAGAGATCTGTTTCTCTGACCCATCCTTCCATTTAGTTTGCGAAAATGAAAGGAAATAATTGCCAATTTTTACTAATGAACAAAAATTTAGATAACTAATTAAAATATAGATTTGAAATTGAGGATAGGAAGGGGTATCATCTGTCGGCTATTTTAGCATAGCGTCTTCGTTATGTTCTAGTTATCAGAAAAATTTAATTCTTTTTATAATGCTTTTTATAATGCTTTTTATAATGTAGGTGAAGGTGGTTTTCTTAAACAAATTATTA
The DNA here is from genome assembly GCA_963931845.1 of Maratus michaelseni. Lineage (NCBI taxonomy): Eukaryota > Metazoa > Arthropoda > Arachnida > Araneae > Salticidae > Maratus > Maratus michaelseni. Next base: position 254,930,690 of record OZ007586.1, on the reverse strand, counting down.
ATTATATTTGCGGGCATCGGGAGATAGGGGGGTTAACCCCTTGCTCTGATTTGTACAAAACAAATTCCATTTAAGAAATTTAAGATTTTTAGCTTCTAACGTAGCGTTTTATAAATGTTATGTATTGAGAATACAGGAAGTTTCAAATAACGATATTCGTAAAAATTAAATTTATGTTTCTAACAAAAGTACACAACCCGTATATTCCTGATGGATACCAACAATCAAAGTAAATGAATTGTTATTGAGCACTTGACCAAGTGCCGCCTGGCGGGCAATCCTACAAGTTTCGTTACCTAACTGTGTATTCTTATCTCGGGTTCTATGGGCAAGATCACAACGGCCTTTGGATGATTCAACTTGGTTTTCGTTTATGTTACAGATTTTAGTTCCACCTTCCACCGTCAGGGGACGCATTATTTTCTAGAGTTCTATGGGCCTGATTTCGACTTTATTCAATTCACTTCATACAACGGCACCCGTGTTGGAGTCGTATGGAACAATTTGAGTCCCCTGGCGGTGAAGTTTCCTTCGGAAGGTGGTTTCTTTGGAAGGTGGAGTTAAAAGAGTACTAAAAGAGTAAAGACTAAAGAAAGACTAAAAGAGTAGAAGACTAAAAGAGTTTTCTGTGCGTGCGCTGCATGTCTACTATACGGTGCTGCAGGCAGCGGGAACAAGCGTCAGAAGTTCGTTTTTATCAGAATGCGCCGGTATCGGCGGAAAGTGGAAATAAAGGATTTTCAGTCGCCGTGCAAAGCAGTTTTAAATAAATAATTTTATACAAAATCGGGTTAAAGATAAAAATCATACAAACTTTTGTTTTGTTTAAATTTACTATTATGGGGCCGAGCAACGCCGGGCGGGTCATCTAGTTAAAAGATAAATTTAATTAGCTCTTCTGTATTTCATTCAGGGGTTGGGTTGATTATTGACGGCCAATTATCTACACTAGGGATATAGGCCCGGGTGGAGTGCCCTTCGTGGGGGTCTTTCTAAAGGAACCTAATCCGTATTTACGCATGGATAAATCCACGGCTCGAAGAAAACCACGAAAACTCCGAACGATTAGGCCGACGGGCGCGATTGGGATCGAACCCTGCACCTCCCGTCTACCAGCTTCGAGAGCACAACCTCTCAGCCACTGGTGGGGCGTATTTCATTCAGAATCGTAGACGACTAGAGCTATCTATTCCGCATTTTTTCAGACTAGGATTTAGTTTCGGCACTTAAAACTTTTTTGCCGATAGAGCAAGAATTCAAGTTAAAGTAAAGAAGAAAGAAAAATCATGCGTCAAGCATAAATTATGAAACACTTTCCAACACACTCAGAATACTGTAACAAAATTTCAAACTTTTCTACGTAAACAAGGTCAAGGTCAAACCGGGTGGGGAAGCCTATCTGTCGGCTTTTAGAAAACGCATAACACATTTGAAACACAATTTGAGCAATTACTACCAATAGTCAAACAAAATATCTGATTTATTTTGTGCATCCCTGCATATGATCTACTGCACAGTATGCTAAAATTTTCTTCAGTTAGGAAATAGCACAACTGAAAATTCTCCTTCAGCAGTATCCGTCAATAAACGGAAATGTGCGTGAGATCTTTTGAGCAGCTCTGTATATGATCTTTAGAATTTATATGCAAAAAATTAGTTACATTTAAAAACACGTACCACAACTGCAAACGAGCTACCAGCAATTATTGTCCATTGACAGTATACTATAACAAAATTATGTTGAGTGGCCCTGTAAATGACAGATACATTCTATGCATACCATATTCGACAGTAAGCGCCTTGTAGTGAATCTCAGTGATATGTATCAATTTGAATATGTGTAAAATGGTGAATCATAATTAAAATACGCTGCAAACGAGTTTTTCTCATAGACCGTAATGTTACGAAATTCTTTTCAGTGTCTCTGTAAATGAAGAATACATTCTATGCACACCATATTCTGCAGTAAGCACCTTGTAATGCACCTTAGTGATATGTATCAACTTGAACATGTTTAAAATAGTGTAACACCATACGCCACAAATGATTTTTCACCATACACCTTAATGTAACGGAATTCTTTTGAGTGTCCCTGTAAAAGAATCATAAATGCGACACATTTCATTTTCAATACCAAACATGCCATAGTAAACCTCAGTAACATATGTCAATTTAAGGCAATGTGACTATATTTACGCGAGTTAGAGCATGGAGAGACGACAGACAGAGAGACAAACCGAATTCATAAACACTTTTCAACTATGTTGGAAAGTGTTAATAAAAATGGAAGATCCATTTTAATTCTGAACGCAGCATATATAAGTGATATTTATTGACAGTTACTTTTTGACAAAGAGTGCAGCAACGTTTGATTTGCTAGGAATCGCATTGGCCAGAAGCAGTTTCTACCCCAGAAAAGGGAATAATAGCTCATGCAAGCAGTTCAATGAGTTGTTGTTAGAGCTCGCCAGTTCTAGTTATTTTGCTTCAACTTCGCACTTATATGGAGTATGTTCATTGATTTGTTTTATTATCATTTTTCATTACATATATAGTTTTCCAGAAACTTACCTTTCCTCTAACTAAAATTCAGGACGTTTTTGTTATAAAGTTATGTTTGTAGATTTTTGACAAAAAATGTCTCTAATTCTGGATATAATAAAATTATTTCTACTCAAATTTTTGAGCCTATTCAAAAGTTTTTGAAACAATCAAAGTTGTGATAAAAATGATTTTAAGAACCTCCACCTTTGTTTGATCTTTAGCTGTGAACTAAATATCTTAATTCTATGTTTCTTAACAAAAAATATTAAGTAGATTTTTAAATTTAAAAAATCGTATAATTTTACTTCTTATATCTCTAAGAATTATTACAAACGAATCAGTTTATGTATCGGTTAAAAGTTTAACTTTAAACTAATTTGTATATACCCAGGCTTAGTTTGGGATGTCGTTGATTATTTTAATTAGGACGGGATATTTTTGAAATTTCGGAAAATATCTTTATAAGTTAAAATATTATAACCTTCAAAATGTTGTTTATAAATACGTTCCATGCATTTATATGCGCATATGTTCTCTCTGTTTTGCATATTATGTCGTAAATTCAACGTGAATTTCTGAATTAATATTTTACGGTGCAATTGCTACATTCAAATAAACTTTAAAACTTTTTACTGATACAATGTATCCTTTTCGTAGTCAAACGGGACTGAGTTTTAGACCTCTACAGTAGTGCATACTAACGCCACTGGCTTCTTTCTAAACAATTAAATTTCATATTAGATCGTGTTATCAAGAATTTGAAATGAAAATTTATGTTGAATTATTATTCATTTTCATTGAATATGGTAATGTAAATTCTGTAGATGTGGAACACAATGCCTGTAGTTCTGTTGAATAAAATTTTCCTAAATCATTAGAAATTAAATTAACATAAATAATACATTTCCTAGTATTTAATAGCTTGAAATCTAATATTACTCCAACAATTACAGTGTACTTCGCAAAATCTATATTAGAATGCATAATCTAAAATTATTAATGCAATACTGATCGAGTTCATTTAAGAAATGATGTTTAATACTAAACACTGCGAAGAATTTATCTGAAATGTATTTAGACAAGAATTCGGAGAGTATAAAGTATAATATAATATACTTAAAAGTGTCAACATGTTTAAATTAATATGTGTTAAGAGGAAAATTACTGCAGTTTCAAAAGGAAGAGAAAATTAAAAAATTGCGATAGCATTGATCTAAACCCGGATTAAAAAATGAAAGCTTATTTCTTAGGGCATTTTTAACACTTTTCAAGATAGTTGAAAATTGTCTATGAATATTGTCTGTCTGTCTGCCGTCTGTCCGTGCTCTCACTCGCGTAAATATCCTTGGATTGACATGCAATTATACATGTTAATGAGGTTTACTATGGCATGTTCGATATTGAAAATGAAATATGTAGCGTTTATCGTTTATTTATAGGGACACTCAAAAGAGTTCCGTTACATTACGGTCTATGAGGAAATAACGTTTGCGGTGAATTTAAATTGATATATTTAAATGGATATATGTCACTGAGGTGCACTACAATATGCTTACTATATAATATAGTGTGCATAGCATTTATCGTTCATTTACAGGAACGCACAAAAGAATTCGGTTAGATACTGTCTAAGAACAATAATTGCTGGAAGTGCGTTGTAAGTTGTGGTACGTCTTTAAATTAAACTAATGCTTTGCCTATTACTTGGTGTGTATAAATTCGGTAGATGTCATACAAGACAGCGTAAAAGATCTGGAGAACATTTCCGTTTACTGACGGAAATTTTTGAAAGGGGTTTACAACTGTGTTATACGTTTCCTAACTGAACTAAATTTTAGCATACTGCGTATTCATATATACATATCTATAAATCATATAAAAGGCTGCACAAAAGAATTCGGATATTTTTCCGACTATTGATGGTAATTCCTGAAATTGTGTTTTCAAATGTGTTATGTGTTTTCTAAAATGTTTACTTAAGACATCATATTTCACTTTTTTAAACGGTGAAGTTTTGTTAAAGTATTCTGGACGTGTGGGAAAGTGTTTCATAATCTATGATTGCCGCATGATTTTTAGTACATGTTCTTTTTGTTTTGATAAAATTTTGTAGAACCGGACCTTAAATCCGGACTGGCCAGTGCCACGATCGTTCCCGATGTCAGATCCTCACCCAAAACATTAAAGGAACAGATGCAGTATATGCCCATGGCGACATTTTGCATATCGTGAAGCACTTTATATTGTAAATTACTGTGTTAGGCTTAGTGTAAATAAACAGACAAAAGCATAAATTACAAAAAATAATTGAAAATAACGATAAGAAACATTTAAAAAAATACTGCACATTATTAGCAGCATGTTAAGCAGATTCTCTTAAAACTGCAAAGCCTAATTTCCTATCCAAACTGTCCCAGCTCAATGAAAATTATTTTCCTTTCAGAATTTTTTAACGCTTTCCAATACTGTTTTAAAGCGTTTGTTGGTTTTATAGGACAGATATTGCCTGTTTCCCATCCATTCCCATTTATTTCTTTTATATTTCCATTTATAAGTTTATTTTCTACATTCAACATCTTCGTTTCGTAAGTTGTTTTTTCATTTGTTTTACTTGTTGAGCTTATATGCATCATGTTCCAGTCATTTTTTTTTGTTTCGTTTGCGCAGGTTGAGTTGAATAGGTGATGCAGCTCGTATTCATTTTCTTTGCGATCGCAACTTGCACCTTTCAAAAGTTTAATAATTTTTAAATTGCGTCTATTTAATTTTAAAAGTACTTTTTTAGATTTTTAGTGTTTTTTATGTTTAGCCATCACTTGACATTTACTCTTAAAATTAATTATGTATTAAAAAATGTTGTGTGTAGTTAATTAGTTTAGCTTTATTGGAAACTGTGTTACGAGCACACGTAGCGCCATCTATTGGCGTTTTCAGGAATTTAACATTAAAGAAACTTTAAGATCGTCCGGATTTTAAGATTCCGGATTTAAGGCGCTGTACTTACATTTTCGATTAACGAAAAAAATAGTGAAAACAGATAGTGATGAATTTTTTCTGTTGAAAGTGCTATATGTTGCATATAAAATTTGTATAACCTTATTCAAATGCTACTGTACTAGTCAGAGATTACTTTTCAACCATATAAATATACAAAAAAAATGAAAATCCATGTTCTTATTGTGGAAGCATTTTCACAAATTTTAATAGTATGTATATAAATAATTCAACAAAAATTTAAAAAAAATGCTTGTAAACTGTCTATTATTCTGAGTCATATTAAAAAAGGAGTAGTTTTTTCAATTTTACACAAACATTCTGAGAAACACAAAAAATAACTTCAGACATTAATTAATGAAGTTAATTCACCATTAAATACTGCACCGACAGAAAGTGATAAAAAATTCACGAACTTTTATGAGAAAATCGCTAAACAAACTAAAAAGCTATAAGTAATTTTTTTTCAATCTTTAAAAAGCGCTCAAATTTTTCTCCTCCTTCCATCCAACACAAATTTACCTTATAGATTGCGAGATTTGTGTTAACTGACATTCTTTGAATATCTTTTATCTTTTCCATTTCTGCAGATGATTGATTTTAATAACTCACATAAAGGATTTTTTTAAATGATTATATTCCTCACGAATCAATTTTTTTCAATGACAGTTATGGAAAAACATTTTCTCTTAAAATTAAAAAGTATTGAAATTTATGACTGGAAATCTTGTGGAAATATTTATAAATATAGTAAAACCGTAAGTAAACAAAACATGCAGAGACATGAAGACATTGTTCGAAATTATATGCAATGTTTTCTTTTCTATAACTACGAATTTTTGCAGTTTTAGGTCATATACTATTGTCAACACATTATGTTGCAGCACTACGAAATTTAAAGTTCCATGTATCACATTGAGTAAAAAGTTATCCGCCAAATTTTTTTTATTGTAAAATGATAAACATTGATGAAAAATGATAATGCAACCGAGCCAGCTGATTCCCCAGGTGCTGACCACTCTCCTTTATGGCTTGTATCGTTGTAGTACACACATTTTTCATCACAGGTCACAATTCTGTCCAGAATGTTCTCTTTCCTTTGATCTCTGAGCAGAGCCAAACAACAGGTTTTTCTCCTGCGCTTGTATTCAGCAGTCAATTCGTGAGGCACCCAGCGGTTGAACTTAAACGTTAGGTTTATGCGTTTTAGAGCGTTAACTATTGTTTTTTGTCAAACGTTAAGCTCTAACGCAATAGTTCGTGTACAAACATTCCTGTCTTGGTAATTATGGTCATGGTCAATGATTTGCTTTAACTGCTCACAATCAACTTCAATAGGGCGGCCGGAATGTGGTTCATCTTCACTGTCAAAATTTCCAGCTTTAAACTTCCGAAACCAAACTTTGACTGTATCATAAGAAACAGTATTGATTCCTAAACTTTCACACATATTTCTGTGGCATTCAGTCACACTGGGTTTATTATGGAACTCATAGTAAACAATCGTTCTGATCTGCTGACGTGATAGCTCCATTTTAAATACTTTTTTGAAGCACAGGATAATAATTTTTTAACTAACAAATTACACAGTCATGTAGTTCCTGTGCTCTGCTTTCGAATGCAAAAATTGGTTGGCTGAAAAGCTAACAACCGCACAAATGACAGCTGTTTGCGCGAAGGTATCTCTCCTTGGCGGAAAACTTTTTACTCAACGTAATACATACCGCAACCAGGACAACTTTGCCACACGAGACAACTTTGCCACTTTTTGAAAAATATGTTTTTTGGCACTCTGAGAAGTTCCAGATCTAATTAAAATAGGCGCTAGTGTTTTCATTTCACAAAGAAGACATTGTGTGACACTATTCTGGTATTTAGAGCACTCTGAGTGGCCTCTATTTGGACCACTGCTATTTTTAAATTAAAACCAGTATTACCAATATATATATATTATAAAATACCAAATACGGTGATTGTGGTATTTCGGAGCTAAATATGTCTAGAAAATAATTTAATTGTCAATTCAAGCCAATAAACAATGAGTATTTTTTTAAAATGAAAAACGCATACCTGAAAAAGTTTTGATACCTCAGATTTCGCCGTGTCGACACTTTTGCTCTTGGTGTTTTTAAATTAGACAGACCTCAGTGACATAGTGCTCGTGACTTTCTTCTCTCAATTAAAGGTACAAACTCTGCCTATTTTCGCCAGGCAGTGCTGCACTCATTTCTCAGAACGCATACTAGCGAGGTCATTGTGAAAACAACTTTTCTTCTGTTACGGGCCTGCTTCAAGACGCGGATGCTGTGGCAAAAGAGATCTGAGTAGAAGACAAACAAGATTGAATACGTGTATGTGTGCATCAAAAACAGTGCTGTAAAATTTTGTTTTGTAATATTTTCTTGGATAATTTCTGGCTTATTTTAAATCTGTTTGAATTATACATTCAATAAATGAACAAAAATATTTAGCAAAGCCTAATTTTATAAATATTAATAAAATGATTACATAAACAGACTCATAAAAATTCTAACTTTTTCTAAATATTAAAAAAAATCTATTTAGATTTTATAATGTATGAATAATTTAAAATACACATTCTGTTACTAGGTATTACAACTAAGAAAGCACCATCTTTCAATCACTCTTATCTGGCAAAACATAGTTTTGTAATTACTAATTATAATGTGCATTTTTTATTTCTATGTATGTTTAAAAAAAAATAAAAGATAAGAAAAAATGTCACCATTTCGAAATTCCATTCTCATTTATTTCATTTTGAATATAAATGTAATATTTACTTAGAAACAAAGAATAACGTTTAAGGGCATAGGAAAATGAGAGGCCTATGAGGCTCCAGCTGTCCCCATTTAAATAAAGACAATTTTTTAAGTCACACAAGCTGTAAAAAATCTATTATTTTCTGTCTTAAATGTTTGACTATTCATCTCTGACAAAGCAACTCTGTAAGGGAGAGTGGGGGGAAAATGGGACACGTTTTACAAAAATCAGAAAATCAACTTTGTTTGACACAAAAACAAAAATTACAATTTATAGAATACAAGATAAATGACTACCATACACATACTGAGATCCACAAACAACCAAAAAATCGTAATGTGCAAAAACAGTTTTAAAATTAAAGAAATTGTAAGTTTCATAATATGTCCTATATGTACCATTAGAGGGAGCTGTGGGACAGGTGTAAAAAAGATTATAAGACACAAATAATCTAGTGTAGACTACACATATAATCTAAAAAAGATTGTAGATTGATAAATCCATTTGAAAGTCCACAGAAAAAAACTCATGAGAAGATTCAGGAGGATTAATCACAGATGACATCAAAAAATCATCCTTCACTATTAAAGTGGGAAATTCCATTATAAAGAAGATACTATAGATTGCTCTAATTGCATGTGAAATTGCATATTAGCAACAATTTACATTCCTCTTATTAAATAGAAAGAATGAGACAAGTCCCATTTCTCCAACTACATTCTTTTATGTTAAACTACTTATATAAAAAAAACTATACTGCTTTTAGACTTAGTTTAAATCATGGATAATATACAGTATAATGTTACATAAATAGAGAAACTATTACATCTACACATCAACAAAAATATAATAAATTACACAAAATTTACTTTTACTTTTCACATAAGGGCTTCAAGATGAAAAATAAAAGTCTGCACCGACCTCTGATACATATAAATATTTATTTAAATTAAGACTATATTTTAATAATTGAAAACACCAGAAGTTTAACAAACCTTTAAAAAAGCGTTTGAAATTCTTTTTCCAAAAGAAATGCATAAGAACTCAATATTATTAATTAATGTTTTAAATGTTTTCTATTTATGTAAACTGTAATTCTAGATACAAAACATGACAAAAAAAAAAAAAAAAAAAAAAAGATTTCGTATTATCTTTTTTTTAATGTTTTCGATTTACGTACACTGTATTAAAAACACTAATTCTAGGCACAAAATATGACAAAAAAAGGATTTCGTATTATTACTCTTTTATCCATTAGATGTGACTCTAATTGTATTTACTACATTCTAGTTCAAAATAAAAGCATACAATTCCCGTCACACACAATACATCACACAATTCACGTGTGAACGGTAGGAACAGTATTTTGCATTTTAAATAATGAGATAAAAAATGATACTTACTGGCTTATGATTATCCTTTATCAAACGAAAAAGGATCTTTGATAAATTAATGATAAATCCTTGAAAAAAGTTCCATTATTTAAAAATATTTATTCCATAATATGTTCAGGTGGATATTATTTGAAATACACAAAGAATAATAAATGGCGCACAACGAAACGATACGAGTCAGATATGCTCTGTGACGTCACGTCACGTGTTTGCGTGTTTAAAGCAGGCCAGTAAGAGAAGAAACAAGAACGAAAAATCATGCGTCAAGCATAGATTATGTAGCACTTTCCAACGCTTCCAAAATAATTTTACAAAACATACCGTTTAATAAGCTAAAAGATAACATCTAAGTAAACAATTTGGAAAACGCATAACATATTTAAAAACATAATGTCAGGAATTTCCAACAGATACAATATTCGGAAAAATATCCGAATACTTTTATTCAGCCCTGTATATGATCTATAGATTTGTATATGCTAGGATGCTAAATTTTAGTTTAGTTAGGAAACGCGTAGCACAGTTTAAAATTATCTTTCTGGAGTTTCTGTCAATAAACGGAAATGTGTTCGCGAACTTTTGTGCTGCCCTGTATAGGATCTACAGAATTTATACACACCACGTAATAAGACAAAAAGCGAGTTAAAATTAAAATCGCGTTTAGTAACTTAAAACGCACTTCGAGGAATTAGTGTTAACAGACAGTAGAGAATTCTTTTGTGTGTCCCTGTAAATGAACGATGACTGCTATACACACACTATTCTGTAGTAAGCCTCTTGTAATGCACCTTAGATATATATATATAAATTTCAATGCGTTTAAAATAGTGAAACATTATTTAAATAAACCGCAGACGATTTTTCTCCATAGACGTCATGTAACGGAATTCTTTTGACTGTCCCTGTAAAGTAACTATAAGTGCTATGCACACCCTATTCCATATTAAGCTTCTTCTAATGCACCTTAGTGATATATATAAATTTCAATGCGCTTAAAATAGTGAAACATTATTTAAATAAACCGCAAATGATTTTTCCCCATAGACCACAATGTAATGGAATTCTTTTGAGTGTCCCTGTAATAAAACTATAAGTGCTACACACTTCCGTTGAAATAGGGAACATGCTATAGATAACGACAATAACATATAAAAATTGCAGAGCAATCCGAGCATATTTACGGGAGTTAGAGCACGGACAGACGGCCAGACGGCAGACGGCCAGACGGCAGACGGCAGACGGCAGACGGTCAGACGGCAGACGGCAGACGGCCAGACGGCAGACGGCAGACGGCCATACGGCCAGACAAACCGAAGTCATAAGCACTTTTCAACTAGGTTGGAAAGTGCTAAAAACTTGTTTTCACGATGGTCTCGATACTAGCCGGTATTTGTACCTTCTCCTCTACCCATTGATGTTCATCAAACTTTATCTTCTCCATGACCAATGCTATATTTCTTTCATTTTGATTAAGTAAAGAAACAGGTATTGGGCCATATTTGTTACCATTGTACCAAAGTACACATTTCAAACTCTACTTAGAGCTGTCAATAAGGGGGCGTCAATAATCTGGAAAATATTCTGGCGTATTTAGGAAAAATATTCCATTTTTGTCAGGAGTTCTCTAATGTATTGACAGTATACAAGATTGTTTTCCTGATAGCAAAATGTTAGATAATATTTTTCTCTCGCACGGTGGAATGTAATTTTTGTTCCACTTCCAAGTATATTCTTGTCATTCAGCCTAAAAGCAAGTAGTTCCGTCTTCTTTAGAAAGGCTGAGACCTCTGATTATTTCGCTTAACACATTTTGATTAAAACGTTGAGGGTTGAAGAAGTTCTGGCCTTGAAATCAGGATAACCACTGTCGCTACTCTGATCTGTATAACAAGGTTGAATTCAATTTGGGAGAGTTTGATAGCTGATGAAACGTAGGAATTGGTACTATATCCGCGTGAGGAATAGGGCATCTTGCAGAGGGTAAATCATGATACATACCCTGTCTGGAATTCTTTCGATTTCGGCCAGTAATATTCACAATAAAGAAATGGCGGTCATCAACGTGGTTTGTGGTTCCTTCCAAACTGTCGGCACTGTGAATTTCAGACTCCTCCTTTTCCCATTACGCCTACTGTCGTAAGTGTTCCATAGAAGTTTTACACACAACGTACCTATTTTTCGTCTTGATCCAAGACATACACCAAAGTACCGAATATGATCTGAAGTCCAAAATACTTTTAACAACGTCGGATGTAGATTTTCTACATTTTTTAGGGTTTACTGTCAATATATGTAAAAAATATATGAAATGAAGGTAGCGGACAACAAATGGCAATGAAAGTTTTGGTGTTTTCTTGAAAAGCCTTTCACGGCTTCCATGAAGATATTTGACCTTTGTCACTGATATCTGAGACAATAACACAGCCAGTAAGCGCGTGAAATCTATGTAGGACAATGGTTCTTCTCTCATTTTTTCTGGTATATTATGAAGAGGCAAATATCTTTAGTTTCTGCGAGATACGTACAGAATGCAGAGATCTTTCAGCTACAAGGTTTTTATGCTATAAAATAGAGATACTGTTAATACGGCAGAACCAGTATCCTATGAAAAAAGAAAGTCGCTTTTAATACCATGGCAGATCATATCGCGCACATGCATGATTAGCCGACCATCTATTTCTTCCATGTTTTCACATAAAGTGGCATCTAATGATGTATCTTTCTTTTAGATGAAGGAATTAGTGCATCGACGTTTGTGACAACACAAACTTGAATGGAATTTTGAAAAGAATAATTCGACCGAAGAATAAAACTGTTTGTTTTTATTTTTGTCATTTCGAAGAAAGTCAGACCACTGCGAAAATCAGTTCTGCGGTAGTTTTTTTTTTCTGGAATTACCTGTCGGCAAGTGCCAGATCATCTCTATTGTCAAACTGTTTAAGCTGTTAGTAGTATACCTGTCCCAAACCAAACAATAAATTGGCAGAGAAGCTTGCAACATTTCGGAGCAAAGCATCCAGAACTAGTTATCGCAAAATTATCGTTACTTCTTATATAACATTTGATGACACAGATATTCAAATATTATGTAATTGATCAATAGTTGACTTGTCTCATGTTCATAAACCGATAAACCAATATGGAGTGTTCACGGTGGTTGGTGATTTTTACTGTTGACTACTATGATGCCTTTATGAATTTTCCCATGATAATTGAACGTCATCTGTTCATTGATTGTCAAGGCAGGTTAGGTTGTACTACATTGTTCTTGTACAGACAATCTATAAATTACGATATTAACAATGGTTAGCAGAGCAGGTATTATGGACTTTTCTTGACAATTTTTCGGAAAATTTCCAGAAAATGAAATGAATTGTGCTGAAATTTCTTTTTTAGACATCTTAAGAATCTCATGCTGGCGTCTTATGCTTCATTAAGAATCGCATTCTTGAGAGTCTCCGTCATAGTTTCCTTCTTCTGCATGGCTAAGGCGGTTTGATTTATCTTGAACAAGTTGGTATCTATTTTCAGATTTTATAGAAATAAGCTGAGGAAAATGGGCTTCACATATCAGAATATTGAGCCTGTCATATTAAATTGGACTTGACCATTTAACAGTTTTGCCCGAACGCCGCTCTTCCAAGAAGAGTTTGCTTGTTTCGTTATTAAAACCTTTCGATACCACTAATTTTTAACTGTAATTGGCAGACATTTTTCGATTATATAAGGCAAATATTTTACTACGGAAAAATTGGTTTCTTGTACCTATTTTTAGTTTATTGTGTCAAAAAAAAAATGTTAAGGGGTTAAATCTGAAATTTAAAAAATGAATTTAACTTTATCTGTGTTAAGTTTTTCTTGTATGCATTTTGGAATATGGCCACCAAATTGAATTCTAAGAGAAATTTTGAATGCTTCCCCTTCCTAAATTGTTATATTAGGTTCTAACTACATTCGTGCAAAGCGGAATTTTGTGTTAAAAAATTACAGTGTATATTCACGTACCGCATCCACTACTGGTAAGGATAAAAACTATGTTGAAACGTGGAGGATAAAATTCTGTTTTAACATTTGTGGTGCCTCATTAAATGGAAGCTACACTCACGTATTGTTAGAAACCTTCGGCACTTGATCCGGCGAGTCAGTAACATAGTGTAATACTAACATTATTAAATTTATTCTTAGAAACCTGAAATATTTATATTAAAAAATAATCTGTATTTTCGATTTGATGAACTGACACCATGTATTGGTAAAGTAACAAACTATGATAAAGTCTATTTTACGCTTTTGAGTATGACAGGCAAAATGTAAATAATATTAAAACTAATACACATATCGAAATAAGCAGTATGTGGTTTAAAATAGAACATATGATTTAATGTCATACAACATTAATTTTGCACGTCGACATAGATTATCATCAAACTGGCGTGGTAAAATATTAAAAATCCAAAAAAAAATAATGCAAAATTTTTATGTCTGATATGTCTATAACAAAAGTTTTCGTGCAAAATTATTATTTTAGCACAATGATTTGTTAAACCAGTTTTCCCATTTTCTGCAAATCTTTTGATCTGAAATTTCTCCACATTTTTTCTTGCAATATTTCTTGGGTGATCCAGGAACTCAATTCTCATTTAAAGTAACTGCCGAACCAGCTTAAAAAGTTTATAACATTATCTTTATTTTCTATAAAACGAATAACAGTGATAAAAACCAGCAAAAAATAAATAGTATTAATAAACTTTAGTAACCTATTCTAAATTAGATGGGATTCAAAATTACTGCGTAAATAAAGAAAATTCTGATGACACTTTTGAAAATATTTTTAAAGTTAACTTCAAAAAGTTATTTTCTTGCGATTTCTTTTATTGTGTTACAGACGATTTCTTCGACGAAAAAAGTTGACTTTTCAGCAATTGAAAGAAAGTTTGGGGTAAAAAAATTATTAAAGAAGTTACAGTCCAAAGGAATTATATTAATGAAACACATAAATAACAGACGTTGTTTTGTTTATCATACTGAATTAAATCCAGCAGTACACTGTAATGTAATTTTTTTGCAATGGAAAAAATTAGAGAAAGTAAAGAAAACACAATTTATTTCTGTTTTAGATTAAAATATCCAATTAGTAGAATGTTTAGTTTTGACAGATGAATGTTAAATGTAAGGTAAAGACAGGAGAGATGGCGCGGTTGGAGAGATTGCGCACATAGAGGTTCGGGGGGAAGGAGTAGAGTGAGCGCGCAGCGACTCCAGGTAGTTGTACAACAACAGTAGTGGAGTGTCTACTTGAAAGTGCACGTTGATTGCTTTGAGCGTCTAAGATAAAGTATTGTTATTTTGTTTTGTTTTCCCAAAGTAAGTGCTTGAATTTTCATAGATATTCATCAGAATTTCAATACAATGTCAATAGTACAAAATATTTTTAACTTAAATGATGTCTCATTCATAAGCTACTAATCTAGACTAACAATGTGAACATCAACGGTTCGTTTTAGAAGAGGTCATGTTTAAATAAAAGGCCGCGCAATCTCTCCTACCGAAATTGGAGAGTTTGCGCATCTGCTACTTAGGAGAGATGGCGCAGTGTTCCCATTAGTTTCCATGCTGGGAGAGATTACGCATTGGTAAATTGGGAGAGATTACGCATTGGTACTTGTTGGTAAATTTGCATAAAAAATGAAAAATGAAAATGGACTAATTTTAAGTTAAACGTGTTATTAAGTAACATAATTTTATCTTGTAAGCTTATCTGGACTTACTTTTTCTGATTCTTTAATTTTTTTTCCTTTAATTAAAATTTTTTAATCGTTTTTAAAATTATTTCCTTTTTCTGATTCTTTAATCATTAGGTTGAAATATTCACTCCTAATACAATAATATTTGTTCACAAAAACCTTACAGCAATGTCATTTAAGTGTAATTATCATTGTTAACAATTTAATTGTAGTTATTATTAGTAACAATCTCTCCTACCCATGTGTGCAATCACACCAACCCTGTAAGGACAGATTGCGCAAAATAACTTTTTTGGTTTTATTACAACTGTTCTATTAAATTGCAACATAACAACAAAATAGCAATGGAAATGCATGAAAAACAAATGAAGTAAAAATTATTCATGAATAGTTTAGTAAAAAATTAATATTTAGATTTTTTATTGCCATTCTTTTGAATTGTGCGCAGACTATCCTAGCTTTATCTTATATATATATATTTTAATTATGTGTTAATATCTAAATTAAAATTAGTATTACTTCTAAGAGTATTCAAAGTGCTTGCTCTTATCGTTGTCCTATACATAATTCCTAAATCGCTAGAATTAGAGGTATATAGTTCAGATTGCAAAATTATTCCAAAGGTTGTTCTTCATCATGCCAAGAGCACTTACGATAAAATAGCTTTGTTTAAGTTATGAAATTTTTTATATGGTTTTTGAGTTCTATAAGTTATATTTAGAAACACTTTCTCCATACTGTAACAAGTAAAAGAGTAACGTTTTATTTTTGTACGACCAAAACTTACCTAGTTATGATAGGTTGAATTTTATGAATTTTCAGCTTTTTCCGGTATTAGAATCGCGTTCATCGATTTTTACAGACAAAACTAAATACCATTATTGATCGATTTGCTTTACATGAGTCCCTATAGATTCTAACAAGACCGCATAAATTATCGTTATATACAGATTTATTGATTCACACAAGTTTTACTGTAATAATAAAATCCTGAAAAATGGTTAGTGTACGCAAGTATCATATACTCTAATGCAATAATTATTTGAACTTTAATGAAATCAAAATCAAACATGATATTTCTTGAATAGTTCTTGAAGGAGTTGGTAGCAAACATTTTATCCCAAATGAAACACTTTTCAACATCTTACATAATTTAAATTTCTTAAATAACTTCAAGGCACGGAAATAACTTTTGAACAAAGCAACTTTTTAAGAGTTAGATAAATCACATACTAAAGCATGATTTGTCACATTAATTTTTATAATAAATCCTATTTAAAAGTATTAAATTTGATCTGTCATTTAACTTTAAGGCATAAGTTTGATTAATACATAAAATTGGAAACTTTCGATTGTATTGAAATAAAAATGAAAATCTGCAAGTTGGATTGACGAAACGGATGTTTGAATGACTTAAAGAGTTTTATTTAACTTATTAAACACAATTTAAAGTCTTTATCGTTTTGTATTAAAGGATGTTTCATTGTGTTAAAAATAACTATACTAATAGGTTTATTTAAAAGAATTTACAATAGAATATAACTTTGCTTTTAATCTTCCAAAAGTATAACAAGCTCCTATTTTTTAAAACCTCTCCAAAATAGAAAGTCGACTCATAATATTTTAAAATTTTAGTTTTTCTTATTAACATCATCAAAATACACTAGTTGACAGTTGCATATTTTTGGCATAATCGCCAAGGTAAAGATGAATATGACACTGCTATTTTATATGTCGTAGCATTGACATTATGCAAGCAGAGGTGTCCTGGTGCCATATATACTCTATACCAGCGTTTCTTAAATTTTGTGATCTCGCGGACCCCCTTTTCATGTGATATGCATTTCGGGGACCCCCAACAATAGTTTTGTTAATATATGATGATAAATTATTTTAACGTATACGCCTTATTTATTTAACCATTACACATTCTCTATATTTTGTTAACGGTGTTAAAAAATCACTTACAGTAGAACTCCAATTATCCGAACTCCGACTATCCGAATCGCTGATTATCGGAATCGCTTTCAGAATTTCAGAAAAAAAATAAGACGGAAACGTACTGCAATTCTCAAAATAATGATTCTGTCTACGCGCGCTATTGTCCATCCTTCCGCGAATCTAGTGTAGGCGCACCGTACTAGATATATTTCAACAATGAAATATTTGACCAATATCCACTGCAATAGAGTGACTGGATTTACTGCGCGCCATACAGTAAGATATAATTGATCAAAAATATTTTCTACAAAACTTAACAAAACTAACCTTGATTAAATTATCTACTTGGATTATAATCAAGCTACGTTTTTTACACCGTTTATTCACCCAAAGTTTAATTATTTAGAGTTTCAATGAGCTTGTAAATGAATATTAGTTAATTATTCTTTTATTTAGGGTTGTTCATTTAGATTCAGAAAATAACATTCATTTTGATTAAAAGAATCCTTCGTGTTAAAACTTTTAGAATGATTTGATTCATTTAACTCGCATTTGCGTGTACGATGTTGTATTACTTATACTATTCAGTATGAATAGACGATGTACAGAAAAATCCTTTCTCACCACTTAACTTTTGAAAACCAACAGCTTTTACATAAAAATGGTGTGTACGTATTGTAAAGTAGCCAAGTGTCAATCAATGTCATTGTTTACAGTACATCTTACGGTTAAAGGTAAGAGTAACTGTATCCTTCTCTAAAACTGGACAACACACCGGTAAATAGTCAATTACAAAGTTGCAGAGAAACATTAATTTAGAACGAAAAGCACTTTGCGCGCGTGAAAAAAGCGATAATGTCACCTTCACTAAAACAAAACCATAACCAGAACGCCTTTAGATTTCTGTGAATTAAGTACCACATTTTGAACTAAAATTATTAATTCAAGATTATTTTGGGCTTTAAATTAAAATTTCAGGCATATATATTTTAATGACTAAAATAAGTCTTCAAAACTACGTATAAGAAATTTTTGCGAAATTTTTCTTTCACAAAATCAAATTGTTGAAGTATTTATTACAGGGGTCTTCAACCTGCCGCTATTTTAGTATCGAATTTTTTTCTTATTTAATGACAGAAACTTTCGATTAAAAAAGGTGAAGATTGTCTTTTGGAATTAGTTAACTACTTTCAGGCAAAAAGTTGAAATACATCTCATTCATTATTAATGTAAATTAAAATGGGAACTTTAGGACAAAATATTATGACATCGATGTTAGGCTCTTTATATAAATCGATATCTTTTTTTTTTTTTTTTTTACATGGGATATACCAATACTTCTTAGAAATTAATATTTTATGCTTGAAAATCATCTTTAACGATTTTCCACGTATATTTGAAAATTAATCTAACGGAATGGGTTTTATTTTTTTAGAAATAAATAAATATAACTTACGGGAACATAGTAATTTCGCTCCATCTAGAAATTTATTTTTAAAAAATAACTTGAAACTTTGGGAAGATTTTAAAGCAAATCGCATGGAAATCGGACAAGAATTACGTCAGTGGCAATAAAACAGATATTAACCGTGATAAATAACAACCAAATTTAATTTTCTCAGTTTTTTAATTCTATAATTAATCACAAGATTAATAAAACAGTTATGAACACAGAATGATAAAATTTTACAATTATTTTGTACATATGGATCATTATGCTGTGAACCTCCAATTTATTGATGTGATAAAAAAAAATTATTTAATAGCATTCTTAATTATAAAAATTTTAATAATTTCAATTTTTTAATTGAAACAAAATTGAAACATGAGAGAGACTTAAAATTTGAGATAAACAGTATTAAGGCGATATTTATTTTTAATTTCATGTATTTGTATAGGTTCTAGTGTAATTCTTTAAAGAGATATATTTTGGACAACAGGATGTGAGTAATTTTTTTTAATTTATATATATATATGCGTATATAAAAAATATTTTGTTTTTTAAAAATTATAATTAGTTACGTGTAGTAGTAAGTAGATTTAATCTTTGGATTAGATTTAGAAGTAGATTTCATCTTTGAAACGTTCTACTATTTTGTACAAGTTGTAATAATTATATTTTAATATAAACAAAAATGTTTGTTTATGATAAATTGAAAAAGTATATCAAAATGTAAAATTTTTGGTTTTGAAAGGTATTTAATTAAAATGTCCCCTTAATTTTTAAAAAAAAAACTCTTTTTATTGGCTTAGACGTCCAATATGGCTAAGAATTTTAAGTAATGTGAAAATATCCTTCATGTAGTCTGAAATGTATTCCATCGTAATTTTTTATTACATAATATTTGACTAAACATAATTAGCGAAATCAGAAATTAGGAAAAAGGACCATCCTTTACTGCACCCCATTGTCTCAATCGGCGTTTTTACTAGCTACTTTGTCAAAGACACTTACGCGAACTTTATGTTTTATCTTTATTTGTTTGTGAATTTTTGTAATAAGTGGATTATTGACTTTTCATGAATGTTTTAATGTAGTGATATTGTTTGTATAATGAATTTTTTTTATTAACATTGAACAAGTGAGTTTACATAAGTAAAGTGTTTCCTAAAGGTGATGTTTGGAGATATTTTTCCAAAAACAACAAAATTCATGTTAAAGAGCATTTTAAACCGAAAAATATGAATACTAAAAATTCTGATAAGTATCACAAGAAACTCTTCAGTCCTCAGCATGAAAAAGATCAGACCATAAAATCGGTTTAATGACTTCATGTGGAAAAGTCTCAAACCTCTTCTGCAAATATGGATTCTGAGATACCGTAGCATTTAACTAATACCTGTAGCTAGAAATCACAGAGGAATACTTTCTAAAATCTGAGAAGACCTAAAGCATATTTACCCAAACTTTCATGCTTTAGCAAGACAATAGATGTTGTTGGGACTTCTGTGTCAGCTGAGTCTTTTTCTAATGTTGAAAATATAATTACGGAAAAAAGAAATAATCAGAGTGGCAACTATCATCGAATGTACTATTATAAAATGAATTGTCTCAAAAATACTGGAAATAATTTTATGGACTGTATTTAAAAAAAAAATATTTAACATAAACAGAAAAATCATTCCGTGTGTTTAAAACATTAAAAGACAGTGAAAATATTCTGATATATCGATATATCCTGTCAGATATTCTTCAGATATCGATGTATTTAAAACGATATATCGATATTTTTAAAATTTTTTGCTAACACTGTATGTAGCAAGTGTAATTGGAATAAAGAATATTTTATGACAAAGAAAAGGTATTTTAGTTTCAGATAGTCGTTTGTTAGTTTCAGACATTTTCTGGCGAGATTTGTGTAATTTAGTTTACAATTTTTTTTTAAATCTTTAAGCGTTATCGGCGAACCTTTACTATCCGATCATGTTCATGATTTAACATGTATTTGAATAAAAATCCATGTTAAATCCACTGTTAAACGCTTTAAGTTACATGCAATGTACATGTTTTTTGAAATAATGAATTTTCTTTTGAGAGTGAAATGTACATTTGAAAATACAATTTCAGTAAAAAGTAATTTGTGCGTACCTAATGTATTCTTAAGTGCCTTCAATCTTCAAGAAAATATTTTAGTATAACTTAGCGAAACTTCGCAGTCTTTTTTATTGGATGAAATGAAAATCCAATTTGGGTTTGAAATCTTTTACTTTACTAAGAACAGGTGAATTTTCGATAAAGCATTAGAGGCAATATTATTTCGACATTTTCCTCAATTTTATGAATAATTTCATATGTCACTCTTTCTTTCCACAGATGTGCAACTTCAGATTTTGTATTTTTTTTTTTTTTTTGCATTTATTTTTCATACTAAAGGAGCATTTGTCTTTATCAATAATTTCCATGTTCAGTACACATGAAATATAAATATATTTTGAAAGAAATTTAAGATATAATTATTTCCGTAACAGAGCTAATTTTTATCCCATAAAGAGCTTTCAACTGAAAATAAATAAATTAACAAATCTTGGCGTTTATACTTAGAGTGAGTGTTTGCCGTAAATACTTTCACCACAAAAGCTACCAAAGTGTTTATTAGAAACATTTTTTACTGTTACTTTCTTTCGTTTGACATTTAAACCCTGTTTTATATTGGAAATTTCTAAGTAATTTCAGAAAACAATACTGATTGAAGCAAACCGATGACATTTCTACTAATTATTGTGATGTTTTTGAAAACAAATCTAGGCAGTTTTATTATTTCCATCATATAATGAAATGCAGTGTATGTTTTCATTCGTTATCATAAAGATTTCTTTGTCGAGCATCCAAATATTCCCATTATTTCTTTCAAAATCAGCTACACTGAATTAAATATCATCCCAGCGATAAAAATGATTCAAAGGAGTGAGAGCAAGAAACTGGTCACAGCTACCGTTTCATCTTGGTCTAATGCCACTATAAATTTGACCTGATTTAAATGCTTAAATGTATTACGTTAGACTTCATAAATAAATATTTTTTTTCTCACAAATACATTTGTTTATTACTTTGCTCGTTTCAGGAAAGAAAGATTTCAGTTACTCAGAATAACTTCTGCTCGCTGTAAAACTTTGTAAGAAAAACAACTACAATTAAATCTTATCATTAACTTATTGTTCTCATCTTTGAAACTTATCATCGGAAAAAATCACATGTACAAAATAAAGTTTGGATGCTACTAAAGACATTTTCAAGTTTTATTGCTTAAAAAAATGTTTTAAAACTAAACTTCAAAGGCAATAGGGAATCTTTTTTTTTTTTCAATAGAAACTTTGAATAGAAATTTTATCTTCGTTTTCAGATTTCCTCTTTAAAAACCCTCCTTTTAGTACCTAATATTATCTAAAAGATTATTATAAACAGGGATTGCAGCATATAGGAAAAATTCTGTTGTTTCTACCAGTATCCCTAATCAATAATCTTTATGATAAATTTCGGTAACATATGCAATAGAAATATATCATGAAGATAATATTTTCAAAGTAGTGGTAGGAAGAATGACATTTTTTGCAAGACGTTGTGAGGCCTTATTATAACCTTATCTAAAAGACAATCCAATTTTGATTTGGGGAATACTGTAATAGAAAATATAAAAATAGAAAATAATTAATAATTATATAGATATCAGTCTGCACGAAGAAATATATTAACACTAAACAATTTGACAGTCATGTATTAAAAACATAAAATCTATCACTTTGCTTCGATTCGGACTTAAACATTTGTTATCAAGAAAGAGATTGCATTTAAAATACCATTGAATTAAAAAAGTAATGTTTAAAAAACAATTCATGAAAACTATATCATTTTTTTATAATTATTGTAATCTTTGAAAAGAGTAAACTATTTTATTAGTGGTATTTTCTATATAAACGCATATTTAAATGATTGCATTATTTGTTTTTCATTCTTATATCGAAAAACTATCCGTTAAATCCAATAAAATTAAAAGTCTTTATTTCTTTTATCCAAATACACTTTATTGATTTTACTATCATTTAAAATTTGTCTAAATTTCTGCTAATCGGATACATCCTACATTTTAATCAGTTTTGCATCCATCATGATTTTAATATGTTTAAAAGCTGAAAAACATTTCACTAGACTTCACAAAGTATCTTTACTAAATAAATAATGTCATTTTATTTTTGATCCATTCTATGCAAGCAAGAGTAGAACTGATCAAAATGTAGTTTCTCAAATCACACAAAAAAAATTCTATGAAAAAATAAATTTGCTTGAAATATTCAATCTTGCCCCAGCAGCAAACCAATGTTGGTTATACTGGTTGCATTCAGATCTAAGATTGTGCCAATATTTCATTCATCAGAGATACTTCTAATAAAATGTCATTATTGGTTAAATATTTGCTGTGCATTAGAAATATTTCAATGAAATACTGCTATTGTAGAATTTATCGCTTATATGTGAAATGAAACGTAGATATTGCAGAAGTATTGGCTTTACAATAGAAATATTGGAAATAAAGTGACTAAATATTTCATGCAGCCAAGATATAGGCAATACAAACTGTAGTGGTCTCATATAATTTTGTTACTTGGTAACCCTAGTAACGAAAAAAAAACCTAATGATAATCCTTTTTATATATTATGCTTTCAGAAAATGTTGATATAATAATTCATTTGTCATCTATTAATGAAATCACATAAGCAATATGACAGATTAATAATTTTGTCATATTCAATTCTAGAATTTTTTTTTATGTAACATCAATGCTTTACCAAACTTATATTTTGCTTACGTTTGATACTGAAACTTTGCTTTGTGTTCTGGGCATATTGAGTAACTAGCTAAGATGTTTAGATTATGAATTCTATATACAGGCCACTCTCACAACCATTTATTCTTGAAGTACCAGTTATAATAATGAAAATGACATAGAATTTGAACATTTGATATTTAAAATAATAAGAATAATGCAATAATTTTACGCCCAGCAAGTAGAAAATGTAAGATTCATTAGAAATAAATAGGAATATGATAACATTACATGTATGCTGCTGCAACATGATAATGTTAATTTTTTTTACATACTTCTTATAAAAGTATTTATGAATGTTTTCGCATTGCAATAACGAAATAATATTTTCAACAATAGAGACTTTTATGCAAACAACTTTTAAAAACAGGAAAAGCAGCTTTTATTTTTTATAAACTTCCACCAAGATATGTTTTATAAGCAGGTAATCAATTTAAACTCCACATTATAATACAGAACTGTGTATTGACAGGCAATCTATCAAAAATATTCCCTTTTTTGCTCTGTATTGCGACATTTTAAGGTATAAAATAAAGTTATTCGATGGCATACACATTTTCCGTTGAAAATGCAGACATGGTAAATGATTGCAAATAAAATAATAGTTTTAGATTTTTATCGATTTACTGCATTTTTAAAATTCAATAAAGCCAAGAAATTAAGAAAAACAATTTGATCTAAGAAAAAATGAATTTAAACAAAAGCATGGATATCAGTTTAATAAGAAATTCTATTTGTGATGTAAAGTGAGAATTTTGTATGTAGTAAACTCATTATTTAAACACCAACTTGCATTTATCGGTAATTCACATATATATTTTCAAAGGCATATATATTTTCAACTACATTTTCACAAAGTATTTATTTATTATTATGCTTTTCATGCGCATTAGTATGTTTTCAATCACCTTATAAATAGTATTACGAAATTAATTTGTTTATATTTAATTACTGTATAAAAAGGCTAATAAGCAGGGGCACGCCGACCCATTGTGTAATGTGTGCGACGCACACATGAGCCAGGCCAGTAAAGGCACCAAAGATTTTAGTTGCGGATAAATATTTGAAAAAAATATTATTCTTCAATTTAATTACACTAAATTGTATTACATTGTTTTCATATTTTAATTATCTGTTATATATTTATTTGAAAGAAATTACTTATAATCACTTAAGAGGCTAATTCACTGACCCTCCCAGATAGAGCAGTTAATGTTATTTCAATGGGAGAAATATAGAAGTGTCATCTTTTCACATTTTGCTCGAATTTAGTAATTTTTGTAGCTTTCAAAACCTGTACATTTAAATTATGCACGCTCCTTTCAAATTTTATTTCACTTTTTAAATTTTAATTTGATATAAGTGCGTTATTTTAGGATTATTAAAGATTCGTGTTTAGTTTCTTATCGCGAAAAAGCTGTTTGATAATTTAAAAAGGTGGTACAGATACAATCGTAGCCAGATTATTTAGCTTTCCAAAAATGCTTTTTATTTTGACTTTAAAAAAATTTAAATCTATGCTACAATTATAAAAAAAATGGTACTGTATTCTTTAAAACAGCCGAAAATGGTAAAATACCCGCCCCTACAAGGTTCCGCCTTTTTTTCCGGGGGACACTCAACGGGGAATACAAACGGAGGTCGGGATGGTAAGAAAAGTAAGATAAGAAAGACCCCTTACAGTTCTGTTAATATTGCCTTTGGCTAGTTGTAAACAATTCATAATAAAAGCAGTACATTTCATTTCGAGAGACAATATGTTTTAGAAATTCCTTCCTGAAATTATGTAGAATGCTAAATTCAGAAAATGTGTTTTACTAGTCATTTAATCATAAAGCAAGAGATTGTTAGATAGGATGATAAATTTAGGATTGAAAAAAGAGTTTTAATTATCTTATTATAATAATAATAATTATTATTTTCTTTTTTCGGTGAAGTCTAATATTTTTGAAAGACATATTCTGGAATTTACATTTATCCAACTTCCAACTACTCTCGGCAAGGGAAAAAAAAGGCTAGTGTTATTAAAAATGAATATATATACGGGGAATAATTATATTTTTATTTTTATTCTCTCTAATACCATTTTATATCATTTGTGATCATTCTTACTGAATTAACGTTAATGCTTCTTAAGTTAAAAAGAAAAAGAAAAAGAAAAAAGGGTAGTGTTATTAAAACTGAATAGATATACGGGGAATAAGTACATTCTTAGGTTTTACTGTATTTATTGTTTTTCTTTTTTGGGGGGAGGGAGGGGTGTTAAGTATAATGTGGTGCCAACTAAAGTTTTCTGCACAAAGGCGCTGAACACTTCTGTAGGAAATGATAATATTAACTTCTGTCTCCTCGTGAAACAATGAGATCACAATAGCAAATGAATAAAAGGTGAGTTCCAATGATGATTTAAGACAGTTTAATTATAACACATAATTAACATTTTGTTACACACATATATATTCTTTATCACTTGGCATTTATGCCGGATCGAAGTACATTGCTTCTATTCGAGCTGGAATCTATAATTGTTTTAAAGTTTCCCTCGGGAAGGGACGATGACAGTCCAAAAATCCCCAACAGGGAATAGTTCCTTCCCCGGCGTTATTGAATTGCAACAACTTCTGACGTGTTCTGGTGGCTATCTGTTTTGCAAATTGACGAGGTCAGATCATAATTATCCCTGGAATGGTCGTGAGATATTGCACTACAAGAACCGCTTCAACAATCTAATCTTGAAAGTTCAACTCTGTTAAATTTAGGCAAATATTATATTTCATTTGCACTTTTTCGCATTTTGATTCCTCAAAATTTCGCAATAAATAAATGGCAGCGAATCTTTTTAAATGAATTTGTTATTGAAAATTTTATATTTTTCTAAATTTATATATAATTTTATGAATATAAAAAGATATTTAACAAGAAAAATCAAATATATTTTATATGAAAAACCAAATGTATTTTATGTAAAAAGTTGAAAATCAATATTTTTAAAAATCATATCAGAATTAGTTTGCCCTCCAATAATAGGAGAATTTTTAAGTGTTATAATTCCTATAAATATTTGTAAAATGGCTTTTTTCAAGGAATATTTTTCAGTGCTACGTATATGATTCTTTATTATGATATGATTTGATTATATCTTGCAAAATGTGATTTACCCTTCTTGGACTCTCTGCTACTTATGATCTAGTGAAGAGAGCTTCTAATTAATTACGTCTGAAAATGTAGTGTGCTTTTAATTTTCATCCAAAATAAAAGAAGATAAACTTTTATAAATATAAATATTATTATTATTATTATTATTCTGTAGGATATAAAATTCCATTATATCTTTTATAAAATTTCCAAGTTTGAAAACTTTTCGTTCCGAAGTATTCATTTTATAGGTGCTTAAAATTGAAACTTTAATTAAGAAAACTCTTCACTTTAAAATAATTTTCTTTTCAATACACTTCAATACACTTGATATTTGATGCTATATTATTTGAAATGAAGTTCTATTTGCGATTGGAAAGCTTTCCATTTGCCACTTAATATTTAAACCAGAGATGCCAAGCTCCCACTAATCTTCCGTAATATGTGGATTAATTTGATTCAGTTTAACAACGTTTCAAACCAGAAAATTTATTTGATGAATCTTTATTTATTTAATTTCAGATTTCTACGTGGGATATATTTACTTTCATTTCTTAAAGATAATTTTCGTGCGAAACGTGTTAAACCTGGGTCAAATTAACCCGCATATTACGGAAAATTAGTGAGAGCTTGGCACCTCTGTCTAAAACATCGATTGATGTGAATCGTGATTCTGTTGGGGATGGGCAGTTTTTGATTGTTTTTAATATCGATTTTCAAATTTTATTGAGTCGAAGAAAACCTTACTAGTTTTTATCGAATTTAATATAGGTTGTTCTAAATGATATATTTCATTAGGGTGATATGCAGAACATTAAACAATTACATAACTATGTAAATATTTATTAAAGATTAAATCAGGTGTTCAGTTGTTAATGTCTGTATATTTACTATTTATTGTCCATATTACCAATTTACATTCAGACATCATATATTCTAATACGAGCAAATCTTGTGTGTGTGTGTGTGTGTGGTTATGCAAATTTTATATTAAAAACGGCTCTAACGATTTTGACGAAATTTTGCATCCTACCGTTTTGAGGCACCAGAAAACGATTGGGCTTGGTCACATGTTCGAGAAAATTCGATTAGTGGGTCATTTTGGGTCCTTTTGGGTCATGGTCAAGCTAATTGTATCTAAAAAACGGTTCAAACGATTTTGACGAAATTTTGTATCCGACCCTATTTGGGCACGAGAAGACTATTGGGTTGGGTCACATGTTCGAGAACTTTCGATTAGTGGGTTATTTTTGGGTGAATGCGGGTCAAATTAATTTTATCTAAAAAACGGCTCTAACGATTTTGATTAAATTTTGTATCCTACGAGTTTCGGACACGAGAAAATCATTGGACTAGGTCACATGTCCGAGAAAATTCGATTAGTGGGTCATTTTGGTCCTGGGTCATTATGGGTCAAACTATTTTATCTAAAAAGCGGCTCAGACTACTTACACTAAATTTTGCATCCTATGGTTTTCGGGCACGAGAAGACTGTTGGGCTAGGTCACATGTTCGAGAAAATTCAATTAGTGGGTCATTTTGGTCATAGGTCATTATGGGTCAAGCAATTTTATCTTAAAAACGGCTCAGACTATTTACACTAAATTTTGCATCCTATGGTTTTTGGACACGAGAAGACTGTTGAGCTAGGTCCCATGTTCGAGAAAATTCAATTAGTGTGTCATTTTGTCATGGGTCATTATGGGTCAAGCTATTTTATCTTAAAAACTGCTCAGACTTTTTACACTAAGTTTTGCATCCTATGGTTCTCGGGCACGAGAAGACTGTTGGGCTAGGTCACATGTTCGAGAAAATTCAATTAGTGAATCATTTTGGTCATGGGTCATTAGGGGTCAAGCTATTTTATCTTAAAATAGCTCATCTTAAAATAGGTCATTTTGGTCATGGGCCATGATATTTGAACTCAAATTTAATTTTGACCGAGCATAGCTCGGTCTTCCGTGCTCGTTATCTAAAAACATGCTAAAATTTTTCATTAAAAACGTCCCTCATTTTCAAAAATGTAAAAAAGTTTCAAATAAAAACCTTCACCATTGCACAAAAGCACTTTCACTCTGGCTAGAGCATCATCAGTTGTAACTTTCAAGCCTCTGCTTCTTCGCTATATATACGACTGCGGGTTGAAGAACTCCCCCTATCGGCATTCAATTCTCTCTTTTTTTTCTCCCCCTCCTATAACATCTTTTTCCAGCGGCAATCAATGACTGTGTGCACCATATCATTGCAAACTTCTTTGGATGTATTAATTTCTATTGCTTCTCTTATTAGATCATTATGTAGATTTTCGTAGTTCGCCATTTTCTGTACTTATAGGGTTTCAAGTTTGATTGGGGTTTTAATGTTTAATCTTGCAAGCACTGTTGACTGTTTATTTAGTTTTATATCTCTTATATGTTCTTTCATTCTTTCCTCTATTTTTCTCTTCGTCATTCCTATCTAAGTAAGCTTTTCATTTCTGCTATTTAAACAATTTATTTTGCGTATTTCTGCTGTTTGTATTTCCTCATATTTTAATATTTCATTTCTTATTGATTTGAAGAGGGATGGATTGGGGGTTAGTGGGACTATTTTTCCTAATTTTTCTAATTCACGTTTTATTTTCAAAGATATACCTTTTATCCTATGGAATGGGAGGAGTGTATGTTAAATTCTTCTGTGCTGGTTGTATAGGGTCAATTCTTTCTTTTACTCTTTCAATTAGTTTAAGTATAGTTTTTCTCGGATGTCCTGCCTTTAAACCTATGTTTTCAATGATTTTTAATTCATCTTTTAGTAATTTTTCTGCTGAACAAATACGTAGGGCTCTATTTATATATGTATTCATCGATGCTAATCTGTACGGTAGTGGAGTTTTGGCTTTATAGGAGATTATATTTAAGTTTGCTGTGGGTTTTCTATATACTGTAGTATTTATTTTAGTTATATCATGAGTTATTTTTACATCTAAGTAGTTGATCGAATGATTTATTTCTTTATCTATTTTAAACTGGATATTCTTGTCATACGAATTTACTTTGTCAAGGAGGTTATCTAGATTAATACGTTTATTTGTGATAATGAATATGTCGTCTACGTATCTAAGCCATAGCCTAATTTCAGTTTTGTGTTCGTTATGATTATTGTTTCTAGATTTCTTAATTTCCATTCTGCGACTATATTAGAAATTGGGGATCCCATAGGTACCCCTTTAATTTGTTTATATATTTTGCTATTGAACTTAAAATAACTTTCGTTCAGGATCAGGTTTGTTGCGCTTTGAATTAGAGTACTTAAATTAGATTCTGTATAATACTTTTTTATTTTATTATTGATTAAATCTGTCATTTCTTTCAAGTTAATAGACGGATAGAGGTTTTGGACATCCAGACTTAACATGCAGTCATCAGGCTGTGTTCATATTCTTTTAACTTTTGTATGAAACTTTTTGTTGAATTGATAAAAATTTCTGAGTGGAGGATTACTTTTTCATATTGCTTTTTCATATATTTTTCAATGTTATATGTTGGGCTGATCGTTTTATTTACAATAGGTCTTAGTTTATATGGAGTCTTGTGATCTTTCAGTTTACCAAAAATCATAGGGATGTTCGGTGTGAAATTACGTTTGATCGGTTTTTCTTCAGGTGGCCAGTTTACTGATTTTATTAGATATTTAGATGCTTTGATTAACTTATTCAATGGATCTTTCTTTATTATTTCTGTATCCATTCCTTTACTTGTCTTTTCCATCATATTAATGTAATCAGTTTTATTCATTATAGCTAATTTGCCAGTTTTATCTGTAAGGTAAAGCCAGGAGAGATGGCGCGGTCGGAGAGATTGCGCACATAGAGGTTCGGGGGGAAGGAGTAGAGTGAGCCCGCAGCGACTCCAGGTAGTTGTACAACAGCAGTAGTGGAGTGTCTACATGAAAGTGCATGTTGATTGTTTTGAGCGTCTAAGATAAAGCATTGCTATTTTTTTTCCAAAGTAACTGCTTGAATTTTCATGGCTATTCATCAGAATTTCTATACAATATCAATAGTACAAAATATTTAAACTTAAACGATTTCTCAAAAGCTACTAATCTAGACTAACAATGTGAACATAAACGGTTCGTTTTAGTAGCGGTCATGTTTAAATTAAAGGCCGCGCAATCTCTCCTACCGAAATTGGAGAGTTTGCGCATCTGCTACTTAGGACAGATGGCGCATTGTTCCCATTAGTTTCAATGCTAGGAGAGATTACGCAGCTTATTGGTAAATTTGCATTAAAAAATGAAAAGTGAAAATGGACTAATTTTAAATTAAACGTGTTTTCTAGTAACTTAAAGTTATTTTGCAATGTTATTTGGACTTGCTTTTTCTGATTCTTTAATTTTTACCTCTTTAATTAAAAATTTTTAATCGTTTTTAAAATTATTTCCTTTTCTGATTCTTTAATAATTAGGTAGAAATATTCACACCTAATACAATAATATTTGTTCACTAAAACCTTACAACAATGTCATTTAAGTGTAATTATTATTATTAACAATTTAATATTAGTTAATATTAGTAACAATCTCTCCTACCCATGTGCGCAATCACACCAACCCTGTAAGGACAGATTGCGCAAAATAACTTTCTTGGTTTTATTGCAACTGTTCTATTAAACTGCAACATAACAACAACATAGCAATGGAAATGCATAAAATACAAATGAAGTAAAAATTAATCATGGATAGTTTAGCAAAAAATTAATATTTATATTTTATATTTTTATTCCTTTGAATTGTGCGCAGACACTCCTAGATTTACCTTATATAAGAAGGTTAGATCTTGATTATTTTTCAATTTCTTTAATGTATGCAGGTTATCTTCCGAAAATCTACATAATGCTCTAATAAGAGAAGCAATAGAAATTAATACAACCAAAGACGTTTGCAATGATATGGTACACACAGTCATTGATTGCCGCTGGAAAAAGATGTTAGCGGAGGGGGAGAAAAAGAAAAAGAAAAAGAGAGAATTGAATGCCGATAGGGGGAGTTCTTCAACCCGCAGAGGCTTGAAAGTTACAACTGATGATTCTCTAGCCAGAGTGAAAGCGCGTTTGTGCAATGGTGAAGGTTTTTATTTGAAACTTTTTTACATTTTTGATAATGAGGGACGTTTTTAATGAAAATTTTTAACAATGTTTTTAGATAACGTCTGAATGTAAATTGGTAATAAAGACAATAAATAGTATTTATTAAAGTTCCAAAAGAACCTTTTAACGAAAAACATACTAAATTTGCTGAGTCTTAAAACCCCTGTAAATTTAATTTTTTCTTCCAAAAAGATGCTGCATTTTCTTGGTAAATTCGTTTTGTAATCTATTATGATTTTAAAATATTCATAATTCTTACAATAATTGAGTGATTTAGGGCTTGTTGCGTTACTTTACATCTAACACATTACTTAAATCAAGTTCTTTGGAGTTAACTAAATTTCATTAATGATATCTATACTAAATGATGACTTTTACTAATAGATTTTAATTCTAGATTTAAATATTCTAAAGACGATTCTATTATTTAATATTTTATGTTTTCTTACTATTGTTATATGGACTAAGAAAAAATAGATTATTGGCTTCAAACTAACTTAAGATGAAAAATATAGATTAAAAGTTCTACATTTTTTATGATTATTTTTAAAAAAAAACGTTGCTTAAGAGGCGTACTTTTTCAAGAAACTTCATTTTTGCTCACACTAAACAGTTAAATTTAAAAATGACGTATCCATAAAAGTTTTAAAACCTCCATTGCCATACATGAATTCAATTTGAGACATGACTTAACCTAAGGACACTTTGCTAATTAAAAATACAAATTTTAAATTCATTAGACATTGAAAATCTATATGTTATTCAATGTTGTATATTATGTCTTAACTGTTTTTGAAGCAACTGTCAGCATGAAACGAAACTTACATAAAAATTAAAAGTGTCATTTTTTTTATATATATACTTTTTTACAATAAGTCAATACTTTTATATCTTAAGAATATAAAATACTGAGCATGCAATAAAGGTTTCACAATAAAAGTTCCTGCTTTATCATATTGAACACATTATATTACTGAAATGTTTTCAAATTTGAATTTCTGAATATAATATAAAAAAAATATTTATGAATGTTTTCAACAGTTATTGTGTTCTTGCAACGATTTCTTTTTCTTTATGTACCAAAATATTTTCTTATAAGTCTTCGAAATATGCCATTTGCAAAGTTCTCTTATTTCTTAAACATATTCGAATAAAAATATTTGGGATGAATGTACATTGAATAAGTAATAATTGTAAGTCAGAATCTACATTGAAGAGTTATAGAAGAAAATCTTGTGGAGGACATTTAGCATTGAATAGAATTTCTTTTAAATATTAATACTTAGTCCTCTAAGCGTGTGGAACGTAATATTCCGTTCACTAAGCTCCAGGTTTCACTGCAATATATGCAATGTTTAAGGTAATATAATTCTATAGATTTAATGAATTTTCAAAACATTAAAGAATGATTAATACTCTCAAGGGTTACATTCATATTTGTAATTAATTTTTATTTATAATGCTGAAAGAATCATATTTTTTTAGCATTTAAAACAAAATGCAGAAAAAACAACATTACAATTTTACCCTTTTTCAAAACGCTCAGAGGATTAAAATGTGTACACATACTTAAAATATGTATTCATTACTATTTATGTAAAATACCCATTCGCATTTTATGACAGCTGAAAAAAGTAATAGTGCTATATTTTTCGTAATATTACGCTGACAGTTTTCAATAGACAAATTAATTCAAAGTATTCAGTGGTTTTAAATGTTCAGACATTTTTTTGTCAAAATTTGTACAAATTGAGATAAAAAAGTTAATTGTTTATCTATACTGTTACAGAAATAGTTTAGTACAGAAATTCAAAAAGATTTATCCTACATAGACATGACTACTCGTAAATTTAAAGAAATATTGAAAGAACACATTTCTCATATCAAATTCAACCAACCGTCTACAGCATTATCAAGGTTACATCAACAGCAGAATATAAAAATATATTTCCAAAACGCAAAAATTGTAATACCTACGACGAACTATTATACTTCTAAAATCAGAGAATCATTAGAAATTTTCAGTACAGGAAACAGCGCATGTAATGATGGTTTATCTTACAACATACCTGAGATATATGGTTCAATATTTTGAAAATATCAAGGATTCCAGCGCCCTAAAGCACAGACTTTTTATACACCCCCTACAGATTAATAGACTGGTCCTTGTTCAAATCCATTATATAACAGCACAGTAGAAGCGACAATTAAGTTCAGTCAACGTATCCCCTCGAAAATGATCATGTTTGTGATCAAAAGATCTCAGGGTTAAACTATGTAATAACATCTTTTACATATGTCACATTTTCAATATATTTTTGCACCTTTTTAGTAATTTTAATAAGTATTTTATCTATTTTAACTCCATGGTGAATGTGTCATTCCACTTTAAATCATTTTTGAGTTTTTCTATTAGACTATACTGAGTTTATTGAAGTGTCGCAGTCTCCCTCATATAATTTTTTTAGGCTAACCGAAGTCACGTGCAGCTTGGCAGTGTCACTCTGAAACATCAATCTGAATTTTTGAAAGTTATTATCTGATGCACGTATTTTTAATACTTTCCAACCTAGTTGAAAAGTGTCTATGTCTTCGGTTTGTCTGCCGTCTGCCGTCTGTCCATGCTCTAACTCCCGTAAATATTCTCGGATTGCCTTGCAATTTTTATATGTTATTGTCGTTATCTATAGCACGTTCCCTATTTCAACTGAAGTGTGTAGCACTTATAGTTTTTTTACAGGGACACTCAAAAGAATTCCGTTACATTACGGTCTATTGGGAAAAATCATTTGCGGTTTATTTTTATGATGTTACACAATTGCAAACAAATTGTAATTGATATATATCACTAAGGTGTATTACAAGAAGCTTAATATGGAATAGGGTGTGCATAGCACTTATAGTTAATTTGCAGGGACAGTCAAAAGATTTCCGTTACATTACGTCTATGGAGAAAAATTGTCTGCGGTTTATTTAAATAATGTTTCACTATTTTAAACGCATTGAAATTTATATATATCACTAAGGGGCATTACAAGAGGCTTATTACAGAATATTGTGTGTATAGTAGTCATCGTTTGTTTTCAGGGACACACAAAAGAATTCTCTACTGTCTGTTAACAATAATTCCTGGAAATGCGTTTTAAGTTACTGAACGCGATTTTAAAATTAACTCACTTTTTGTTTATTACGTGGTGTGTATAAATTCTGTAGATCATATACAGGGAAGCACAAAAGTTTGCGAACACATTTCCGTTTATTGACTGAAACTCCAGAAGGAGAATTTTAAACTGTGCTACGCATTTCTTAACTGAACTAAAATTTAGCATCCTATGTAGTATATATACAAATCTATAGATCATATACAGGGCTGAATAAAAGTATTCGGATATTTTTCCGAATATTGTATACGTTGGAAATTCCTGAAATTATGTTTTTAAATATGTTATGCGTTTTCCAAAATGTTTACTTAGATGTTTACTTTCAGCTTATTAAACGGTCTGATTTGTAAAATTATTTTGGAAGCGTTGGAAAGTGTTACATAATCTATGCTTGACGCATGATTTTTCGTTCTTGTTTCATTTATGAGCTATAGACATCACACGTTATCGTCAGATATGATGACGATACAATGCAAAATTCCATGCAGTTACTGATTTCCCCCAGGTCAAACAGGACACGCGCCTGCTCTGCCTGTAGAAAAACACCCCCCCCCCAAAAAAAAAAAAAAAAAAAAAAATTAGCCCTCTTTGAAATTAAATACAGTTTGTGCATGCCTAAAACTCAGTGTGAAACATCAACAATTTCTTTACGCGGCAGTTTACTGCATAAGTTTGGTGTTGCGATGTAATACATTCAGGCTTCAAAGTCGAGCTTTTTTCCATCCTAGCAAACGTGATGATAATAACTAATCACTGTACAATGGTCTTGACGAGGGCGACCCATTTCAGGAAATAAATAGATAGTTTAGATGAACATTGAACTGCAGAGAAAAAATTTACTCGCATCATTTGTTTTTAACGACGATCCGTTGTAGATGTTTTCAGCTTTTTTAACACTTTCCAACCTAGTTGAAAAGTGTTTATGACTTCGGTTTGTCTGCCGTCTGGCCGTCTGTCGTCTGTCCGTGCTCTAACTCGCGCAAATGTGCTTGGATTGTCCTAAAATTTTTGTATGTTATTGTGGTCTACTACAGCATGTTCCCTATTTCAAATGAAGGGTGTAGCACTTAAATTTTTTTTACAGGGACAGTCAAAAGTATTCCGTTACATAACAGTCAATGGGAAATAATCGTTTTAAGTGCATTTTGATGGTACTACGCCATTTGAAACATAATGAAATTGATATATATATATATGAATCGCTTTAAAACATGCTTTTTGTAGAATATGGGGTACAAGAAATTTTTTATTCATTTACAGGGTCAAACAAAAGAATTCTGTTACACATTGTTCGACGGTGAAAAATCGTTTGCAGTGTAATTTAATGATGTTTCACTATTTCAAACATTTATAATGAAAATTATATGCATTACTGAGGTGCACTATAAATTGCTCGATAAAAAGTCTGGTGTGCATTGCGTTTATTGTTCATTTACAGGGTCAAATAAAAGAATTCTTTTACACATTGTTCTACGGGGAAAATTCGTCTGCAGTGTAATTTAATGATGTTTCACTATTTCAAAAATAATGAAAATTATAAGCATTACTGAGGTGCATTATAAATTGCTCTGTTAAAACTATGGTGTGCATTGCGTTTATCGTTCATTAACAGGGACACACAAAATAATTCGGTTACAGTATACGTGCGATAATTACAGTCTATGTGTGATAATTTTATCATGCTATGTATTATATATCCAAATCTACAGATCATATACAGGGCTGCACAAAATAATTCGACCTTTTTTTTTTGCTATGGTAGGAAATTTTGGAAACTGTATTTTTCAATGGGGAAATATGTTTTATAAACTGTTTACTTACATATCTTATTTTACCTTATTTAACGGTGAATTTTTGTTACAGTTTTCTCGATGTGTTGAAAAGTGTTTCATAATCTATGCTGGATGCATGATTTTTCGTTCTTGTTTAAAGATAAAGCCACAGCAGAAAAGTAATAAGCCTAATTTTCTTCAAGAAATGTCTAAAATTTTTTCTGGTTCAACGCATCGTTGGAAACTCTTAAACGATAAAATCAGTAAAGAAAATAGTAAAGGTCCCTTAAATCAAGATCTGTAACTCATTGGTGTACAAATGCTGCTGTTAAAAGAGCATTAAATCAAAATTATAAAGTAATAATTGAAGTTTTAAATTATCTACCAAAGAACCAAGCAAAATCACTAACCACAAGAACTCTATGTGCAAGTGTAGACAAGTTGGAAACTGCTATATTTATAAAGACTTGGGATGCAATTTTTCAGAGTTCAAAGTTGTCCAAATGGTATATCCAAATGACTTAGAAATGTCATTTTCAGATGAATTTGTTCAGATTTACCAAATGGGGAAAATAAAAATACTGCAACTGACAAACTTAAAAATTAAGAAAGTTGGAATATGGACATTTTTACTAATGTTGAGAATGCTCTAAAACTGTTTTTAACTTTGCATTGCAAAAGGGAACGATATTTTTTCCTGTTAAAACGTATTAAATATCCGTTAAGAATTCTAATGGATGAATCGAAGTTTTACATCTTGTAAATTTTCTCCATTGAAGGGAATAGAACTACAATGCTAGTTTATGAGAATATGATTTCCGATTTCACTGCTAAAATGCTTATATTTTATTATTAAATTAGATTAAATTATTAAAAGCTACATTGTGATTG
Organism: Maratus michaelseni; assembly: GCA_963931845.1. NCBI lineage: Eukaryota > Metazoa > Arthropoda > Arachnida > Araneae > Salticidae > Maratus > Maratus michaelseni. The sequence goes on along the minus strand of OZ007586.1, from coordinate 254,892,883 downwards.
TGGTATGTAGTATGTGGTATGTTTTATTTCATTATTTTTTTATTTTGCGACGTAATTGATTATAGTATTGTTTAATAGGAAGTATTTTGCTTATGTATTATAATAGATTGCAACATGTAAAAATATTTTTCAATGGAATAGCCATGAATTAAATGCCAATTTGGCTAAATGCCGGATGTTTTGCTATTCATCTAAACATTTAATATTTTTTCCAACCTTTTGTATGTATTTTAAAGATATGCAATTTTTTTATTAGTTAGCTATTGTTGCTTTTTCAACTTATTATATTTTATATTAACATTGACGATTTTGTCCATTTCAGTACCATTATTATAATTTGGAAATTGCATAATTTTAAATTATTTTCAGTGCCAGAATTTTAAGTAGTTTAATAATTGAAAATTTGTTATTTTTATGGGAAAAAACTTAAAACGGAATACATTAATAAAATATATTTAATACATTTACCCCCATCTTTTTTTACTCCACAGAATGTCCTTTCATTATCATATATTATTTCATTTTATTATATTATTTTATTTAGATATTATATTATTTTCATTTATGTATTTACCATTTCATTTGTATTTACGCAGTTGTTTCTGCCAATTGCCTGACTGCAAAATTTTTTTTTTCAGTGAAAACTGATGTTGTATAATTTGAGGTTCATTCGCATATTCACGAACCGATTATGAAGTAGTTAATGATTTTGTATGTTTTTCTTTGTATATTCACATAAATGAAATATGTGAAAAGACAAGCTGCATATTTTCTAATGTACAAACAGGGGGGGGGGGGGAGGGTAGTAGCTAACTTTTACTTATCACATTTATATCGGTGAAATTTTCTTAAAACTTTCATCACATCTTTCAATTCGACAAAATTATTTTTAGAAAAATTTCCAAGTAAAAAAAAATATTTATGCACGGTTCCTTCGTTTAGAAAAAACTTTGAAAAGTTCTTGAAAAAAAAAGTTAATTTTCAAGTGTTTGAATAAGTCCTTGAAAACTTGAAAATATTATAATAATCCTTGAATTTTATTCATTTTATCTTACTAATGTTTGAAATTTACATTTTAATCAGGATTTTACAATTTATTATATTTTATTAGTTTTTGGTACATTTTATAAACAAACATTTCATTTGATGGCGTTATCAACACTTTTTTTTCTATTTTGTGAAGGGTATTGTGTTGAAGGAAAATATTTTACTTTCATTTTCTTTTTAGTATTATTTTAAATTGTTTGTAGGTATAAAATTTATTATGATAAAGCCTTGTCCATTTAAGCGATCTAGTTCATGGTAAGTAAAAGTAGTTTTTTTTTAATACATAGCTTATTTTTAATTTTGAAGTAATATTCCTTACAAGCAAATGTTTAAATACTAGTAAAATGCAATATCATAGAAATAACCTTTATTTGACACTACTTTCTGTTTGCTCTGTCTTGATATTACATCAATTTTTTCATCCTGAAAAAAGATCAATCTGGGTTCTCTTAACTTTTTATAATGTATGAAATTTTTTCTATGGTATAGATGCACCTTACTAAGTTAAAATACAGTATTGTTGAAACATATTCTAATAATACTATGTCTTAAAAATGACTATTATGAATTTTTTTAAATATCTGATAAGAATTTTTTTAAATAGCTAGGCAATGTGGTGAACTCTTATGTGTTTCATTCCCTTATGCGTAATACTTATTACACAGACATTTTAACCTTCCAGCAACCAGCAGGTGCGTTTTCGCAAATGTCATAATAAACATGATGTTTTCAATCTTTTGTTCCAACAAACGCACCAAAAATAAAATTTAGTTTTAACAACTGATATGTATAATTGTTCTTTTAACATGTCTCATACTACTGAGAGTAACTACCATACGCAAAAATACAGCACGCGCAATAAGCGCATCTGCTGAAAGGTTATTATATGTAATGTTCTGTATATCTAAATAATCCTGGAAAATATATAAATAAGTCCTTGAAAATCCTTGAAACCTGCTTGAGTTTTATTTGTTCCCAGGTGTATGAACCATGTTACAGGGGGCGGCAAAAAAACAATCATCAATTTTTCTGTTGTTCTAACACGATTGTTTGAACCTGTTTGATTTTAGTTTATTTTTAATTGGATAGCCCATGTTTTTCTGTACTAGTATGTCTAATTGCATAATTTTTAATATTTTTTTATATGTTATTTTCAGATGTCCAACCAACGTACACAAATTTTGGCGTTACATAGCCTGAAAAAACGCAACTGTGAGATCGTTCAAACTCTCGGCATCGACCCGGCCATTGTCTCTTGGACAATCAAACGATACAAGGAGCTGGGCCATGTTGACCGCCGTATAGGAAGCGGCAGAAAGCACACCATCAGAACCGACAACAACCGAAAACTGGTTCGAGAGTGGCTTAGGCGAAATTCGAGGGTGTCGATGCAAAAAATCGCCCATGATATTGGAATCAGTGACCGATTGGTTCGGCGAATAGCCAAAGACGATCTCCATTTAACGGCATACAAACTGCAAAAAGTTGACTCTTCATTGGCGATAACAAGCACCTACGACTCGAAAGATGCAACCGATTTCTTCGTCGACACCCACCTCTCGACTGGGACCGCATCCTCTTCACGGATGAGAAGTTGTTCACCGTCGAACAAGCCCACAATCACCAAAATGACAGAAGCTGGTCCGCCGAGGCCCCCGACAGCTCGGCTTTTGTCGAACGCAGGCAAAATCCTCAGTCCGTGATGGTTTGAGGTGGAATTTGCGCCAGTGGCAAGACTCCCCTCGTTTTCGTGGATCAAGGGGTCAAAACCATTCAAGAAGTGTACCGACGCGACATTTTGGAAATCGTGGTACTTCCGTGAGCCCAGCAGCACTTCAAGTATGCGAATTGTACATTCCAACAGGACTCAGCCCCTGCTCACAAGGCGAAATCGACTCAGGACTCGTTCTGAAGCCATTTTCTGGACTTCATCTCGTCTGCAGAATGGCCGCCTTACTCACCAGATATGAATCCGATGGACTACAGCATATGGTCCATTTTGCAAAATAGGGCCTGTGCTAAGCCCCACAAAAGTTTGAAGTCTCTGAAGAAATCGCTGCGCCGGGAATGTGACCAATTGTCGCCGGAGGAGGTGCGTGCCGCGGGCAAAAATTTTCGGAAGCGTTTGCAGCTCTGCAAACGCACACAAGGAGGCCATTTTGAAACCAATTGAATAGTCTAGGTTGCTCCTTATTGTTTTTCGTTAAAAAAATGTGTTTTTATTGCAAAAAATCTTGATGATCGTTTTTTTGCCGTACCCTGTATAATAGTCAAAATATTGCTTCAGTTTATTTGTTTTCAAATTTTAAATTATAATTATTGACTGAAAATGTGCACTGCTAGTTAGGTTTTGCGTAAAGACCTTTTGTAAATTAAACCTTATTCAACAAACCAGCCAACCAACCAATCACTGTTGGGTGGACGGGACCGAAAAAGGGCTTTTGCCCTGGTCTCCCATTTCTGTAAGTCGGTCCCTAATTCCATGTGCATATTAGATATATTTATATAACTGAGTGTTAACTGCACTATCACTTTATAACCATACTGCATTTATGACCACATTATCTACTTTAATCCACTATTCTTTTCATTTTACCTTGTTTCAGACATATATTGAAAACTGGAGATTGATCCTTATGGCATTCTTGCGTTAGATAATTTCATAAACCCAAATATCCTATCAAAAATCATATCTTAAAAAGCATTTTCATAAGGTCTTCTAAGTATTGGCTAGTCTGTTTTCATTTTATTTTCACATCTATATCTGTCGCAACATATTATGCACATCAATCCTGATGCTGTAGAGAGAAATTTCTAACATTAAACTTTGCAAATCACAGAACTAGTTTCGAAATTGAACGTATCTGCAGAAAAAGAAACTGCAATTAAAATTTATAAAATACAAAAATACTTGGTTAGAATTTGGCTTCAACTATCTTATGGAAAAATAATATTTAAAAAAATATTTAAATGTGAACGAGAAATTTATTAAAAGCCGCTAACATTGGTTGCTAAATCAATCTTGCGAATCTTATCTCGTGATTAGCGTAGGCTCTTAATCACGTAATGATTCTCAAATGACCGTAATTTAGTGAATCCATTGTGAAGTCACCATCATAATTTACTTATGGTGAATCATCCGGTGATGTCAGAAGGGAGCCACAGATTTGGCTCTTTTAGCTGATGAGAAATGGTTAAAAGCACTATCCCAGTAGCACAGTTTAATTTTAAGCCGTTGAAAAAACGTTATTCGTTTAACGTGAAAATTTCCAAACTAATCTCGTTTATTCCCTTATTTATAAATCGTAAATTTAGCTGCATTTTCAACGCAATAAAAACCGTCTGGAAAAACGTTGTTCAACGTCGCACTAAGTTTGTAATGCTGTCGTTGGTTATATTATTTTTCAACGACTTTTTAATGCCGTAAGAAACTTTTAAAAATAGAAGTTATGTCCACAATTATGTCTTGTTAGTTTTACTATTTTTAGGGCATTTTAATGTCACAATAAACGTTTAACAATAGCAAACAAACAGAAAATTTCAACTTATTAATATAGAGGGTGTTCACACATATTTGTAACAATTTTGACTTTGTCTACGATTTAAATTTATATGAAAAAAACCCTATATGGCATCAATTCCGAATAGGGTTTAATTATCGTCTGCATCAATAAAAATATTATTTGCTTTAAAATGTCGCTGGAAAATAAACAATTGATCAAAGGCTATGTATCTGCGCTTTACGAAGAGAAATATCCTTATTCGATTATTATAAAGAATGTGTGAAAAGCACGCTTTTAATATTTCTATACGTACAATAAGCGACATAATTAATATAAAATGAAAGAAACGTCAAAGTTTACAGTTGACTCAGAAAAGGTAAAATTGCAAGCCCAACAAGGTACTTTCACCGTTTATTATATCTAAATTCTCATCTCATGTTTTAAAGAAAATCCAACACCCCAAAGCACTATCACTAACTCTTTAAACATCTCTATAGAAACGGTAAATAAAATTATAACATCTGAATTAAAGCTAATAAAAACAATAAAACATGATGTTTACCGCCTAATGCGAAAACATGTTTCTCAGAGTAAATGTGCAGATTGTTGTATGAAAATTATTTGGGAGGTGAAATATGGAAATATGTAGTTACAATTGATGTGGAGTGGATATATTTATCTGATTGCAAAAGAAAAAGATCGATTTGTCTACCAATAAAATTGGAGAAAATAACTAAAATATTGGTTCAGAGAAAACAAGGAAAGTGTTTCTGGTTTTCTGACTATTGATGGATTCTCCTATAAAGGAAAACTTAAAAGAAGGAAAGCAGAAAAAATGTCAAAATTAACTCGGATTATTAACAGAAATATGTTTTAACACCTGTTTTTAAAGAAAACATTCCATCACTTTACCCAAACAATCTTCACTAGCTTAAGTTTCAACAAGATATAAGGCTACCAGCCATAGCTGTAAATCTATTGCTATATCTTTAAAAAAAATGAGAAAAGAAACCGGAATTGAGGCTATTCCATTTAAATGCATCCCATACAAGTCTCACGACCTGTCTCCTATGTATTACTGTGTATTTTGACTTCTAAAACATGTTCTGTATAAGAAACATCCCAAAACATTGGATGGACTCTGGTAGATTGTGGTCGTTTAATGAAAAATTATAAACCATGATGTTTTAAGAAAAGCTCTTTTATCTTGGAAATCAAGATGTAATATGATAGTTCAACAAAATGGCTGTCAAATTTAACATGTCAGAAAATAAATTTCTTAAATTATTTTACATATTTCTTTTCCAAAATCGTTACACGAATGTGTGAACGCCCTCTGTAAAATTATCTTTTCCATTGAATTTTCTTGTCTTTTCTTTTTTCTTTTTAAATGTTGATAGAAAAATTTTCATTTTTTTAAAGAACTTTTGCAAAAAATCTTTGACAATTTTTGCTTCCTTAGAAAAACAGATTAATTTATCTTAATTAATCAGTTTTCCTATACTATTGTTTTAGCAAATATGAAATGTCCTTTTTTAAAAGTCTTTTTGCAAACACTTTTCATTCTTAGAAAAACTTATCATTACTGATGATGGATTACTGAAAAACTGACTTTTATCGATCAGTTTTCCAATATTAAATTTTCAGTAGATATGCAAAAAAAGTAATTGATTCATTTTTTGTTAGTAAATTTTATGAAAAAAATGGTATTTAAAATATCTTATAAATATTTCTTTTATCCGTCATAATATATGGGCTCTCCGAAATCTTTATATAATAATGTCTTTACATCTTTCTCAAAAAGCGAGACAGAAAAGTAATAATTACTGGTGCATTTCAATGTTTGGCTATTTTAAATACAGTATTTTGTTTAAGTATTTCAGTTAAATTATTGATTTTCTGTCTCAATTTACCTTCTAATTAAAAATATATATTTTTTCAAAAAAATCTGTTTGGCTTCCACAATAAGTATGTGTGCGCACTTTTTTTTAATAAACAAGAAAAGCTTACTAAGAATATATATATATATATATATATATATATATTAAGTGCAATATATAATAAAATAATGAAAAAAAAATTCTTTGATAATTTAACAAAATTTGAAGAAATGGCAACTTTGGAAAAAAAGGGGAGTAAGTGCGAAAAAACCCACTTTTCCGTTTTTTCGTTAGCATGGGAAAGAAAGTAAGTCCATATCCCGTTTATATTATTCTTATGATGACCACAAAATGGCTCAGATAGAATTTATTTTCTGAAATAGAAACTATTCAAACAGTTTTTTGCCTCTCCTGTAAAATTTCATTTTTGGCACTTACCTTTCCCGTGTCAACGCCTCAATTCTACTAAACATGTTTAAAATATTTTTATAAAACCAAGATATTACGAACTCCTGATACTGTGCCGTAAACTGAATGTTTAGAAATTTTCAAATATTCCATTAAATGTCGTATTTTCCAACGTATAATCCGCTAATCAAACAATCATGTTTAGACCCAGAAATTTTATTTAATAATTGAAGTCAAATATTTACAGTGATCTAGTAGTTACATTTTATAAAATAAAATTTCTGTGTCAAAACATGGTTGTTTTATCTGCAAATTATACGCCGGAACTGACGATATATTGAAATTATCAAGACAATCAGACTTTTCAGTTAAAATAATCTTGTTTTTTTTTCTGATAAAATGTATGTAAAATAACACTCTTTCACATTAAGCCCCAATTTTGGTTTATTAATAGCCACAGCTATAAATGAAAAAAAAAAACAAGATATAAAAATTCCATATGTTGCTGTATGTAAACTGCTTCAAGTAATCAACTTTATCGCAAACCAAAATTACGTAATTTCGAGTTTCTCAAAAATGCGTTGAAAACTTTTACTTTTGAAAACAAAAGTGTATTGAGTGTATTTGAGTGATTTATTACAACACTTAAAATAGAAATAATTTATGTAAGAGACATTAGATTATCGAACATCTCAATCATATTGGGTACAAGCAACATGTTTAGTTTTAAACTTTCGATATTTTTTACAAATTTAGTTCTTTTATTTGATTGTATATAAACAAACGCAATCCCTATAAACATATTAAAATTGTAGTTTAAAACCATGATTTTCGGAACTGATGCTGTGCAATAAACGATTTTCAAAAATTACATGAAATATGTTAAAATTGTCGATAAAATTAGATTTTTCATTTAAAAAAAATCTTGTAAATTTTGTTTTTCATAAATGCATTCAAAATAACACCCGTTCACATTAAGCCCCACTTTGGATGTATTGATCATATAAAAATGAAAAAAAAAAAAACAAGGAATTTTCATAAACATGCATGTAAATAATTTTAAGTAATCGACTGCATCGTAAATAAAAATTACGTAAGATCGAGTTTCTCAAAAATGCTTTTAAAATGTTTACTATTGAAAACTAAAGTGTATTTAGATTACTCGCAACGTTTAAAACAGAAACAATTTATATAACAGACATTCCTACTTTATGCTATTCAAATCATTTTGGGTACAAGCAATGTTTTCAATTTTGAACATTTGACGTCCTTTGTACGTTATTTTTCCCATTTGATTTGTAAACAAACTCAATCCCTTAAAATATATTAAAATTTTAGTTTAAAATCATGATGTTCAGAACTCAGACGGTGTAATAAATTCAAAGATTAGAAATATTTCAAAAATTGCAGGAAATATGTTGAAATCCTCGAGAAAATAAGAATTTTCAGTTAAACAGTTCTTGATTTTTTCTTAATAAGGTCTGTAGAATGACATTTGAAGACAATAAACATTACTTTTTGTTTATTGCACCGTTACAATTGAACAAATAAGGTATAAAATTTAAGAAACATATTTTGTAAACTGATTTGAGTAATCGACTTCATGGAAAACCAGCATTATGTACAATCAAGTTTCACAATAAATGCTTTTAAAATGTTTATTTTTCAAAACTAAAGTGTATTGAGATTATTGCAACACCTAAAATATAAATCATTTATATAACAAACATTCAGCTTATACATTCAGATTAAATCATTTTTGGTAAAGCAAAATTTTCATTTCTAAACGTTCGACGTTTATTGCACTTTCACTTTTTCCATTTGATTGTAGGTAAACAAATTCAGTCCCTATAAATATATTATTATTTTTTTTAAACCATGGTGTTCTGAACTCGTGCTGTACAATAAACTCAATAATTAGAAATTTTTCAAAAATTGCATGACATATGTTGAGCAAAGCAAAATTTTCAGTTAAAAATTTCTTGTTTTTGTCTTAATCAATGCATGTAGAATGACATTTGAAGACTATAAACAGCACTTTTTGTTTATTGCACAGTTACAATAAAAAAAACAAGGTGTAAAATCTCATAAGCATATATGCAAAGTTCTCTGAGAAATTGACTTCATTGCAAACCAGCATAACGTAAAATCGAGTTTCTCAAAAATGCTTTTAAAATGTTTACTTTTGAAAATTGAAGTTTATTGAGATTACTCGCAACACCTAAAATTGAAATAATTTATATAACATACACTCCAATTTATAGTATTGAAATCATTTTGGGTACAAGGAATATTTTCAAAATTTGATGTTCGATGTTTTTCCACATTGATTTTTCTCATTCGATTGTATGTATTTTTCACATACTCTCATTCTTTGACTAAAAATGTATGCTGTATAGAAAATATGTATCTTTAAAAGCAGAAAACATTATGAATATGTTAAATATAACAGATCGTTTTTTTTTTCTATTTCTTTCTTTTATACAAAATTTATGTAATAGAAATTTCTTATGTATTAAATTTTTTGGCACCTTTACAGAAAATAAAACGCCTTCGGTAAAACAAATTTAAGAAAAAAAATAAGGGACTTTTAAGCATTTTCATGGACCGCATGATCTCTAAGAATAGAAAAAAAATTTGCAGTAGAAGACTTGCAATGTTTGATTGAGATACGCCATTGTAATATTGACAGTGTAATTTATAATGAATAGATTTTGTACTCAGTATACATCACATATAACTTGAAACATATACTTCACGGAAAAATGAAGACATCTATGAAATATATTTCAAAATCACCGACACTGTAAAATCACTTTTTGTTGTTGTTATTTTATCATTCCTTTTCATTTAAATTCCTTCTCTATTTTTTAACTAGTCAATCTACAGATTAGAAGCCTCAACGTCAGACCTACATATCATTGTTCATTAATCTCGCTAATTTTTATTATAATCTGCATAATATTTGATATCGTAAAATTCAATTTTGTTCAGTTATTTATACATTTATAAGCTTATGAGATTTATCGGAACTTCCGGAAATTTTAGAAGTATCACATTAAACACAATTTTATGCAATGATATAATAAATACTACTTATTATCGTATTTTTCAGAATAAGAATACATTCCTTCAGGGGGCTCCGCCCCCCTGAACTGCCTGTTGTCGCTTTAATTTCATGTTCTCAATTTAAAGAAATTGTGATAGTTCATTATTTGAGTATATCTCTGAATGCATTTACTGTTTTAATTTCATTAAATTAACCATCTCCTTGCACAGGAGGTTGTATACTATCCTTAAATGAACACTTACTTTTAAACCACTAAGAATCATCATATGTTACTAAAATTGATAGAATTTCGTGTACTAAATATACTTTTACAAATGCAAATTCCTCTTATGATACTTATATTCAATTTACACATTCAACGTTTTTATAATTTTCGTTTGGAAAACCAATTTGGTAATCTTTCTTTAGCAGTTAAAATAAACCCTCATCTATTTTATTAGAAAAAACATATTAAAACTAAAATCTCCCGAAAATCAACTATTTTGTTAATAAAATTTTGCATCAAAGTAATGCGATTTACTCAAAATTTCTTTTTTTTTATATTCTTTGAAATACTGAAATACGTTGCTAGGAAATCATTTAATGAAAGAAAGGAAAAAAATAAATGAATGACATTTTTGTAAAAAATGAGAAATTAAAATCATTTTATATCTCTACAATTGATGCGTAAAATTTCCCAATAATTTATACAATTAATTGCGAAATTCTGAGAAATTATTGGCAAATTTTAAAGCGATTGTAATAATTTAAGTTCTCCATTGCGGAAATTAAACATCCATAATTTAATATCCCAATGCATAATTTTCCATTAGATGAATGTTAAAATTAAAAATCGCCTGACTTCCCATTGAAAAGCATTATGACTTAAAAGAAAATGTTCTATATTTTTCGAACGCGAATGAACCAAATTTAATCAAAAACTATACACCTAATTCCGGGTACCTCACCAACATATCTACCAAAAATCAACCTAATTGGACTATTTTTGCGGCAGTTATCACGGAACAGACAGACAAACAGACGGAAACAAAAAAAATTTCGCGTCTCCACAGTGAGCCTTCACTGACGTTTTCGGCAATTATCTAATTTTAAACAAAAGTTGACCATCCTTGTTACGGAAAAGCCAGATATTATAAAGCACAGGCAGATATAAAGCACAGGCAGATTAGAGTCACTGAGCAACATATTATACAGGGTGCAATATGTTATCTATCGCCGACCTTTAATTTCACAACCATTGGTCGTAGACATATAGTTCCAATTACAAAAACGTTTCAAATGACGTCAATATTCATGTTGTGGCATTGTTTAAAGTAAAAAATCAATTTTAGAAAAATTACAAAATCTAACTTTTTATACGGTCCCCCAATCCCTATAGTTATATTTAGTAAAAGTTTGCACATAACACAAAATCTTTTACTTCTGTGCTACAAAAATTGACACAGTTATTAAATTTCAAAGTTTGAGATTTTTATACATTATTTTGTCTTTCATTGAGGGATCAGTTGAAAAGTGAATTAAAGTAATTCGAGGTCGAATTCAGGGTGCAATATCTTTTTTACGGCGAAACAACTTTCAGCCGGTGTCTCCAAATCGGTGTATCACCAAAGAATCTTCATCTGAAAATTTGAGATGACTTTTAATGGTTATATACAAAGCGAAGAAGGAAATATTGAAGTTAAACAAAAATAAATATCAATTTATTATCACATAAAAAAGCGGTTTATTATAAAGAAAACCCCTGAATGCTCGGCCTACAGGCACAGGTAGATTTCGAAGACGCAGACCGTGGGGCACCTGTTTGTTAGGAATTGCGGAAGAAATGGCCTTTTTGCCATGATGCGGCAGTTGGGACCGCCCACTTCGAAATCTAACTTGTTTGCAGGCGCAGCCGACAGGGATTTTTTTGTTTTCCTATAAGGGTTGTTCCAATAAAAAACTTGTCAATATAAAAGTTTTAGATAATATTAAGAGGATTTATAATAAATTTAAGCGGATTTGATATATTGTGCATTGACGAAGTTAAGAATTTATTTCTTCTAAAACCCCCTTCTCCCCCCCTTGGGACCATTTTTAATGATATCAAAAATCTGTCATACATGAATGTTTGGCCCTTTTCCTAGAAGTAATAATAACTTTAAACGGATTCGATATCGTATCATAATTAAGAAGTTATGGGGTTTTTCTGTTTTCACAAAAAGCCCCCCATTTTTTCGATTTTGCACATTAACGAATTTGACCGAGATTTTATGTATCAGATTGGAAGAGATTTGTGCAGAATTATTGAAGTTATCGTGTCCATAAAAAAGTGACATAGATAGATAGATAGATAAGGTTTTGAACTGGGGGTGGTTTTGGATTCTGGGAGTCATGATCGGCGTAGATCTGCAAAATTTTTTCAAAAATTTCAACTATGGGGAGAATGTAATAGGTAGTATTTCTTACGAAATCTACCTAAAAAATGAATACACCAAACTCCGAAATTTACTAGAGATACTGCTCAAAGTGTTCTCCATTAGTGGCAATGCACAATTGAATGCGTGACAGTACTGAGTCCTGGACGCGTAGGAGCATAGTAGGTGTAACTGTGCGACAAGCAAGAATCGTATGCTGCTTCAGATCAACCAGAGAAGTAGGCTCAGTCTCATAGACCTGTACCTTGGTGTAACACCAGACGTGTCCTTGGGAGTTAAGTTCGGCGAACGCGGTGGCCACTCTACCAGACCACCATATCCGAATCTGTTCGATCCGTTGACCGAATTCTGTGGCCAGATACGCACGGATGTGTGATGCTTTATGCGGACGGGCCCCATCATGTTGAAACCACACCCGGCATGTATGTCGGAGGAGCAGCTCATCATACCAGTCAAGTACCATGTCCCCATATACCGCACCATACGTTCGTTGACCAGCGTGCCTGGTGTCATACTGTGCGGGCAATGTGGGGGTTTTCCAGAGACCAGTAATGCACATTGTGCACGTTCAAAATACCATCCCATGTAAACGTTGACTCATCTGTCTACAGAATATCACAAAGGAACGACAGATTTTCCTCTAAGATGTTGAGCATGAAATTACAATAATCAAATCGTCGTATGTGGTCACCTAGCATCAATGCTTGCACCAGTGTCCGATGGTATGTATGCGCACTATGTGCATGTAACAAATGCCAGACATGCTGACGCGTGTATCCACATGCCTCGCTTATTTTGCCATGCTCAGTTGGGGATTTAAAAGGGCGAATGGAAAAATCTCCTCCAGTGTCACTCGAACATTATACTTTGCTCGTGTACTTGTTCTGCGTCGTTGTGCAACAGAGCTGGTCTCGCTAAGACGGTGCAATGCATCAGTTATAGTTTCATGCGTTGGATGTCGATCCCTAGGGAAACATTCTGACTAATCCCTCGCATTCGCTCTGGCATTCCTATCACATTGAACATAAATAATTATAATTTCGGCATAATGCGTGTATGTGTAGCCTGACATCACGATCTCAGCGCTGACTAGTATGTCCACTGCTAGATGGCTCGTGTTTTATCCCGAACGTGTGGCGCTGCGGTATTATTGTAATTTGCATAATTCCGATTTTCATGCTCATTATAGCTCGGCTGGTCGTTTGCATTCCGCTGCTCTTTATGTAGTTCTTAGTGAGTATGTTTTATATTCCGGGTGTCGATTCTACCTACTTTGACTTTTGAATGTTGTTCGGCCCCTAAAATTTAGGTCAAAATTTTAGCTGAAATAACCTTCTTTGGTTTGGAGATACCGGCTAAAGGTGGTTTCGCCGTAAAAAGGAAATTGAACCCTGATTTCGATCTCGAATTACTTTAATTCGTTTTTTAACTGCTCCCTCAATGAATGACAAAATCATGTGCAAAAATCTCAAACTTTGAAATTTAATAACTGTGTCAATTTTTGTAGTACAGAAGTCAGACTTTTTGTGTTATATCTGTTATGATAGGTGTAAACTTTTACTAAATATAACTATAGGGATTGGGGGATAGTATAAAAAATTAGATTTCGTAATTTTTATAAAATTGATTTTCTATTTTAAACAATGCCACAACATGAATATTTGCGTCATTTGAAACGTTTTTGTAATTGGAACTATATATCTACGACCAACGGTTGAGAAATTAAAGGTCGGCGATAGATAACATATTGTACCCTGTATATTATATATTAGTTATTAGTTATATATGGAGCTCAGTGAATAGAGCACGAGAAGCAAGATAGTGTAAAAGAAGGGAACTTCACTTCACGCAAAATCACTTACATCAGAAATCAGGGAAAGTAAAAAAGTCCTTCCGGCCTATACCGAGAGGAAAAGTTAGCTTTCATAGTTCATGTTTTTTAAATTCAACTCATTTTACTCAAACACACGAAGCTAAAATGCTTGGAACCCGATTATAGAAGATTCAATAACGGTTTTCTTTAAAACTGAATTTGAATGCAAATTTCAGCATGAGAGTTACAGCATAACAAAAATCAGATTGTTTCAAAATGTCAGGAACCCTAAAATTTCAAACTGCCATATCTCAGCCATTTTTTAAGATAAAGTCAAAACAAACAATATTCCGGAAACCCTGTATTTCATCTAACACTTAACGGAAACACCATTTTCAATTTATAATTTTTATACATGTTTTTGAATTAAAAAAATAAAATATTTAACTTGCCGCCATTTTGAAACAAGATGGCGCATGAAGCTGTCCAACGAACTCGGTCGAGACTTTGGTATGTTCTGTATACATGATCATTCACATTCATGTCGGTTCATAAATACGAGAGTTACAAAATAAAAAAGTGTCAGATTGTTTCAAAATCTCAGGCACCTTAAAATAGCAAACTGCCCTATCTCAGCCATTTTTTAAGATATAGCCCAAACAAAAAATGTTCCAGCATCCTTGTAACACGTTCTAACACTTAAAAGAAACAAATTTTTCAATTTTTAATTTTTTTGTACATCATTTTGAATTTTTTAAAAAGTAAAATTTTTCAACTGGCCGCCATTTTGAAACAAGATGGCGGATGAAGCTGGCCCACGAACTCGGTCGAGACCTTGGTATGTTCTATATACATACTCAGTCACATCCGAATCGGTTCATAAATAAGAGAGTATATGGATATATATATAAATCAGCGTTTGAACGGAGGGTGGTTTGGGGGTCTGGGGGTCATGATCGGTGAAAATATACCAAAATTTTTTGGAACTGCTTTCCTCCAAACGGCTGCAGTAGATAGCTTTTTGTAATGAAAGCTACCTAAAAAATGCAAATAAACTTGAGGTATGCGGTCATAGAGATAATTAAGGTTCTGAGAAAGTTATTTGCAAATTTTCTTTCAATAAATGTTTCATCGCCGATAATGTTTTTAAGTTTACTAATACTGCCTGTTTTTATAATCAAGATGGTGACTGCTGCATGAGATAGAAATTTAAATTTTTCGAATTTTAGTTGTGGGAAAAAATATTTTAGTCATTCAAAATCAGTCAAACAAAAATCGCAAAATTAAGACCTATGAAAAACGTATTTTATACGTATGTCTTTTCTATGACTTAAATTTCTATATTGTTTAGTCAAAAGTGTTTCAAAATAAAGCATATTTTTCAAATAACATAAAACAACGTAACCAATTTCCAAGAGATCAGATTTATTACTTACTCATCATACGTAGAATACGGTAAGTTTTGTAATCGTTTAAAAAATCGAAAAACAATTTTTGACAGGTTTACACGTTTCAGACACTGGAGATTCCGAAAAACATATTTTTGGAGAGAAAAAATTGCCGTCCGTCTGTCTGTGTGTCTGTATGTCTGTAAATACTCTTTCTCCCGAACAAATTTAGATAGAGACTTGAAATTTGGTGTGTACTTAGCATGCAATAATGGGAAGAAGCTTATTGAATTTCAGTAACCTCGATTATCCGGAACTATTTTTTTCGGACTCTCGAAATATTTGTTCTGATAAAAGGTTTATAAAATTTTTCGAAATTGCTTATTTTAAGGAGTGAATATAAAAGACAATAAAAAACATAAATTTTAAATAAAGAATGAAGTTGATCGGATAATTAGATGCCGAGAGATTTGTAATAATATTTTCCCCACTCTTCGATTTTTCATGACCCTGTATTTCATTCAAATTTAAATTCAAAGATATATTTTAATTGGAAATGAGTCGCTTAATCCGACGCAATAAAACGTTAGTTAATATGATTATCATTTTTGGAGTTATAAGAATGTTTCTTTTACCCAATTCAACAATAGAGCATTTAAAGTTTATGACTTCATCAAGCCACGATTTTATTACTTACCCATCATACGTAGTATAGGGTGTCTTGTAATCGTTTTGAAAATCGAAATTTTTCTCTGACGGATTTACACGTTTCAGACACTGGAGATTCCGAAAAACATATTTTTATTTTTAAAAAAATTGCCGTCCGTCTGTGTGTGTGTGTCTGTAAACGCTATATCTCCCGAACAAATTCAGATAGAAACTTGAAATTTGTTATGTACTTAGCATGCAATAATGGGAAGAACCTTATTGAATTTCAATAACCCCGATTTATCCAGAACTATTTTTTTCGGACTCTCGAAATATTCGTTCTGATAAAAGGTTTATAAAAATTTTCGAAATTGTTTATTTTAAGGAGTGAATATAAAAGACAATAAAAAACATAAATTTTGTATAAAGAATGAAGTTGATCGGATAATTAATTGCCGAGAGATTTGCAATAATATTTTCCCCACTCTTCGATTTTTCATGACCCTGTATTTCATTCAAATTTCAATTCAAAGATCTATTTTAATTGGAAATGAGACGCTTAATCCAACGTAGTAAACTGTTAGTTAATAGGCTTATTAATTTTGGAGGTATAAGGATGTTTCTTTTACGCAATTCAGTAATAGAGCATTTAAAGTTTATGACGTCATCAAGCCACGATTTTATTAGAATTGCAATGCATTTTATAAATAGTTTACAAATGTTTTATTTTCATTTTTATATTATGCGTATCCATGATGGATAAGTATTAAGGCGGCCCCCAACGACTAGTTAGAATTGAAATGCATTTTATAAGTAGTTTACACATGTTTTATTTTCATATTTTATATTATGCATATCCATGATGGGTATGTATTACGGTGGCCCCCAACGACTAGTTTTCAGCGCTATAACAACGTCCTATGCTACCTGGTTAGTTAAATATGAATGCTGTAACAGGGTTCATACGTGGGCCTGGAATTTCCAGTCACGTACGAGTATTTTCGTATAGAAAAACTCACCTTATACAATCGCGCGATTGCATAAGGCGAGTTTTTCTATAAGAAAATGCTTGTAATTACCCTGAAAATTCCAGGACCCCGTACGAATCCTGTATAGTAAATTCTTTATTCTTTAGCATCAGTTTCAACTCATATCAAAATGGGGTATATCTATCAATGTGACTGTAGCTTGGATTCGATTCACTCCCAAGTCAGCAATATAGCATATGCATTTGAAACATATTTTGATCACAACACTATACTAGTTCTTTCGTTTCACAAACTCGTTTAAGGTAAAAATGCCATTTTATCACAGCTGCACTATAGAGTTTGTTAACGTTTATTAAAAGTTACATCTTATTATATTTTAAATATATTTAGATTGATATGCATAGGTAAAACATCTATGAAAGTTACTAAAAAGCAGACTAAATTCAAATATTTCTCTCTTAGATGGCATTAGCAAATTATTTCAAATATAAATGTTTAATTAATCAGAAGCAAAATACTTTTATTGTTAACGTAGTAACATTTGATTTTCGAAAATACGAAGTTGGTAATAGGATTATACCTAATCTAAAATATTCATCAATCTATATTTGCTTACGCCTTTACATTTTATGGAAATGTCGAAAATTTATAGATACAGTGTATAAAGGAAGGAAATAAAATAAAAATAAAAATAATTAATGCATATTTATTGGCGCTTTAAAAAAAATTGGAATAAATTAACATTGCCTTGGTTCATTTAAGTAACTCGAAAGAAATTATTTTTATATTTTTATTTACGTAATTTCCGGCCTATAATACGCGGATCAAACAATCATGTTTCGACAAAAAAATTTCATTTAGTAATTGAAGTCAAACATTTACAGCGATCCCATAAGTTACATTTTATTAAATAAAATTTCTGGGTCGAAACGTGATTGTTTGATCCGCGGATTATAAGCCGGAAATTATGGTACATAAAATTCTATTCAAATAAACAATGAATTCTCTCCTATCAAGAGAACTCTTTTCACTGAGCTCAGTACAGATACATTTATGATTTAAATCACAGCAACATTGCTTTCGAACGCAAAATTACATCGAGGTATTTAATATATGAATATTTATTTCACCATTACTTTAAATATATATTTTTGAATGAAACATGCTTATATGCAACTTTTATATTTCTAGAGTATATTATTTTGACGAATGAACAGAAGAATAGTTTCAAATTCTTTCTAATATAAAACACGTTGAAATATGAACATTTTAAAATTATAATGTTACACATTTTTATAAAAATCTTCATAAAAGCTTTTGAAAAATGTCTCATATGAAGCAAATAGACATAAAAAAAAATTCTAATGTATAGAATATGAAAAACTTTCTAAAGACAAGAGAACATAAATTTACTAATAATGTGAAGGTTCTTTTTAAAATACTCATATGTGTTAGTTGTAAACGTTTACTTTATTTTCAGAATAATTTTCATGTTTCTGAGTAAGGGTCATTCTCAGATGATGTCAGATGATGCTAATTTTTAGCTTTAAAAAAACTAAACTTTATTGTTTTAATTCAAGCAGAAATTAAACCATATAATAAAATGATGGCGATTTTAGCTAAATAGTAATTAATTTTTAAAAAGTTCTAAAATTGTCATTACTATGTCTTTAAAACGCCATTACGACAACTCCAAAACACCTTGGCCACCTTATGACCACCTTACTAATGACATTTTTAAAGTCATGCTTACTTTAGGGGTAGACTATAACAATTGAAAGCTTATCGTATACTTATTCGGAAAGCGGTCTCAAAGCTTTTCATAAGTCATTCAACAAAGTTAAATTATTTGAAATTAAATTAAAACCCCATCTAGTGAATAGATGAATGAAAAAAATCTGTGTACCTTGGTAATGACAATTACTTCTAGGAACAAACTTTAAATGATGATAATTAATAGAAATGTTTTCTGTTACGTTGAAGTGTCAAATATATAAAAATATAGATAAATTAGATATACTCCGATAATCGTTTTGTTTGCTCTAAAGTTTTCCGAGTCAAGTTTTAATTAATAAATTTGCAGTATGGGAAGAGCGATGGTAATGACATGTACTTGAGGAATAATAAATTTGGTAGTGACACACAACTAGTACACTTGTTGATTTTGTAATCAGAAGGGAAAATGAAGTAGTCATAGTTAAACCAAAAAAGATATAACTGCGTATAAAAATATGTGAAGCTGTACTATCTAAGAACGTTATCAATATGAAAACCCCAACTAGTGAATAGATTAATGAAAAATTACTGTGTACCTTGGTAATAACAATTACTTCTAGGAACAAACTTTAAATGGGGATAATTAATAGAAATGTTTTCTGTTCGTTAAAGTGCAAAAATATATAAAAAATAGAAAAATTAAATATGCTCCGATAATCGTTTTGTTTGCTCTAAAATTTTCCGATTCAAGTTTCAATTAATAAATTTGCAGTTTGGGAAGAGCCATGGTAATGACATTTACAAATTGTTGATTTTTTTAGCTATTGAAACCTAATTTTTTCTCATATTTAAACTAGTGCATAATGTAGAAATGTACACTAGTGCTTGAGAAGTGAGCTGGAAAAGAAATTTTGGCAAAATTTTTAAACGTGAATGGTGGACTTGTTTAATTCGCAGTTTATTTTCCTTTGTCTGAGAATGAATTATCACTTCAATATAGTATTACAATTTTTATAATTTTGATTTTCATATGATATATTTAAATTTAATAATGATGATTTTCATAATTTTTTCATAATTTTAGTTTCAGTAGATACAGGAACGATAAAAAAAAATCGGGTAACTTAATTAGCCGCCAATTGTTTTTTTAAATACTTATGAATGGCTAATAAGCTATAAGTACGCAGGTCAACAGCCTTTATAAATCAGACACACAAGTGAACTTCTAATGGTTCCGTTTTTTAGTTTTTAAATACAGAACCCTAAAAAAAAACTATTACATACAATAGCAGGCACGTTGACATCATTCACTACGAAGTAGAAGAAATGATGTCCAGAGCAGTTAATGAAATTTGAAAAACATATAAGCTAAAATATATAAGTGTCATTGCTAGAAAGATTCTTGATGTAGCAAGAAATTTTGATAATCAAATGAAATCTACAATTTCAATATGTATTGCTTATTACATTGTAATTTATGAAAATACAGACGCACGAAATTCCATTCAGTTGGCAGTTTTTTTCACAGACATGATATGTACTTAAAAATAAGTGAGGAGCTTCTGAAAATTATTCCTGTGCTCGGTATCACCACCATAGCTGATATTTTGGACTAAATTATGAAAATTTTGACTGAATTTGCAAATATGTATATATAAATACGTTTATATTGCACATAATAGTGATCCTGCAACGATTTGTTTTATAAAAAGGAGCCATTTCAAAATTAAAAGAAAAATACAAATATCAAAGAATTATTAAAAGAAAAATACAAAGATCATAATACAGTTTTGATGCCAGATATCTGTTTAAGCATATTTTTATTTTTATCTATGTTCAGCAGCGCACTTTTGTACAACGTGATTGTTATTTTCATTCTATTTACAGAAAATTGATGTCTTTTACTTAATAAATATTCATTTTAAACTTTTCCGTTGCGTATTTTTTTCCTCGGCGTGTAACTTCGCATTTCCTTTAACAAGGTTGTATTTTGTATTTAATTCTGTGCGATGGTAATACAATATTATTTTTTTGTAATTAGGCTCGCGGCTTGTATGCAGTTCTTAATTTGGCCCTCGATGGTAAACGAATGTCACATGCTTGCGCTAAAGGATAAAAAAATGGAAAGTGGGTCTCAATCTTTGTCTTTCTGGAAAACATTTTGGTGGAAAGGAGGGTGGCAATGAAGGGCTATGTGTTCATAATGGTATTAAAATTCGTCAACTATGAAATACATATGAAAAGTTTTAAACAAAAACAGTCTATACATGGTAAAGTACTTTAACAGAAAATGTGGGGATTCAAATAATTTTTATGAGTAAAGTTGCAATTCTTAATAATGATTTTTAATTTCCAGTGCATTACAATTTTCAGAAATGGTTTTCAAATTTCAATGATTTCCAATTTTCTGAAATTATTTTCAATTTTTATACTGTATGTAATACGTTTTTATGATACGATCCGCCACAAAAATAAGATTTTTAAAATAAATATAGAGCAGTTATAGTAAAGTAAGGGAAAAGACAGACAAATGGACAAATAGAGAAACTTAATTATGAAAATCTCTGATACTTTATAATAAGCATAATTTCATCGATTAATGATTTATTATTAATCAATGATTTTTTTCATAAAAAATGTTTACTTTAATATATTTAAAACAGATCTTGAATAGTATCCTACATTGTATGTAATTTCGTTAAATACCAATAAAATTTGTAATGGACATTTTAAACGGAGGACATGGTCTTGTATTACCTTATTCCTACAGGGACTTATACCTACAGGGACTTCTTGCATTAAGCTGCCAATGCTCTTCCAACTGAGCTATCCGAAGCTGGTGGGTCTTATCTGGTTCACTCATCGAACCTTATTGATCATGGCATCTTGTCTGTTATCTGAAACAGCTCAACAGAATAAATCACTGGTAATGGAACGCCTGTAAGCACTGGATACGTAATTACACTTGATTAATTTTTACACAATTATTCTAAATGGTAAATAACTCATGTGAATTGTAACGTTTCCTACTAATCCTGGCCTGGACACTTTTTCACTCAGTAGAAAAAATTACAATTCATATGATTTATTTACCAATTAGAATAATTGTATTAAAAAGTTAATCAAGTGTTATTACCATACATAACTTTTTTGCGATTGATTATATTTATGATTTTTAGAGCGTGGGGAGAAAACAAACAGACGCACAAAAAGACAGAATGAATTCGTAGCATATTTTCATAAACTTTTTTTAAATTTTTTATTTAAAAAAGGTTAACATGGTTGCAGCCTTACGGTTGCAGCCCACAGTTGCAGTCTATGAATATTATAAAATTCCTCATTATTAGAATTTATGCTGTTTCCTCATTAATATATTTAAATTTTGCTATTGTCCGAGAATTTACACTAATATCAGAGATCGAAAGAACTGCCGAACACAAAGACAGTATCTAATAATTAATATTTTTTTAACTATAGTGAAAAGTAATGTAAATATATTTTTTGTTTATTCTATATTACCATCCCTTGTATTCAGTAAATTCTATACAATTAAGCATAAACAGACTTAGATATCATGGTAATCTGACATCTATTATTTTATTTAGAGCCATGTAAACAAGAGGTTCCAGTTTTAAGTCTTGGTTCCTTTTTGGGTTTTATTCCTGTTTTTGAATCCATTTATAGACGTGGATTCGGATCTATTTAGTTCTCGGGAATTCAAAGTGACGATAACGCCATTAAACTACTCCGGGTAATCCGCTCAAATAGCTACAGATCCCCTAATTAACAAGGATAACAGTGGCGGTCCATAGCCAAAATTAGTGGGGGAACTACTAGAGAAATTTTCAGCCATTATTCTAATGTTAACTAAACTATTCGTACATTTCTCTGGAAAGTTTGATGAGTATTATTATAAAGAGCCAAGTTTAAAGAAATTTCCCTACTTTCCCGGTGAAGAGCTTCCCCTTTATCCCCCTTTAGCGATGCGACTCGGTAAAGCGCACATTTCCATACAATATTTTTTGTAATTTATCATGAATAGCTGCTGACATTAAGCTTAGGGATTATAAAAGTACAAGTTTAAAGAAAAAAATAAGCAGAAAAGAGACTTATGCTATCGATAATATAAAAAAAAAAAATAGGGAATACTTCGGTGCCGCAGTGCTTACACACGAGCCGCCAGTGTATGGTAATGACATGCATAAAATTTACTCCCAAATTACTTAATTTACTTTTATTTTGTGTTATTTCTAATACTGTATTTTATTAGAAACGTGGTAGTACAGATGTCCCAAAACTATTTTTAAAATACTTTCTAGAAAGGATAAAATTGATAAGAAAATGACATTGTTCATAAAAGTTTTGATCAAATTCATGTATTTTAGTTATTTTTTATGCTTTGCATGACTCAGTAAATTGTTTTCTTAGCCCTTTTTTCTCTTTCTTTGTCACTCCTGTTTAAGTGCTCTTCAACAATATACAATTTTATAGTTTTGTTTAGTTCCAAAATATTTATGTTCTGCTCTGATTATGCCAACTTGTATTCTCAATGAATAGAAGATAAAAGAATGTTTTCCATTTTTCTTTGTTTTGCTGGTTTCCGAGAAATTGTTTTTTTTCAATAGTGTCGTATGTAATCAAGAAAATAGAACATAAAATCTCTTACTCCTTGTAATTATTTTGGACAATTACATTTATTTTCGTTCCTTCAGAAATACATTTTCGCATTAAATTTATTTCTACGATCTGGAAAAGTTATTTAAATATTAAAAATAAAATATTGAGGAAAATGTTATCGCTGCAGATAAAATATTATCAAATTATTTTATGAATGTTAAATGCACGACAGCGAAAATATATTTCAGAATAAAAAGAATTATTATAATTATGCCTTTCTTTTGATCTTTTATTCACAATACAAGTTCATATTTCTCATAGCTCTAAATATCAATTATGGTTTTATTTTATTTTTTTACATTTTAAAGAAAATGAATTCACGCTACGCAAAATTTTACCGCAATTTTTTAATATATTTTTTCTATGTATTTAACCGAAGAAAATATTACGAATTCTATTAATGAACGAGGTGATTAGGAATTATACGATTTAAATATTAAAATTGAAACATTCTTATGTTAAATGAACGCTTGAACTTTTGCCAGACTCCTTAGAAATTCCATGAAGTTTATGTATCTTGTTCTGAATTATACTTATTTGAGTTTATTTTTCTTTGTATAATACAATCCAATTAAATAAGAAATGTTTGGTTAGGAATTAAATTTTGGTAATTTCAAGATAAAAATACGTTTTATGTTTTAAAAGTAAATTTATTTTGTAGTAAATATAAATTTAGGAATAAAAAAAGATAATTACCAGCATTCTTTTATTTTTAATCATTTCATTTTATGCGTAATATATTTTTGGAATTATTTTAGGCCAGTTACATTATAATTATTTTTATTTGGATCTCAGTAGGAACCTGCAGTGATTTAAAATAAAAGTTAAAGTAAGGGTAGCCAAACTTTTTGATCCTCGACCATTTCAATAATTTCTCTGCTGTTTATCGAATCCCACTGCTTTACAATTTTCTATTTATATAAATCCAATCAAAGAAGACTCTTATGCACTTTTTGATTGATTTTTTATTTATATGCTTAATATATTTCTATGTAATCAGATGCATTGCACTGATACTTTTATTCTAAAATTGATAATATTGTCAATACGATGGATTGTTGGAGATTTTTGACAAGATTAGAAATGCTCCGTTCAAACTTCGTGAGTTTCAACCTTAAATTCTCCCGAAATTCAATATCTAAATTACTTCTTTATTTTGCCAGCATGAAATTAACATGGCTGAAACCAGATTCAAACACATTTACCTTTTTACATTTGACACTTTTCAATGTCATATCGATCCCAGGGAATCGATACTGACTACTTTGGAGATCTCTGAGTTACACTGTAAAAAAAATTTCCTGAAAAAAACGGAAATTGTACAGGCAATCGAGACGCCAGTACTATTTCCGTATTTTAACGAAAAAAAAAATTCCGTAAATTCCAGGAAATTTTCCGTGATTTCTGAAATATCCGTTTTTAAATAGATATATCTTCCGTATTTTTTAGATATTTTTATATCGTTAAAATAAATTTTATAGGACCAAATATATATATATTTCTGAAGGAACATCTTATAACACTTTTTTTTTCTTTCATTTCTTTGCGAGTAAATAACCAGCACTTGGCACGAAGGGGTTCGAACGCGGAAACTTTTGTGCCGTAAACTGGCGGGCTGTACCATTACGCGCCCCACCAGTGGCTGAGAGGTTGTGCTCTCGAAGCTGGTAGACGGGAGGTGCTGGGCTCGATCCCAACCGCGCCCGTCGGCCTAATCGTTCGGAGTTTTCGTGGTTTTCTTCGAGACGTGGATTTATCCATGCGTAAATACGGGTTAGGTTCCCTTAGAAAGACCGCCACGAAGGGCACTCCCCCCGGGCCTATATCCCAAGTGTAGATAATTGGTCGTCAATAATCAACCCAACCCAACCCTGTACCATTACGCTACGACCGGACACTTCGTTTCCTCAAATAGTGGTTATTTATTTTACATGCTTTTAATGATGCAAAAACTTAAAGGTTTTTTTTTATAGTTAGATGGATTTTTTCAATATTTTATTTTCATAATTTTAATATCTTGCTTTATTATTTGATGCTTTATAACAGATAAATTTTAACTTTTATCTATTATATGCGTAAAACATTTTATTAAGACTAATGATTCCTTCTTTTTGCAATAGTACATATACTTTTTAAAATTATTTGTCTGTTGATCTATTTATCAATTCTAAAAAGAATAATTATCTTAAGTAGACGTATTTATTACATGCTATTAAAGTAAATTTTCTTTATCTCTTATTTTAAAAAGTCATGTGAATAAACAATTTTATAATAAATCAAATTATTCTATTTAATCTTTACTGAGACCTTTTGTGTACGATTCTGTTAAACTGAATAATTTAAAAAAATCAAAACAAAAAAATAGATTTTAAAACAAAATTTTGAAATTAATGACCTCAGGATAGGTAAGTTTAAACTTGGACTTGATAATTTAGTTTAAATTAATTTAGTTTAATTTAATTTAGTTTAATTTATAAAATTATAAACTAACGAAATAAATTATAAACTTCATTTTTATAAAAGTAAACAAAAAGTCATTAATTATTTTTTATAAATTTAAAGAAAAAAATATGAACTTCGTAAAATTATAATTTATAAAATAATAAATTTTAGTTTAATTCACAAATTTATAAGACAAATCAGCTTAGTTTAACACCTATATACCGATAATTTGCAAAAATATTATTTTATGAAACCTTAAAAATATTAAAACAAAAAAAATAGATTTTTAGCGAAAATTTTGAAATTAATGACCTTGGGATAGGTATGTTTAAATTTCGATTTATTAATTTAGTCTAAATTAATTTAGTTTAATTTATAAAATTATAAACTAACTAAATATATTATAAACTTTATAAAATTATAAACTAACTAAATATATTATAAACTTTATAAAATTATAAACTAACTAAATATATTATAAACTTTATAAAATTATAAACTAACTAAATATATTATAAACGTTATAAAATTATAAACTAACTAAATATATTATAAACTTTATAAAATTATAAACTAACTAAATATATTATAAACTTTATAAAATTATAAACTAACTAAATATATTATAAACTTTATAAAATTATAAACTAACTAAATATATTATAAACTTTCTAAAATTATAAACTTCATTTTTATAAAAGTAAAGAAAAAATCATTAATTATTTTTATAAATTAAATATATATATATATATATAAACTTTCTAAAATTATAATTTATAAAATAATAAATTTTAGGTTAATTCACAAGTTTATAAGACAAATCAGTTTTGTTCAATACCAATAATTTGCAAAGATATTATTTTACGAAACCTTTAATAACCTAATACTGCCTCACGTTAATAAAATTATAATAAAATTTTAAAATGTCAGTGAAATAATTCATAATTCGAAGCACTATAAAGAAAAAAAAGTAGATTTAAAACAAAAAAAAATCTGTAATTTATATAAATAAAGTAAATTTCTAAAGATTTCACTAAAAAATAAAAAAATATCATTATTATTTTCACAAAAAATTACCGTCCAGACACGGGCCCGGTTAGAATGAGCTCCAGGATTGGCCCGAGTCTAATGACAGAAAATAGGCCCACGGGTAGGACCGGTCCAGGCCTGGATCCTAGAAGACCCTGGACCCTAGTAAATACAACAATCTTAATTCGCAATTCAAACAAGACTATTTCTGTATACAAAACTCTGAATGTTATTTCCGGAAATGGGGAAATACGGACATTGTACTGTTTTGAAAAAAATCCATCAAATTTACAGAAAACTTTCTGCATATATACGGATTTGAAATCTCTTTTACGGAACTAATGTCATTTACGGAAATTGTACTGTCGTTTTGGAAAAATGAAACTTCTCCGTAAAATTTTACGGAAAATCTCTTATGTTTTCACTGATTTTTTTTAGAGTGTAGAGAGTCCAGCTTCTAGCCAGAGTGCTTCGTTTCGGTACTCGGTCACTGAAACAATGATGCAGTGTACATACCACATACCTGAACATAAAATCTTGCATGGCTATGGAAAATCTTCTAGGTAGTTTCTACGTGAGGATAGGGTTCCATGAGATCTGATGTTGCGGTGAATTTCGAAACTGACAAAAACCTTTTGGTGAGGCTATTGTAGCCATAATATTCCTTAATATTAACAAGGCAAGTGGAATGGAATTTTCGGCTACAAAGCTTTCAAATTTACTTTCAACATTTTAATTTAGCTTCTTTGCATATATTCCTATTAACCCCTTGGGGACGAGCGATACGTATAGGTGAAGCATAAGATGCTCAGAATCCTCGATTATTCCCACCAGTTATTTTTTATTGTAAGCTTTGCCTTATTTAATGATAGCATTTCTGCGATACAATTAGGTGAAAATTTCTGTTTTGAAAAATCGGTGGTAAAAGATTAAAAATTCTGTAAAAGATGCTCGTCGCGAAGGGGTTAAGAAGAGTTTTCTAGCATCTTTTCTTCGGTTATGATCATAAAATTTGTATTTCCTTATATGCTGAATAACACATTACATAAACCTGAAAATTGAGAATCAAGGTAACTCCACTTGCCTTGTTATTGCAGAGGGCCCCTCAATCCTGAGACGTTGATTTCATTAACGACGATTGGCTCTTGCAGTGTGGCAGCAAGTTATGAATAATTGGTATTTAATTCATTTTGAACTTTTGTTTAATTCATTTGGTGATTTAAATAATGTGAAAATTGCTTGCTTATCGAAGAAAATATACTTTTTATTATTTTAACACAATAATACTGATTGGTAAAAAGATCATGCGAGTAATATTTTCCAGCTGAGTAAAAATCTGTCCAGACCGAGACTGGAACCCACAACCTTTCTGTTTAATTGTCAATTGGATTTTTCTAAATAAATTAATTCGTTCAAGTAGTTCAAGAATTACGAAGCTTTAAATTTTGAAACTCCTAATGCTGCATTCATTTGTAATCGTTGCAAAACAGGTTACAATGCGAGCAGTTTTTTTGGCATGACTCAAAAACTATTTGGCGGAACAATCTGTAATTTTATCTATATTTGAAGAATTTAGAAATCGATTTCTTTAAAAATATTCATAGGTTACAATTCATAAGTATTTCGAAAAATATTAAAAATAATTAAAATTAAAATTAAAATTAATTATATGTTCTCGAAATAAATTTGCGATTATAACTTGTGAATATTTTAACATAAATCGATTTCTAGAAGCTTCAAATATGGTCATCCAAAATTACAGTTCATTCTGCGAATAATTTTTTGAGTTATGTATAAAAATAATACACGTATTGCAGTCTGTTTCACAACTATTACAAATGAATATAACATTAGCAGTACCAAACTTTAAATCTTCATAATTACTAAACTTATTATCCGAATAACTTCTCGCTTGGTATCCTAAGATAACATTTACCAAAATATTCAAATATGATGTCAAAATAAGATGTTTGTATTGGAAGTTTCCGAGTTTGGCATAATTTCAACATAAATACGACTTGACATTTAGCTTATTTTTTAAGCATAAATTGAAAGAAGGCAATATTTCCAGTTGAATGGCTATTTGGGTTTTTGTCTGGGACAATTTGTTGATTAAAATGTATGGAGTGTTCTCTTTTTTATTGGCAGACTGTACTTAGACTCTGAATAATACTTCTTGTATTACAATAATTTGCCTAGTTTCAATTTACTTCATATAACCACAATTCCCTATTCTTATATGTCCCGATAATAAAAAAGTAGTTCTTTTGTGAACAATAATAAGGATTCGAGCTGATTTGTAAAAGATTTGTATGAAAAAAGCTTACTAATACCGCTAAAGAAAACATAAGATTTTACTTGATTGCGGCGGGATTAGATGTTACCTTCGTACCGTTATATATTTCAATTGGTTTGTTTAATTTCATAACTTCAAAAAATTTTATTTATGCTACAATTTTAATTACCTATATTAAAAACATAAAGCACTGAAGACTTTAATTTATTTATTTCGGCCTATACTAACACTTAAACTTACTAATCCCATTTAGAGAAATTTAATTTATGTGTTCTGCTTTCTCTAACTTGTTTTATTTCAGTTTCCAATACTTTTATATAACCACATTGCCTAACAGAGCTGAATAAAAGCGTATTGTATTGCATTTGTCTGGTTAGTTCCTTGCGATTGATGCAATAATATTTCCGTCTTACACATTCTTTTATTATAGGACAGCAGTATTTTGGCAAAGAAATTTCCCGATTCACATTGACTTGGAAAAGGAATTTATTAAACCAGGGAAAGCTGAATTGGGATTTTCTTTTTCTGAAATTAATTGAGTTATTTCACGTATAATGGGTATATTCTTAAAGAAAGCGTAACATGTTATTTTCAAATTGATGTAGATCTCATTTTCAGAAATGTTTTACCTCAACTCTTCAGGACATTTTTATTTATATGTAGTTTTAACTACCTATATTCTAAACAAAGGAAACAAAATTTTCTTAAATTTTTAACGAATTAATTACATTTTATTATCTAGATTTAGTAAACAAAACCAATTTCAAAAGTTATTTTAAACATTTTAATGCTTACTATTATTTGCATATTTTTAATTCAAGAATAACAGCATTCCTTTAGGATACAATATAAGAATAAATTATCGGGTATTTGGGACTATTTTAGCTCCTTGTAGCTTCTATATTTTCTCTTGTATATTTACTTGATAAACGTAGTTTTTTTAGATGCTTTAAGCATTTGTTGATAAAAATATTTTATTTCGAAGGAAAATCAGATATAGTAAAGTAGTTTAATTTTTTAATAATATAATATATTCTATATATAAAACGAAGAAATTTTTGAAGAGGGATTTGATTAATTTTTAATTTTTATTTTCGTTTAGCAAAATTCTGCATTAGAATTTTTTTTTCATTAATTATAAAACTTACTGTAAGGTGAAAAAAACGCGGTTTTTATGATTTTCAAATAACCTTGAATTTAAGAGAACAGAATATGATAACAATTAATTACTTTGTGATTTAAATACTTCAAAACAAAGATTATAATTTGAATTTATCTCAATTGAAAATAATGATTAATTATCATTGAATAATAATGATTAATGTATTTTCTAAAGTTTTAAGAAGCTCATTATTTTCTTTTGTATCCGTCAGCATTTTTTTTTGTCTTTAATGCTTTCTGCCCTTTTGTAAAATGTATACGTTAAAATATCAATAATTTATGTTTAAAAAAACAATAGTTTATATTGAAAAATCGGAAAAATGTTAATTAACAATCATTTCATACGTGTATAAAATGCGTAAATACAGACATTTTGTCATTTTTAGACATTTTGTCATTTTTCTTCACGGACATATTTCTATAGACAGCTTTTTAATTAAAAAAACTTTTCAATTCAAAATTTATTAGTTTTTGGTATCGAAGTTCAAGAAATTTATGTTATGGTAAGTTTTTATGTTTGTAAACTTTAAAATGAAATACTTTCATATTTAGTGTCGCAATATAAGTTTGTAATTTACCAGAAATGTGAGTTATATCATTAAATTTATAAATTTATTAAAGTCTACCCCATGTATCATTATTCTACAAATGAAAATTCGTGACGTAATTGTTATTTAGAGCATTTTGATTCCCTTTAATTGTGATACCGAGGGTAACGAAAAAGACAGGCTGCTGCGGTGCTTTATACGTATCTTTTTTTACAGACCGTGGGAGTCACGTGATGTTTGAATCCACCAATGCAGGTGTACGAAAAGAGCATCACGTCACTCTAGCGGTCTGTAAAAAAAGATAAGTGGAATACACTGCGGTAGCCTGTCTTTTTCGTTAGCCTCGGTGATACGCACTGTGACGTAAAGTTGCAGCAATTTTTTAATCTATCAATAGTAACACGCTGGTTCTTATTACTTTTTTCTCAAGACGTTACTGTTACGACATTAACTAATATCACTTTCTGTATTACGATGCTTTTAGACAAAATTTTGACCAAAGCAAGTGTCGCATTCCCACCATAGAAAGTCTATTGTGTAGAAGAATTTTCTTATTTCAAAATCATATGCTCTACTTACATGAGATATAGAGGCCAGCCAGTGCATTTTCGAGAAAGGTGTCTGGAGGATGTGTGAATTTGTCGACCAGCAAGTCTTAATCCCATCCAGCATTTACCAAGAAGTTATTTTATCCTTCAAGAATGGTATATGAAATGATAAATAGGTAACAATTCCTGTGAACATTTTTCGAACTAAATTTCCGGCAATTTATTCTGTAGCATAGTGGGAACGTATTAACCTCACAGAACATATTAAGACTGCAGGAAATATTAAGATCACATGACGTATTAACACCACATTTTCATAAGAAAACACATATTCTTTATGCATGCTTGTTGCCAAATCTCGTTAAATATAAGTTTATTGATAAATCATATTATTGCTGTTTTTCCTGTTGTCGAAAACTTCACAACTTTCATTATACAAAATATATTTAGCATGACTGTTACTAGTGCATATTCTTTTCTTTGAAATTTGCTTATTTTAAAACCAAAAGGACATTATAATTTTGAAATGTTTTGCAATTTGCATTTTGAAGCTATAAACTAAACTCATATAAGAAAAAAAACATAAATGGCAAATAAATTAGAATCATATAGCTATTGTTATCTCTTGAATATTTTTAAATCATTATTGATGCTAGAATTAAAACTTTAGTCAACACCTTTTCATTTGACAAAACTTTTATATGTGTTTTACCTTTAAAAACTTTTGTACTTTGGTTATATCTTCAGTATAACTTTATACTCATATCATTTTCTTTGTTAGATACCATTGTTGTTTTAAGGAGTTATTATGAATGATGATATATGCTCTTAGTTCTTCTGGTTTTTAATATATATATATTTTTTTATATATATTGTCATGAATATCTACGTTCAATTTACAGTTCATATTTCTCACTTTTTTCATTTGTATTAAGCCTACAAAACATTCCATTGTTAGATGTCATACACGTTTTTTTTCAGATTTTAGCGTAAGATGTAAATGAACTTATTCCTCATTTTTAAACGTACTTTATCTTAATGTACTTTATCTTAAATGTACTTTATCTTTTAAATGTACTCTATCTTAAGTTTCATATTTTTTCTATGATATTGTCAGACTTTTTACAGTGTTTCTTTTCTTTCTATTTATTACAAGAATATGTTCGATATTTCTTAGATACCTTTCTCTAATAACTATTGAATTAAATATCTGTTTTAACTGAGAAGAAATTCAAAACTTTAAAAATAGAAACCATCATAAAGCTTTCGTTATTTAAAATCATAGTTGTTACTTTATATAATGCTAGAAAATCAATTTATTTTTTCCCATTTTAGTTTATTCTGTGGTTTAGAACATTAAACCACTGAATGCCTGTTTAATTTAAAAAAAAGTTTTGTTTCAAATTAAAAACCCTTCAGTTTCTCGATTACTATATCTGGGATGTGTTACATTTTTACAATGTATTTTCTTTCGGGAAGTAAAATACAAGCATTTTGCTACTTTATTGATTGAAACTTTTTCGTTCAATCATATTATTATTTTAAATCACAGATTGACTTCTGAAGCAAGCCAGTAAAATGTGAACCGAGAATCATTATTAAAGCCCATACATTTAAATGACACAAATTTACATATGAAAATAAGACTAAAAGGTATAAAGAAAAATAGTATCAGATTCATAACTAAAATTCGCTGAACAAAACACATGTTATGCTGAATTATTCACAAATGATTCACATACATCTACCAGAAAAAAATATTATACGTGTTCCAATTATTCATTTTATTTCAATTGAAGCATATTCAAATTTTAATATAACAATTACATGCAATACCCATTTAAACAGACATTAATTTATTTTAAAACACATCAAAGAGCAGTGTACATGTCCAAAAACTTCACAAAACCCTTTTAAAATTACACAAAACTAGTCAATATGTTAAAAGTTGTAAAAATATTTTCACCTCTTGTTCTCGAGGTATCCTCAGTTACTGATGTTATGTTTCTTCGTAAGTCAATCCGTTGAAAACCTTCATATTTCCTCTTTCTAATAACATATGGCGCCATCTATTATCGATTTTTGTGTGGATCATACCATTGCATGTTTCTGAGTTTGTTGTAAATATTTCTATGACTTCCCTCTGTAATGCATAATTTAAATTATTATAATTGGTTAATTTTTTGACATTATTGAAGTCTATTGCAATTGGAGATTTGATGTTTAATCTGGCTACTGCAGTGGCTGATTTATTTAAGTTTTTATCTCTTCTGTGTTTTTTCATTCTGTCTGCAATTTTCCTTTTTGTCAGACCCATATATGAAATAGTTTTTCCTTCATTAACATTGAAATTAATCTTGTATATACGCCACCAAAACAATACAAAAGTTAATCGAAAAAAACGACGCCAAAATATGATGGAATGCAACCAGCCCAAAAAGAAATGAAATTTACAAATTTAATTCCGTTTATAAAACGTATTTCGTAAAATTAAAAAGTGAATTCAAAAAGCTTGGAATAAGTACTCCCGTCACCCCAGATCCATCGATTTTCAAATTAATCAGATCAGACGTTGAGAAATTTTATTATCAACAGACATCAGGTATATACAAGATTAATTTCAATGATAATGAAAGAAAAACAATTTCATATATAGGTATGACAAAAAGGAAAATTGAAGACAGAATGATAGAATACAGAAGATATATAAACTTAAATAAATCAACCACTGCAATAGCCAAATTAAACAACACATTTCCTATTGAAATAGAATTCAATATTGTCTAAAAATTAGCCAGTTATAATAATTTAAACTGTACATTACAGAGGGAATCCACAGAAATATTTATATCAAACTCAGAAACATGCAATGGTACGATCAACGCAAAAATCGATAACAGATGGCGCCATATGTTATTAGAAAAAAGGGAAAAATGAAGGTTTTCAACGGATTAACTTACGAAGAAGAAACATAACATGAGTAACTGAGGATGCCTCGAGAACAAGAGGTGAAAATATTTTTATAAATTTTAACATATTGACTAGTTTTGTGTAATTTTAAAAGTTTTTTTAAGCTTTTGGAAATGTACACTGCTCTTTAATGTGTTTTAAAATAAATTAATGTCTGTTTAAATGGGTAGTGCAAGTAATTAATATGTTAAAAAATGACATTATGGACGATCATAGAAAAAAACTATTCAAGTGTATGTCAAGAATGCGATTGTAGCTTAATTCTGTTGATATTATTTTAGACATTCATTATTTTAAGATGGAGAGTGTTTGATAATCGTATTGTTTTTTTCGTTTTGTTTTCATTGTGTTAAAAGGTAAATATCCCATCTATAAAAGTTGCACATAATGAATGTAATGCTTTTAAACTAGAATGCTATTTTCAACACCGTAAAAGAACGATATTTTTTTTTCGTCATAACTTTTGTTTAAGGTAATAACCTCAGACATTATATTTAACACTTTTTAGTATACACACTTAGAGTCTCACTTAGACACACTTAGAATCTCTTTATTTGGGGGGGGGGGGATTTTGTTAAGCATCGGGTAGTTTTGGCCGTATTGCTATAGGAGCGATGCCTTGAAGGAGGACTTTTGAAATGAAAGTGACCCGAATTATCGTTCTCGTACAAGAAAACCCCTGAAAACTTTTCACATTTACCCCGCCTAGACACCTCTGTTTAGAACCTACGAACATCAGCCTTAGCTCCCCATTTTATGGCCAGCAGGCTAACCTAGGCTGAGTGATTTATATTTGGAATATCTGGAGTATAACAAATCGAATTAAAATGTGTGTGTGTAAAAAAACTTGACTAAAAGTAAGTATTTATACAGTCCTTACAGATAATAAAGGTCTATTAGAAATATAGAAAATCATAAACAAGTAACTCCTGTGCTAACTGTTCTGCTCTGCGACTTTTATTTCTCGAATTGTGACTTACGTTCAGTTTTTTTTTCTTTCCTTATACAATGACAAATATTTTCCTTACGCACTCACAATTGTTTCTCACGATGTTGAAAAAAGTTTAACACGCTTTCTCTTGATCATGAAGGTTATTAAATATAATTTACATAAATCATATCCGACACAAAATTGCGAAATAAACCATCAGTTCCTTATTTTGCAATTGAACTTATCGTGTTTGTCGTTAAGCTTAAACTATAATAAAATATCTACTTTCAAAATCAAATTTCTGTGGAAGTAAAAAAACTTTAAAAACAAGTTGTAAGAAAAGCCAAACATCAAAAGTCATGGGAATACAGGAAAGACATTTGTTCATTAAGATAGTATTTTCCGATTTAATTTAAGAAGAAACTTTGGAGAAATGTTTGTTTCTGATTTCCGTTTGAGATTAACTCTCTTTTACTTAGAAAAACACAGAAAAAAGAATTGAAGTACGCTTCCAGTTTGAGAGATATTTAAAATATATTGAAATTGCTGGTAAAAAAAATAAACTTTATTTGAAAAAGGTTTTCTCCCCCAGAGCTTGTTGATTTTATTTAATTAACACTTTATATCTGTGAAATAGTTTTTATCCGGGTATTTCAATATCGATTTTAGTAAAAAATGTTTTTCTTAAGTTAAAAAGTAACAGTTAAAGAAAACAAAAGATAGCAATCTGGCAACTTAGTTTTCTCTCTCTCTCTCTCTCTGTTTTTTGATTATTCCAGAAATAAATCTACATATTCACTCATATATCACTTCGCATAAATTTGTTTTTTAAGTGTTTCAAATTAAAACGCTTTTTATACACTGTTTTATCTTAAAACTGTGACATTTTTCAAATTGCAAAAAATTGCAAATTAGCTAAGTGATGTTGATAAACAATTTGTATTTTAGCTTTGGTTAGAATATTTCACGAATCCTTTAAAATGTCCATCTGGATTCTTAATACTAATTGAGAGAAATCTTCACCAGTTTATGAACTTGGGAAAGTTCAGGATTCTCCTTTTAATTGCAGAATAATTTATAATGAGATTAATTTCTTGTTTATAAAATGCAGCTTTTTTATTTTATCATAATCGATTCTAATGATTTGCTTCCATGCTAATCAAAAGCACAAATCAGAAGAAGACACTTTGGTTTTGTTTTCTGCTTGAAAATTGTCATTAGAGATTATCAAGTTTTTATCGAGATAGAAATGAAAATCATAATAAACAAGCTATTAACTTTGTTGATGCTGCACATTTGACGTGAAAGTTCTAACTTACTTTGCATTAAATAAATAGTAGAAAAACACAAAAGGTGTGATTCTGAACACTTCGCTTAAGCTAAATTGCTTCCATGCCAAGCACTGTAGATAAAAGTATTCTTAACGACAGAGATAAGCCTCGAATTAAGTAGTGTTGCTATCCAGAATCAAGTTCATAATGGCAATTAGATTTAGTGTTGTAAACACACAATTTGGACATTTATTGCGAAATGACATACTACCTTTATTAATTAATAATATAATACTAGCTGGCCCCCGTCCGGCGTTGCCCGGGCTCGTAATAATAAATAAATTTAAAAAAACATCAAGTTTTTATTATTTTATATCTTTAACCCAATTTTGTATGAAATTATATTTTTTAATGAAAAATATTGATATTTAGTGATAAAAGCGCTCATTTTCTGTTTTTTTTTTTTTTTTTTTTTACCCAAGGTCGTTTCATAGTTTTAAAATAACAAGTTCTTTTTGTCCAAACTCTTTGAAATATCTATTGGTGATAAATAAAACGGTTTTACGGCCCGTGTAAAAATTTCGTGAAAAAATATTGTTATCTAGTTGTAAACGAAATTTTTTCTTCTCGCTTTTTTGTTTGTTTGTTTGTTTTCGCGCCGGCTCCTTTAACATATCAATAAAAAAAATAGTTCTCATCTTCCGAACTCTCTGTCATTTCAATCGGTTATAAATATGATTGTATCCAAGCTTCCTTTAAAATTTTGCAAACAAATATGCATACTTATTAGTGAAAACATAAGTTCTTTAAAAAAAAGCTTTAGTTTTCAACCTCAGAGCAAAAATAAATTAGAAGGTCTATGCTTTCAATGCAATGGTACGGCTTCATCCATTTCCAATCAACCCTTTTAAATCTCCCTAGGGTAAACAGGTGAGGGTTGGGTTAATAAATCAGGTTTCCCGTTTCTGAGGGTAGAAGCCTTTTAAAAAAACGTTGACGCATGCGCAAAGAGACGATTTTCATGTGGATTTGACAGAATGCGCTATTCGTTTTTAGATATATAGGTGATTATCTTTATGATTGCAACATTTATCATTGATATTTTATGATATATTATTAAGAGTTTCATTATGAATTCATTTTGATGCACATATCTGCCTTTCGATCATTTATTAGGCAGGTGAATATCAAACTTAAAGGTAAAATTGGACATAGAATGCATTTGACAATACATGGAAAAGTTTTACAAAAACATAAAGTTTTACAAATTATATGCTGAAATAATTACATATTTTTTACTAACGAAAGATTATCCCTTCACTCTCAGTGTATTCACTAGTGGACAGATGATACATAGAGTTATTCCATTTGTGAACCAAGGGATTAACACACTTCTTTTTTTTTAACTAATTAAAATTTATCTATAATAGCTAGACCAACTCTCATATAAAAAATAGAGAAATCAGAATTTGCAGATACTTAATTTGCAATCTGTTAAGCATAAAATAGATTTTTATCCAGTAAGTATATATATTTTATTTATGTTGTCTAAAACAGTAATTTCTTTATGTTGTCTAAATTCATGGCAATTTGCTAAAATTAGAATGTTTCTGGATAATCACAAAATCAAAATTTCAGGGTGTAAGTTAGTCAGGTCTCAATAACCCCTCCCTAAAGTTTAAACACATGGGCGTGTAATGTATTCTTATTATTAAAATAGCACATCAGGAAATTAATATTTACATTTTTTTTCTATGTACCCTTTTTAAAGGATGTCTCTTTTTATTTTTAGTTGCCAAAATATTTCCAAAATATAATTTGAATTTTATTTGAAGTGAAAATCTTACACACAGCTCATCAGCTTTTAACACAAAAAAGTATTAAATTAAGCATAGATCGCTGACATTTTTTTGAACTTTTTTAGACATTCTTCAAGAA
Organism: Maratus michaelseni; assembly: GCA_963931845.1. Classification (NCBI taxonomy): domain Eukaryota; kingdom Metazoa; phylum Arthropoda; class Arachnida; order Araneae; family Salticidae; genus Maratus; species Maratus michaelseni. The sequence continues at coordinate 254,854,196 of OZ007586.1, read as the reverse complement.
GAGTACACTGAAAAAAGAAGTTAAAAATATGAATTTTCTGAGACGATATTATAAAAATACAAATTCATTCCACGCCCATAGATTTAACATTTGCGTGGGGAATTTGATATCTCACTGACCTACACCCTTAATGGTAATAAATACAATGTCAATTAACCATGTTATTTGACAGACTATTTTGCTGTGGATAATATGCAGGTAGTTGTTGAGATTCTAATTATTTTCATATCATCATAATCACCGTCGTCATCATTTTCAATCCATTGCTGGTTGTAGGCCTATCTCAGACTTTCCCACTTTTTTCTGTTCAGCCATTTGGGCATCCAATTAATTTCACCCGCTCTTCAGATTTCGCGTATATATTACACAAGGTCGGCTTCTCGGTCGTTTGACGTCTGTGTCGATACCACTGTAGGATGTTTGTACCCAAACTTTTGGCTTATCTTCTTTCAATGTGCCGAACCCATTTCCATTTTAACCATTTAATTCTAAAACTTTTATCAATTCTTTATTCAAAAACATTCGTCGCAGTTCTTATCTCCTTCTAGTTGTGCCTAGCATGCATCTTTTCATACTCCGCTGTGATGTTTAGAATCGTTACACCATCCACCATGTTCCCGCTCCATAAGTTAAAGGGTGTAAAAACGCTTTGGTTAAACATTTTTTTCTTTTCAAGCAAAAAGGCATGTTACTTTTCAAATTAATACTGCCCTTTTCAACAGCACTTCATCCGTCACTTATTCTTCTATTGATTTCATTCATGATGCGGTTTTCTGATGTTATTTCTTGTACAGTGTACACATGACTCTGAATCTTAGTGTTGTAGGAGACAATCTTCGTTTTAAGTGCATTGGGATTCAACATCACTTTAGTCTATTTCAATTTTATTTTTATCCTACTTTAGTGATGACATCTGCCAAATCTTCTATCATTGCTTCAAATTCTTCAGAGCTGTTACAAAATTAAAATTTCGGCAGCCAACAGGAGGAGACTAAAGTGTTCCCCGTTTAATGATTTTCGTGTATTCTAATGAAAATTCATCTTCTAATCAATGAATATTTTCTTCGGGTACATTATTGTATAATTTTAATGTGTATTATATAAGTTTGCCTTGGTAAATCACTTTTAGTACTGTACGTTATTTTTTTTCGACTGTGGATTATTCAGTAGAGCCAGCTGTTATTCATTTTATGAAAAAATATATACGAAATGAAAACTTTTTCCTTCTAGAAATGCATCGTTTCACATATCCTCCATAATTCTGAAAGCTGTATTTTTCAAATTAGCATCTTTTGAGGAAAAAAATTTCTGCTGCGTACCAAAATATCGGTAAATTTGACAGTGTGTTTTAAAGCAATATGAACCTTTACCTGGAATGTTCTTACGATTGGTTAAAATTGATACAAACGCAATTGCACTATTACATTTTCTAATGTGTCAGATAAAATTGAGGACCAAATCTTTTACTTGATCATATAATACAGTAGGATTTAGTAAAGAACGATGGAACAATATGAAATATCCTAAAACTCTTTCAGAAAAATTATCTGACTTACAACGCAAGTCTCATCAAAATGAGTCCAGCAGAACTTTTTAAAATGACAAATCTTTAAGAATCACCTGCTTATAGAACTTTCCCCATAATTCTATAACTGGGCAACGGAGAACTATAGGTTATACACTAAAACCTTTCTTGAAAAATGATCTAACTGAGATTGCAAGTTCCATCGAAATCCATTCCACAGAATCTTTTGAAAAGGTAATTCTTTCATAATCGGTTTCATCTGATTATAGAACTATCTCCCATAATTCTATAACTAAGCAACGTAGAACGATATGTTATATACTAACGCCTTCCCTGAAATATTATCTAACAGTGCATCCCCCATCAACATCCATTAAGCAGAACTCAAGTTATAACGAAATTCCCATTTCCATTTATCTCCAACTATAATAAAGAAGGAAGTTTGTGTGTTTGTGTGTGTGTTTCTCGGTTGTGTTCTGAAGAGACCGCTGCACGCAGAGCTACAAAATTTGGTGGGAAGGTACCTCTATGCATGCAGTTTTGCACCTCGAAGCCAGATTTTGGAATTTGTGAATATATTTTATTTATTTAATTTTTAATGCGATTTTAAGTGTTTTTTCACGATTTGCTGCGATTTTTCAAAATTACTAACGGGAATCCGGTTCCAATCTTTTAGCCCAACATAGCAAATTTTATCCTCTTTTCAATAAAGTTCATGCAAAATTCGTACACCGATTTTTGAATTTTGGCGAATTTTTTCGTTCGACACTAACAAATTTTGCAAGAATGCTTGATTGGTTCGGTGGTTGCGCTGCCATTTCAGCATCAGATACGATCAGAATCGACTTTTTTAAAACTCTTTTTAGCTTGGAGAAAGTTGATAATTCTTTACAGATAAAAAATCATAATTTTAAAAGGGAAGGGATGATTATTTATTAGATTATTTCTTTTAATTTTATTTTTTATGCGTTTTGTAAAATAAATTTCATGTTTTGAAGCGTTTTTTGTTTCAAATGATGTCACAAATCGCCCACTACAAGTCAAACACCATTGGAGAGTAGTTGTGATTGGTAGCTGATAGAATTGTAGGCACAGCTGGAAGTAAACCGGGCAATTGTGATTGGCAGATGTAAAGGTCGTCAGCTGATTGAAATTTGAACAGCGCGTTGTGAATTTTTGCGATTTGTTTTATGCGATTTTTAGAGTTTTCTCATTTATACGTCATTCATGTATTTGATTTCAGAAATTAACAAGGATAACTTACTGTTTTTGTATGTAAAAAAAAATCATTTTGTTTCTATTTAGAAAGTTAATGATAATTCCTAATTTTTTAACGTCGTTGGTTAAATTCTGTGCGGGGGGAGGGGGGGGGGGGTTCTGTTGCAGTTTAAATATCGCGTTAATGTTCTGATCGAAACTCCCTCCTCCCTCCCCTGCCTCCAAAATCAAAACTATTTAATTATTAGTCAGATTCAAACGAAACGTTTTCTCATGTCCCCTGGTACTAGATAAACTTCGGTATCATTTTTTCAGCCCTTGGTTACCACTATTTCTGAACATTAATGACCAGGGAGGGGTATTTTCTCATATTCTATGGGCCCAATTTCAATGAGAATTAGTTCATTCAACTTAAGAGGCTACTTCACTCAGACGAAAACACCCGCTCGCTAATGTTAATCCTATGGAGGAAATATTTTAAGATATCTTGTGCACATTTTATTATTTTTAACTGGTTTTTTTTTGCATTGGATAGCTGAGGTCAATCTCTATGCACGTCCTTTGTATTTTTTCAATTTTGATTACAAGTTTTTTTTTATTAAGATACTTTCACTTTCGAAACCGGTTTTGAAAGAAAAAGTTTCCTCAATAAAAAAAACTGTAACAAAAATCGAAAAGAACAAAGAAGCGTGCATAGAGATTGACCTCAGCTATCCAATGCAAAAAAAAAATCATTTAAAAATATTGAAATGCGAACGAGATATCTTAAAATATTTCCTCCATAGGAATAACATTAGCGAGCGGGTGTTTTCGTCTGAGTGAAGTAGCCTCTTAACACGAACTAATTAAGGTATAGATAACTAATTAAGATATAGATTTAGCGCCACCTAGCGGTAGAAAATGGAACTAAAAGATTTTGCATTTAATCTTGGTCCGATTTAAACAAAATCTTTTCTGACATTCTTCCGAGGTCTCCCAGGTACTAAATAAACGTCGGTATCATTTTTTCAGCCCTTTGTTACCACCATTTATGAATATTAATATCCAGGGGGTGATTTATTTTCTCAGGTTCTGTGGGTCCAATTTCAACGGGAATCGGTTCATTCAACTTAATAGGAACTAATTAAGATATAGCTAATTATTTAAGACATAGATTTTGTACTCCTTGGCGGTGAAAAGTGGAAATAACAGATTTTTCGCGCGTGCCATCTACACGGTGCCGTAAGCAGCAGGAACGAGTGCCGGAGTTTCGTTCAGAAATCGGTTTATTTAGAACATAATGCTCCACCTAAGGTAGAAACTGGAAGTAAAAGATTTTGCAGCGCGTGCCCAGCACGTCTGCTGTACATGATATCGTAGGAAGCGGGGACACGTGTCGGATAATTTGTTTAGAACAAAATGCATCCCCTAGGGGTGGAACTAAAAGATTTTCCTGCGCGTGCTCCAAAAGTGGTTATTTTTATTGAAACCGCAGAAAAAAGTTACCGATTTCATAATCCCAAAAAACGAAAAAGTTTCATTTTTATTCATCCTCGTGTATTAAGAAAAGTATTGGATTATTTGAATCGAAACTCACAGTTTATGTTTCTGATTTCGAAAATGCAAATTTTGTGAAAACCCGATGGTAAGTTTTTAAAATTTTGACCAAAAACTGACCCGTTTTGAATCAAATGGTCCAGACATTTGAGGAGGTGGTATTAAATTTACTTCCGCTTCGGGTAAATCTCTCTATTTAATTTCCGAAAGACAAAGAGTTACCAGAGGAAGGGTTTCGTGCAGAGATTTTGAAAGTGATTTCGCGTTTCGTATTATTTTTTAACGGGACCGGGCAACGCCGGGCGGATCTGCTAGTTATATTTATATAGTAGCAGATATGTTATAAACTTAAGCATCGTTTGACTTCTTCCCGTTCTTTGCCACCTTTAGGACATTTTAATCGCATTTCTATTATAGTTTCATGCTGCGTTATAGAATGTTTAGAAGTTTTACATGCGTAGGAATTCGAATGAATACAGGGCGAATATTTACATATTTATTTTTTTCATTTCTAATAAATATACAGCGATATAGTTTGAAGTATACATTTATCTTATATTGAAATAAACAAAGTAAACGCGATTATTTAAATACGAAGTTAATTGTCCTTTTTTCTTGTATTTTTTTAATTTTCTCCTTACCCTATGACAGAAATTTTGCATAAAAAAAAGTTTTCTCTTAATGGACTTTTTCCTTATGTGAGTCTAAAATAACTTTTAAAAGAAATTTAATTTTTCTCAAAGGAAATAAATAAGAACGCTTTATTTTAGAAAGTACCAAAAAAAAAAAAAATAGCAGGAGTCGCTGCCTTTTAGCTAAAATATTCCGAAACGTAGTCTAGTGCCTCTGTCTAATATTTAATTTTCTTTCACCTGGAAAATGAATGTACATTTTAGAAAAAGTAATGTGTGACTCTTGCTTATAGGACATTTTCTAGCACTACCTATATTACCGTATTCTCAAAATCGTATTGTTAAGGAACTATTAGAGTGAAAGTTATTTTCAATTAGCTTTTAGAATACATTTATATGATTGACACATACTGTAAGTAATGACATTAGAATGACTAGCAATAACTGATAAATGTATTATCCTGTTAGGTATAAATAACTACTAAAAGCGAAGATAAATTCTTTTCTCCTCTCATAATAAATCAAATAGTAGATTTTTATTATTTAAGTTATTGTGAAGCACATACCTGCAGGGGTGCAACCACTCTTGAAGACATATTGAACGCTTGCTAGCAGCTATTCTAATAAATATAATAAAAACTGTTTTCATTCTACTCGAAAAGTGGAGTTACCTGTATTTTAGGGTGAGTTAATGATACAATGTATTTTTGATACCGTTTGTTAAACTTCCATTTGTGGCATGGAGTTTTGCTCAAATTTTCCTCAGGATCAACTTATATTTTGATATTTAAAAACTACCACTTTCATCAATTCAAAATGTCAAAAAAAAAATTGTCGGTTAAAATATTTTTATACGCACCGAAATAATACTTTATGAGTTAAAAATCGATAGTGAAAGATCAATTTTGGAGCTATAAGAGTAGATCGTGTCCAAGCTAGTAAGCAGTAACGAAAATTTTAAGATTTTTTTCCAAAAAAGCATTTTAAAAACTGTGGACAGACTCTCTCTTCTAATTTTTAATCAATCAACTTGATTTTTTCGAAAATCAATCGTTCCATGCTTTTCTTGTGAAATACGTAAGATTTTGTCGAAATATTGATAATCCGCTTTTCTCTGTAACTTTAAATAACGAACATTTTGATTGAAAATTTACATTTTAGTTTGAATTGATGCAAATTCACTAAAAATGCATATCTTTTAAAACGGCTATGTATTTTATTAGATTTTTTGCTTCATTGTTCTATGTGAAGTCAACATGAGGTGTTGTGTCCAGGGCAATTCCATAAAAGTGTCTAATTTTATCAATTTTTTTTAAAATAATTTTTATAAATTAAGTTAAAAAATATATTGAAATATATTCCAAGTTTTCAAATTAATGTTTTAGATTTAAAACGTTTAGGTTATAGCTGAAAAATAAAATATTTGCAGCTTTGAACAAATAGTATCTTTGAAAAAAAACTGTGAAAAAGAATATAATTGTTGTTTATTTTGTATTTTCTTAATAAATAAATGCATGTAGCAAATTATTTCATGGTTTACAATAGTCGTAAACCCATATAAAGGGTGGTCATAAAAAAACTTTGCCGATATATGGAGCTCTAGCGGCTAGTCCGTTCAACCGATCGAGGTGAGATTTCAAATATAGTTATTCAGAGGTATGAGCTCAGAATTCTGTGAACGGCAACAAAGTAGTGCTCACGGTTACGGTTCGAAAAACAAGGTTCTGAAACTCGAAATTTTCCAATGGCAAAGCCCATTTTTTTCGTCGCAAAATGCTCAGCGCATGCGAAAACCCTAAATAGCGTTGGAACCGTACGTGTATCGCAAGAAACGGACTCGTTATGCACGCACAAGAAACAGCTCTGCGAACGGCCAAAAAGAGAGAAAGAAAATTGCATATGACACAGAGTCAGTACACCAATCACTGATTACAACACAGATCGGTGAAAAGAAAACTTTTATTTTGATTACACATTTTCCACATAGGTGCAATCACAGGCAATTACACATTACATGCGGGCGACTGTGGACAACACAGCCGAACGTAACATCACATGAGGGATGTTTGCAATCTCACGTTTGATAGAATCTTTCAAATCCAGCAAAGTTTGCGGATTGCCCATGTACACTCCAGATTTTAGATATCCCTAAAACCAGAAATCCACAGGAGTGAGGTCGGGAAATCGCGGAGGCCACGGAAATGGAAAATGGCGTGACATGACACGGTCACCAAAATGCTGTTCCAGGACCCTGCGAACAGACTTCGCTATATGTGGCGGTGCACCATCTTGCATCCAAATGAAGTCATTCAGTGCATTTCTCTGCAGCAAGTCTGGTATGACGTAATTTTGCATCATTGCCGTATAGTGGGTGCCTGTTACAGAGCAAGTTACAAATCCCGTTGGTGTCGCTTCCTCAAAGAAGTACGGCCCGAGAATAATTGTGCCTGCAATGCCGCACCACACAGTAACTTTGACGTCGTATAAAGGTACTGGTGCCACAGCGTGCGGATTCATGTCTGCCCAGTGCACACAATTTTTGGTGTTGACGTTGCCATTTAAGGTGAAATGTGCCTTGTCTGTCCATAATATGCGAAGAGGCCAGTCGTTATCTCCATCATATCGGATAAGAAATTCATTAGCAAGTCTATACGTTGTTGATGGTCCCCCACTTGCAACATCTGGACACGCTGGTACCGGTAAGGAAACATTCGGATTACAGAGTGCAGTAGCTTTAGGACCGTTGATTTCGGTATATCCAATACACGAGATGCACCTCTTGCAGTTTTCATGTGTCCTGTAGTCACTATGTGATGCACTTCCATAACAGTATCCTCAGGAGCAGTTGGTCGTTCGGATCGCGGTCTATCACAGGTGCAGTCAGTTTCTTCGAATTTCTTTACTAAATCACGAAGAACTTGCGGACTACATGGGCCACGTATTTGGCGATGGTTTCGACGGTAAACACGCAAGTATTTAGCAGCATTCATCCCATTTTGATAATAGAGTTTTACCAATTCTCCACGAACTTTCATTGGAAGAGTCATTTCGTCGGCATGTGCGAGCTCCCGACTAAAGAACTAATATTCCCACCCCACTTTTTATCCGTTTTCTACGCTGACTATCTGGCGAACGGAGTTCCGTGATAGGTGTTTTGCCTCTGTCATATGCAAATTTCCTTCGTGCGCCCTGATCGTGTATTTTTTGGCCGTTCGCAGAGCTGTTTTTGTGCATGCATAACGCATCCGTTTATTGCGATACACGTACCGTTCCAACTCTCTTTAGGATTTTCGCATGCGCGGAGCATTTTGCGATGAAAAAAAAGGGCGTTGCCATTTGAAAATTTCGAGTTTCTGTAGCTATAACCGTAACCGTGAGCGCCAATTTGTTTCCGTTCACAGAATACCGAGCTCATATCTGTGAATAGCTACATCTGAAATCTCATCTCGATCGGTTGAACGGACCGGCCGCTAGAGTTCGATATATCGGCAAAGTTTTTTTTATGACCACACTGTACTTCATAATAATGCATGCAAAATAAACTACGTGATCGTGCTCGATATGCTTTTGAAAAAGCTGTCACATGTGAATAGTTATATAATGTAATTTCTTATTATCATTCTAGATAATAAAAAATATATAAAAATTAGTAGTTTAGTCTCGATTTTCTTTTAATAAATGTTTAAGAAACTTTCCGTCTTTCCGTCACATCAAATGATAGTTAATAACTACAACCCTTAGGAAAGGTAGGTTGCTCTAAATTATAATTTTATATTGCTTATGCATCATATTTAAGATATGTATTAGTTTAAAAACTGAATGGCTTCTTAAATCACAAAAGTTTCTAGTTTTACATACCAGGTTATAGTCATGGTAGCAAAAATGTCATTCCGTCACACTACACCCAGAAAAAAGTTTTGTTGAATCAACAAAAATTTGTTTGACCCAACAAAACTTTTTGTTTAAATATAGGTTAATGGAAATTTTGTTTGAATCAACAAAAAAAAATTTTTTTTGCAATTCCAAAAATTTTTTTTGTATCGTCAGCAAAAAATGTTTTGTTAATTCAAGTAAAATGGTTCAATTTTACTTGAATTTTGCTAAAACAACCAAAATGTACTCAACAAAACATGTTTTGTAGTTTTTATCAATTTCTTTTTCTGGGTGTATAAGAAATTGCTAAAAAATGAAAGAATAAAATAGCTAAAAAAATTGTTTTTTATATATTTTTAAATCTTTTAATCAATAACAGTCGTGTGCAAACTGAAAAGTCAATTTTCATTTGAAAATAGCTTCAAAGTAATTGCTTTAACTTAATTCTATAACTCAAAATGTCATTCCGTCACATATGGAATTGCCCTCCACAGCTTGACCCTATTTTCTCGAAACACGTCAGCCCTTGATCTATCGAGCCGCCAATTTTTATATATGTATTAAAAAATACAGTGACGATACATTTCTCTAAGATATCGTTTCACTTTAAAAGAATTAGTATATCAGGTGATGTGAAATTAGCCGTTTCTACTGGTTACTTTGCGTTAACGCACTATATAAAAGTGATTAACATAGTTTTTAAAAGTCATTTTGCAATTTTACACGAGTTTTCTTTAAAAATTCTAAAATGATGTGCTGAATAACCTACTATTACCGTATATGGAAAAGAAGTATTAACATCTAATTGTAAACGGCGATTCTTAAAAAGAGTTACTCAGCAAATGTTTCATTGAGAATTTATGTCCTATTCGTTTCTGTTGAAATAACTTTTATATTTCTCATGCATTTATTATAAATAAGAATTCTTGTTTACTATAAATAAGAAAAAGGTTTTTAAGCGCCGTTCAAAAAATCATTCTTGAACCATAATTTTTATAAAGTAAATTTCTAAATGCTTATGACTGCAAGAACATTATCACTGCTAATAACTTACAATAATTATTATTATTATACCTTCTTTCTAAAATTAAATGTAAAAAATATTGCCATAGAAGTACAATTCTCAGGGAAATAGTTAATGTAATTTTACAATGGGTAAAATAATCACTTGCACCCACACTTCATGCATTTCACAATAACAGGAATAAACAATTAAAATTATGCTCAATTAAAAGAAAATGTAACAAAAAAGTAGTCTATTTTAACATATCTTAATGAAGCGTACTTGGATTCTGTTTTCTTTAATGATTTCGCAATAATTATTTCTAATTAATTAATTCATGTTTGTTAAATTTAAGGTTTTATATTTTTCATGTACTGTTATTTGGACGTATAATGTTGTAATTATAAAAAAAGAAAATATTCGAAAATAGAGAGTGATTGTTCATAATTTAAACTATTTTTATTACTTTTAAGAAATGTTCCAATTTATCAATTTTAATCTTAACATTCATAAATATTTTTCGGAATAATCTTTTTTAGGGTTTCGTATTTAAAGAGTAACAAGAACGAAAAATCATGCGTCAAGCATAGATTATGTAACACTTTCCAACGCTTCCAAAATATTATTACAAATCATAATATTATTACAATCATCTTAATAAGCTAAAAGATAACATCTGAGTAATCCGAATACTTTTATTCAGTCCTGTATAGGATCTATAGATTTGTATATATACTACATAGGATGCTAAATTTTAGTTCAGTTAGGAAACGCGTAGCACAGTTTAAAATTCTCCGTCTGGAGTTAAATAATACGGAAATGTGTTCGCGAACTTTTGTGCTTCCCTGTATAGGATCTACAGAATTTATACACACCACGTAATAGACAAAAGCGAGTTAAAATTAAAATCGCGTTCAGTAACTTAAAACGCACTTCCAGGAATTATTGTTAACATACAGTAGAGAATTCTTTTGTGTGTCCCTGTAAATGAACGATGACTGCTATACACACAATATTCTGTAGTAAGCCTCTTGTAATGTACCTTAGTGATATATATAAATTTCAATGCGTTTAAAATAGGGAAACATTATTTAAATATACCGCAGACGATTTTTCTCCATAGACGTAATGTAACGGAATTCTTTTGACTGTCCCTGTAAAACAACTACAAGTGCTATGCACACCCTATTCCATATTAAGCTTCTTGTAATGCACCTTAGTGATATATATAAATTTCAATGCGTTTAAAATAGTGAAACATTATTTAAATAAACCGCAAATGATTTTTCCCCATAGACCGCAATGTAACGGAATTCTCTAGAGTGTCCCTGTAAAAAAACTATAAGTGCTACACACTTCAGTTGAAATAGGGAACATGCTATAGATAACGACTATAACATATAAAAATTGCAGAGCAATCCGAGCATATTTACGGGAGTTAGAGCACGGACAGACGGCAGACGGCAGACGGCCAGACGGGCAGACGGGCAGACGGCAGACGGCAGACGGCAGACGGCCAGACAAACCGAAGTCATAAACACTTTTCAACTAGGTTGGAAAGTGTTAAAAATGGAATCATTATAAGATCATTCCCCGTAAGGCATGGTGACGTTTCGGCGACGTCACTGTGAAGTCACACTATGACTTTGTGACCGTCGATGTGACGTCACGGTGACCTGAATGTGAAGTCGTTATGGCCGTTTTTGAGCTCTTTTGTGACCATTTTGTGAAGTTATGGTGTGACAAATTTGTGAAGAGTGTGTCATTTGTGTCGATTTTGCCATTAACTTGGTGACGAATCTGTGATGAAAGCGACAATGTTTTGAAATCACATTATGACCAATTTGTGAAATATGTGTCATTTGGGACGATTTTGCCATTAACATTGTGATGAATCTGTGGTGACAGTGACAATATTCTGAAGTCAAAATGTGACAATTTTGTGAAAGTGTGTGATTTGTGACTATTTTGTAATTAACTTTGTGACGAAGCTGTGACCCCAGTGACGATTTGTGAAGTCACCCTGTGACCAATTTATAAAAAGTGTGTCGTTTGTGACGATTTTGCCATTAATTTTATGATGAATCTGTGACGACAATGGCAATTTTGTGAGGCCATTTGTGTCCTGCCCTGTGCTGGATGATTTGAATTTATTCAAACCCGCCCAAGCATTTAGTTGTGTTTACTGTATTTATTTTACTCTGGATCGGATTTTTGGAGCATTTTGCTGTTCTTCGTGTTAAGGCTGCAAGTACCCTACTAATACCGTGGGTTAAATTCGCTGGAGTTTATTTCTTTCGAGTTGGATTGACTGATTCTCTTTTTTAAGAGATGTTCGAGCTATTATTTGGTACTCGTCATACCTAACTCAAGCCGTGATTTGCAGCGAGTCAGTTTCTGCTAGGCATTACAGATTTTTGTGTACGTCTAGTTCAGGTTGTCTTTTGTTTCTATATGGATTAGGATTGGCTGTACCCCGATCCAACCCGCTAATTGAATTTTCTGCATTTTTTTTTTTTTTTTTTTTTTGGGGGGGGGGGGTAAAGTTCGTGTCAGGTTGGAAAATGTTTTTCTGAACGTTGAGTTTGGGTTGTGTTTTGTATCAAATGGGTCAGATTTGGACATATCTGGCAATATCTGTTAAAAAAGTCCCATATATTATTTAAGATAAAAAAAAATCTCTATTTTTGAATATATTATATTTTTTTATTTGTATTTATTTCATGCAAATAATATTTAAATTAGGCATATGATTATATATATATATATATTTCATAACTTATTTTATGCATTATTTTAATAACAGTTTTCTGTAATCTTGAAATTCCGGTCGAGCATTATTAATTTCTGCCTTCAATGTTTGACTTTTCATTTCTGACAAAGTAACTACATATAAAAAATTCTATAAGTAATAATTACATTTACAATATCAGTGAGGCTAGTAAATCCGCAGAACAGGGGTCTCAAACGTCAGTTCCATGGTTTTATATCGACATCACCTTATATAGGAATTTAAAACATTCAACCCGAAATTTAATTTGTATAATTTTTATATTGCTAATTACTACAACTAATATATCAAATAGTTTTAAAACTTTTTTTTTGCATTCTCTAAAAATTAATCAATATGTTTATAAGCATTATGTTTTATCAGCGTAAATATGCCAGTAATGATACACCCGAACGTTTTTGATTTATAAAAATATAACCAATAAAAATTCAGCCTTTATTAAGATTTCATTGCTCTTCCTTTCATGTTTTAAAATCTAGTTTATTGTTCAGAATCTTAATCAAACCAGTCCGGAAACAGAAAATAAGATTCCACAATTCCATTGTTTTTCTCTGAAAATTGTACTGAACAAGCTGGTTTCACTTAATTAATTTTATATCTTCTTTATTTTCTTGCAAAAATTTATGATTTTGTTTTGATATCGATAAATAGTTATATATATATATATATATATATATATCTTTGAATTTTATATATGAAAGGTGAATTACACAACTTAATTTATTTTTAAGATTTTAGGACCAGTGTCTATTACTCGAATGCTTAATTAATCATTTTTTGTAATGGACACCTTATGTGGCCCTTATTAAAAGTTTAATTTCAGTAATGTTCATTGCGCATAAAATATTTTGATTTAAGGAAACAGCTAAGTAATAAAACTTAATTAATTAATTGCACTTACCAGAATGTAATAAGAACAAAATTTTCATAAATAGCTGTTTTTAATTAATTAAATGTGGTTAATAAACTTTTTAATATTAAACTAGTTTAGTTTTAATATTTTATTATTAACTCTTCTTTACATATTTTATAATCAGTCAAGTCAATCTAGAAGCAGGAATGATGTTCAAAAGCATAAGAAAAGAAGGAGCTCATGGGGCTTCAAAGCCCTCCCAATTAAAAGAAAAACATTTTTTTTAAGAAACACGAGTTTCTAAAAATCTATTGATTTCTATCTTCAGTGTTTGACTTTTCATTTCTGACAAAGTAACTACCTATAGAAAATGCTATAAGTAGTAATTACATTTATAATACCAGTGAAGCTAGTAAATCCGCAGATCAGGGGTCTCAAACGTCAGTTCCATAGTTTTATATCGAAATCATTTTATATAGGAATTTAAAACATTCAACCCGCAACTTTATTTGTATCATTTTTATATTGCTAATTACTACAAGTAATATATCAAATAGTTTCTGGAAATATAACTGTTAAGGCTAATCGTTAGTGAACTTCCCGATTCCCCTCGCTAATGTTAAACGTATGGGTATAGGATGCATTCGTATATTTAAAATATCTCTCCAGAAAATTAATATTTTAAACTTTTGTTTTCTGTGTACACTTCTTAAAGGATGTCTCTTTTTTTTAGTTATCAAAATATTTCTAAAATATGTGCTTAATTTATAATTATATGTGTTAAAATCTTAGCGAAACTGAATAAGAATTTAACACTTCACATAAAATTAAGTATATATTTTAGAAATATTTTGATAACTAGGGAAAAAAAAGAGACATCCTTTAAGAAGAGTACACAGAAAACAGAAGTTGAAAATATTAATTTCCTGAGGAGATATTTTAAAAATACGAATGCATTACACGTCCATAGGTTTAACATTAGCGAGGGAAGTAGGGAAGTTCACTGACGAACATCCTTAAGAATTGTAACGGGAAACACAATTCCATGTATTGTGATACTCCGACAAAATGTTCTCATTATATAAATAAATAAATATATATATATATATATATATATATATATATATATATATATATATATATATATATTAAACTTTAACAAAATCATTGTCTTAGTGATTTAACAAATGTAACTCTCTAAAATTCAGTATTTTAAATATTCTACCGAAATACATAAAGTATTCATCTTGTGATAATAACAATAATTAGCTTGAACAATTAATTTTTAACATAAATATTTCATTAATTATTGTTATCCTAATTGGTAAATGTATTTCAAAATGAATATTGTGTTTATTTAGTGCTAGCTGACCCACCCGGCGTTGCCCGAGCCCGTGTAATAAACTCAAATCTTTTAAACAACGAAACTCTGGCCAAGGTCTCCGATGGCTTCGACACCGTATACCGGGCACGCTCGCACGCTCCGGAAAATCTTTTATTTCCCCTTTCCACCGCCAAGGGAGCAACCTCTTTCAAAAAGGACCTCTGAGACAGGTCAACGTTGCCTGCGGCACCATATATTAGGTGTGCTACAAAACTGAGCTAGTTTGGAGAAGATGGGAACATTATTAGCAGAGTTATTGAAATAAGGCACAGTTAGAGAAAATAACCATGAGTGAGGTACCAGGTGAAGGGAATGTTCAAGTGTCCTTCAGAAAATGACTAATTGGGAGGACTACGATGCATCTTTAAAAATTCGTTCGTTTGCTTAAGCTAGGAACTTAATTACAAATTCGCCTTAAACTATTATTCGGAAATAGTGGTGACCGCTACTCATAAATTTACTTTAATGTTATAGAAGGTGACTATTAAGTTAATTATAATGTTTGGAATCAGTTGCGTTGAAATCGGAAAGATAGTTGTGGAGATACGGAAACGGGGCATAGTTAGAGAAAAAAATTTGAAGGAGGGGCCGGGGGGAGGGGATGTTCAAGTTCCCTTCAGAAAATGACTAATTAGGAGGACCACTATGCATCTTTAACAATTCGTTCGTTTGGTTAAGCTAGAAACTTAATTACAAATTTGGCTTAAACTATTATTCGGAAATAGTGGTAGCCTCTACTCATAAATTTAGTTTAATGTTATAAAGGGTGTCTATTAAGTTAATTATAATGTTTGGAATCACTTGCGTTCAAATCGGAAAGACAGCTGCTGAGATACGGAAACGGGGCATAGTTAGGTAAAAAACCTTGAAGGAGGGGTCGGGGGGGAGTGGATGTTCAAGTGTCGTTCAGCAAATGACTAATTAGGAGGACCACTATGCATCTTTAAAAATTCGTTCGTTTGGTTAAGCTAGAAACTTAATTACAAATTTGGCTTAAACTATTATTCAGGAATAGTGGTAACCGCTACTCATAAATTAAGTTTAATGTTATAAAGGATGACTATTAAGTTAATTATAATGTTTGGAATCACTTGCGTTGAAATCGGAAAGGTAGTTGCTGAGATATATGGAAACGGGGAATAGTTAGAGAAAACTTTGAAGGAGGGCCCCGGAGGGGGGGGGGGGTGGCGGATGTTCAAGTGACATTCAGCAAATAACTAATTATGAGGATCACTGTACATCTTTAAAGATTGATTCATTTGGTTAAGCTGGGAACTTAATTTGAAATTTGGCTTAGGCTGTTATTCGGAAATACTGGTAATTGCTTTTTAGAAATACACCTTGAAGCAATGAATGCTGATTTTTACGATAATTTAGTAAAAATGGAACTAAATGGAGACGTTCGGAACATTATTACTGAGATATTACTGAGAAACTGAGATTTAAAATAACGGTATTCTGTATATAAAACAACAATTAAATGCTACGGGTGAAGCTAAAAAAAAATGTTAAAATTGTTAAATGTAATTAGACCCTTACCCCTCGCCATTCCCGCAAATATATAACAAATACGTAATCTGTTAAATAAAGTTTTCTGTATTTATAGTCTCTATCATAATAATATATGTCCTGTTTTAAAAAAAAACCCCTTAAACCCAGATAATTATAATGAAGAAAAACGTGCCAGGAAATGTCTTAAACAGGTGGCGTTTATGTAATTTGCCGTGAGTAGATGGCGCTATATTAGCTTGGCTATATGCAGGTAATTGCAATCCATGTTGCCACTATTTCGTTATAAGTCCTTATCTAAGCATCGTTACTCTGATTTATTTAATGTGTTCTGAGAAGATATTCTACACAACCAACCAACCGAAGAAAAAAAGCGTATTTTTAATGAGAGTTCTGCGTGCATTTTAATTAATATTTCAGAAGGTAATTAAAATATTAAAATTCTGACGTTCATGTACACCAGGAGAGGGTTTGGACTACCTAAATCTAAATTTCCAGCCTTCTAGGTGGGCTAGATTTTCCTAGCCATCGCCAACAGGCACACACACAGACAGACACACACACAAAGAGCGAAACTTTCTTTTATTAGTATAGATAATCTCATTAAGTTCAGATTCGAAACGCAATTATAAAACAATTACCGATTACTTTTTTATATGAAGCCATTACTGGCACAATGGATGTCCAATACTGGAATGGTGGATGCCCGTTGCAGGAATTTTAAGTATTTTGATTTATTTCTATTATTACAATTAAATTTACATTCACAAGTGGAAATGTGACCATGAGATTGGTTTAATATTGTTGACAGATTCATGTATTGAATTTAAAAAATGGAATATAATAACGATAACTAGTAATTAAAAACATATTTTAATGAAATTACTTAAAAGTACCCGTTACTGGAAAGTGTACCCTATCTATATTATAAAGGACAAACGTGTCCGTGCGTAACGCTGACATCATTTTGCGAATGGCAACGTTTGACGATGAAATTTCAATTTTGCGATTTTTGTTACTGCAATTTTTTTAATTTCTAAACACCACATATTTTTAATTTTTACGACGTTAAATAGGAAAAAAAACGTGCTTTCAAAAGCAAATTGTTAGAAAACTGTATCGCAATTTACTCATTTATTATAGTATTTAAATTAAATTTCAAGCATGATTTTTTTTTTAATTTATCTCTATCGCTTGCTTGCAGACGATTACAAAATATTAATCTGTTTGCACTGTAAACACTATAAAAAGTTCAGCATTTGTTTCCAGCTAATATTCAATAACAAAATTAAAACTGCATTCAGCAATAAATAAAATAGTATAAATAAATATAAATTTAGGACATGTAATTGAAATAAGTGCTTAAAACTGCTGAAATTGTGAGAATTTAAAAAAAAACAGCTGTAAATAACGAAATTTTTAGCGATTTCTTCGGCCATTAACTTCTCGCACGAGGCCAATACAAAATTAATGCTTTTAATAAATTTCGAAATCTTACTTGAATATATAATTGACACATTTAATGTAAACATGCTGTTTGATGTTATTAGTGGGCAATCTAAAAGAAATTATTAAATGTAAAAAATCTATTACAATTTTCAATTAAATAAATAGTTTTCACATATATTCTCTATACCGGGACGCCCTGGTAGGTTGCCCTAGTTACTATAATATAGATATAATTATTTTACATTAATACCTCAGACGTAAATTTCTCTATTAAATATTCAAAATTTCCAAGTCACACGTAATAGTTCTATGTAATAGCCATCGTGCTATTTTCGTAACACTGCAAAGTTTTATATTATAAATTAATTCCCAATGTTTATTAATAAAACTCATATTTTATGCAAAACCTTTGATCTAGACACACAGCAGTGTGTCAGCCAAGTTCGCAAAGCAAAAAAGTCGATACACCGGCCGTGAGTATATTTACACGAACCATTTCGAGCTGTTTTCGCCAAATTTCGACACTCTACTACTGAAAATCTATTTGACCTACGTACTTGTAATTTTAAATGTATATTAAGGCTCCCATAATTATCCAGAATCCAAAATTTTATAAATAACGCATAATTAGTTTCCGAGATAATGATATTTGAAAATGTCTGATAATCGATAATTTTATCAGTGACTCAATCACTCATCAAAAAGGTTTCATATATCTACTGCACTGACAGACTTAAAATTTGGTAAGAAGTTCGTTTACACTATAAGAAATCGAAAAAAAATCCAAAAATTCTGAAAATCGATTAATTATTCACTTGGGGGTGTCCATTTTTACTTTAACGTTACGTCTATTAGGCGAAATTCTAATTTGCCAAAAAAGCGCCAAATGTTGATTCCGGGTGGACCTTGCAGCAAAATATTTGATTATCAGCCATTTTGGGCTAATTTCAGATAATTAATTTTTTGAGTAATGGTGCATAAAATTTACCTTTTTAGACACACTCTGAAAAAACTAAAACATCTTGAGAGAATACATATATCGAAGTACGCATATATTTCGAGAAATTCGTCTAATCCCAGAATTAAAAATGTAAACAAAAGAGAGTCATTCCTATGATTCAAATAAATATTGATCATGGATGTGTAGCTACCATGGGTCTAGGCAATGTAGCTGTGGCAAAATATCAGCTCTTTTATTCCATCAAACTTACAAAAAGGCACGCGCGAGAAAAAAAAATAACAATTCTATATATTTAAAACGCTACGCGTTTTCTTTCGACAATCCGTGAGAACACTGCATCAAATTGTATCATTCTTTTTTTAAATGAAAGATATTTGGACAAAGATTTGTTATCGTACATTCTTTTGTTCGAAAATTTTATTAATTAGCCGTAATTTTAAATTAAACTTTTACATCTGCTTATGACGTCATAAAGTCGGCAATCGGAATATGCCCACTGTTGCGAGGCACATAGTTTATTCTCTGAACTCTGTGGTTGCGAGAATAAAAAAGAGATAATAAATATAAAAAGCACGTGGCTTTTAGGCAGAATTTTTTAATTTGCAAGTTAAATTTCGGTAAAGTATTTATTCGCATGTTTTATAAGAGAATAAAAATTCATATTTATTGTGACGTCACGGGAATATTGTCCATTGGGTTTATTTTATCATTCTGCATTATAACTTTGTTGATGCCATTTTTTCGTTATAATTAAATACAAAATATATATTAATTTGTATACATGGCGTTTAAGCATAAAATTAACGTATATAAAATACGTGTGAAAAGTTTGCACCGGTGAAAATAACGTTATGCTTAGTTTGAAATGCATTTTAACATTAATAAAAGTAAAAAGAAAAATTTATATGATTGTGTCAACATGACGTAATTTTAACTGATTTTTCAATTTTTAATTTTAAAGATTAGAACTGGAGTTTTTATTGGTTGTTTCATCTTGATTACATACCTTGATTACATGCTACCAATTACTTTTTTTAAATTGTAGGTTAGAAGATTTCATTTTTTAATAAAAAAAATCACAAAAGTAAAGGATTTCAGGAAAATTAAAATTATTAAAAATAGTGTTAAGGTTTTAAAAAAAAACTTGAAATAATGATTGTTTTTTTTAGCTAGAATAAACAATGTAAGGCTAATATTTTATAGGAATTATTTAGGTAGGTTTGTTATAAGTTCATTTAACAGTTCCTTATTAGAGGCAAAGTCCTATTTTTTTCACTGTGAATTTCTCTTTTGATGTCAAAAAATGGTAGTCTTCTTTCGGACGCCAGCCAAAACAAAGTGGCAATTTTTAAAATTTATAACGGTTGTGACAACAAACGGCGCTAGCGCTTTAGCTTTCATCGCGCTTACATCACTTCTAAATACTACAAATTTCAATTTTTTACTACATTTTACAATTTTAATTCTTACATCGCCAATTAGAAAAAAAAAACTTTCGATTGAAACTTATTTGAAAACTACCGCTTAATTTGACGACTTTTTAAATAATTTTCAAGCATGAAATATTTTTCAATTCTATCTCAACAATGACCACCAGTTTTCTTTAATAATGTAAAATAGCCCCTGGGAAAGTTACCACAGTTGAAAATAGATTTCCCTAACCATCATAAAAAGTGAAAATAATAATAAAAAAGTCCGATAAATCATAAGATCAGATTATCCATAAGATAGAAGAATTTTGGCGCTAAACTAAAATCTTTCAAAAAAAAAAAAAAAAAAAAAAAAGAAAAAAAAACTCATTTTCAGTTTATGATTAACATAAAATTGATATGTTGAATTCGTTGATGTATATGTGGCATCAGAATGATCTAGGAACTATATTTTATTATTTTTTAAAAGATCCATTGGGTATTTGACTGTTTAAGAGGGAAAAGATCCCAGACTGTGATGAAAAAGGAATAATCATCCTGATTATGTAAAGGAACGAAGAAACCATACAAATAAATTACACTTGAAAACATTAAAAATCTCCCTCATCTGCAGATTGATTTATTATTATAAAAAACATTCTTCCTCTTTACATACAAATTTATTAGCTTAAAAAAATGGATGCGTTTAAGAAGATATGAATTTGAAACGAACACCGATTAAAGAGGACATTTTAAAGCCTTTAATTTAAACTTTTTAAAACTTTTTGTAATGTCGAATTTCGACGGTGCCTTTGAGCAAATGCAATGCACGCACATGCGCATAGGAGCTCATTCGGTTGCATTATCACAGGGGGATGAGATGTGTGCTTTATTTATTAAGTTCTTTTATTTACTGAATATGAGATAAAAGTAGGGATATACTATTTGTATGATACTTCATAGGTCCATGAAATTTTCTTTCTTGCCGTGTATAATATGGCGGTAATGTCAAACTGATTTGCATTATTACACAGTTGTTTACGTATTGTTTGTTCGGAGTTTGTATCGAAAATAGTACTGTATTTCACCGGGGGAAAAAAACTTTTAAAATAAAATATTTGAAAGACTGTTTCATACGCACCCCTTCTTATGTAATAAAGTAGCTTATGTCACTGATATTGTTATAGTAATTTTTTTCCGCCAAGTTTTGGCGGGTTCCATCTAGTCGTATTTTAATTGCATCGA
Organism: Maratus michaelseni; assembly: GCA_963931845.1. Lineage (NCBI taxonomy): Eukaryota > Metazoa > Arthropoda > Arachnida > Araneae > Salticidae > Maratus > Maratus michaelseni. The sequence goes on along the minus strand of OZ007586.1, from coordinate 254,832,808 downwards.
AAAAAAAAACATGGGACAGACAATCCATGGTGTCTTTCTCTCCTAAACATTGCAATTTCAATTTTGCTTTTTAATCATAAAATATAAAATAAACACGTGCGGAGATGTCACACTTTATCTCTTTTGTGCTATTTATTTTCTTATAATCATTGTTGAGCATGACATACTCCAGAATTTTATTTTAGTGGCACACTACTTTGAGGAAAATTTCGTTTTATTTATGAAGATAATGTCGATTTAATTTTCAATTATCTGTAAATTTTATAATATTTGTTTGATATTATTTGGATAGCTTCGTCATTTTATTTTTAAATATGAATCGGACTGTTGATTTATATTTTAATAAGTCTGTAATGGTAAAACATAAAATTATATCAATATGATTATTGTTATTTCAGAAATAATAAAAATTTCGAATCAATACACTTCGTTTCAAAACAAATATTAAATACAGCAGTATTAAAATACAAATTTCTGCCGCAAATTGACAGTCAAATATTTTGTTGTATGAAATTTAAATTAAATTGAATGTTGCCTGGTAAATAAAATAGTCACTTGTAAACACATTAAAAACAATTAAGTATAGTGTTTAAGTATATTGTAACTGTACAAAAAGTAATGAAATCCCATCAAAAACATACATGTGAAAGAAGGCCAAGTTCGTTAACGGTTTCGCTAATAAAAGATGTGAGATCTAACTGGAAACCAAGTTCTTTCGAAACTCCTTAAATCATAGCTCCTGTCATGCATAACGTTCTTCAATTGCTTAAAATCATTTGTTATGTTATTTGCTACTCAATAGAGCGACTTGGCAAGTTTTTTCTTATTCAAATTTCTCTACTTGATTGATCTGAACTTAATGTTAATCACTTCCTTCACTTATCAATACCTTAACTTCGACATACTTATTCGAATACTTGATTGGCTAGATCTTTGCCAATGACATACTAGACTAAATTGTACTCAGACTCAAAGATTAAAATTGGTGGGTGAAAACTTGCCAAGTCGCTCTATTGAGTAGCAAATAACATAACAAATCATTTTAAGCAATTGAAGAACGTTATGCAGGACAGGCGCTATGATTTAAGGAGTTTCGAAAGAACTTGGTTTCCAGTTAGATCTCACATCTTTTATTAGCGAAACCGTTAACGAACTTGGCCTTCTTTCACATGTATGTTTTTGATGGGATATATTATTATTAATAATTTTGATCAAATCTCTTTAAAAGGAAATACATTATGAATAAGAAATAGAACCTGTAAACAAATCTACGGAAATTCACAAAATCTTACATTTATGTTTAAGAATCTATTAAGTTCTAAAAGCATCATAAACTAAGTATATTGTTTTATATTATGAATTTCAAATATTATAAATGATTTATTTAAAACAATGTAATTTGTAACTCTTAAGTATAGACAAATTGAAATTAATTTTAGCATATTTTGTACTTACCAAATCCTTAACCGACCCGCAACAACAATAAAAAAAAAATTCCAACCTGACCCGACCGATACGGACCGGGTGCGGGTAAAATCGGTTTACTCGTCCCGATGGAGGGCTGTAATCTTGTCGCCAGTAATTTCTTTTTCTGTTTTTACTTACTAAATTGTACAAAATAGGGTCGTGTAACAAGATTTTACCAGAACCCGATCACTCCGGGGCTGTCCGACTTCAATTTTGTACTTGTGGTTGGAATGAGATAAGAATCCCGCATACAGCTGGAAAACCAGGCTTTACCAGATACAGAAGACCCGTATGGAGTTGTCTACAATTACTCTCGGTTCAGCTCAGATTGGAATTAAATTTTTGTATGGGATAGTTGAACTAGATAATGCATAGTTAAACAAATAAATAAATGTAAAAAAATACAATATACGAAATGCGAACAGTGTCGGATATTTACCCGAATGAATTCAGGATAATATATTCCCCTTTCTTTTTTTCCATTTAATGTTTACCTCAAATTAAAAATTGTGATTTTCTGACATATTCATGAAGCCATTTTCATTCCTAAACGCATAAAATTTTCAGCTATTCTGATTAAGATTTTAAAAAATCCAATAGAGTTTTCAAATAAAATAAGAAATCTAAAATTCTAATAGAATATGAAAATGTTGTCAAACTTGTTTTTTTAAATAAATCAGTTGAATGTTGGGGAAGAATCTTCATTGGGAATAATAAATCACAAATCAAGCTGCAATACATTTATGGAAAAGTGAAAAACGCTATTCTATTTTAAAGCACTTGGAAATTAAGTTTGATCTAAGTTTCATCCGCATATAAAAATGGCTTTGTGATTGTGACAGAAAAATTCATATTGTTTAGCAGTATTTATTACTTTTCAAGACAGCAGCTTTAAATATATTTAATACACAATACTGCAAAAAATTCAAGATCATTCATACCTCGAAGTTTTTTTTATATACAATCGACTCCCTCTAATCTGAAAAACTTTCGGACTAAATGTAGCCCGAATTTTGAAATGTTGCAGGTTATAGTCACTATTAGTTTATATTTTTCCTTCGCAAATACAAAATGACTTGTTTATCTCGACACTTTAGTTTGCTGCTTGTCCACGTTAAATTTCCACGTTATGCAAGAATGTAATTTCCTGACAGTGAAATGATATAATTATTTTAAATTATTATTTTACGTAATGTTAAAATGAAAATTCGAAAAACTTAAGGTATGCGAATAAGTAACTTTCTTTGTGAAAAATCTTCTAATAAATCAGCTGGATTAATATACAATGTTAATACATTTTAAATATTTTAAAGTTTTTTTAATGTTATAATAATTTTTTCAAACGTTTCTAAATTATTATATATAATTCCTAAATTAACTACCACCCCATATTAAAAATTAAAATTTCAAAATTTCTATGATTGGAATGTTCATAAAACAACTGTAACATTACCATGTATTAACTGTATAAATACCATGGAAAGTAATTTAGTTATTTATTCATAATTTGTTGTTACTTAGATAAGCTAAAATATCTTATAATATATATATATATAATATAATATATATATATATATATAATATAATATATATATATATATATATAATATAATATTAATATATATATATATAATATAATATATATAATGTAATATATATATAATATAAATAAATATATATATAATAGCAAGTAAATGTAAAGTTTTCAATATTTGTTCACTTTATATTCTTAAAATAAATTCAAATTTTTAAAATTTCTGAACTAATGAAAATTATTCATGTTATGTAGTCAAACAAATAACTTTAACAAGAGTAGCAACCTATTCAATTTTTTATTAAACTAACAGAATGCAGGAATTGTGAAATAAAATCAGCAATATTTGAGATACCAGATTTGTGCCTAATACTATTTTACTTGCCTAATTACTATACCAGAGTTATGCCTAAAAGTAAACTTAAAAATATGGAACGTCGTTCTTATACACCATCGTAAATACAATCTGTAAATATTTTTCGTAATTGCCTTATTGTTATGCCTAAACATAAACATATAATGTGCATATGAAATTTCTTTTTAGTATATAAAAATATTTATTTAGTATATAAAAATATTTATAAAAATAATTTCGAAAACACACAGTTTTTGAAACTCGTTCCTTTTCGCTGGAGAAGAAATGAGAAACATGTAGACATGAAAAATATTTTTTCTGGGAAAAATTAGATTGAAATTGCATGAAGACCTAGAAATTTTCAGCTTAGTTTAAATAGCAGCAAACTATGGATCAATAGCTAATTAATTTCCAGATAGAATTAAAAAAAAAAATAAGTAAAAAATTATGCATTCCAATCGAAAAACAAGTTGTATCTTTTTGTGCTACAAACAGTAATTTATTAAGAAATATATATAGCAATTTAGAAACTAAAAAACATGGTATTAATAGGATTTGATATTCGGAAGGTGTGGTACATTAATGGGAAATGGGAGTGTTCAACATGGGCTTAGGACCCGGCTCCCCTATGGGATCCCGGCTACGAGGCTGTAGTTCACTCCCACGTTCCACCCAAGTGTGAAATAGTGGTGTCCTCTAGCTAGGGCTCCACCGTATCGCTTCGACCTCTGTCGTCAACTCATTTGGGAAAGGGTGAGAAGTGCAGGTAGGCTCACGCCCCCGCTTCTCCCCCGGCTGAAGAGCACCACCTTGGGGGTGCACGGGTAAACCGGCTCCTTCTTGGTCGTGTCTCGTATGGGCTCACGAGGGACTGGAATCGGCGATGACGGGCGGGTGCCTTCGGCAGCCATAGCTTTCATTTTACTATGGTATTAAAAAAAACTTTAACATATTTAAAAGTACTTACATGGTTATTATTCACAACATTTATCCAAAGAACAATATGTTCTACTCGAATGCCAGCTGAACGAAATGATAAAAAAAATCGTCTATTTTAAATGCATTGTTCCAAGTATTTGTTCTGCGCAACTTCCGCTAAACAGATATGTATGCACTTGCAGGTGTTTTTAAAAGTTTTCGCAAGTAACTTAATTAAATGTGTGAACTTAAATTATCATATTTTAAATGCCTTGTAGTTTATGTAATCGGAAAATAGCCTTCTAATGATGTAATTTTATTCTATTTTTTTACTGGAGAAAAAAGCTGTGATAAATTGTATTTTTAATTCAACACCGTTATCAAAATCAGTCCAATTTAATTAAAAATTGTAAATAAAGAATTGACTTAACAGCATTTATGAAATAAATTTTTATAGAAATATCAATAGAATTTAATTTAGAACTTAAAAATCGTTTTCAAGTACTTCAATCAATCTTAGAAGAAGAACAAGATGTTACAGTAGTGAACAAGAAAATAACAAATACTCTACAAGAAATTGCAAGGACGATAGCTGGTGAAGTACAAGTAAAGCAAACAAAGAAAATAACAGCAGAAACAAGAAGATTGATGAAGAAACGCAGAGAATTTAAAATGAAGAAAAACTATCCTAAATCAAGAGTTGAATATGCAGAATTATGTAAAACGGTAAGAAAATGTGTTACAGAAGATATCAGAAAATTTAACTGTGATCTTGTCAAAAAAGTTCTAGAAGATAACAAAAGTTTAAAATCAGCTAAGCGCAAACTGTGTGTTGGAAGAAAAGGTATTTTTGCACTGAAGAGAGCAGATGGAACAATCACCAAAATCAATAATGAAATAGTACACATTGTCGAAAAATTCTATAACAATCTATATAAATGTGAAGATCAAAGGGAAATCAACCTACGTGATCCACTAGTAAACATAACAGAAACTGAAGAGATAATCCCAGTGATGACAGATGAAGTTGTACAAGCCATTAGAGGCATGAAAAAAGGTAAATGCCCTGGCGAAGATGGAATTACAATTGACCTTATCAAAGAAGCAGGAGAAGAATTTGCAAAAATGCTAGCCATACTGTTTTCCAAATGTCTCAAGAAATCAGATGTACCAGAAGATTGGAATAATGCTGTGATGGTGTTACTTTATAAGAAAGGAGAAAAGGAAAACATTAAAAACTACCGTCCAATCAGCTTACTGTCAGTGATTTATAAAAGTTTCACCAAAGTTTTAACGACAAGACTTGAATCAGCTCTGGACTCAGCTCAACCTAGAGAACAAGCAGGATTTCGAAGTGGATTTAGCACAATGGATCATATTCAAACAGTAAGGGAAGTTATAGAAAAACATAAAGAATATAATTTACCTCTCTGCCTTGCCTTTATTGATTATGAAAAAGCATTTGATTCGGTCTACACATCTGCAGTATTTACTTCTCTGGAGGACATTGGTATAGACAAACCTTATATCAATATCATAAAAAAGATCTACAAGAAAGCAACAGCCACCATCCGTTTGGACAAAGGAAAAGCGAAGATCAAGCTTGGAAGAGGAGTAAGACAGGGAGACACCATTTCGCCTAAGCTTTTTACTGCTGTCTTAGAAAGTATTTTCAAGAAGCTGGATTGGGAAAACAAAGGGATTAGAATAAATGGGGAATATTTAAGCCATCTCCGGTTTGCTGATGACATTTTAATTTTCAGTAATAGCCCTGAAGAATTGCAAAATATGCTAAAAGATTTGGCAGAAGCTAGCATTAATGTGGGATTAAAAATAAATTTGGAAAAACTAAGGTGATGTTCAATTCACTTGCATCAAAAAAGAAAATCGTCTACAACAACACTGAGATTAAAGATGTTGAAAGTTATGTGTACCTTGGACAAGAAATATCATCAGACAACAGTATCATGAATGAAATCAATAGAAGAATAAGAAATGGATGGAGTGCTTTTGGGAAGAACAATATTATTCTGAAGAGTAACATGCCTCTTTGTTTGAAAAGAAAGGTGTTTAACCAATGTGTTTTGCCTGCACTAACTTATGGAGCAGAAACTTGGACACTAACAAAACGGATGGTACAAAGATTACAAACAACACAGCGAAGTATGGAAAGATGTATGCTAGGCATAACCAGAAGAGACCGAAAGAGAATAACGTGGATAAGAAGTCAGACGAAAGTTTTTGACATCATCGAGAGAATTAAACGGCTAAAATGGAAATGGGCTGGGCACATTGCAAGAAGACAAGACAATAGATGGAGCACAAACACCCTACAGTGGTATCCCAGAGATGTAAAACGACCAAGAAGACGACCTCAAGTAAGATGGAGTGACGAAATCAGAAAAGTGGCCGGTGTTAATTGGATGACTAAAGCACTAGACAGGCAACAATGGAAAAATCTGGGGGAGACCTATATCCAGCAGTGGATTGAAAACGGTTGATGATGATGATGATATATATATAATTAAATTAGTAAGTATGAATATTCTTTATTTTTACTTCATTGAATAGAAAAGAAATCTATTTAATGGTGATGGTGGACGGGATTCTCTAAAACACAGGCCAATTTTGTTCAAATTGCTAGAGAAAATATGCCGAACTATCAGTGTTTGTTAAGCACTTTTCTTTTAAAAGAAAATTAAAATTAAAATTAAAATTAAAATAATGTCCGAAAATGTTTTACATCTGGACCCGAACCTCTTCCATAGACTTATAAGGACACCCAATGTGACTATAGAATAGTTTGTGTTATCTCTATCTGTGTTGCGAAATTATTTAAGGACCCACAAATTTTCTCTTGGACTCGGACACATCTATAGACTCTTTTCTCAAAAAATCAAAATGCGTTCAATTTTGAAATTATTTTTATGTCAATCACGGGTGTTGATGAAGACGATTAGGAGGCACACCGTCCTGAAGTTTTGATTTTTTTTTTTTTTTTTTTTTTTTTTTTTTTTAATCGCTGATGGCTTAATAAAAGTAATTATAAATAAAATTATTTTTTGCAAGTTATTTAAAATTAATTAAATAGTAAGAATAAAAAAACATAATTAATTATATACAAATGTTATTTAGTATTATCATGACATTAGTTTGTCACAAAACTCTCCCTCACCGCACGCACCCCACCCCCATAAAGAAAGTGAATTTTGTTCTATCAATTTTGATTGGTTTTGAGGTCACAATAAATTGTGTCACATTAAAATAAATCAGTGTTTAAATATGGTTAATCTCCACCTGTGCTGTTTGCGTCGTGGCAAATAAAATTTATATTACAAACATGATTATAGAATATTTTTACGCAATTGCATTTAAGTTTGATGTTCATTTTTTTTTTTCAATTCAGGATTCAGGTAAAAGCGATTCAGGTTGTGGATCGATGAAAATCGCTTTTACGGGTTTGAACTGTTTCATAATTTCATTTTCATCCCCTTGCTATACGATAGCTACAAGGAGAAGCGATTTTCGTCGATCCATAATCCGATAAGAACCCGAAGCTCTTTAACCCGAAATGAACGAAAATGAATACTATACTTACTTAACTACAATTCTGGAAGAATCATCTATAATCATATTAGTAATATAAATTTTATTTGTTATGAAGCTAACTGAAAAAATATATGCATATTTATTCATATTCAAACACATAGTGATCTTCATCTAAAGTAAAATTGGAACAAAAAAGTTGGGATAACCGAATCCGAAACCAACTTACAAGAAAAAATTAGATTCAATTTCGCTGGACCCGATCCGATGCAGGAATATATACTATACATTTGTCTTTATTCCATTTTTCATGTAAGGCATTGCCAAATTATAACTCCTTTATTTTTTCAAATGTTTTATGCTATTCTGATGAAATTTTTTTTTCAAAGGTTATTTGTACCTTTTTACACCTGTATCATGTTATGGAAAAAGATTTTCATGAGAGATAATTAGAGCGAATATTTTATTTTTTATATTAAATTGAATGATTTACTCTCGTACTTAAAGATTTATACGCAATAGATACAGCATTAATTTTGCAAAAAGTGCAAAAAGTGCATATTCGCCATTTCTTTTAATTTTTATTATCATTATTTAAAAAGAAAACATAGCATAAACATTTATGTTCATTTTTTATGTAATAGTATATTTCGTAAATTTATGTATGAACGTTAATTAACTCTGTCTTTTTATTTATTTGTTACTGAAATATGTAGTTTTAAAAAAGGTTGAAAATGCAAACAAAATGTGGCAAATACACTCTATTTAAAGATCAATTAAAGCATTTGAGCTTTTTTTTCCTATCATTCACACATATAAACATTTTTTACCATAAACGTCTTAATTAAAAAAATATATTTAGTAAAACATATAGTTTTTAGAGTGTCAAGAAATGCTAATCGGGTTTTTTCTTTTCTTACTTTTATTTTTTCTTTAAGTTTCTTGTTACTTTGGAATGGTTGTCATTCCATCTGTTTGCCTATGCATTTGTTAATAAATTGTGCGAGACAAATAATAATAATAAAAAAGATCGTCAGGCAGTTTTACTAAATCTGTGGAATTTGTAAAAAAGGTAGACTTTGATAATATCAAAATCTCTTTATAAATTTGCTTTCTATTTAAAATTGTTTATATTTTTGTGTTCTAATTTGTCTTAAATAATGACATAAATTAACCTCTGTCTTATTGCAGATTTTATTTACATGACAGAGGGGAGGAGGGGAGATTAACAAACACGCTTTTATTTTTTTTTCAAAAAATATAATGTGTAAAGAAAAATTTGCAATTGGGACAGATATTTATAGTTTTTATCATCTCTTTGTTATTTTTGTAGTACCCTTTCTTTATGCGGGATTTCTCTCCATCTTAGGGAAGTGGTATGAAAAAGATATTAAAAAAATCATTATGATGTAATTACAGGAAAATGCGATACATCTTAAATGAAATGAAATATTTTATTCAAAATTATAAGGGATTATTCATGGATTAGTTTGTGTTTAAAAAATCCCAGTCCAACTATAGCAGTGCTTCCTAACTTTTTTGCATGAAATTCGTTTGTCACGACAATTTTCTAATAGTAATCTTTGTTTTATTTCATAGCGACGTTTCTACTATTAAATAAGGCAAATTATTGTATTCTAAAATAGTGGTAGCTCGGTGGCCTGCGTACCACAATTTGGGCATCCCTAAATTAAAACTTAATAAATAGACATTTAAATTGAGGAATCTTCCGCAATCAGAATGTTCCATAATTTTTGGTAACTTTTCCCCAAACAAAAAAATACCTTCACCGTTGATTTAAAAAAAAATGGGGGTGCTTTTAATAAATTTAATATCATTCTTTGGAAATTGGAAACAATAACTGCTCTGTCGTTAATAAGAGAATGGGGTTATTATTCGCATTATTGAGTATAACTATTACTAATATTTAATGTAGAATTAGGAAAAAAATTGAAACTTATTAGAAGACTTCATTGCCAATGATTTTTACACGGTTCAGACTGTCTAGTAATAATTCAAGAACATTGAAATAATGTAACATAAGAATTTAAATCTTTTTTCGTAATGAATCATCTAAACAAATTCAAATACATCCACCTTAATTTCAATTCACCAGACAGAGACTGTTTATATTTACTTGTTATAAGGTACTTGTTATTAAAATAATGATATCAATACCATCTATATGACAGTAACATTCGATTATTACTTACCAGCAGACCCGACAGGCATTGCAGGTTCCCGGGCTGGCTAAAATCATCTTACCGTTGTCAGGGATTACTTTAAATATATCTCGCATAGCGAAATCAGTAATATAACTTTATGAAATTAATAATTAAAAATGTCTTCGGAAAAGAAAAAAAAAAGGAAAAAAAACAATCAGCTTGAAATTTTCGATTACCGTAAAGCCAGCAGAACAGGTATTTTGGAGATAAAAAGTACTCTTAGTTTTCTAATTTTAACAATCAAATATACTCTCTCAGAATCAAGTTTACAAACTTCAATATCTCACACATTATTTTACAAACAAATGAATTACAATTAAATAGATTTACACAGCACAAGTGCAGCAAATAAATATACACATAACAACAAATAAAAGTTTAAAAATAACAATAATTATTCACTATTTTTGTTTTAAGTTATCAATAGGAAGGATGGCTATTTTTGTAATTGAAACCTTTAATCCACCTGATTTGGTGCGAATCTTTACGACCGTGACTTTGCCACCCAACCTTGTATAAATTTTACTTATGTGGTCTAACGCCCATTTACATACAGGTAAACATTCTTCTTTCACTAAAATCATTAATTCTACTGTTAAACTATCTTTTTCTACTATGCATTTGAATTTCCACTGTAAAGTGTTTAAATAATCCATTTCTATTTTTTCCAAACTGTCTGAATGATTCTCGCACATTTAGCAAGCACCACATAAACTCTGTTTTGCGCCTGGTGCGAAACTCCTTGTCAGCTTTTGTACCGATCGTCGGGCATCAACAGTGATAAGTGTCGGCGTCTATAACACATACCGGCGCCTAACCTAATTCATGAAGCCTGGTGTGGAGACACCACCCGCACTACCCTTGCTGCGGCTAAACTTTTACCAACGGTTTAAGCAATTGAAATTAGCATCAATTAACGACGGTTCAGGTATAGCATTAATAGATCCCTCGATCAAAAAATAACTTGCAGTCAGAACCTCAAAATCACCAAAATCATTGAATAAAGGAGTAAGAGGTCGATAATTTAAAATGAGTTTTAACTGAATAACAATTGTTTCGAACTTGTCATAGCGAACCGTAAATTGTCCATCGCTAGTTTAAGGTGACGCTTCACAGATTTCCCATTAGCCTCTCAAAGTCCTCGGAAATGAATAGATTTAGAAGTTGTGAATTTCTAGTCGATTTCTTCGGAAATTAAATAACTAGCTAAAAATTCTTCTGTAAAATTTACCAGTTTGTCAAACAAATTCAATTAGAAATTTGCTCCCACGAAATTCCCCAAACGTTATCCTCAAAAATCTTAGAACATTTTCCACGCGTAGCAATAAATCACTTAAGAGTGAGGATCAAAGCGTCTGAGATTCAATCTAAAAGAAGCTCAAGATGATGGCTCGAGTCACAAAGCATATGCAATTTTATGTAAAAATTTTGTTCAAAGAACCTTTACGCGGATTTTTATAGATTACAAAAAATTCTCCACAGAAATCTAAACCGGTGCAATTAAATGTCGGTGATTAATTAACTCTCTCATAAGGTAGTTCACCAATTAGCTGAGAAAATGGAATTGGTTTTAACTTAAAACAAACAATACAAGAATGTATTGTTTTCCTTGTTAAATTTCTACCGCCTAAAGGATAAAAATTTAAACTAAATGAATTCAAGAGTCCTTGCTGACAAACATAGAAAAGACATTTGTGCATAGTATAAAATAAATCTTACTTGGTTTAGAGTTTTTAGGCAAAATAGCAGGATGTTTCTGCTCATAAGATAGGGGAGCTTTTTAGATCCTTTCGCTAACACCTATAAAGGAATGACAACTGTAAAGATTACCTGTAAGGGCCTTTTTACTACCTAAAGATTTTTGTGAGGCTATAATTAAAAAAAATTCAGCTTCCTTAATTTTTTCAATAGTCAACGGACCTCTTCCCTTCTCAGTATTTCTGTAATTAAAAATAAACCTGCGAATAAAACATAAAAAACATGTAACATTTTATAACAGTAATTGCTCATTTCGAAAAATTCTCGGTGGACTGCAATGAAGTCATTAATCCGCTATTTTCTCTTCGAAACGTTTAATTTCACTTAAATAGCTATCACTTTCATTTCATTTAGTAAGTCAATTTCAGGAGAACCTGAACATAAATAACTTGAAGAATTTTCTGGATACATAAAAAATTCAGGACCTGCACACAACTTAGAGAGTTTGCCACTTAGGGACCTGCTTTACATTAGAGTCCATTTGTAACTGAGTATTCTAAAACAGCTTATGAATCCATACATCTTGAAAGAGATATTAAAGTCCTATAATGGATGGTTTTATGATACTAGTAGTGTCATAAATTCTCCGTAAATTGCAAAACAAGCTTATTACTTTTTTCTTATTCTTTAAGAACTCTATTAAGCTCGAAATGTCTACGCTTATGTTTTCTTCAGCATCTCATGACATTCTTAATACTTTCAATGAAGTCATATTCATATGATTTTGATCAAATGGATAAATCTTGAACCCTTCTTCTTTCAATCTTTCAAGTAACGAATGGTCACTTTTTAACCATTTTCTCAAGTTGATAATCATAGTCATCTCATAATCATCTGAGCCTCATGTGAGATTTTTAAAGCCTTTTCAATACTATCGATACCACTCACTAAATCATCGACATAAAGGCAAGTACCGAGAATGTCAAAAGTTTCTGGATATTGATCTTTGAATTTACGTATATGCTTTTTTATTGTGGCAACTAGGAGAAATGGGCCAGTATTTAATAAAATAAGCAAGTCCTTAAAACGATAAACTATCATTTTCCAATTATGAGTAATTTCATTTTTTTTATTTTAATTTTAATTAAAAAAAAATTGACAGCTTCTCTGTCCTTTTCTAATAATGAGATTTGACGAAATGCTTTCTCCACATCTGTCATAATTCCTATCTTATAGAATCTAAAATTAACAAGCAACTGAAAAATATTAGCATCCTACATAACCTACATCCTACATCCTACTAACCTGGTAGCAATGTCTATGACATTGCTACCAGGTCATAGACAATTATTTACAGAGAGTTGTCCTACATCGTGAGAACTGATGTCAAACAAAATACGCGTTTTCTTTGTAACACTATATTTCTAATGGCAAATATAATATAGGTCTGTCTGCTGGTTTTGTTGAATTTAATACCTTTTCAATTTAATTAATAATATTAAAATAAAGATAGTCTTTTAAAATTTCCTTATACTGAGAACGCAACTTATCATTATTATACTGAGAACACAAATTATCATTATTAATTAATTAAACATTTAAATCGTTTTTTAGAAAGCTTATATTTGTCACACTTTTTCACACGGTAGAGCTACTTCATATCAAATATACAGAGGCTGTTCGCACATTTTTTAGACAAATTTGATAAATGATTTTAAAAAATGGAATTATTTTGGAGGAATACTTTCTTTCAACAACTTATTACTTGTAATTCATATTATTGTCTGATGCTTTCAAATTTATTCTTTTATCAAGATGGCGCATTTAAACAACCTGTGAATCAGAGGATACTTTTCTTTTGTTTTCCGAAAATAAATATTCTTATTCGGAAGTTTACAATGATTGTAAAGCGCATAGTATAAAAACTTTTAAGTGCAAAATAAACATCAGTATTAATTTGAAAGAGCTATCCCGAAAATCAGTACTTATTCTTAGTAAAAAGACTCAAAATGAAAAAAAAACATTAAAAAAGAGCCCATTTCAAGGCTGAAAACGAAGTTTCGGGTAAGGATTTATGACTGTCGCAAATTTATCTTACAATGGGAAAATAAAAATAAGAATATTGGACAAAAATGTTACAATCAATTCATTATATTATTAAGCGAATGTGTCACATCCGATATTTACAGAAAAAAATGCTATTTTCTTTATTTCAACGACTTTTAATGGGTGAAACTGCATCAAAGCAAAGCTACCGCTCATACTTCAAAAACTACCGCTGTATTCGTTGAAAACATTAAAAACTCACACAGGTATTGCATTTATACCTTTCAACATATTCCTAAGGAGTCACCTGACGTTTCTCTTATGGTTTATTGTGCATTTGGTCTGCTGAAAAGAGCTCTTTCAAAGCGCAAAACCACCATGATTGATCGAAACTGGAAAGTTATTAAAGAGACATGGGAAGCAATAAACCTGTAAATTTTACAAAAAATCTTCTACCATCGAAAGCATTACGCAGAATTAGAATCAAGAAGCAATATTATCATATAGATTATTTCAGAAAGTAATATTCATATTTTAAACGTTAAAAAACAACGCCAAAATCGTCTAAAAAATGTGCGAACACCCTCTGTATTTAAAGAAAACTGTTTCTCTAAAACTTCTACTGCCTTATCTTCATCATTGCAGTAAGGATCATCTCTAATTCCAATCGATTATAAATTTCTTAATTTTTCCCTTGCTTTACAAATTAATCCACAATACGTAATATTATTATTAACAGGATTCGAATCAGAGATACAACTTTCAACCACATACCAAATACGGTATGATGTAAAATGATGTCAAAAAATTTTAACGATATTACCCAACTTATTATAAATCGTAGAAACATTCAGTTCCAATTAAAACAGCGATTTTATTACGCTGATTAAATTGAGGGTGTGTCAATCTTACACTTTGATGCAGCTTAGAAAGCGTAAACGTAAAATAATGTTCAGGAATGAAGTTAGTTGTTTTTGGAACGATAAACAAATCTAGTGTTCTCTCATAATCAGACTTAATCGAGACTCTCGCCCTAAGTTTCCATTTTATAGCTTATGAGCATCATTTAAATTTGAAACTAAAACATTAATTTTCTTATTTTTAATCCCTAATCGCTTTGCATTCTCCAATGATATGCAACATTTGTTTCATCTCACGTCTATAAGTGCCCACCCAAGCATAAATTCTCCAGCGGATAAAATAGTGGCCTACCTTTTTAAATGCAAATCATTTATAGAAGTGCCTACGAAATCTAAATCTTTGTTCCTATTTTCAAAACATTTAGCTTTGGGATTTAAGCTATGTCTCTCCTTATGGGGGATAAACACTGATGAACTAGCTATCAGTTCTGACCCTTCCTGAATGTTGACTAAACTCCATTTGTGGATAGTTGTTTATCTTTTCCTTTTGAATCCGAAGTAGAGAGTGATAGCATTTGAAACAATAATTACAGCAGTAACTGTCAAGATGATTTGAATTATTAGATAAACAATTAAAACGTATTTTGTTCTTTTTTACGAATTTTATACGATCATTTACAGACATTATAGGAAATGCGCTACACTTATATAATGGATCAGAATGTTCAGACTTGCAACTAATAGATTTAGAATTTTTCGCGCAGTTATAAAATGCAAATGTAATTTTTTTCCTTTTGCTGATATGTTTTCTAACTCATGGTGTTAATGGTTGGTTTCGTAGCTTGTAAAGTTTGTGCATGATTGTTTAGGGAAGAAATTATCTCCTTAATTTTACGTAATTTATCTTTTTTAGATTCACTTTCTCATCAAAGTTTACCAGATAAATCGAGTTTATAAATTAATATATATGCAAAAATAGTTTCTGAAAATCACTCTATTTTTTGCTCGAAAACTTCTAATGATCTAATGCATTCAGTAACATTATCTACTAATTTTAAAACACATCACAGATTTTTAATCGGAATTGAGGGAAAAGATAAAAAGCGCTCTAAGTTCGCAAATATTTGAAAAATCTATGTACTAAAAGATTCTACGCTATTGCATAATTAGCTTCAATAATAGGAATAAACTGAATTATTCTTAAGGGATCAGCACGGAGTGCTGAGAAATTGAGAAGATTCTGAGTAGCTGATAAAACTGAATTGTTATACATGCTTGAAAGAAAATGTCTCTAAATGATAGTTACTCATAAAAATAAAGGTTATGAGTTTTATGAGACAATAACGTTATTAGACAATAAACGTTATGAGGTTTGATTTAGGAAGTCAAAAAGTTTCACCGGCCATTTCCTTCACACTTTGCTGAAACTGGAGTTAATTCGGGCAATTTTCTTTTCACGATTAAATATATTTTGTCTAGATTTTCTTGAATCACTAATGTATTTGTAAAGCATCCGTTTCACGACATAGCTAAAGAATTTTTCAAAAAATGTCTGCTCGTTATTTATAAAATGCAATACACTTTTCTTCGTAAAGATCCAATTCAATTTTATCTAGTACACTTTTATTTGCTATATCATTTAAAAACTTACTAATGTTTAATTTAAATTTTTTTTCTTTTAATGAATTTCCATTTAAACTTAATATTTTAGTTACAAATAATTATTTAAAAGTTCATGACGTTACAACATAACTTCGATTAATTTTTTTATCATTTAAATATTGTTTTCAGTCACAAGAAACAAACTGGATATCTTCATGTTAATCCAGAGTTAATCACAGTCACAAACACTGCTCGTTATATTTATAATCGTAACACAACTATAAGTTCAAAGTTTTACGAAGCACTAAGTACGTTAAAATGAAATTAGATTACCATTGAGTTTTTTTTCTAACATCCACATATCGCAATCTCACGGCTCGTGCGACAACAAATTGTTTATTAAAAATAAATGCACAATAATAAAATTTTACCAGACGGACTCTACATTTAAAAATAAATGAACAACGTAAAATAGCACAAATAAAAATATATATAATGCAAACAGCCGTTTTGGAGCCACTAAAGCTCCATCAACAGTGCCAAATTTAAAAGATTAAAAACCGATTAAAAAGCTCAAACCATGTAAATATGCTGGCGTCACCTGCACGCGCCCAAGATTCAATGGCGGTGAGATTTTCAAAAACAACAGGGGAGTCATTGTAACACATGTGACGCAGGAGACCAATAGGAGCGCCCGGCAAGACTGGACGAGTTTAAGTACGAATGAGAAAAAAAGGGGAGGGGGCGAAGAGAATGATTTAAATGAAAGATAGCCAGACATTTGAAAAATTTGCTGTACTAGACATATATCATTAACTAAGTTGCCTGAATTCTTCCATATATGATAAGCTTCCCCAAAAATCAAGGTCGTAAATAGATGAGCATTTCTGAATTATTGAACCCTCTGAAAAATTAAAACTGTGAATGTCAGACCAACAAGGGTTAGCAAACGGAGATCGTTTAGTGTCACAAATTTTAGCATAGTTCTTATGTTCCCCCAAGCGGACCTTAAGGGGTCGCTTAGTTTGACTTATGACCCTTCTATCACACTCGCAAGATATCTTATAAATTCCCCAATGTGAAAATCTGTCAATTGGATGTTTGAGGTCTGTAAATTTGATTTTGTTAAATGGTTCACAAAAAATATTCAAAAATTGAATATTGAATATTGTTAAATTTTTAATTTTTATTTGTGCTATTTTACGTTGTTCATTTATTTTTAATATAACGGCACAAAGTTAAATCCACCTATTTTAAATAAAAGGACTCTATATTTTAAAATCTCAAAGCGAAATTAAACGGAGGGCGAACGCTCACGTCGCCTCTACAAAATGCAATTCTTTTTTTTTATTTCATTTAAATTCAATTTCAATCGGAGGGGAAACCGAGAAACCGACTTACGGGACATTTAAAGTTTTCTAATTTTAACAATCAAACAGACAATATTTAACTACTAAATAAACTTGAAATTCTAGTCAAATATTTCTACTTGAATTAGTTTGCGGCGTGACATATTGATGACATGCGCTCCGGGTAACAAACATTCTGAATTAGAAGAAAATTGCCAACTTAAATTAATTAAATAATTCTTTTCAAATAATGAAACAATCAGAAACTGTTAGAAACTGGTATTACGAGGATTTTTCATTATTTAATTTTGTAAGAATTGTTTCTCCTAATCATCTTGTGATATTCAACCGTTGCATTATGAAATATCCTTTTCGGAAATATAAGCGATTTTCCTTTGTAATATTTGTTTCATACTCTTTTAATATGTTTGTACAATTTTTAAAATGTAGCTTTGGTAATATAATTCATATATGTTGAAGTATATTATTATGAATATATTTAAAATGGAAATTTCTTCTTTTGTGTATATTATTTATTATCATATCTTGTGTCAGAACACACTGAGGAAGGATCACTCAATTCAAACCGAAAATTCAGGAATTAATTTACTGTTTATATGTTTCATTCTATTTTTTGAAGAAATAACTATTTATGTTTATTTTATCGAGTTATCTACATTTCATTAAAGATTGGAAATGCTGGAATACTCAGATGAAATTGTATTTTAAGTACGTGTCTGCTATTATATCTTTAAAACATTATAATTCAGACATCGTAAATGTCGATATCTTGTGTCAAATTTCTATGATTTACTAAAATTTCTGCAAAGCATACAGTTGTAAGAATTAAAAAGTTTCCTGGAGAAACCTGTGTATGATAACAGGCTTACATGACCTTCTAAACTTTTCCAGTGAGAAATTTTCTCTTTAAAAGATTTGAAAAAGATAACATTATTGTTATAGAACAAATGGTAAAATTCTCAAAACATCTGATCTATGAGAAATTTTTCTGAATTTGTCTATCTAATGCATGAAAACCATGTGAAAATAACTAGGTTGTTGCTGTGCTAATCAAAACTAGATATTTTTTAAACGTAAACAAAAATTTTGCTTAGCATAATTTGGAACATTTCTGGATAACTACCAACTGTCACTGACGTAAATTTTTAATTTATTGAAATATAATTACACATCAAGCAGTTAAATATATAAATGGGTTAAATAGCGTTTTAGATTAACATGCACCGATATTCTAGTCTTATTATAATTTTATATAAAACAATAATATTAAAAAAAAAAAAAAGTCAAGATACAAGACATACTTATTTATTTTATATTTATAAATTTTCACACGAGCGTTACATCTGTTTAGTAAAATATTGCGTTAATAAACATAAAACATAAGAAAAGTTGTGTGCATATAAATGAACCAATTATCAATCATTATTGTGATTATATTTGTTTCTAGTATAAATGTGAATACAGAGCGTTTATTGCTTTATTAAATAATTTAAAATGCAAGCATAAAGCCTTAGGAAGAGCAATGTTTCATATTTCCTTTAAATAATTACATTCTCTCAAAAAAATCAGAATGCTAACACTTGACGACGCTTGTATAAATATTAGATTATTCGTCTTTTCAACAGTACCTTTAAAATCAACTTCCTCAATTTCAAAAACATGTTTTAATTCAAATTTATTACCTAATCGTAAACAAAGAAGAAATAAATATTTGTGTTAAAGAATGTTGAAATGTTTTTGTTTTTCCTTTACTTACTTTACTTATTTTTGTTGCTATAACAACATGCTTTAAATTAAAAATGTTCTAATATGGAGAAAGTTGTGAAATGTTGGGAATACATTTGAAGTCGCTAAAGGTAGTTAATTCAAACAGACAATCTGAAAATAAACACATCTTCAAACTTTCTGTTTATATTAAATCTGAAGATGTCGAAAATTCAGAGTGAGAAAAAATTATTTTAATAACCATATGATCATCAAGGTTAGAGTTTTCACTTAATTTTTTTTAACTTAATCTAAAACCACCTGAAATGATGTTGAATAATTCAAATTTGTGTAACTCACCAAAGCGTCATAAATGAGGATAGTTTGTTTAATAATAAAACGCTACAATTAATGATTTATTTCGAAAAGTATTTACAAGAAATATATATTTCAAATGTTTGTTGAAAATACTACGTGAAAAAATAAACCTTCTTAAAAAAGTTAGGACGTTATGTTAGGAAATTGCATCCAATTAGAAAACTTTAACAAGCTCATAACTTTTCTGGGGATTTATGAATGCTTATTCTTAACGCAGAAGAACCCTTAAGTAACTTGCGTAGTTACACTTAAATTTACAAGCCGCTATTTAATTAGTGATGATGTTAAACGCTAGGTCTGACAAATTAGCATGCGAGTAGAAAAATAATAACCGAATTTCTGTCTTTACATACATAACTTTCAGAAACATGCATAAAACATTTTTAAGCCTGTATTTAATTATCATAATATGTATAAAGTTAAAATAATTCCAGTAGGTATTTTTCGTAGAAAATGTGAAACATATAAGTAAAACTCTGTATAAAATTTACTTTTACGTCCCATTTTATTCAAAAAGAATTGAATGCATTAAAACTTGTTACACTATTTGAAAACAGATTTTACAAAGAACTATATTTTAAACAATGAGCTATAATATGAAATGATTTTATGAAAAGTAAATGTGAAAGCATAGAATTATGGCAGTTATTTTTTGTGTTCCCTTAAAGAAAGTTTTCCCAGAAAACTTATAAATAAATGAAAAATTTTTGCACTCATTGAATACTCAAAGTGTGTAGAAAATGCGCTCGAAACTGTTTATTATTGTACCCAATACTTAAGTCGTGACAACCAGTTTAACAGACCAGTGTCACGGATGAAATAAGGCTGATCAAAACATTAAACATATTTTAGCAGTGTACGTTCTCACGTTTAAATAGCTAAACCCATCAATGTTTTGTTTTTTTGCAAATTACTAGACTTTTCGAAATGGAAGTGAAAACTTTAAAAAATAAAAAATAATAATTATTTTGATTTTTCAAACAGTTTCAAAAAGGACAAATTAGTGTCAAAAACGTAACACATGGGCTGATAAGTTCCCGGTCTAATAAAGAAAACGCAACTTTTTAACAAAACTTTATAACTTTATGACTTTATAACTTTATAACTTAATAAATAACATAACTTTAATAATAAATAATAATAATTTAATAATAATAATAATAATTTAATAATAATAATAATAATTTAATAATAATAATAATAATTTAATAATAATAATAATTTAATAATAATAATAATAATAATTTAATAATAATAATAATAATAATTTAATAATAATAATAATAATTTAATAATAATAATAATAATAATAATTTAATAATAATAATTTTATAATAATAATAATAATTTAATAATAATAATTTTATAATAATAATAAATGAATAATAATAATAATTTTATAATAAATAACATAATTTTATAACGAAAAAGCTCCAAACAGTGCTTAGAATAATCGACTCGTTGTTGTTTTTGGTCAAAAGTCAACACGCGCGGCAGCCACTTTGACAACAGCTTTTTCATAGACGCTATTATTATATATATATTCATTCAAAATAAAACCTACATGTTCCTTGGATATCTTCAGCGTCTGAGCTATCTCCTGCAACTTCATTTTACGGTCCCCCAAAAAGATTTTGTGGACTTTTTTTTATGTTTTCCGGAGTAACCACCTGTTTTGCGTGGTGCATCACTGGTGTCCATACGACCACGTTTAAATTCAGTAAACCAGTCAATAATAGTTGATTTACCTGGTGCAGTGTCCGGATAACGCTTATCAAGCCAAGCTTTGGTTTGAACGGTGTTTTTTCCCATCAAATAACAATTCTTGAAATTCTTGTTTATCCATTTTTTTGTTTATCAACAAAGTCGTTCAACTGAAACCACTCTAACGTTTTATCCACACGGCGAATCGTCATGACCTTTTTTCTGCTACCTTTTAAAGGTTAGTATTTACTAAAAAAAACATGAGTTCGGCGATTGCAACGCCATCTGTGTGCCAGACCGGGAACTTATCTGGCCATGTGTTAGCTCAATATTAAAATTTATTTGTCTTATCAATTTGAGTTGTAGATGCAAACTAATTTAACTTATTTTAAGATTCCATGTGATTCATTTGTTTCAGATGATTATTAAGAATCTCAACACTTTTTTTACTGTGGACACCGTGCGTAATGAACTTTGGATGAGTTCGATTAAAATATCAACATTTTTATGTGACAATATTCACACACTTAAACAAAAGTGCAATAAATCCAATGCCAAAAATCATTTTTTATGTGCTTTATTTAAAAGAACAAAAACAATATTCTCGAAAAATCCTAAAAAATCAAGCCGTACAAGGGGAATATCTCCTTACGTATTGAGAAAGGTAATGCAAGATTTTTCACTAATAAATTTCAACTTACGTGTGGAGATAATTCAAGAAAGGATAACAATATAACGTAGTTTGCATATGATGTATGCCAGCAGACAAGAGTTTTTGAGCCGAACTAAGGAGATACGTTAGGAGTTGTTTCGCGATATAAGTTACCTAGCAACATATATTGTACTGCAGACACTACTCATAACAAATTAAGGGTAAAACACCACGAAAAACTAGACAAATTCAATAATTTCAACAGAAGCTAAAAATATCAAAATTAAATGAATATCTCTATCAACCATAGATATACGTAGATTCGATGAGAATTAAATTAGTTGGAGAGTATGAGCAGATAACATAGCAGAATATTCCACTTTATCATACAAAAATCCCCAATACACTGATTTGAGAGTCTCAAATTTGTCATGGTAGATTGAGGTCAAATATACCATAAAATTCAGGCAGTTAAATACAATTAAATTAACTGTTACCCTGAAATCCTAACTAGCAAAAAACAGAAGAAATCTAAAGCATAACTAAATCAAAAATGGGCGGGAGGGGTGTAATTAAACAACTGTCATGACAAATCATGATTTCACAAACCATTGGTTGTTAGGGTATAAAACTGGCACCGCAGAATGCGGGGCAACCACCGTACCGTACCCAAGTTCTAAGGAACTTTTAACAAGCACGAACAGGATGAGTCCTGTGAGTTCTACTGTCCCTTTCCCAAGTGATTGACGACATAGTCGCTGCGACAGCATGCGACGGTGAAACCCGTGCCTTAAGAGCCTATGATAGTCATCCGAAGAAACTCGAACGCTAATATTAATTCTATGGGAAGGCTCTAGACTCGTGTAGGCTCTTATACACAAGTCACGGGAAAGAACACTCAAGCTAATGTTAAGTTTATGGGAAGGTTCTTGACAGATTTCTCGTTCGAATTTTAATATTTTTAAATGATTCTTTTGGCATAGGATAGCTGAGGTCGATCTCTAAAGTTGTTAGTTTTTACTTTTTCGATTTTGGTTCCAGTTTTTTTTTATAAAAGGGTACTTTCAATTTCAGAACCAGTTTCAACCGGTTCCAAAATTGAAAATGTCCGCTTATAAAAAAAACTGGAACCAAAATCGAAAAAGTAAAAATTAACAACTTTAGAGATGGACCTCAGCTATCCTATGCCAAACAAATCATTTAAAAATATTAAAATGCGAGCGAGAAATCTGTCAAGAACCTTCCCATAGACTTAACATTAGCGTTCGAGTTTCTTTGGATGACTATCGTAAGCTCTTAAGGGGAACCATCGCGCTACACTTGGGGAGTCCAGAGTCGCCAGCAGCTTCGTGAACCAGACTCCCAGAAGGGGGCTGGGCTCTAGGGCTTAAGCAAGGTTTCTCCGGCCCGTACTTGCTGTACCAAAGCTCTTGAGACGTAAAATGGTTGTGAGGGTATAAAGGATGTATTAATTTTTGAGTAATTTCAGGATCATTCAATCGTAAGCTTTATTGATATTTCAAATGTTGGAAAGGCCATTTGCCACGCTCCTGAACAGAGAAAAATCAAATGAATAAAACTTACAATTTTAAGAAGTAGATTTTCAATTTTGAAGAAGGTCTCAAAAATTTCAAAGAAAATCCAACTTTAATAAAGAAGATCTACCAAAAATGTATTTCAGCATCATGAAAACATTTACAAGGAGAGGATAAAGTCATTATCCTTTTCTGCCTGCAATACCATTTCTCAGCATATAAAAAATTATTATGTTACATTTTTGTTATCATTTAAAACATGAAATATTCTATATGTTCGTTTAAAATTAAGAAGAAATAATAACTTCACTTTAGCTCGAGGAGTTGTAAGTTATTAAATTTACTTAAATTTTCATTTTATGTACTAGAATCTATATATGAGCAAAAAATAAAAATAAAAAGAGGATAGAACTCTAAGTTAGTAATTTAAATTCTTATTTATTTACATTATGTTTCTCTTCTTCCTAAATATTTTTCTCTTTCTTTTAAATATAGAAGATTATCTTTAGATTAAAAATACATTTAAATTTTATTGATTCAGAGAAACTAATTCCTCAACTAAAATCTATAGATTAGTACTAAACAGAATTCACTTGTGGGATTAAATCCCTTACTTAAAAAATATATAAACAATTCGAATAAACTTTCGATATTTTAACATTTTTTGACTTGATAGAATAATACATTTTTAAGTGAAGGAATGTCACAACGATTCATGATTTTCTCAGACACCAAAAATTCACCGAAAACAATTTTATTAACAGGATAATGCCGTTAAAATAAGGAGCATTCATAAATCAGAAACATTTGTAAACGTAAAGAAATAAATGTATTATTTACGGGCACTTTTTACTTCAGATTGAATCCAATTGTTGAAACATTTTATAATTTGTGCCTTTTCGCAATGGGCACTCAGTATTGAAAACATATACAAGCACACAGTTTAACCTACTTCTTGCAAATTAGAGGATGGTCACTTTTAACTCAGGAGTGCAGATCTCTCTTGCGGGTGGGCAATGTATTTAAGGATAGGCCAGATATTGAACGTCCCACGGTCACATGAGATGTTTTCGTACTTATTAGCTTAATTCTCGTAATTCGTTTATTTACACCTTTAATAATAGATAATTTTGGGAATAAGGTATCATTCTACGTGAGGATCACCAAAACCAATTGCAGTTAGCATTGCAGGCAGCATTACAGGCAAACGAGGAATGATTTTTTTCTTTAGGTACACTTGATTCGTATACGCTAATATCGGTGATCAGTGGACGCTAACAAAGCACGATTAGGGCTTATGGATCAATTCAACACACAGCTGTCATCTAGTGTTAGGTGACATACTCAATTTCTTTACCGGACTTGCTCGTGGAGATTACTCATTAATCCGTTGTGAGTCAGGATCGTTGCTTAAAATATCGATATAATAGATCATTTCTCTGATCAACCTGTTCATCCAGGAACCAGAATCTGGTACAAAAATTAAACGCCCCCTAACCATACAGAAATTCTATCGTGCCTTTTTGCACCACTCTTTGGCTAAGTAGTTTTATCAAACTCTCTCTCCTTTGCCCCACCCTGCAAACGTGCCTGTCATTGCTTCGCGCTCGGCTGAATTACTGTTTTTCTAAAGGGAAGGACACATCAAGAATTAAACTACTAAATCAACAGGGGTGCAGTGAGCTGTTTAATCTCTTGTACCGCGACCTACGTTATACACGGCCGGTGCATGACGTTTAAAACGTCACATGAGTGGATCATTTTTACACGGTGATTGGTGCAAAGCGACGCGCCCCACGTTTTGCACCAATCGCTGTGTAAAAATGATCCACTCCATGTGATGTTTTAAACGTCATGCACCGGCCGTGTATAACGCAGGTTGCGCTTGTACGGGATTCTCCAAAACGATCTCTTCGCGAAACGAACCCTACACGTGAATGGGAAAATCACTTACAAGGAAGGTCTCCTTAAAGCGCATACTCAGAAAATTAAAAAAAAAATGCTAATGAAGCTACTCATGTATGTAATAAAGGAACAGTGAAATTTAGCTGCGGAATACCAGTAGAAAATCTGCAAAAAAATAAAACACTTTCGAGTATTTGGCCCAAAAAGACGCAATTTGGCTAGCAACATTTTTTCCTCGCCAAACGCAAACGATTTTAATGGATTTTGAAATTGCTTGTAAAATGATTATTCGAATGCGCAATACTTAATGAATTTAAACTTAAACGATGAAAGTTTAATATTTTTGTATAATTTTTGTATTTTCAGCAACGGTTTTTTAAGCAACTGTTGTCTAATTATGTGAATAATATTTTTATAAAATTTGAAAGCGTAAAATTGTTATTAGCTTAAAAAATATATACTAATCGGTTAATTCTAGGGCTCATGATACCATACCCCCTTGTTCAGAATCGTTTGCATTTTGCGTTCAACATTTTCAACTCTCTTTACTTTTTCAGTAATATTAACTTAAAATATTCTTTAAATCAGATTAAATAAATCATTCACGTTTTTTCTCTCTATTTATCACCGATTGAATGAAATTTTGCTAATGTTTTATCCCCCATTCCACGATTTTTTCTAATTTAAACGGCTTCACCGTTTATATAAGTAATTTTTAAATGTATTTTAAAAAGAAAAGCCCGATGGCAAACGCATTCGTTATGCATTTCCATATCGAAGAAGCCGTTGTTTCTACAGCAACAATAATTTTTCCTTGAATTGACAATGTTCAGAATCGGGCTAATTTTTGAGCTTGAAACAATTTCAATCAATTTAAATGTTGTTTTAAATCGTAAATTAAGATCTTTAAATTTCATTATATATACATATAAATGTGTACACAAAATTGTAGTTATAAAAATTTATTTATTATGTAAGTTAATTTACATAAACAAGTTCAGCATAAATGTTTTTCCTTAACCCATTACCGCCCAGAGATCTATTTCTAGATCACCTACAACCGAACAAAACTTTTAAATTTCAATACCAGTAGTTTAGTACCGAAATTTTCTCATTATCTAATTTCACATTTTGAGTCATTAAATAACTCAGAATTATTACATGGAAAAAACTGGTGTCGAAGAATTAAAAGAAGTGTAAAAACAGTTGGGCGTTAACGGTTTAAAGAGTATTTGTCATAAAACCGGATTTTTTAAAATTTTATTCCGTCGCCAACCGGTGATAAACCGCCAAATAAACGAAATTTTCATAATTTTTTACGGACGTTATATCGAGGTTCTGCAGAATTTTTTTTATAGACATATAGTATCCCCATGAGAAAAACAGTCTGTAATTTTTTTCACAATTTTCTGAGTATGCGCTTACGGAGACCCTCCTTGTTAGAGACATCCCTGGGACTTGAGCAACAAAGTAATAACTTAGATTTCCGATAACCGCGTTTAGCAGTAAAACTGCTTTATACTTGATACGGACAACAGAAACTAGGAATTACTACAATTTAAAACAAGAACGAAAAATCATGCGTCAAGCATTGATTATGAAACACTATCCAACACAGCCAGAAAACTGTAACGAAACTTCACCGTTAAATAAGGTGAAAGAAGATATGTGAGTAAACGGTTTAAAAACATATTACACATTGAAAATTACAGTTTTCGAAATTACCTTCCATTGCAAAGTAGTCGAATTATTTTGTGCAGCCCTGTATATGATCTGTAGATTTGGATATATAATACATATCACAATAAAATTTAGTTCAGTTTGAAAAATCACATTTAGCAATTTTCTCCAATCAATGGAAATGTACTCGAAATCTTTTGCACAGCCCTGTATATTATCTAAACACTTTTATTCGCATCACATATTAAGTTAAAATTTAATTCAGGTAAAAAACGCATAACGTAACTTAAAACTCACTTCCAGCAATTTCTAACCGTAAACGACAACGTATCTTTTTCTTTGCGTAGTCGTGTAGATGAATTTATATATATTCCACATACTTCTATTAGTCTACTAATTATATTTCAGCAGGAAAATGCGTAAACACAATTAAAAACTACCCTTAAGTAATTCCCTCCCATAGTCTGTAATACTTACGAATTCCCTTGTGTAGCCCTGTATATGATCAACTGAGTTTATGAACACACACGTACTATGACAAAGATTAGTTTAACTCAAAAATGCAAACCAAAGTTGAAAACGCACTTATTAAACATAGACTGTAAATATCGCGCAAGTACTATAACCATTTTTTTTGCGTGTCCCTGTAAATAAACGCAATGCACACAAGAGAGCACCTCAGTAATGAATATAATTTTCATTATGTTTGAAATAGTGAAATATCACTAAATTACACTGCAAACGATTTTTCCCTATAGAACGATGTGTAACAGAATTCTTTTATTTGACTGTAAATGAATAAATAATAAATGCTTTGCACCCCATATTCTACAAAAAACATGTTTTAATGAGCTTCATAATTATATATCAATTTCATTATGTTCTAAATGACGTAGCGTCATCAAAATGCTCTTGAAACGATATTTTCCCATTGACTGTAAAGTAACGGAATACTTTTAACTGTCACTGTAAAAAAAACTATAAGTGCTATACACAATTGAAATAGGGAACATGGTATAGTAAACGAAAATAACATACAAAAATTTCAGGGCAGTCCGAGCATATTTACGGGAGTTAGAACACGGACAGACGGCAGACGGCAGATGGCAAATGGCAGACAAACCGAAGTCATAAACACTTTTCCACTAGGTTGGAAAGTGTTAAAAAAGAGGCAATTCCAAACCGTATTGTTTTTATACACAAGGTCAGAAAGTATTCCATCTTGAGTTGACAGAAAGTAATTACTGGATTCTATGTAGTCTCACGCTTTAATACCAGTAGTGGTGCAAGAATTGAAAGACAATTTCCCCAGATATTAAAAACTGGGATATACAGCTTAAAAATAAAGAGGAGTCATCTGTTTCATGGAAATAAAAAACGTTAACTTTGAATTCTTAGTAAGAAAAACAACATTAAGAAGATAGTTTAATTATTGTTATCAAACCGTTGTAATTAGAAGAGACTACAAATTTTGCAGAGAAGTACTATTTATTTTTGAAAATATTAATTTAGATTAGAAAACATTATTTATTTAAAATAATCCCAACACATATTAATTACACAGTGGCATATATGAAGCGATACAGCAACGAAAATTGCATATTTTCAGTGACTATTTGTCATTTAGATGTCGTAAACCCCACAAAGGTGTCAGTGAAACGCTGTAAACAATTTAAGAATCGCGATAAATTATCTCGTGCTTAGTTGATGTACGATTTTAAATGTGGCTCTTCCCGCTAAATGGGAGCACTATGAAAGAACTATTTAAAAAGACTGTTTTCGAACTGAAATTGCTGCGTCATAAAATGACTAAAAAACATTCCATAAACTTTATAAAATTTCCAAAACCTTATTATTATTGTGCTTTAAAAATTCTATCATATTTTTCTGTTATATATTTGTATTAATTTTCTTTCATTTATTTTATTAAATTTTTGTGAATTCTACGAGTCCTTTTTGATGCTGAGCTGTTCCGTAAAAAAAGTTGTTCTGTTTTGAGTCTGAATTCTGAGAGTGCGTTGTAAATTCTTATTCAAATTCAAAAGTCTTATTCTTCTTTATTAAGATGTGAAAAGGATAAATCTCAAGTGTGTCAATTATGAAGTACGAATCATTTATTTTAAGACACAATTCTTTCTAAGAAAATGCTACTGTTTTTTAAAGGAAAATCCTGTGTTTCATACGTGCGTGGAATTAAAATTCTAGTTTTGATTTAACAAATATTGAAGTCTACAAAGAAGAATATTAAACCAATCGGCTGATATTGAAATCATGGATGGAATCTGGGCATGACACAAATCTCAAAGTACGTAGATATTCTTTTTATTTATTTATTCAGTTATAAAATCTCAATAGTGTTTATTCTTTAATCCAAAATCTACAGTTGATATAATTATTGACAATTTTTTAAATACTGCAATGGATGAGACAGCTTAGAAAGTGTGGTGAATAACAGAAAAAATAGCGGAGGAGGCACACACTATCGTATCTTCAAAGGAGACAAATGCTGAAACCTCACGACAAAATTTTTTAAAGGAATGACAGTTTTAGGTTGCTATGTCTTTGCTTCCGTACTGCCGAGATTTAAGGTAGCTTGTTTTAGGCCACTAGCCATTTAAAGCCCCTCGGTTTTTACATAATATAATGTCTTAAAATTAGGAATATTTATAATAATCCACGAACATTCCTGCATCTAAAACATGACGAAATTACATTACATTCTAATAAGTTATGAAGAACTTTATGTCAGGTATTTACCGTAATAGCACACTAACATGTTTCTTATTTGATTTCTGACAAACTTATTGGACTTATAGAGCCAGATCATTGTTGTTTTTTATGTTTCATAAGTTATTCATCATTATATTTGTGAAAAGAATCATCCTGTATGTAATTCTAATAGTAACAGAATAATTGCCTACATGACGTTTTAAAATGTTGAAAGTAAATTTCAGCTGTTATAAATTTACTGCATTGTTTTCTTTTAGTTAAAAAATATTATTTTGCAGTATTTTATACTTTACAATTTAAAAACATAACAAAGCACAGAAATTGCATTTTAAAATTGTTTCTTAATGGTTATAATATTTGAGTTTTTGCAATATCGTTTTAAAATATGTATTTGTGTAACTTTTTCAGTTTTTTCATTGCATTGTCAAAATACCGGGATTTTTCTCTTTTTTTAACGTTACAAAAGATATATTCCGCAATTAATAAATTAGGAGAAATAAAAAATTTTGCGATTTTTTTTCAAGATTACAAACATTATAATTCGATAACACTATAGTTCAAAACCAATTTCTGAGAAAGATCTGCTTATCGCAATGCAGTTCATCTTGATCAAGGACTTATACGCGAATATTCAACAATTTCCATACATCGTGTTTAATTATCAACACTAATAAAAGAGGATTACAGTAAGAGATAACATCGATAAGGTCTCTGAAAATCAAAGGTTGACAAACGTATATACTAGTGCTCCCTATTATACGTTTATACGAGTATACGTATAATACGTATTATACGGAGTGCAGATTTTGGATACGTATGATACGGCCAAGGCGGTTATACGTATTATACGAAACAGCATATACGGTACATCGTATATACGGATCTTACACCAGCGGTTAAACGTATCAACGTTTAAACGGTTTTCGTTCATTGCTTAAAAAATTATGCCTTTCTCCTGCTGGTCGGCGGATCAGAGACTTTGAGAAACACCCGCTGTGTCCTGTGCAGTCAATAATTGCAAAAAAAAAAAAAAAAAAAAAAAAAAAAAAGGAATATTTTTTCCTCAGTTTAGATTTTGTTTTTTCCCCCTCAAATCTGAACTATTAATTATGAAATGATTTACTATGAACTGATTTACCTTCCGCATATCTGTAACACACGCACATAGCTTATTTTGATTTATCGCGTGGACATTTCGCCCGACACATTAGTATTGCAGAACACAAACTTACATTGACTTCATATTTTATACTGACATTGATCAATCCAACTCCTGAAAAGTTTCATAATCTTATTTTTATTTTAAAGACCTCCACAGAGGGCACTCCACTCACCGGCCTATATCCCTAGTGCAAATAATCGGCTGTAACAAATAACTAACTAAACATTCTTTTATTTTATTTAAGAATACTTTTTTCTATATTAAAATATTTTGAAAATACATTTTACAGCAAAAAAGAAAATGGAAGGCAAGTCATTCTAAGCTTGTGTGATTGTGTTCTGAAACCTGCAGTGACGATTATTTGTCAGTCTATAAGTAATCGAAATTTATAGGTACAAACACAAAAAATGAAATTTGTCAAGATTAACAACCATTCTTAAAATGTAATATCTTGTATTGTACATACACTTTGTATAAAAAATACCACGAGTGTCATGGTTAAAAAAATGAAATTGCGTTATACATTAACACAGAGTAGAAAACATTAGCATCGTTGAAAGAATAACATTTGACCTCCCGGGCGCAATTTGAGTATACGCACACAAAAATAAATATATTTTTTAAAAAATAAAAAAGAAAGAATATACTTAATAAGGATTAACAATAAATCTGAAACGTGTATATTCTCCTTATTTGCTCAAAAAGTCTGTTTACTTTCGTTATATATTTACAATAATCGTTTATAGGGAAAAATAACAAGATTCTATGTATGAAACATATACAGATTGCTAAAGTAACGCTACCGATTTCCAACTTGTTCCATCAGTGACGTAAACACTGATGGAATCCATTGGCATTAAAAGTAAATACGATACTTGAAATATACGTATACTTGAATTAAACGTATACTTGAATTATACGTTTAATCGATATACGCTTATACGTATCTGGATACGTTTAAACGTATAGTTTAAGGTATACGTATTTCTTAAATACGTATTATACGTATATCGGTTAAACGTATAACTGAAATACGTACCGCATCGGGAGCACTAGTATATACACATTAATCGCAAGCAAGGACAAAATTACGCAATTGTATATTCTCAAAATGCCACTAAATCTATCCGAAACGTTTCAATGTTTTTCCTTTTACATTGACGCACAGTCATTCAGTTTCAATATTTAGAGCGAAAAAAATTTTTGGAATTAAGTTTTTTCCATTTAATTTGAATTTTTTCATTAAATAAAGGTCAAAGAATCATGGTATATACACTTTTCTCAAAATAATAGCGTATGTAAGTAAACTTTGCATAACAGTTCAGACGTTAATTACTTCTAAACATTGCATAAATTTAATTTTTATACCATCGAATAAGAAAACAATGCACTTTCAAAGCAATTTATTTGATAAATGTATGTAAATTTAAAGATTTTTTATGTTTTTTAAAATAATTTTCAAGCATGGTTTTTCAAAAAATCTATCACGTACAGCTCCATTACGGAATATTAACATGTTTGCATTTAAAACAATATAGATAGTTCAGCTTTTTTTCCCGCTAATATTCCACTGTAAAATTAACACTTCATCAATCAATAAATAAAATAATATAAATATACATAAATATAACAGATATGAAATCGAAATGTGTTCTTAAACACTGAAATAGTCAGAATTAAAATGACTGCAAGTAGCAAAATCTTCAACGATTTCTTCGGCTATTAAACTCTGGCATTCGACTAATACAAACGTATCGCCTTTAATAAATTTCAAAACTTTATTTGAATATAATAGTTGAAGTTTTTCATATTAATGCACATGTTGGTGTTCTTAGAGAGTAATCTAACTAAGAAAAAGATATATTACATGTAAAACATCTATTAGAGATTTTACTAAACAAAATGCTTTTAACCTATGTTATGTACACCGAGCAGTATGTTCTGTTGTCTTAGACGCCTGGGTTGGATACTCTGGTTACTATATATATATATATATATATATATATATATATATATGTATATATAACATTTTATTTTGGTGAATTATTTATCAAAATATGTTCAAGAAAGAATTTTTATTATTAAATTGGTAGGGAAATATTTTTTAGTGTCTTTGGAATTGTACATTATATTGAAATGCACAAAATTGCACGCTCTTTCACATATTGATATGTATCTATATTATTATATAGTATAAAGAGTTCATTTTCAAGTTTTGAAGTGCGGGGCATTGGAACATGAAGAATAAACGAATTAATTTGATGAATATACAAAGTAAACTAATTTTTTCAATCGTGACCTGGTCAAAATCAAATAACTAGATATTACTACATAATTTTAACCAACGAAGAATACTTGCATTACCTTGGATTGTCATTAGGTCCCATTATAAAGCAAAACTATTGAAAGGTCATGAAAACAAGGCAATTTCGATAATTGTATTGAGCGACAAACGTGTAATGGCGGAATATAAACGCAAGTTTCATCCCACAGTGATGCAAAGTTTGATAGCAGAAACATATTAAAATTTGTGAATTACAGGCTTCAGTCTAGGAACATTCATAAAAATACTTTCTAGAATATATTGAGAACTTGAAGGTGATTATAGTTAATAAATTAACCTGTAGCAGAGTCAGGGCCCATTAAATTCATATTTATAAATTGAGAAAAGATGTAATAATATATTAGGCTGGAACAAAAAAAAAAAAAAAAAAAAACAGGAACATAGAATGAAATGACACAGTTTATTTCAAACATAATCTCCAAAGTTAGACAAGCACTTGTCTGACTATTTCACCAAGTGGTGAATACCCTGCCTCAGAGGTTTCATACGGGTTCTCAGAGATTCAGAAGTTCTCAGAGGTTTTAGGCCCCTTTGGTTGAGATTAGAACATTGTCCGGGACTTCGATGCCCGAGTAAAAACGGCGATACGTCAGTGCCTTTTTTCAGCGAACCAACGATGTGACATGACGATAGATACACACATAGATAGTCACATGACGATAGATCCGCAGATCGGTGTGGGTTCTAACACTGTCCGCCAAAATTTCTCCAGATACCCGTCCCTTGTGTTATACTTGTGCTAGTCCTGCACCGAGTCAATAACAGTGCATGTTTTCCGTACATTGCCTTTCTTCGCCGATGCACTTCACGCACCCCAACCCTTCTGCAACTAAATAACATATCTTATTTACACGTAAACATTCCACAGACTCAGATAAAGTATTATCCATTGCCTGCCGGGCGATATTGTTGGCCAACCCCCTGCACGTATCACGTGTTTCTGCGTGACTACCTAGGGCAAGTCCATTTCCGCAGTAGGGGTTGCCTTCTTTCATTCCCACTGTACCTCTGCACACAGTTGTCGCCGCACTCATACAAAATGAACCAAACTATAACCACTGTTACGTTTTTATTTGATCCGCTCTTATACAATTCGTCTTTCTTTTCGAAGTTTTACGAAGCATCACCTATAGCGGTGCTTCCATTTCAGTGAAAACTGAGAGTAAATGATTAAAAACAAACAAATAATAAAAAATACAGAATATTAAAAAAATTACGGAACTGTCGCTGAAGATGTGAACTTTCTGCAAAAACAGAACATTATTATAACAGCAATCACTTATCTTTCAGTAATTTGCATAAATTTTCAAGAGATGCCTTTCAGAAAATACTCCATTCAAAGGTTAATCCCATATACCAATAAAGAAAATATTTATTTTAATTGAACAAATAACACTTATGAAACGTTATTTTTCTTTTATGTACTTAGCGTTAGAAATATATCGGTTTTAGACAATTTTAATAAAAAATACGAAAAATTATTTTCTGTTCATAGCTGCCAACTTTTACGCTTGTTCCTACAACTAAAATTTTATAGTAAATTTTACTTTATTAAATCTTCGAAATCACGTTATTCAATAAGGCAAAAATTTCCATAAATTTTTTGTGGTAACAAAAAAGCTTAAAAGTTGGCAGCTATGTCTGTTCATTTCTTAAAATAAAGGCTGCAATCACGTGAAAAAATTGCACAACCATAAATTACAACACTTCTGAATTTGTGGAGCAAATTTCTGCTATTATAGAATAAATGAACGTTTATAACTTAAACGAGTCAATTCCGGAACATTTCATGAAAAAATCCAGATCAGCCATTTTGCATGAATTCCGTATGATAAAATGGTTACATTTAAAAGATGGGGGGGGGGGGGGTGATGTATTCGTAACATTAATAAAGAACGAATATGACATACCTATTTTATATATTCACTGGATAAAATGGTCTTTTAAATTATCCGTTTAAAATCTCAAAAAGGTAGATTATGAAAAGATTTTACAAATATCGAATGTTTTTAGACGCGGGGGAGAAATGGCAGATGGATCCAATCGCATCAATAATCAAAAGGTTCTAACTTAGAAGTATGAATCGATTTATCTAAAGATTTAAGCAGTAACAATATTGCAGATAAAAAAGAAAAGTAGAAACGTACAATTCCTCCTTCTTGTTTGACACATTAGCTGGAGGGCAAAGAAAGCGCGTGACAAGGCTATGAGTGTATATTAAAGATTTGAACTAGTTTGGAGAGAGAGAGAGAGCAGATTTTCTTTTATTTTTGACAGCTGGAAAATGTGACGATATAATATTTTATAAATGACAGAAAAATAATAACGCCAAAATAAAGCACACTTTCTTTTTTTATCCAATGCGTAGTTTTGTATTCTAAGCATTGCATTTATCTTTTTTTAAAAATTATATAAGTACGACTTATAGGATAATAATTATTTTCCGAAATATTGTAGGGGAAACTAGGGATACTTGACCCAGTTGTTAGTTTTGGATTTTTAATATTTTTTTTTACAATACTTATGGGTGTGTAAATGCAGTCTATATAAACTTAAGGAAGTATTGCACGATATTTATTATTATTATTCCGAAGTATTAATTGTACAGGTAGTAAAATATGAATATTCAAAAACTTCCAATTTGGATCAAGTATCCCAATATATAGGGATACTTGACCCAGCTATTAGCGATACTTGACCCAAGTAAAAAATTTGGGGTATGATTTAAAATTACAAACAAAACACTTTTATATAAGAACAAAATTAACATTAAGGTTAATACTTTTTTATTTTTGTCAAACAAAATTAATACTTTAAATTTTTATTACATAGACCTAGCATTAATATGCCCAATTTAAATTTTTATTGTAGAAAGTTCAAAATATTAGCAGTCTGAACGTTCATCCTGTGCGTAATCAAGTTCCAGAATAAGAAAATAACAATTTAATCAACTCCAAATATAAAGTTATATTTAAACACAGAACTTGTAATTCTATCTTGGTAGTTAACTTGGTAACTAACCATGATTTATGCGAGCCATAACTTCTAAATAGTTGGACAGTTCTTCTTCTTTTTCATTAAAAACTTGCTTTGCTTTACTATATGATGGAACAAAATTTGTTGTTTGCTATCTCTGGATTTTTCTGACATACCTTCTTAAAGTGTTTCTACAGAGACCAAATTCTTTGGCTACTGTATGATATAGGACATCATACAGAACCTTTTCCACAGATTTTTCCAAATACCAGAATGAATAACCTCTCTGAGTTTACCTCCTCTTTTCTTTTATATTTTTGGTGTATCTATACGAAAATAAAAAGTAAAACGCATTTGAATAGTACTAATCCCTTGGGTCAAGTATCCCTAGGTGACTTGGGTCAAGTGTCCCTAGTTGCATATTTATTACATAACCTTAAAATGCAGCCATTTGCTAATAAGTAAATTAATACTATTATACATGTTATTGTAGCTAAAAACATGTATAAAACAAATAACTAATTAAAAAAGTCTTATCTTTAAACAAACAAAAAATATAACATCAGGGTTTACAGCACAAAAAAATTACTTTTGTAGCATGAAAATGTATTTTGTCTGATAGTTTAAAAACTTGTGAAATGATTCAGTTGTTATTTTCACCATATGGTCAGCAACCTGAAAGAAAAGAAATGATGCCCCTTCCAGCTTAAAAAAACTTTCCCAATTCTGAGAAAAAGGCCTTGGGTCAAGTATCCCTATGGGTCAAGTATCCCATGTCCCCCCTACATTAACCCCTTCGCTTCAAGATGAAGTAACTCTATCGTGCATGTATCCATTAGTTGTTACATTGAGATCAAAGGGGTTAAAAAATCATTTTCATAACTGCAGGAAATTGCAATACTTATTAATTAGTTGAAATATTTTCCACAATAAATTATTTTATATATAAATAATATAAATGATAAATTTATTCCAATCCTATTTAATGAATAAATGTTTCTCCGATGTTTTATTGCATTCTACAAAGAACGAGGTTCCATAAGGCAGGAGTTTAGGAGAAAAAAATGCTGTAAGAAAATATTAGGTTCCTTTTACGCAATAAATGTATTATTTTAAAATCGAAATATTAGTACTTTCAAGTTTTGCAATATTTATGCCTAATTTCCAAGTTTTCTATATGGTTAAGATCTGCAAACTTAGGAATGGACACCAGTTTGAAACTTTCAAAAAAAGCGATTTTTCTTTTCATTTTCTGATAGTTTATAGTATTCAGAATATAGCCCAAGAGCATTTTTACTTACCCATCATACGTAGTATAGGGTGAGTCTTGTAATCGTTTTGAAAATCGGAAAAACATTTTTTTGACGAATTTACACGTTTCAGACACTGGAGATTCCGAAAAACATATGTTTAGAAAAAAAATTCCGTCCGTATGTTTGTCTGTGTGTCTGTAAACGCTTGATCTGCCGAACAAACTGAGATAGAGACTTGAAATTTGGTATGTACTTAGTACGTAATAATGGAAAGAAGCTTATTGAATTTCAGTAACCTCGATTATCCGAAACTATTTTTTTCGGACTCTCGAAATATTCGTTCTGATAAGAGGTAAATAAAAAAAAATTCTGAATTGTTTATTTTATGGAGTAAATATAAAAGACAATAAAAAAACACAATTTTTACATAAAAAATTAAGTCGATCGGATACACATGTTTTTTTTCATATTTTATAATATGCATATCCATGCTGGGTAAGTATTAGGGTGGACCCCAACGACTAGTTTGAAATTCGATAATTTTACAGCGACAAATACGCCACTGTAATCAATTGCCGCTAATGCAAATTTTAAATTTTAAACACTTTTTTTTTTCAAAATGACACTGTTTTTAACTGTTCTCTAGGATTACTCGATAACCGCTCAGCATATTTTCTTTAATTTTTAATAGAAACCTTTAGATGTTAATTCCGAATGACGCTACGTAGGATTTTTTTTTTCATTATTTACAAGCATTTTAAAGCCATTTTTAGGGTGTCAAATTGAGTCTTCTTTGTTCAAAATGCCGCCAGTTTTACAAATATTTAAAATTTGAAAAAATCCTACTTTAAAGTTGCTAACGATAAATTGCTAAAGCGCTAACCATAAAGCACTAAAAATCGATAAAGCGATAACAATAAAGCGTTAACGATAAATTGCATTATTTTTTTTTTCTTTTATTAGGAATGTTCGGCGCAAGTGGCCAACTGACATTGCATTTTCAAGACACCCTCGTTTACATGGATACCAAGGAAAAAGTATGGAATTTCCTTATATAAAAAAATACGAAACACTCTAAAAAAAACTTAATATATTACAAAACACCTCAATTAAAGACCTCCAACTATTAAAACCCACAAAAAGTTCCTAAAGTGTGACCTTTATTTCGGAGTTCAAATTGGTTACCCCTCCCCCCCACACACAGACACTTAAGTATGTTTGTAATTCTTTCAAAGAAATGCTTGTTTTTGCATATTTGTCCGCATTGTTTAATATGAGCGCAATGATGCAACATTTTTTCCCTTTAAATGTGTTATTAAGGACTTCACGATGTACAATGCACAAAAAATTTAAAATGTTGAAACACCGCGCTATTATGGAATATACAACATAAACAAATAGCAACTTGTTCATTCTAAACATCAAGTTGCTTATCGCTGTTTGTTTTATGCCTGTTCAAGTGGCGTTGAATTGTGTTTGTTGTATAATTCGTGAAAAATAACTTTATGAACTCCTTGAAGGCTTGTGGGATATTATGTATCCCCCTTAAATTAAATCTTCGAATACCACATTAGCACCAAAATTTTTGAATGAAATTTTTTATAATGTACGTGATGAATAAATATAAATAAAAACTTTTATTACTTATTTCCAAATATTCAAATCAGTAAATGCCTTGTTAAATATTTTTTCTGCTCAGTATCTGATTAATAAATGAATTGATAATCGACATACAGTTTCAACAATTCTTCGAACATTTTTCGATTACAATCTCGATAAACACCCCAAAAAAATGTGCAATGTATAAATATGTAGTATAACAGAAGTTGTTCTCCACTGATCTCTTCGTCGTACTATCAATGCAAAGTAGAAACACATGTAGTAAAGTCTTGTTCACTCGTATAGCTTCCGTTTTATAATACTTAGGGCACCAGAGACATGTCAACAAAGTGAAACTTTATAATACTGATTACGGCACTTTTATTATAGATGCTACCACTTCCAACTTGCCAGAAAACATTGAGAACAACAAAGAATAGTCTGACAAATATGATTTTATTTTGTTTTGAATTTTCTTTCTGAACATATAGATAAAACTAAATAAATGTGTAGAAATGTCATTTTGCTGCGTGCTTATTTCTTGCTATTTCACTTCATAATTAGGATTTTAAACGAAATATTTTGACTAATTGATTTGTTTCGTTATTTTATATGACTTTACCACACATATATGCAGCTTAAGGATAATAGATTTTTTTGGGTCAAAAAGCCTGCCTCATGGATCCTCATCCTTTATGAAGATCAACAAATTTAAACAATTTGTTGAAAATGATAAAACATTATTTTTTTTCTACTATTCCTGTTTTATGGCAATAAGGTTTTATATATTACAACCCCCCCAAAATATATCATTACATGGCTGCTTTGTGAAGGGAATAATCTTATTCTATCAGCAATGATTTTTCCTTTCTTCAGCTTGACACTATCAAAAATAACGATTAATATTTATATATTTAAAACTTTTTCATATTTTATTTTAAGAATTGTTTTTTTTCTGGTGAATGATATATTTTAAGCCCAGTTAAAAAATAGTATATTGAAAAATCAATTAATATGAAACTTCAAAG
Organism: Maratus michaelseni; assembly: GCA_963931845.1. Taxonomy (NCBI): domain Eukaryota; kingdom Metazoa; phylum Arthropoda; class Arachnida; order Araneae; family Salticidae; genus Maratus; species Maratus michaelseni. The sequence continues at coordinate 254,792,537 of OZ007586.1, read as the reverse complement.
TTATGAAAATTTCAGTCACATATAAAATAATTTTTTAGGATGTTTGTTTAAGAATTTTACATATAATACAAATGAAGGAATACATTTGAAAAAGACTTTCTTATGAATAATATATATGTTTTCGTTACAGTTGTAAAAAAAAAATAAAAAAACAATTTATCCTATAGTTTACAAAATTGTGGATAATAATTTAGGAAGGTTAGCTAATAATCATGAACAAATAACATTTAAATATTTAAATCCTTTCATGTTTTGTTCTAAGAATTCCGTTTATTTCTGCTGAATTAGATTATTTACGCCCAGTTAAAAAAATTAGTGTATTTCAAAATCAGTTGAACGGGTGAGTGGAAAAAGGATAACAATCCAGCTGATGTAGATGTTGAAGAAGCACCATAAAGCATTTATGGAAAAAAATGATTAATTTTAGAGCGATGTTCGTCATTATTCCATTGTAGGACTAGTCAATGAGGATTCATCTTATAAATTTCAAAGAAAAATACTGAATAATTTATTAGTTATTATAAATGAAACTATCATAGTTTATTTTTCTTATTTGTGGAATGTTATCCCTTTTCCACTCACGCGTTCAGTTAATATGAAACTTCGAAGTTATGAAAATTTGAGTCACACATAATATAATATTTTAGTTTGTTTGTTTACTGACTTTATAGATAATACAAATGAAGGAATACATTTGAAATTGACTTTCTTCTGAAAAATATCTAAGTTTTCGTTACAGTTAAAAAAAAAATCAACATGTCCTATAGTTTACAAAATCTTGGATAAGATTTTAGGAAGGATAGCTAATAATCATGAGCGAATAACATTTAAATATTTAAATCCTTGCATGTTTTGTTGTAAGAATTGCTTTTATTTCTGCTGAATTAGATTATTTACGTCCAGTTAAAAAAATTAGTATATTTAAAAATCAATTGAACGGGTGAGTGGAAAAAGAATACCATTCCAGCTGATGTAGATATTGAGGAAGCCCCAAAAAGCATTTAAGAAAAAAAAACTATTAATTTTAGAGCAATGTTCACTACTATTCGATTGTAGGACTAGTCGATGAGGGGTCATCCTATAAATTTAAAAGATAAATATTGATTAATTTATTAGTTATCACAAATTAAACTATCTCAGTTTATTTTAGTTATTTGTGGAATGTTAACCTTTTTCCATTGAACCTTTCAATTAATATGAAACTTCGAAGTTATGGAAATTTCAGTCACACATAAAATAGTATTTAAGGACGTATGTTTACCAATTTTATAGATAATACAAATGAAGGTATATATTTGAACAAGATTTTCTTGTAACTAATACTCGTATCCAAGTTTTCTTACAGTTGCAAAAAAGAGAAAAATTCAAACCCAACATATCATTTCGTTTACAACATTTTGGATAAGAAGATTTTAGGAAAACCCTCTAACAACCATGAAACTACTAAAATCCTGCATGAATAACAAAGTGATTGCAGTTTTCAGATTTTGCAGTTTGTAACGAATATCATTTTAAAATAAATTATCACATAAATAGCACCTAGTAAATAAAATATTATTTACAAATATTTTTTTCCAAAATAAACAAAGAACTAATTAAATTCATATATCTAACTTTTCTTTATGTGAAATTCTTTTTCCACATATTTGGTGTTCTGCCGTATGTTTTACATTTAAGTTAGGGGACGTAAAAATATATGTTCTTATCAATCGGCATTCCCTTTTTCGATTAAGAAGAAAATCTTGCGTGGATAAATATACACTAAAAACACCAACGTTTAACACACAATATCAAACTATAGTACAATGGACAGGCGTAGGTTTCGTGAGTAACTTGGACTCATCCTCAGTGTCAATAAAATAAAATTAAACATTATTGTATCCCCCCAAAGACATGAAATTGAATCGAGAAATCCAAATGAAAACAACAACACACCGAAAAGCTCATCACGCACGAGCCACCGGCTTAATCTCATTGGTGGCTCGTGCGTGATGGGTTTTTCGGTGTGTTGGTGTTTTCATTTGGGTTTCTCGATTCAATTTCATGTCTTTGGGGGGGAGGGGGATACAATAATGTTTAATTTTATTTTATTGAAACCGAGGATGTGAGTCCAAGTTACTAACGAATCGTACGCCTGTCCATTGTACTATAGTTTGATATTGTGTGTTAAACGTTGGTGTTTTTAGTGTATATTCTTTTTTTCATTGAACGTTCTTATTCTGGTGGATTTTGATGTACTCAGATACATATTCAGTGCGATATACTTAATTAAAGTGAAACAACATAATTCAATCTACATTATCATTGCATGCACAATGAATTGAAGACAGGTACAGTCTGTAGAATGTTAGAAAAGAATATAATGCAGAATAGTGGATTTAAAGAATTCCTTGGAAGAAGGAAAACCAAGGATTAAGAGACAGTTTTTTATTCAGGCTTTCACGGCTACATTAAAATAGAACCCACCCTGAAACCACAGGAAAATGTTACATTTTGTTGGAACTAAAGAACTAAAATATGAGAATTGGGAAAATATAAATTATTGAACGTTATAATATGCAGGAATAGTTCATGGAAATGCACTTTATTTTCAGACAGTCTAAAGAAAAAATCTATATTTTAAATACGTAATACGGCATTTTTGATGCAATTTAAAATTGTTTTGATGCTGATTATATTTTTCCGGTTATTATTCTTAAAATGATCGTGTTAAATTTAACTAAAAAATAAAGAAATAAAACTAAGAAAATAAACTTTGAAATTGATAGTTTATTTGGAGGGGGATTTTTTATAAGAATATCTGTATTTATGAGGCCAGAAAAGTTTATAATGAGGAAAAAATGCTGTTATTATTATTATTATTATTATTATGTTTGAACCATTAAGAATGCCTTACTCTAGGTCCGAAAGGAAAGTTCCCAAAATTACGGTCATACGAGTCGTAAACGTTGAGCCGCGCAGACTGATGGTACCTAAGGCTCCTGATAGTATAGGAGCTCTATATCATCCCCACCATTTGATAACCCGGGACTAAAAACCAGGCTGAAACCTGTTAGTGGTGGTGGACGGCACGGCAAGTGACAGTGACAGACTTTTAAATACGGCAAAAACCCAGCTTTTGTGATATACTAATGCTGAGCCGGGTTACAACATGGCGGTTATTTCGGGCAACAAGATATGCGTCAGCTCTCCTTATTAACACTTTTCAACATAGTTAAAAGGTTCTTATGAATTCTGTTTGTCTGTATGTCTGTCTGTCTGTCCGTGCTCTAGCTCGCGTAAATATATTCGGATTTTCATGTAATCGATAAATGTTATTGAGATTTACTATGGCATGTTCGGTAGTGAAAACAAAGTGTGCAGCACTTATCATTTTTTTACACGGACACTCAAAAAATTACGTTACATTACGGTCTATGGGAAAAAAATCATTTGCCGTTTATTTTAATGATGTTACGCAATTTTAAACATAATGTAATTGATGTATATCACTAAGATGCATTACAAGAGACTTACTATAGAGTATTGTGTGTATAGCATTCATCGTTCATTTACAGGGGCACACAAAAGAATTCTGTACTGTCTGTTAACAATAATTGCTGGAAGTGCGCTTTCAGTACTGAATGAATTTTTAAATTTAACTCTTTTTTGCTTATTACTTGGTGTGTATAAATTCTACAGATCATACACAGGGCAGCACAAAAGTTATCGTGCACATTTCCGTTTATTGACGGAAATTCCAGAAGGGGATTTTAAAACTGAGCTACGTGTTTCCTAACAGAACTAAAATTTAGCATTCTATGTAGCATATATACAGATATATAGATCATATACAGGGCTGCACAAAAGAGTTCGGATATTTTTCTGAATTTTGTTGGTAATTCCTGAAATTGGGTTTTTAAATATGTTATGCGTTTTCCAAATTGTTTACTTAGATATTATCTTTCACCTTATTAAACGGTAAAGATTTGTAAAATTATTTTGAATGTGGTGGAAAGTGTTAGATAATCTATGCTTGACGCATGATTTTTCGTTTTTATATGATAGCTGCGATGGTAAAAATGTAAACTCAATTATCTCCAAACACTGTGTTTCAGCAGTTTTGCCAAGAAAACTTTTAAACATGTTAACGTATTTACATCCCAGCTAAAAATGAACTGCAGTGAAACTTAAAACAAACTGCAGTTGTAAAACTGTGGTGATTTGGCACAAATCACTGCAGTGTTTTTGAAGTTGATACAACTGCAAAATAACTACAGTTTATAAACTACAGAAATTTTGCAAAAAAATTATTTCGCTTTTCTTTCGGTTTTTGGTGGCGCCATCTATGAGTCATCTTATCATATTTCTTTGTAAATATTTTAAAAGAACATTTTTCCCCACTTGCCGAGAGGAGATTCGAATCAGGGGTGTAACGGTTGGAAGTCGAGCATCTTACCGACTGAGCAACTGGATCTTATGATAGGTTTGATTGAAAGGGGTCATAAGGGGACGGTAGTCAAATAAACAGGTTTACTTCTCGTTTTTAGGTGATTTGACGGCGTGAAAGATGGGATTTTGTAGTGAATTTTTATAAATGCTCTGTGCGTGTACTTCGAAATTAATTTATTATTTAAAGGCGTGGAATAAATATCTTAGTGGTTATTTATTATTGTACTGAATTAATTTAGGAGATATGTATATTTTTTTATTTGTTACATATTTTAAATTGAAAAAAATAAATATTAATTTCGAAAATGAAAATTATTAAAAAATAGTATGTTATTATAAAAATAGATTTTGTGAAGAGCCGTATTTTATTAAGAGAATTTTATGTGGGACACTGTTTTATTAATAGTAATTTTGTGAAGTTACTATTGATAAGGTTATTGTGAAGGTACCTGTTTACATTTTTATAGCTTGTGAAATAATTTTAATTTAGTCTTAATAATTAATAACTTTTAAATAAAATAAGAAAAATAGTTGCTGCTTTTTATATTAATGCGTACTTAAAATAAATAAATAAATAAATAAATAAAAATAAAAAGTTAAATTAATTTGCGAATTAGTTTTTTTTTTTTTCTGTTTTATATATATATATATATTTGGCGAAGAGACAGGTTTATATTGTTATAGCTTGTAAAATAATTTTAATTTAATTTTAATAATTAATAATTTTTGCATAAAATAAGAAAATTAGTTATTGCTTTGTAAATGAATACGTACTTTAAAAAATAAGGTGAATTAATTTGCGAACTAGTTAGATTTTCTTTGTATGATTAAGTTTTAAAACGTTTAAGTATATATATTTAAATATTTTATATAATTAGACGTTTTAATTGAATTTTATAATATGAATTATAATATGTATCGGGTTCATAGCACTTTAATTTTTTTTTAATTAATGCGTAAGATAATGATATAACACTATATGAATAGTACAATTAGTATAATAGACGAAATGGTTTTAATGCATTAGTGTTGATCTTAAAATGTTGTAGGGGGCGCTATTATTTTTCTGCTCAGGTCCCCCGAAATCTGTAAGTCGGTCCCTGGTTAGCTCTAACATTTTAACGATAAACAACATTGATTGATTTTTAATGTATATTTGTTTTGAATTTTAAAGTTTGATATATTTGAATATTTGTTTTGTTTCACTTAAAGAAGGGGGGAGGGGAGGACTTTCACAGGTGTTCTAATTAGGTTCTTTAAATAAAAGTCTTGAAAACAGTATTAATTATTATTAATAAAGTAAATAGTGAGTCATGCAACAATAACAAAAACTGAAAAGTTTTAACATCACTTTTAAAACTACAGATTAACTACAGAAAATATAACACGAGCTTTCCATAAAGTAAGTTCTGTAAAGTTACCTCATAGTAACTACAGTTAAACTGCAGATACATCAGAAAATATACTTCTGAATTAATAACTGTAAAAATACTTCAAATTTACTGCAGTTTTACTACAAATGTAAAGTCTCATTATTTTTTTAATTGGTGGTTGTAAAATGATTTCGCATAAACTACAGTATTTTGCGGATAATAGCTCAGAGTATTTTTGAAATAAATCACTGCAAAATTACTTCACATTAGCTACAAAATAACTGAAGTATTTTTGAAGTTAAGATTTCAGTGCAGAAAATCTACAGTTGACTGTAGAAAAACTTCAAAAACACTTCACTTCTGTAGAAAAACTGCAGTTAATTTTTAGCTGGGATGTGTCTTTTTTTAATGAAGGAAATTAAATTCTTTACAAACTATACATAAAAACAAAAAAAAAACATTTAAAAAAAATTATAACAAAAATTATGATCAATTTTTAAAGATTGTGAAATTTTTATTATATATATATATATATATATATATATATATATATTGTTTGTTTGTTTCTCAGGTGTAATCGAGAGACAACGCAATACACTGCATTTAAAAAATAAAAATTCAAAAATATGGAACCTGGACTTTAAAATCTTGGCAAAACTTGTTTTGCCATGTTGTTTGACAATTTAACTTGTTTTGACGATTTAACAAATATTTTTTATTTCAATAAACCTAAATAAACAAATGCAAAAAGAGGTAAGATTCTAAACTAATTACAGGGTTTTTAATCCATGATGAAACTTCAGTCAATTTTCTTAATTTCAAATATTTCTGGTCCATTTAAAGCTATTTAAAACATCAATTAAATCGTAAATACTATGGAAATTTTAATAAAATTTAATGAATGTAAAATCATGATGTCATAGAATTTTAGACATCTCCATTTCCATATTAAAAAACGTACAAATCTGAAGCTATTACAACCATCAGTTTCAACGAAATGTAAAATTAATTTATAAGTTAATGATTGCTTGAATTCTTGATACATGCTGAGAATATTTAAAGAAAGACAAAATAAGTGAAAAATATATCCGTTGAAGCAATCGAAAATATTTATTTTAATTCTATATGATTAATCTTCTATAAATTTTTGTTTATTTTATTTAGTATTTCATTTCAATGAAATTTAAAATTTTCATTTTAATCAAGATTTGATTACAATATGAAACAGGTAAATGCAACTTTTCTTTCCGCGTAAAATATATTTTCTTTAAAAAAATAAAAGAATGCATTTACTGCTGCGCAATTTTTACTTACTTCTTTTATTGAATCTACTGAGATGACAGGAGAAATAAGGAAATATTATTTAATAAAATTGTATGTTCGAACCTTTTATTAAAAAGTACAGTTTACAAAATGTCAAATCGAACTGGCTGAGAAATTTGACAACTGGAACATTCAATTTCTAAAGTTTTCCACTTCCAAAAGAGATTTCGAAATAATGAATATTAAACTCCGAAAAATGAAATTCAGTAAATATTTTAAACAGGAATAGTATTATGCAAATTCGTACTTATTTTGACACGCGGAAATTAAAAATACATAAAGAAACACGAAACACGAAAATACCTCTTGCTGGAATAGCGACAGATATGATATCCTGTGTAAGGGATGTCACTTCCTAGAAAATCAAAGAACATTCAGCATAAGTTATGTATGCTATCCACTGAATTATTCAGAACAGATTGTGAAAGATTGTTCCATTTGTCTTTCAAAGTGATATTTAGTTTTCTCATAGCTTGTGGAGTGTTGTTTCTACGTTTAACTCGTCTACCAAGAATATATTATACAGGCTGTGTTAGTCTAAAGTACAAATAATATAACTACCACTTAATTAGCTTAGTATAATAAATTATAGGATTTGAAACACTTCACATATATTGAATATCTGCTCTCTTAGCAAAAAAAAAAAATCAATTCAATGTATTACGAAAAAGAAAAAAAAGACATGGCATAAGATAATCCCGGTGCAAAGCGGCTATCATATACGGGCACGTCCCCGAAAGATATGAAAATAACGCATTGCACTTTTTCACAGTCCTTTCAGGCAATGCTTCCTCGGCCATAATGATCAGGTTCATCGACATTCTGTTATAGTTTCAATATTCTTTTCTCTCTTCACACCATTTAGAATCCAAAATAGCCCTTTATGGTCCAGCTTAAATCTGCTGAGGATTATTCATTTTGACCCACATAGCTCATTACACAAGAATTATCTTTTCAGACGATGGCATGCTTTTAGTAAAATGCATGTAAAAAGATTCTGATCATAGAAGCTAACGTAGTTCGATTTCTAAAAAATTCTTCTAGCAGATAGTGTGCAGGTAGTGTTTGTGAGAACCGGAGCTATCTGACTAGAAAAAAAGATTTTGTTTTCTTTTCATCTACTAGTTATGCATATCTAGGTGTCAGTCTTAGATGTTGAACTTTAATATCACTATTTCCGAATGCTAAAATTAGCTTCATTTAATAGTAGAATAATCTACGATTAAATAAGCCAATAAGATTACCATTTGGAAATATTGGTTAAAATTGCTTAGAAAATGTGAGACCATGGGAACCCTGTCATCTTTCTTTATGTTATGTGGTTCTTCTTCAATGGACATCAACACATACACTTTCAGCGTCAACTTTTATGATTACCTTGTGCTGCCTCAAACCACCAGCTTTTCCTGTGATCTAATGATGTAGTATAGAAATTTCGTACTCGATAGTTATTGTTAAAGATGAATAAACAGCTCTTGTGCACTGTATTTAATACAGATAAAAGTCCCTACCACGATCCTTACATTTATTGTTTATACGATTGCGCTACTGTCGGGAACGCTACTTTCTAAAACTCTTAAGAATTTCTTAAAAATTGTCAAGCATGTTCAGGTGCTATATTAAAATTTCATATTATAAAATTGTATTGCAACTATAAGTAATTATTTTTACCGTATCTGACAACAAAAGTGAACAAACACATACGACATGTTGAACAAAAATTAAAAAATATATTAAATATTACAGAATCAACAATTTAAAATCAACTTAAGTCACTTAAGTAACTATCTGCTGAAAAATATTTGTTGCTAAAGAAAAGTATTTTATTGAACTTTTAACAGTTAATACAGTATTTTAGTAGAATGTTAATCCTTAGTTTTTTTCAATTGCGACATCATTTCAGTAGTGTTCGAGGCTAACGAAAAAGACAGCCTACCGCGGTGCATTCCACTTTTCTTTTTTTACAGACCGCTAGAGTGACGTGATGCTCTTTTCGTACAACTGCATTGGTGCATTCGAACATCACGTGACTCCGGCGGTCTGCAAAAAAAGATACGTGGAATGCACCGCGGTAGCCTTTTTTTTCGTTAGCCTCGAGTCGTGTTAACTTTAAATATTGTATACGTAACTATTATTGTTCTTTTCGATTAATGCCTTTTCTATCGGTTGTTATTTTACGTTAAAAAATATGTTATTCCTGTGTAAAGGATCTTTCCTTAGGTTCATTTATTACATCATTTTCATTCAGTGCATACCTGAATACAACTTCACGAGGCTTTTTTGTGTTTTCAATTTATTTATCTGACAATGCTTAACGGGACAATCACGAACGCTTAAATATTACTAGTTCTAATAAATATAATATAAAAACTTAGTATAGAAGTATGTTGTCTAACTAATTCAAAGGGAGCAGCAGTATGGACACCCTTCTTAGTTCACTGCGGTAAGTTTTCTCCTCTTTTTAGTAGGGACTCCCTGAGAATAAAGATTCCTAGGAAACATCATATTTTCGTTAATAAAAAGAATGAAATGGAATCTGAAGTTACATGAAATAAAACAGTTTTGTAAAAGATACAAAGCTGGAACAGTGTAAACTATTATTTTAGAATTAATATTTGAGTATTAAAGGAAACAGAATATTTTATTATTCAAGAAATTGCTTATACTAAAGGTTTTAAAGATGTATTTTTGTTACATTAATATAAAATAATTTCTTTTATTTGAACTTGAAGCTATTGAGAAGTGAAAGAGGAAATAATACATCAACCGAAAATCAGTGTTCGCCTGTTACTTATTCCTTTTAGGTAATATTTTCCCAAGTAGTTAAATTCTCAAATGGTTTAAAATTAAGATCACAATAATGTGTTATAAAAAATCTTATAGTTATTAACAGTGAATTTCATTTAGCTATGATAACATAATTATAACACTTGAATATTTACGGTACTGCTGCAACTGGAGATTATTTTACTATATAATTGTTTTCTCGAACAGACTGTTTGCCATACATTATTGTGCATTCATTGAATTGCTATTTTCAATTTCATGTATGAAAATATCTTATAGTTGTAAGTCGTAGCTTGACCGGCGAAATGCATTCAGAATTAATATTAAAAAGTTTACAAAACATTTTTTTGAAAATTTAAAAGCAATCTAAAGTTTTTTTTAATTAAAAAATTTTAGAATGGTTAATATTTTACTTGTACATGGTTTAAAGTTTCACAAAAATTACAACTCTTGAATTGGATTTTTCAAATACTAATTCAGTCTTTTCTAAAAATCCTAAAGAAAAGCACTTTTTATTAATCATGTAATTGATTAAGCATTATTTATTTTAGCTATATTTCTTCTAATTCTTGATTATTTATAGATTATAGTAGCTCACGTTTGCTATGCAACTGTTTTGGCGGTAAAAAAAAAGTCATCGGAGCATATATGCACTTAAAGCTATTTTTGTTGTTTTCTACAATTATTAGTTTGCTGTGAATATTTCAGGACTAATCTTCCGTAATCACGTTGTACAAAGTGATTATGGTGATACAAAGTGTTCTTTGCGTCATGTTGACGCAAAGGTTTAGCGTCAACATCTACAGCATCATAAATTTTACATGACCAATTTGTTGTGATAGCATTTTTTTGTGTTCAATGAATTGCGATAATTAATACTTTGAATGTAATCTCATGCATCTTTTCTTAAAACTTAAGATTCGTTTTTAGTTGTGATTGAAATTAAAATCATTTCCGGCATATTATCTTTTGTTTGAAAATTATTAATTAATCGGTAATTTATAGTTATTTTAAGACAAATAGGAACGTTATATAAGCAATATTTCTGTAGAAAGCAACAAATAAAAATTTAATAATGAAAATGTAGTCTGTGAAATTTTAGCACTGCCTTTTAGAAATTAATTTTTCTAAAAGTTAGTGTATAACATCATTACGACCACTAATGGATTGAAAATTTCAAAACATCTTCTCCATTTCTTAAAATAAAAAATTCTAGCTATGATAAATAATTTTGATTGAAAGTGTTTCGAAACAGTGTGCTGCTGTGAAGTGTTATATAAATCTGTATTTTTGGAATCGTCTCTCTTTTGAATTACTGTGAAACTTTTAGCTTTTAAAATAATTGCTTGTTATATAAAGTAACGTGTCTTAATCTTTAATATAGAAATGGATTCCTTTTTTTTATAGTACATTAAAGTATTTATGCACCAATCTTTAGCAAGTACTTGTGTTCTATTGCGTAGGATAAAATTATAAAATATTAACATTCTTCTCATTCTTAATCTCACATGAAAACTAATTAAACTGATTGCTACGAGTCCCCTCCTGTTCTGGGAACCAATCCTTCGCCACGATCAGAGTCATGCCTCTTTTCATATTTTAATAACAATTCATACATTTTACCAAAAATCTTAGGTGCTCTTAGGTGCCTAGGCTGTTTGCAAAGAGCCGGTCTAATTGGAGAATCAACCCCCTTCCCCCAATCAGCCTGCCATTTTTCAGGGCTATTGCAAAAAGCCTAGACAGCGTTAGGCTAATTGGAATATGGTCATTTATTTCTCAATCAGCCTGACAATTTTTAGGCTTATTGCAAAGAACGTAGATAGCGGTAGGTTAATTGAAAAATGGCCATGCCTATTTAGAAAATGACCAGCTCTTTGTCAATATATGATGTTATACCCAACTCAAACCTGAAAATTCAATTCGAAGTCGACCCGAACCCGATCGAAAAATTCCATAGAACCGTAACCCGAACCTAAAAGGACAAAATAATTTCCTTCGACTCGCAACCCGATACGAAACTGAAATTTCAAGTTAACCCGAAACCCGACAAGAACCTGAAAATTTAAGTCAATCCGAAAACCGACCCAAACCCGACAGAAAATTACAATCACCCCGTAACCCGACCGCAACCAGATTAAAAAAAATCCATTGATCAGTAATCCGATCCGAACCCGACAAAATAAATTTCTTCATCTCGCAACCCGACCCGAACCAAAAAATTGAAGTTAACCCGAAAGCCAACCTGAACCCGACAAAAAATCCATCGAAGCGTAACCCGATCCGAATCCGATAAAATAAATTCCTTCGAGTCACAACCCGATCCAAACCCGAAAACCAACCGGCACCAGACAGAAAAAATCTAACGAACCGTAGCCTAATCCAAACCTGAAAAAAAATTACTTCGTCTCGCAACCCTACTCGAACCAGAAAATTGAAGTTAACCCAAAACCCGACCGAACCTAAAAATATATGCTAACCCGAACTCCGACCCAAATTTGAAAATTTAAGTTAGCCCGAAACGCGACCCGAACCCAACAAAATTAATGCATCGGACCGTAACCCGATCCGAACCCGACAAAATAAATTCCTTCGTTTTGCAACCCGACCCGAACAGAAAAATTGAAGTTAACCCGAAAGCCGCCCCGAACCAAACAAATAAAAATCCATCGATACGTAATCCGATCCGAACCCGGCAAAATAATTTTTGTCATCACGAAACCCGATCCGAATCGGAAAATTGAAGTTAACCCGAAAGCCGACCCGAACCAAACAAATAAAAATCCATCGATACGTAATCTGATCCGAGCCCGGCAAAATAATTTTCGTCGTCATGCAACCCGACTCCAACCTGAAAATTGAAGTTAACCCGAAACCCCACCCGAACTCGACAAAAGTAATCCATTGGACTGTAACACGATCAGAACCCGACAAAATAAAATCCTTCATCTCACAACCTGACCCGAACCTGAAAATTGAATTTAATTCGAAAGCCGACCCGAACCAAACAAATAAAAATCTATCGATACGTAATCCATCGGAACCTGACAAAATAATTTTCTATTTTTAGGTTTATGGTTAAATTAAATTTTCAGGTTCGGGTCAGTTTTTGGGTTAACTTAAAATTTCAGGTTCGTCTCGCGTTGCGAGCCGTAGGAATTTATTTTTTCGTGTTCGGATTGGGTCACGGTTCGATGGATTTTTTTGTCATTTCGGGTCGGGTTTCGAGTTAACTTGAATTTTCAAGTTTGGGTCGGGTTGCATGACTACGAAAATTATTTTGTCAGGTTCGGATCGGGTTAAGGATCAATGGATTTTTTTGTCTGGTTCCCGTCGTGTTTCGGGTTAACTTCAAATTTTGGTACGGATGGGGTTCCGTGACGACGAAAATTATTTTGTTAGGTTCGGATCGGGTTACGTATCAATGGATTTTTATTTGTTTGGTTCGGGTCGGATTTCGGGATAACTTCAATTTTCAGGTTCAGGTCGGTTTGCGAGACGAAAAAATTTATTTTGTCATGCTCGTTATCCGGTTCCGATGGAATAATTTTGTCGGGTTCGGGTCTTGTTTTGGGCTAACTAAAATTATTAGATTTGGGTCCGGTTTCGGTTTAGCATATATTTTCAGGTTCGGTCGGGATTCGGGTTAACTTCAATTTTCATGTTCGAGTCGGGTTGCGAGAGGAAGGAATTTTGTTTTTTGGGTTCGGATTGGGCTGCGGTTTTTTTATCTGTTTCGGGTAGGGTTTTGGAACTTGAATTTTATGGTTTGGATCGGGTTGTGACACGAAGGAATTTATTTTGTCCGGTTCAGATCGGGCTACGGTTCGATGGATTTTTTTCTCGGGTTCGAGTTGGGTTTCGGGTTAACTTCAATTTTCAGGATCGGTTTGTGTAACGACGAAAATTATTTTGTCGAGTTTGGATCGGTTTACTTATCGATGGATTTTTATTTGTCCGGTTCGGGTCGGCTTTCGGATTAACTTCAATTTTCCGGTTCAGGTCGGGTTGCGAGATGAAGAAATTTAATTTGTCGGGTTCGGATCGAGTTACTGTTCAATGGATTTTTTTTTACCTGTTTCTGGTCGGGTTACGGGGCGATGGTAATTTTCTATCGGGTTTCGGGTTAACTTGAAATCTTAGCTTTGGATCGCGTTGCATTGCGACGGGTTTTTTTTGTCGGGTTCGGATCGGGTTACGGTTCGATGGATTTTTTTTGTCGGGTTCTGGTCGGATTTCTAGTTAACTTTAATTTTAAGGTTCGGGTCGGGTTGCATGACAACGGAAATTATTTTGTCGTGTTCGGATTGGATTACGGTTCGATGGAATTTTTATGCCTTGTTCGAGTTGGGTTACTGTTTAACTTCGAATTTTTAGGTTCGGTCGGGTTGCGACATGAAGAAATTTATTTTGTCGGGTTCGGATCAGGATACGGTTCGATGGATTTTTTTGTCGGGTTCTGCTCGGGTTTCGGGTTAACTTTAGTTTTCTGGTTTGGGTCGGGTTATGACTCGAAGGAATATATTTTGTCGTGAGTTATAATCGGGTTATCTTTTGATGGAATTTTTCTGTCGGATTCGGGTCGACTTCGAATGGAATTTTCAGGTTCGAGTTGGGTACAACACCATATATTGACAAAGAGCTGGTCATTTTCTAAATAGGTATGGCCATTTTTCAATTAACCTAACGCTATCTAGGCTCTTTTCAATAAGCCTAAAAATTATCAGGCTGATTGAGAAATAAATGAGCATATTCCAATTAGCCTAACGCTGTCTAGTATTTTTGCAAAAGGCCTGAAAAATAGCAGGCTGATTGGGAAAAGGGATATGATTCTCCAATTAGACCGGCTCTTTGTAAACAGCCTAGGCTTTTTGCAAAGAACCGTATTTGACAATTAGCCTACGACATTTACATATATATAACATGGAAAAATATTGTGAACTTTCTTTTGAAAACAAAGACCCGCAAGAGTCAAAATCCAACCCGATACCGACACGAACCCGAAACAATGAAAGTCAACCCGACCTGCAGCAAAAAAGTAGAAGTTAACCCAACCCGAGCCGGAACCGCAACGAAAAAAATTCGGGTTGGATGCGGGTAAACCGACCCGATGCATGACTCTAACATGAATAAGATTGATCCAGCACTGTTTTGCGACTAAGGCAATATACATATTTCATAATTTTACGTTTGTCAGTGCTCTAAAAATTTCTCAAAAAAATATTTATACGACTGTATTTCAAATGCAACTTATATGGAAGCAGTTACTTTTAAGAAGAAAATAAATCCGACTTTAATGGATTATTTTTTCTTTATTACACTCATACTGACTCATTGCATATATTAGCGGGTGATATTGTGCGACAGGGTGTTATTGTCGCTCATTTTGATGCGAAATAAAAGATCCTATATTAAAAATGTTGATGGGTCAATTTAATTATTTTAGTATAATACATGATTCGTGTCAAATGTTTCTCAACTCTAACGATTATGTCAGGATTATTCATAATTGAATTTGTTTGAAATGAGCAGCGAATGATTTTACTTCTCTATAAAATCTATACAGTTCTAAGCTTTACTTTCTATGCTATACTTATACTTTCTGTACTATTTTACCTTTAGAAATCCAAAAGAGATAAAACGTTATAAGGAGACAATTTAATTAACCGCTAATCAATTATCTTATTTTGTAAGTATGATACAACGATTACATTGAACATGAAAGGTTTTTAGTTAATAAAACAAAATGCTATGGCAAACCATACAATATTTTGTTTAATTAGTTTATTTCTGAAAGTAAAATATTTTCAGTAACACATAACGTCTACTTATGGTAATATTATTCATACATTAAATGTATATCTACATTCCACCAATCTCCATAAAACTATTGCTCTGTTCAAAATAAATTTGCTGTTTTTTTTCTGAGTAATTCAAGTGCAGGTTGTTCCAATATTGAAATTAAGTCTTGTTATAAAGAAGAATGTTGAAGCAAAAAAAAAATTTATGTTACACTACATAATGTAGAGATTCTCAAATCTGTTCAACAACGGAGTACATCTGGTTCAGAAACAGGAAATTCACGGCGAACACTAAATTTCATCTCCCAGACAAATACTACATTTGATAAAAAATAACAAACGTCAATTCAAGCAATCGTTCGAATTGCTGTGATGTAAGAGAGAATCACAGAATATGGATTTACAATAAAAAATTCTTTCAATGTCTCTTTCCATATTTGTCTAAAATAAGGATTCAAAGTACTAAGTAAACATAAAAAATGAACTTCAAATTCGTTTCTGTTCGTTTAATATAACTGTTTAACCAAAAATCTGACTTGAATTTTGCCTAAATCTTTTTGTTAATTGAAAAATATCCAGGCTTCCATTTTTGAATGACTCTACTCACAACTTAAGTTTCTTTCTAAGTCTTCCTATGTTACGTTAGCAACAGTTTTCCTTGTCATAAATCATGAACAATTTCTTTTTAAATATTGAAAAATACTCCTATCTCGTTAGTCACCTCTCTCTCTCTCAAAGCGAAGTCCTTTCGAAGACATGAAGAATCTCACTTCAATTCTCAATTAAAAGAGGAGAATTAGATGTTCACGTGGGAGAGCAACTTATTTCGGTGGGAAAAAGTAAAGACATATAAAGCCAACCCATGGCATCACACACATTTTTTTAACAGTCTTCTACTTTTATGTGGTGATTAAAATATACATATTGTTTTAACCGTTTCATTCAAAACATTTTATTTATATAAAGCGTTTTTTTTTCATTGGGATAGGGTACGCAGTGGATGCAGCTGAACCCTTTGAATTTGCTTTTATTTTTGTAATTGAATCATACTTCGTACCAGTCACTGCTTTGCTCCATCTCTGCACATATCGACACAGTTATTCTTGATGATATTCCTGGAATAAAGATCTGTGACAAAAACAAAATTATCCAATAATTTTAAAACCTCAAAGTTGATTGATGTTTATCTTCAAGACATTGGTTAGATTAGCAGTTATTCTATCTTGTAGACTGTCAGTTGAGAAAATTTGAGCCATTTAAGTAAAACGCTACTATAAAATGTGCTTCACACAGTAGACGCCAAATATATTGCCTATTCTACTTGACACTCGTCTACACGCCACTCATATGCGCAAAATAATCATTAAGTTTTTTCGACATTTATTTCTATACAAAAAAATATTTTAAAATCTTTATTTTTTCACAGTTTAACTCTGCGTTAAAGCGTGCTTAATCGTTTGCATTACATGCGATTCAAGAAGTTATCGTGATTTTTTTTCTTGTAACCAGATATGCCATGAGAAAATATCAGTGATACCCCAATTTCAGTTTCAACACTATCTACCTAAGAACATTCTTTGAACGAAAGTTAGAAACAACTTATTTCTTCATAAAAGCACTCTGATATCAATTAAACGGATTGGTGACCAGAGCGTTTCGTACTCTAAATGCCAACTATTCAATTCTGTTCACCACCAGTGGTATGAGAAATGGAGTGAGTGAGTGAAAGTGTACGGCATGAAATGACACAACGGGTCCCTTAAACATGTGTATCCGTCTGACTATTGTTTTTAATAACACTGAAAACCTTTAATAACAGTACAACGGTAATGATCTGACTCCAATGCATTCAGGTGTTTTCGAAATTTCATAGAATGAAAAGAACACTTCACTTTGTTCCGTTGAGAATACATCACCCTATACGAGGGTTATTGTAGAATATTTAAAACCTCTTTTGAATCAACGTATAATTAGATTCATTTTTAGTGACAGTGTAAACAGTCACAATTCACATGTTTTTAAGATGCGAAGTTACTAATTTAAGAGCTTTTCTGCTCAGTATTATAAAATTAAAATAAACCCATAATATTAAAATTATTTGTAAAGTGTTTTTGCGTTTAATTTTTGGTCTTTGGCAGAATATGTTAGTTAAGGATACAATTTTCGCAATTCAACGGTTTGGTGTCGCTTTTCACTAATAAGAAATCAAACAATATACTCAAATTTAATCCAGATTTGTGATTTTCATTTTTTAGATGTCGCTTGTATTTTTGTGGTTCTATTTTATTTGTGAATTTTTAGTATTTAAACTATAAAAATTATCATTAAGTTTTTTCGACATTTATTTCTATACAAAAAAATATTTTAAAATCTTTAATTTTTCACAGTTTAACTCTGCGTTAAAGCATGCTTAATCGTTTGCATTACATGCGATTCAAGAAGTTATCGTGATTTTTTTTCTTGTAACCAGATATGCCATGAGAAAATATCAGTGATACCCCAATTTCAGTTTCAACACTATCTACCTAAGAACATTCTTTGAGCGAAAGTTAGAAACAACTTATTTCTTCATAAAAGCACTCTGATATCAATTAAACGGATTGGTGACCAGAGCGGTTCGTACTCTAAATGAAACGTATAATTAGATTCATTTTTAGTGACAGTGTAAACAGTCACAATTCACATGTTTTTAAGATGCGAAGTTACTAATTTAAGAGCTTTTCTGCTCAGTATTATAAAATTAAAATAAACCCATAATATTAAAATTATTTGTAAAGTGTTTTTGCGTTTAATTTTTGGTCTTTGGCAGAATATGTTAGTTAAGGATACAATTTTCGCAATTCAACGGTTTGGTGTCGCTTTTCACTAATAAGAAATCAAACAATATACTCAAATTTAATCCAGATTTGTGATTTTCATTTTTTAGATGTCGCTTATATTTTTGTGGTTCTATTTTATTTGTGAATTTTTAGTATTTAAACTATAAAAATTGCTAAGCCGTAAGTGCATTTGGATATTTCGTTAATGTTTGAAAATATTTTTGATCATTTATTATACGTTATGTGTTTCAAATTTAGAAAATTAAATAACATATAATGGTAATCTCATATTCCATATTAAAAAACTAGTCGGATGTGTCAATCCCAAAACTTTCTTCTATCTCACACAGGTTTCACATACACTAAAAAGAATCAGCACCAATTTATATCAAGGTCTAACTGAAACTCAAGTTTTATTAAATTCCGTGCAATATATCTTGAGATATGACTATCGCTAAAATCGTGTAAATCCTGAAAAATGCTGCATAGCAGCGTCACCTGCTGGGCGATTTTTACCAAAAACTAATCAGCACCAATTTATATCAGAGACTAACTGAATATAAAGTTTTATTAAATTCCGAGCATTAGTTCTTGAGATAGAGCTATTGTGGGAAATCGCGAAAAATTCTGCATAGCAGCGCCACCTGCTGGACGATTTTTACCAAAAACTAATCAGCACCAATTTATATCAGGAACTAACTGAATCTAAAGTTTTATTAAATTCCGAGCATTAGTTCTTGAGATAGAGCTATTGCGGAAATCGAGAAGAATGCTGCATAGCAGCGCCACCTGCCGGGCGATTTTTACTAAAAGCTAATCAGCACCCATTTATATCAAGATCTAACTGAATCTAAAGTTTTATTAAATTCCGAGCATTAGTTCTTGAGATAGAGCTATTGCGGAAATCGCGAAGAATGCTGCATAGCAGCGCCACCTGCCGGGCGATATTTACCAAAAACTAATCAGTACCAATTTATATCAGGTACTAACTGAATCTAAAGTTTTATTAAATTCCGAGCATTAGTTCTTGAGATAGAGCTATTGCGGAAATCGCAAAAAATGCTGCACAGCAGCGCCACCTGCCGGGCGATTTTTACCAGAAGCTAATCAGCACCCATTTATATCAAGATCTAACTGAATCTAAAGTTTTATTAAATTCCGAGCATTAGTTCTTGAGATAGACCTATTGCGGAAATCGCGAAGAATGCTGCATAGCAGCGCCACCTGCCGGGCGATATTTACCAAAAACTAATCAGTACCAATTTATATCAGGTACTAACGCAATCTAAAGTTTTATTAAATTCCGAGCATTAGTTCTTGAGATAGAGCTATTGCGGAAATCGCGAAGAATGCTGCATAGCAGCGCCACCTGCCGGGCGATATTTACCAAAAACTAATCAGTACCAATTTATATCAGGTACTAACGCAATCTAAAGTTTTATTAAATTCCGAGCATTAGTTCTTGAGATAGAGCGCCCACAAAATTTGTGTCACATACAGACAGATAGACAGACAGACAGACTCACAGACAGACATTTTCTAAAAACAGTCAAATCGTGTTCAGGACCTTCTAAAACGTATAAATCCGTCGAAAACCGGAAGTCGAAAATTTTCATGAATCCAATACTTTCTTCTTGTAAAGATAGAAGAAAGTAATAATTCTGATAAATCTTACATGACTAATAATTTTAAACAAACTGTTTGGATCATTGAAATGTGTGATTTGTATTACTTCGATAACACATTTGGAAACCCAATTTTAGCCATTACCATCTATAATCGGAAACGAATTAAAATTCTTTTGTGAAGCCATGTATATGATCTAAAAGTTCCTATATATACTACATAGTATGCTAAAATTTAGTTCAGTTAAGAAACCCATAACGCAGTTGAAAATTCTTTTCAGCAACTTCCGTCAAGAAACGGAAATGTACTCGAATTATTTTGTGCAACCCTGTATATGATCACCATGTAATATGCAAAAAATTAGTTAAATTTAAAAACGCATACCACAACTGAAAATGGACTTCCAGCTTTTACTGTTCATAGAAAGTAATGTAACCGGATGTTTCTTTTCTGTCCCTGTAAAGAACAATAACTGCTATGCACACCATATTGTACGGTAAACATCTTGTAGTGCAAATCAGTGATGTATATCAATTTCAAAATATTTGAAATAGAATAACATCATCAAATTTCACTGCAACCAATTTTTCTTCATACAGAATAATCTAACAAAATTCTTTTTAGAACCCCAGTAAATGAACTATGAACGCTACACACTTCAATTTCAATACCAAAAACACCATTGTAGACCTCAATAACATATATCAATTACATGACAAACCGATTATATTAACGAGAGTTAAAGACCAGAGAGATAGACAGACAGGCCGAATTCTTAAAAGCTTTTCAACAATGTTAAAAATATTTACTGCCATAAAACTATTTACCTGACCAGGAATGAGTTTTCTGTCAAATTTATCTTTATTAAATGAAGTAACTGAATGATTTGTTTGATAAACTGTGTACTTAATTCTATACTCTAAAAATAATGACTTTTTTATGAAAACAGATATTTTTTGTTTAAAAAAGCACTATTTTAAATTCAAGCAAACAAAATGCTTTTAATTCCATAATTATTATTTCTTAAAAACAAACAAACAATTATCTACATAAAAACAGCCAGGAAAATTATGCACAAAAAAATGTTTAAAAAACCCTTTAAACTAATCTGTATAGCATTTATTTTTATTACTATAACAAATTTATTAATTAAATTAATTTAGAACAACAAAAATCAGAATTTTTCATACATTCTTTTGTTTGGCTTGATTTAATAATTTTCCTTTCATAGTGTTACATAAATATTTATGCAACTTCGAAATATTGTATTTTTTCTTATAAAATGAAAGTAACAAGTAAACTGCTTGTTTTTAAGCCATTATGATTAATTTGTAAAGGCATCACTATTCAAAATAAAATTCCTTTCTTTGTTACATTTTTTAAGCATTAGTCTATGAACATTATAAATTTTCAAAAAAAGAAATATTAGTAACTTTAAAAAACTGACATTTCACAGCTGGAAAATAGTTCATTTAACGTAGGATAAATAATACTTAAGAAAGGAGAAACTGCAGATTTACAGCTAATCCTTTTAAATCTATACTAATATTATAAAGGAGTAAAGATTGTCTGTTTGTTTGTTTGTTTGTAGGGGGTAATCTCTGGAACTACCGAACCGATTTCAAAAGTGATGGTGGCAAATTGATGGTGACAACCCCTGCTCCAACATAGGCTATATTTTATGTCAGTGCCACTACCCCAGGGGGTGCAGGAGCGAAAAACGTTCTAAAATTGCGATCTTTTCTATACTGAAGCAGCTAGAAATTTGAAATTTGGCGTTGTAGTTACTTATAAGATGTAAATGCTCTCTAAGAACAAAATAAAAAAAATTCGAAATTTAAAAGGGTGAAATGAGCGAAAAGCGGTCTAAAAACATTCTAAATTACAATTTCTATGAAATCTCTAGAAATACCGAACCGATTTGAAATTTGGCGTTGTAGTTACTTATAAGATGTAAATGCTCTCTAAGAACAACAAAAAAAAAAAAAAAAAATTCGAAATTTAAAAGGGTGAAATGAGCGAAAAGCGTTCTAAAAACATTCTAAATTACAATTTCTATGGAATCTCTAGAACTACCGAACCGATTTGAAATTTGGCGTTGTAGTTACTTATAAGATGTAAATGCTCTCTAAGAACAAAAAAAAAATCGAAATTTAAAAGGGTGAAATGAGCAAAAAGCGTTCTAAAAACATTCTAAATTACAATTTCTATGGAATCTATAGAACTACCGAACCAATTTGAAAATTGGCGTTGTAGTTACTTATAAGATATAAATGCTCTCTAAGAAGAAAATAAAAAAAAATCGAAATTTAAAAGGGTGAAATGACCGAAAAGCGTTCTGAAAACATTCTAAATTACAATTTCTATGGAATCTCTAGAACTACCGAACCGATTTGAAATTTGGCGTTGTAGTTACTTATAAGATGTAAATGCTCTCTAAGAACAAAATTTAAAAAAAAAATTCGAAATTTAAAAGGGTGAAATGAGTGAAAAGCGTTCTAAAAACATTCTAAATTACAATTTCTAAGGAATCTCTGGAACTACCGAACCGATTTCAAAAGTGATGGTGGCAAATGGATGGTCACAACACCTGCTCCAATATAGGATATATTGTTTGTGGGTGCCTCTATCTTCAGGGGGTGCAGGAGCGAAAAACATTCTAAAATTGCGATTTTGTTTATACTGAAGAAGCTAGGAATTTCAAATTTGGCATTGTAGTTACTTATAAGATGTAAATGCTCTCTAAAAACAAAATAAAAAAAAATTCG
Organism: Maratus michaelseni; assembly: GCA_963931845.1. Classification (NCBI taxonomy): domain Eukaryota; kingdom Metazoa; phylum Arthropoda; class Arachnida; order Araneae; family Salticidae; genus Maratus; species Maratus michaelseni. The sequence continues at coordinate 254,769,609 of OZ007586.1, read as the reverse complement.
AAATTTAAAAGGGTGAAATGAGTGAAAAGCGTTCTAAAACCATTTTAAATTACAATTTCTATGGACTCTCTAGAACTACCGAACCGATTTCAAAAGTGATGGTGGCAAATTGATGGTGACAACCCCTGCTTCAACATAGGCTATATTTTATGTCGGTGTCACTAACCCCAAGGGGTGTACAAGAGCGAAAAACGTTCTAAAATTGCGATTTTTTTTATACTGAAGGAGCTAGGAATATGAAATTTGGCATTGTAGTTACTTATAAGATGTAAATGCTCTCTAAAAACAAACTAAAAAAATTCTAAATTTAAAAGGGTGAAATGAGCGAAAAGCGTTCTAAAAACATTCTAAATTATAATTTCTCTGGAACCTATAGAACTACCGAACCGATTTCAAAAGTGATGGTGGCAAATTGGTGGTGACAATCCCTGCTCCAACAGCCTCTTTAATAAAAAACTATGCGTTTCTGACGACTGGGTTTTTCGCTAATTGTTGCCACAGATTAATCTCGGAAAATGAAACATTTGAAGTTACTGAAAAAAAATAGTAGCTCGAAAAGTATTTGTCAGAAAATTGTTAGGCAAACTGCGTTTGAAAGGTAAAAAATTGTATTTTTCTTGATATAAATTTCAAATCTAATGATTATGCCATTTTTCAAATATTGAATTTGAAAAATTACCAAATTTCACAATGGAGTACCATAGCGAAACCTTCATGCGTAAAAAGATAATGATAAGGGCGACGTGTCCTAGCGTGTATATTGGCTATAGCACGAGTCACAAATTATAGTAGCCTTATTATTCTGTTAAAATATAAAAGTGAATTATGAAATGTCGATATTTTGTTGGATTAAAAGTTCGTTATAAGAAATTGACCAGCGTAGCGGGCGTAGCTTGCTAGTGAATTTATAAAGCACGATAAATATGAAAGTACGTACTAATCCTACAGTGTAATTTCACATAAAAGTGTTTGGAGACAAAGTACATGTTTCTTGATTTAATAAGTTTTATGAAAAGTAATGAAAAAATCCATTTCAATACAATCGGATTTCCTTGGTTAAACCAATAATATTTATCCAGTGGTTTAATTTGGAAACATTAAATGTAGAATAGGATGATAATTATAAAGATGTTAACGATTAGTAAAAGCCAGGTTTACTGTCGTTCTTCTCTTAATTAAACTTGCTATCGAATTTAATCGGTCATTTCAAAAACCACATAAGTCACAGAATCAGAACTTTTCTGAAATTGAAAAAAACTGTATTATTCACAAGTAAACGAATTTTTATGGGTTTTTTTGGGCTGATTATAGAGTGTGGACTTCAAAGTTTGTAAATATCGAATAACTTTTATAATTTTTGAATAGTAAAAAGAAGAATAACAGAGAAACTGTTACTGACTTATGTTGTTCTAGCGAAAAAAAATGTTAGGTGTATTTAATTTGAACAAAACAGTCACATTAAACATACTTTTAATCAAAATTAATGAAGATAGCACTTATACAGGAACGTTTTTACTTACCCATCATACGTAGTATAAGGTAAGTCTTGTAATCGTTTTGAAAATCGAAAAAATTTTTTGACGGATTTACACGTTTCAGACACAGGAGATTTTGAAAAACATATTTTTAGAAAAAAAAATTTGCCGTCCGTCTGTGTGTGTGTCTGTGTGTCTGTTAACGCTCTATCTCCCGAAAAAATTGAGATAGAGACTTGCAATTTGGTATGTACTTAGTATGTAATAATGGGAAGAAGCCTATTTCATTTCAATAACCTCGATTAACCGGAACTATTTTTTTCGGACTCTCGAAATATTCGTTCTGATAAATGTATATAAAAATTTTCGAAATTGGTTATTTTAAGAAATGAATATAAAAAACAATAAAAAAAACAAATTTTGCATACAGCATGAAGTCGATCGGATAGTTAGTTGCCGAGATATTTGGAATCCTATTTCCCACACTCTTCGATTTTTCATTACCCTGTATTTCATCCAAATTTCACTTCAAAGATATATTTTAATTGGAAATTTGACGCTTAATCAGATGCAATAAACCGCTAGTTAAAATGATTATTATTTTTGGAGTTATAAAGATCTTTCTTTCAAGCAATTCAGTAATTGAGCCTTTAAAGTTTATGACGTCGTGAAGCCACGATTTTATTTGAATTGCAATGCATTTTGTAAGTAGTTTACATATTTTTATTTTAATATTTTACATTATGCATATCCATGATGGGTAAGTATTACGGTGGCCCCCAACGACTAGTTATGTTTTAATCTGGTATTGCATGCAAAAACCACTTAAGTCGCAGACTTTATGTCGTTTAAGTAATGAACGAAAATTAGAAAGTATTGTTTGAAGAGAAAGGGATACACTGACTTATGTGGTTATTACCCAGATCATGGCTCTACCTTTAAGGAAGCATTTACGATAAAAATGTATATTTGAAGAAAACTTGATTTATGTGGTTTTTGAAATGACCGATTCATTTATAACTGCTACAAATTACAGGGTGTCCTAGAATGCACTGAAAGTTTTTAAAATTCAACAACAAGTAAACAGCTATTCAAATCATACTTGCTTGACTTTAATGTGTGAATTCGGAATGGCCGTTACCCAATTCTTTGCGTTAGTTTCAAATATCATATATAGATCGTGCTGCGTCTAAAAGTATTAGAGCGCTCAAATCAATAAAATCGATCCAATCTCACTTGAATTTTAATCTGCATTTCTGTTTCAAAAAACATGGTTTGAGATTTGAAATTACAAAGTTATTTCGAACAGTATTACAGTTTGCGACAGTGCGAGTGTGAAACAAGTAAGTGCAGTAAAGAAACTCGTGACTTCGCCCTTTCTGCGCATGCAAAAATAACTTGAATAGACGTCACCATTACTTGTTACAGAATTTTCAAAACGCTCAGTTCATTTTCGGACATCCTGTACAAAATGATTGAATGATTTGTATGAATAGAATTGACTTTCCTGTTGTTCGATTTATTGCATGAAAAGTTATCTTATTCTGTTGAGAGAGTAGTAGTATAAGTTAGAGATGTTTCGACTAGGATTTCTCGCAAAAAAAAATACCTCCCTCCTCTTAGTAAACACGCCTGTGATCTGGATTGGTGATCTAATCGATTTTGTATGTATAGTTATGGTTTTCAAAATGACTGCTTAGACGAATATAATAGTTTATTTTATTTATAACATATTTCTCTGCATAAGTTAGAACCTTTGGCATTCTCTTCTGTTTAAAGGCATTTTAAGAAATCAAATGTAATTGGAATAACTTTTGCATGAAGAAAAATAGATAATTTGAATTAATGAAGTATGTTTCCGCACAAACCTAACATATATATGGCAGGGAACTTTTCCTTTTTAAACTTTTAATAAAATCAAATTCAGTTTCTTTTAGTCACTAATTGAACTGATTTTGCATTTTTTGCTGCGTTTTTATTGATTTTTTTTCAAGTGCAAGCGCAAGTGGTTATTCTAGCACATACGGCTACATTACCAGTCGTTTGGGTTTGATCTATCTGTTGAAGGTTATTTATTTTTTGTAACTCTTGCTGAATTTGTAGTATTTATGTGGTTATTTAGTTTGTAATACCTAAGAACACAAATCAACGCAGTTTTTTTTATTTAAAGGAGTCTGTGTTGCTGAAATAAAAAGAAATATGAATAATGGGAGATAATTCTGAATTAAAGAAGTATGTATTGGATACTAACGCAATCAAAAATATTTTCTAATCAAAGTAATTGAAGTTGTGAGAGAATTTAGTGGCTCCAAATTTGACAAACAAACTTGTTTATGAGAGAAGCTAAGACATTTATTGTTATAAAACAACAGGAATATTACACTATACATTACTATGAAAATATTTTATATTTTACAACATTATTTTCACAAACTTGTTTTATTTTTTATTTTAGAGATGTCTGAGATCTAAAGAAAAACATGTTCACGCTGTTAAAAAATAAAAAAGGAGTTTAAACTGTAATACACTTTATTTAATATTATTTACTTAATTTAAAAAATATTCCATGGATCTAATAATTTCTTTCGTTACTTCCTCCTGAACTAAAATAACAGATACTGAAAAAAGTTTTGTGTTTTTTCTTATTTCCTACTTATAACAGCAGAGTAAAAAGGCAAAGTGAAGTGGGAAAAATACGTGACTAATTATTTTAATTGTCAGACGTCATGGTTTTGTTCAAACTAGTAATTTAATAATTACTAATCTATTTTTCTCACCTTTGCTTAATAATATAACTATTCCTACATTTAAGATTGGATCATGTTCATCTTGTTTTGCCGCATATATATTCGAAATTTGTAAAATATAACCGGAAGAAAATAAAAATATTAAGCAGTACTTCTGATATTTTATATAAAATATCATTTTCAACTTTAATTTCAGTATTCATGATTAAATTTATAAGCTTTCTTTTCGTTAGATTATATCAACTGAATCAGAGTTGGGTAAAATAAATCGAAAAAAATTTCGATACAAAATACAAAACACATTCGTTTTAGAACCCAAAATGCAAAATACAAAATATTTTTTTAATTAAAAACATCCAAATACAAAGTACATGTATTTTCAAAATGCATAACAAAATACATTTTCAAATTGTAAAAATTATTGTGCATTAATCTACATAATGCAAATCCAAAGCGCTTTTACGAAACGGATGAAACTTTTGGAAATTATGAATTTCCAAATTAAAGAAGCAAAACAGATAAAAAGAATAAATCAGTCTATAGAAGAACACATTTTATATAGTAAACACAGAATTGTTACAGGTATAATTTAAATTATGTATAAGGAAATATGAACATTTTCATGAATAATTCAGCTTTATTTAAGGTTTACAAACGAAGTTTTATAAAAACACAATGCAAAATTCTGACTATACATTGTGGTTGGCATTTAACAGAACCAATTTTTCAAATTAGAATTTCACAATAAATTTTTCCGCTAGTATTTAAAATGCTGGCAAAAGAAAAGTTTTTCTATCAGAGCCTTTCAAGGAACACTCGTATTAAACTTAGAGGAAAGTTTCTTCATTGTAATAGGATATGAGTTTAATGTTTTTCTATAAATAATTTTACCAATTAAAAAAATTACAATGTTTAAGCTCTACAGCATTTTCAGCTTGATGTAAAAGATGTGCAATCGGCATACGCTGAAACAGTTTAAAGAGAAATAGAAAATAAAGAACTTGTTGTAATTTCTTTGCGGAAATCTCATGAATATCACGGTGTGCATAATACTGACGTGCGGACGTACCACGATACCGAATAATATTGTTTTATAAATGTTTCTTTTTATATATGTAATACACGTGTTTTTAATAAATTAAAACACACAGGTATCCCACCTATGAATCGTTCTCAGTTATGTTTCGTTTTAATCTTTTGATTACGGCGCAGGAGTGGCGACCATTTTTATATTCAATCGTACCTTAATTTATAAAAAAATTCTTAGACGTAGATTTCTCTTGAAAATATCCTAGTATAAGTGTATGGCAAATAAATTTTTTTTTTAAAGCGGTATGAATAGAATAAATAAATAGTAGCTGGGACGACATATATTCCGTCCTCGTAATCAGTGGATTAAATAATCCTTCGAAACATGAACAAATCATTGTATTTAAATTACTTAAATATTCATAATATATTGAATCTACAGGGTGTCCCAAAAACATTGACCTCGGCTTTTATTCCTTAAATATTGATCATAGATATATATTATAAATTACAATATTACGTAATTTTTTATGAAATTGATTAAAATTTTCAGGGGATTAAATTTGAAAAAATACAAAATTTAAATTTTTATACGACCACCGTACAAAAATTTTCCCAATGAGTAAAATGTGCCCCATACACTAATAAGGTCATGTACCCAAAATGCAAACAAACTCTTTCACCATTTTATCATAAAAAGTCGCAGAGACATGTTTATACAAAATTGGTGGTGGGTTAAACATAAATTAAAATGTAAATGTTTAGAGTTAGAGTTCAGATGACGCGATGCAGAAATGCATCATAAGCAAATAAAATTTGGCTCTTACCTGTAGTTTTATTTACAAATTTACAAAGCTATGCTTCCTGAAAAATACTTTAAAATTTTACAGTTACCAATTTTATATTTACCTATAAATAGCACAATTTATGTACGACCCCTGAAACACGATCGTCCGACATGATTTTTTCCCTTTACGAACTCATATCCATGCATCGAAAAGTGGTTTAAGTCAGAATTTATGTATTTTCATATCTCTTCTACTTTTTATGATAAATTGCTGAAATTTTGACATGACCTTATTAGTGTATGGGGCACATTTTATTCATTATTTTTTTTTTGTACGGGGTCATATAAAAATTTATTTTTTTTATTTCTTAAAATTTAATTCTCTGAAAATTTTAATCGATTTCATAAAATTCGGTACCTTTTTCCAGACTTGGCCAGCAGTCATTACTGCAAAATCGTTCTCAACCACTTGCGCCAGCAAAACATTACTTTCGTAGAGAAGTCCGACAACCCGGTCAACGTTCCCGAAATTCTACCAATTGGACAGTTCTAGGCGTACCTTAAGTCTAAAGTGTATGCTAAAGGTTGGAAAGCAGATAACATACAGAAATTGATCAATCGAATCAAGTAAGGTCTCAAAATTATGGACCTATATTTTTTACAACGTCCAGCAATTACCACCAAAAGTAAAATCCATACTGTCCGACGAAACTGCTTAATTAAAACCCGATAACTGTGTTAAAGAGTAATGTGGTAATTAAAGTTACCTTACAGTGGATATTTGTGTTCTTTGTCTCGTTTCTTCATAGCCATCCCATCCAGAAAGGTTTGTGCGAATTTCTAGGAAACAGTCCTTAATCATGATTTGTGCGTGAGTGAACAAGATAACTACTAAACAGTACTCCCAATTGAGATCCGATTTGGCTAATTTGTTATAGACTACAGTTGAAAGAACTGTACATTTTTTTGTAAAAATAGGCAGGTGGATTAGGTATATAATACATTTCGAAATCAATTTTAAACAGTTTTACAGCCTATAAGGAAAATCACCAAGGGAATGGTAAAGAGCAAAAGCGATAAATTTTGCGGCGATGTAATGAAGCATTAGTGGCATGAAGGTACCGTCTGCAGCTTCAAAACGGGATGTCCAACATTTGAATTCAGCCAATTAAATTGTGTCAGGAATATCCTCCTTCTCCACTTTCTGGACACAAACACCGGTGTTAGTAAAGTGGAGTTGAATCAGTCCAGATTTTTTAGATGGAAGGCAAAATTTAATATGCGACAGATCATATGACAATCATTACTACTCAAAATAGCTATTTCATCATTAAAAATAATGTAATTTTAAAGATGCTTGGACTCAAAGGTATACTTTTTTACATTTTCCATTCCCTCATCTTTGTTTAATTTGCTGAGAGATGAGTCTTAAAAGTTTTCTATTTTGACGAAATTTTTGAGGACACTACTTAGAGAGAACTTACAGAAGCAGATTTTCTGACTAAAGTAGGAAGCATGAAGCATTATATGAAGCTTTTCAAGCATTTTGTTTTAGAATTATCTTTACTCCATATAAAACTTTTTTTCGGCGTCTTCTTCAGTTACTTTTTACTCCCCCAACCTTTAAAAATTCTAGAAATTTTCGACATACACTTCATAAATCGTCTACTTAATATTAGTTATTTTTCTCACCTATTATTTTCACATTACAGGTTAATTTAACGTTTTCTTTTCTTATTTTTTTTCATCATCTTTGCTTAATTTACAAACAATAAACAAAAGTTTTACCGTGTAAAACTGCGTTATTATTTTTTTTTTACAATTATGGCTATAAATCTTTCTAATGATTAAGATAATCTTTCTAATGATAAGAATATTTAGTGCTAATGCTACTAGCTAAAACAGATAATTTAAACATTTTACTCACTCAAGTTTTGTTCCCCCAATTCTTTAACGAATTACAAAATATCACTATCTCTGAATATTTCATGCTGTGTAATATAAAAATGTAGACACATTTTTCTAACAAGTGTTGCGGATTTAGCGGTTTTTTTTGTTTAAATATCTACCACACTTTTCGAATTGTAATTTCCGCTTTATTTAATCTGACATTTTAAATAAGGCCAATATTACTATTGGGAAATAGCAGCATATTTCTGACTATACAAATCCACGAAATTCGCAACACTGTCTCTAATGGTAATAATATGGTAATCATATCTGTTAAATTGCTGTTATTTTGAACTTAATAATTTGAAACTAATATACAAAACAAATGTGCACTCGATTTCAGAAGTCGATATATCAGTTTTGATTACATCATAATTTAAAAAAATAAATAACATTATTAATCATTTTTATAAAAGAAAAAAAGTTTCATGTATGGAATTTTAATACAGAAATAATTATTAATGCTTTTTATCGTGAATTTCCATTCAGGTGCTTTTTCTCTGTGCAAACATTTCTTTTGGAAAAATATTTATGTGATTAGACATTCGATTCAAACACCAGAGGGAAAAGAGTTTTTTTTTTTTTCAACTAATTATTTGTCAAATGAGAAAAAAAAACATTCTTACGTAGAAAAAATTGGAACGATAAATACGGCATTTTATCTGATCCCAGGGGACAATCGGATATACTCTTCATTTACTTATTATCTCGCTGTGAGCAAAAAGATTACAATAGAAATATCGGAAGCCACTTTAACTGGAAAAGCTATAAAGGTTTTTTTCAGCATATTTTGAATACCTTTTCATATCTGGTATAAAAAACGGTGGTTTTAAATAGACAATCTATTTTTATTCGAAATATAAAACTTAAATTTCTCCAATATCTTAGAATTCTTCTGGGAATATTATGTATAATACTAAACGATTTAATGTTACATTATCAGCAGAAGAAAATTTATACGATAACTCATGTAGGAACTAACTCTTTTACTCGGTTCTTATTTATTGGGTTAAACCAACAATCAATATTAATTTAATAATTAAAAAAAACATGGTTACTGCGTGAAATAAGAAAGTTAATTTGTGATTTCAGGTAAAAAGGTAATTTAATTGCAAAAAATGTTTTTTTCTGAATATAATTTTTTTTATTAAAAAATATTTCTCAAAAAAGCTGCTTTTACATGCATAATTTACCAATTAAATCATAAACAATAACTGAATATATGATTACAGTTTATTCTAATGTCTGTGATGCCATATTATATATAGATTTAAAACACTTCTGATGATTACACCTCGATTTTCAAATTATTTCATTTTTTCTGATTTTCAACGCTGTATATTTGCTTATACTTTCTTCTTACACAGTATATATTTAATTAATCGCTCCCTAGGATATATCTGATTTGATAAGGAAGAGTTCAATATTTTTATTCACCATTTGGTCTAGTTAATTTCTACAATATGAACCTCTTTGTGAGTTTAAGGATTATTACATTAGAGATTATAAAACATGAAATAATCATAAATCGTCGCTCCTCAAATTATGAGGAATTTTCACAGATATTGCCTTTATCAGAACTATATCTGACTACAGTCTTGGATTGATAAATATATATATATATATTTTTTTGAGAAATGAGAACAATTTACATTTACACAAGTTATTCATAATCTTTCAAAAATATATATTTTTAAAGTGAACATAACTTTTAATGTGCGTAATTTCAATGTGCAAAAACGACTCAAACACATAATTATTCTTTCCTAAATTAAAAATTTTCAAGTTCAAATTCTTTAGAACAGTGGCTAAGCTATTCACAAAGTGTAAAACCAATTTAAAACTTATACAATCCTATTACTCCAATCATTTCAAATTATTTTTAAACGATCTTCACACTGAATATTATGAATCTCTGTAAAAGAAAGTAAGGAAGATTAGGTACTTAAAGTACACAGAATGTATTTTTGGGAACCAGGTGGTTCCAAACGTGAAAGGTTTTATATTGCACATTTTCAAATATAATGTACGATTTTTAGAAGTTGTGAAGGGAAATTTGATAGATGACTTCAAAGAATTGGAAAAAAAATGTCGTCAATGAATTAAAAAAAACATTGAAAAATGGGGTAAAGTGCAAACAAAGAAAATTTCTTAATTTCATGGCGCAGCGATAATATTCCGTATATTAAAGTGTCAAATTTATTATGCGCAACCCGTGTTATACATTTCATCTTTCAAGCAGATAGCATAGACCAATTAATTGTCTTATTGTATGATTTACTGAGACTAGCTCGCATGAAAACGAGTCATAAAAATACTAATCAGAAATCGATGAGGAAAAAAAACTTTTGAATATGTAACAAAATAACCAGATTTTAATTTTTTCGTTAAGAGGTAGTAGAATTTGGAAAATAGCAAAATCAACAACATTTTCTTTTTATTTCAAATGAATCTAAAAATAATATTTTAAAAACACAAATTGTGCTTATTAGTTGCTAAAATCAGTGTAAAAATTGTTTTAAACTCATAAAAGAGCTAAAATCCTACATGTTTCGGCTTTAAACTTAAAGCCATCATCGGGGAAGAGGAACAACACAAACGACTACTGATCTTTTAATTTTCGTCATTAATTTTATCAGAGATATCGCCATTGACCATGGTTTCCCCGCTCATCACGTACAGAAAATTATAGAAAAATTCAATGGCCATTTAATTCAGCATCCTGTCCCTAGCAATAATAAACCAAACTATCGGAAATTCCAATATATACCTATTATATTTGAAAGGATTAAAAGGGCCCTGCGTAAATATAATATCCATCTTATTGCTGTCCCTCCCAGAAAATTGGTTGACTTAGTTTCATGTAAATTAGATCCTATCCCACCTGATCAATTCGCAGGTGTTTATGAAATCCCCATTAGCTTAAATAATAATAGTATAATTTTTTACATTGGTATGACTAAAAGAAAATCTTTGGAAAGGTTAAAAGATCAGAAAAACGACATAAAATTTGGAAAGTTATCCACTGCACTCTCCCGGTTTTACGCTAAAAATAATGATACTGTAATTAATTTCGATAAAGCAAGAATTATCTATAGGTTCAATAACCCATTTAAAGCCGCCATTAGGGAATCATTGGAAATTAAAATTAGAAAAGATTATATTTGTAATGATAACTTTTCTTTCAACATACCTAGTTTATGGGATACATTTTTAACCCCTTGTTAATTCAGTGTTTTGTTTTTCGCTCTTTGGCAACAGAGAGCGCCTGCTTATTTTATTTAAAAATTTTCCATACTGTTGATTTCAATTTTCTCGAGTCGAAAATTAAAAGATCAGTAGTCGTTTGTGTTGTTCCTCTTCCCCGATGATGGCTTTAAGTTTAAAGCCGAAACATGTAGGATTTTAGCTCTTTTATGAGTTTAAAACAATTTTTACACTGATTTTAGCAATTAATAAGCACAATTTGTGTTTTTAAAATACTAGTTAACAGTGTAGTGTCAAAATGGATTCAATTCTAAAAATAATAGTTTAAACTTTTCTATTAGGATTTGTTCGGATTCACTTAACTTAGTTCAAATAAAGTTTGAATCTTGCCAAATTTTAAATTACTTTTACACGGGTTTGATATTTTGCTTCTAATGAACATGTGTAATGTTGCATGCCAATTACATTTTCTCTAGTCATTTAAAATTTCTTATATATTGGTAATTTTATTTGGCATAAAATGGCTATTTATTTGAAAAACAGTGTATCATTGTTTAAAGAGATATAAATTATCATCTGGAACAGTGCGATACTCCTTAGAGAAAACTTACATGATTTCTGATAGGTATTTATACAATTTTAAGAATAGTTTATGTATACAGGGTAATTCCAAATGCATGGTAAAAATTTTAAGGATTTGTACAGGATACTGTAACAAACAAATTTTGTACAGGAAAGCAGTGTCGGAAATCTATTGATATGACTCCAATCCGAAGTCGTGTTTGCGTTCATAACTTTAATAGTGGTGAAGGTACTTTAAAGAAATCCTTTCAATATGGTTACGATTCATACAAAAATGAGTCTGTTGCAAATTTGTTAGACTATCTTTCCTACTGGTAATGTTATGAACGAAAACGCGACATAGGATTGAAGTGAGGCACCTTGTAATTTTGACTAAATAAATGGATTTTTGACCCCGATTTCCTATACAATAAATTATATCTACAGTAGATTGGTACAGGACACTGTAAAAAAATATTTATTGTATAGGAAACCAGGGTTAAAAATTCATTTATTTAGTCAAAATTACAGGGCATCTCACGCCAATCCGAAGTCGCGTTTTCGTTCATAAGTTTAACAGTAATGGAGATATTTTAACAAAATTCGCAACAGACTCATCTTTGTAGGAATCGTAAGCATATTGTAAGGATATCGTTAAAATACCTTCACTATTGCTAAAGTTATGGACGAAAACGCGACTTCGAATTGGAGTGAGACGCGCTGTATTTCAGAATATATAAATGGATTCTCGACCCTGCTTTCCTATGCAAACATTTTTTGTTACAGTGTCCTGTACCAATCCTTAAAGTTAGTACCATGAATTTGCAATCCCACTGTATAAAAACGAATTTACTAATATATGTTTATAAGAACTGAAGTTTTATTAAACAGTCATTGATTTTCAATAATTTACAATTTAGACGCGAAATTCTGAAATATTACTTAATATAAGGTCTCTAAAAAATAAAATGCCCTATTTTTGAAACAATTTACTACACCTTTATAAGTAATAAAAACGCTTATCCTCTGTCCCAGAGTTTGTAAAGAATTTAATGAAAACCGAAAATTTTCATTTGAACATCCACCCTTTTTCTTTTAAGAAACAAGAATTAGCAGATTTATCCACAGGTTCATAAATAGTAAAATAATAATAATAATAATAATAATAATAATAATAATAATAATAATAATAAAATATCTGAAGGATAATCCTGAGAACCTTTCTGAAAAATGTAAAAGGTTCTTATCTTTTTTCAAAATTTATTAAAATAATTATATGTTATTTTCATGCAAAAACATTTAATATTTTTCTTATAAAGAATGACATTTATTGATAAAAATTTTAAATCAAGTAATGTATGGAAAAAGAAGAATAACAATTAAGTAACAAATTTATATAATTTGTAAAAAAAATTATCACTAAGCTGAAAAAGATCACTAAATTTTAGTTATATAAGACTGAAAAATACGTTTGATACGGTATGAGGTATCCTCTGAATGAAACCTTGGTTTAATTTTCTCAAATATCTACTTTTTATCTTTAACTTGAACTTCCTAACGTTTAAAAGAATGTTTTTTAATGAAATTATTACTTAAGTGCCTGGTAAACTAACTCATAGATATAAAACTTTGAATAAAATAATGTCGACTAGCTCGGGAGAAAAGTTTCTTCAAACATAGTTTTTTTTTCTAACACAGGTTCTCTTTTTTAACATTTCAATATCTTTATTCAAATATCTGTCAAGAAATTTCAAACTTTTTATCTATTTTCTTTTTTAAAGAAGTAAAAGAGAATTACTCTTAAAAGAAATCTAAAAATACACATTTTTTCAAAACTTCAATTTTTATTCTATAAGAGTATCTGAAACCTTTCCTAAAGATTGAGTATTAATCCAAAATTACATTGACAATTAATGATTTTTGTTCCTTATATCTTTCTGTGTGTAAACAGTTAATTTTTGAAGTAGCATTGGCATATTCTGATAAAATTCCATCCTCTGCTAAAACTAAGCTCAATGTCTAACACAATAATTTCAGTTATAAATAAGGCAATAATGCCCATTGTAACAAACACGATATATATACAAAATCATTTTAATATCTTTTCTGATAATGGAAACATTTTAAAAACATTTAAACACTATGTAAGAAAAATAGCAATTAGCTTGTAATATTAAATAAGAAGAAAAATTACTCGTTTCTCCTCTTAATTAACATTCATAATTAAAATAACTAAATTCTTGAAGAACGTAAATAACGAATTTCCTTAAGTTGTGTACAAACCTACTTCAAACGATTTTCAGTGCATCCGTAGTACTTAAGATTTAAAGGAATCCTCAACGTATATTATTTCGAAAACATTTATAACACATATTTTTCAATTATGTATGATACGTGATGACAAAGTACAATTTTGACATCATGTTTTCACTGAATGTTTTTTTTAAGGTCGTTTTGTTGCCGGACAATGCTCATCCGTACATGGTTCATCGAACCCAGAATCTCATTACGTCATATGGATGGGAACAACTTCATCACCCTCCTTATAGCCCTGATTTAGCGACAGGTGACTAACACTTGTTCCTGAACTTGGCTCTGCATCAGTAACATTTGAAATTTTCCCCTGCCATGTTAAACCAATGGTCGTGGATTCCATTCGTATTTCTCGAAAATCTCATTAGGAAATTAATATTTTTGACTTATTTTTTTATTATTCTCTTCTTAAAGGATGTCTCTTATTTTCTATGTGGACAAAATATTTCTAAATTATATATATATTTTTTTAATTCAGTGCTAAAGTCTTAAGAAGTCAGCGAGATGTGAATAGCACTAAATAACTCCAAAACTATTTGGAGTTTTAAAAACTGGAAAACACTGAAATAAAGTGCATGGTCTCATCTATTCATATAAATTTAAAAAAAATCGTTTAAGTTTATTTAAACTCTAGATAATCGACAAATAAGCTGGAAATTGTTGAAAATTTCATCCCCCCACTAAGCAATAAATCAAGGCAGGAGGAGGACCACAGTTGACCTTTGACATCACACAGGTCGGGAGAAGGGTGAGCTATTGGAAACGCATGGGGATTCTTTCAGTATGCTTGTAATTGTTATACAGAACAGAGTCTGATATAGTGAAGATCAAATTATTTTGACAAACTAAGAGAAATATATATATATATATATATATATATATATATGTGTGTGTGTGTGTGTGTGCATACAAGTATGATTTTATATATATATATATATATATATATATATATATTCTTTTTTCGCGAGGGCTTTATTTAAAACTGATTCATATATAAGTTTAATCTTTATTGTATAAGATTCCCTTCTTTATTAAAAAGTATAAAAAATCTCAACTGAAAACTTTAAAGATCGGCAACATTTTAATTGACGTAATAAATTAAATATCTTTTTAAAATAAAGATAAAAAATACAGAGAAGGTATCTTGCATAGTAAAAAATATGTTTGAATAAAGGGTTTATCAGATTATAAATTATTTATAATGTATATACTCGTGTATAAGTCGAAGAATTTTAGACAAAATTTGGGAGCTGAAAATGGGGGGTCGACTTATACACGAGTAAGTAAAAAAAAAAAAAAAAAAAAAATAGCGGAGTGAAATACCGGAGTCATACTTTTTTTACAGATAATTGGTGAATGTGCAAGTCTTTTAATTAATCACATGTGGGTCTAGGTTGGAGAGACAGATAAAAGCGGACAATGGTGATTGATAAAAAAAAAATCTCAACAATAATGTCTCTGTAATTGTTCTGCACTCATTTTCTCTTGGGATAGAATTCCCTTTAATACAGGGGCATCCCTTTCAACATTTTAATCCCCTTTTTAAAAAGAGTTCAACTTGAGATTGCTACTAGATTTCTCTCCTAAGAGTACTACAATACAAAGAAGTATTATATTATAGCAGTTTAAGAAGTTGTTTACCCTTGTAAATAAGGCATGAACAGATTTTTCAAAAAAAAAAAAGTAAGTAATCATTAAATTGATGTGAATAGCTTTCAAATTAGTTTAAGCTTCTTCAGTTTTACATAATTATACAATTTTAAAACGTTGAATTAAAAAAAAAAAAAGAAGTCTGATTAGAAACGTAAAAAGTTTACTAATTTAATGAAAATTTATTTTTTTTTTCATCCTCGATTACAAATTATTTTTCAACATACTACCAGAAATGTGGTTCGACTTATACACGAAAATTCAATTTTTTCCAAAATTTTGCGTAAGAATTGGGGGGGGGGGGGGTCGACTTATACACGAGTATATACGGTATTTATAATTATAAATATTTTACAATAATTTAATATAAATTATAATTTATTATATTTATATGTTAATGTGTTTATATGTTATATTATAATTTATACTTCCCAATTATGACATGATTATTATAATTCTCTGCCACATTGATGTAAAAATCTATGTTATGGTTATATATTCAGTGTCAATTTTCTTGGTATACTGTCGCTTGATGCTGCAGCATAAATTTGAAATAGCATATTTAGTTATACACAAATTGCAGCTATACACAAATTACGATGGGGTATCATTCGAAAGGTTTTTGAAGCGGTTTCTGGCATAGTACACTCACATTTCGTTAAAACATGTTTTTTTAAAATTGCTGTAATTAAAAATTAAATCGACGTTGTTTTCATAAATTAAATAAAAGGTTTTTATCTAATTTGTGTTGCTACAAAAATGAAATAACGCATTATATGATGCTCAGCATGATTATAAAAAAATAAATAGTACAAAAAAGATAATGTATGATTTCTCAGCACGGGTTTATTTCATATTTATGGATAAAAAGCAAAATTGAAATGTTTAGAAGAAAACGATATCGTCAATCGATAGAAGCAGTGGTATTTCACGTGTAGAATAAAAGGTATGCTTTGTTAGATTAGATTAAATTTTATTTTAAATGCATTTAATTTATTTTTCTTTGTATTAATATTCCTGAATAATAAAATAATGAAAATTTATAACAAGAATATTTTTTAATGAGAAAAGAAAAAATACAATTAGCCCGACGGGCGCGATTGGGATCGAACCCAGCACCTCCCGTCTACCAGCTTCGAGAGCAGAACCTCTCAGCCACTGGTGGAGCTATTTTTCATTTGGGAATATATATATATATATATATATATATATATATATATATATATATATATATATATATATATATATATATATATATATATATATATATATATATATATATATATATATATATATATATATATATATATATTGAAAAATCGGATCAACTAGACTTGAACCCGAAACATTTAAAGTCAACCCCAAACCGATCCGAAACGACACAAATTAGCGTCAATTCGACCCGAAGCACGGGTCGTAAAATCTACTTACCCGACTCGATGCAGGACTCTGCTACGGGCTATTTAATAATTTATGGCATGGTACTTTTAATACGGTGTTTTTTTTTTTTTTTTTTTACTTTTTCCCACAGACACACCAATTTTAAACTCTTGCTCTTTCCTGGATTTCGTTCAACCGGCTTCTCCTCACAGATCGCAAAATTATATACTAATTATGATGAAATTTAAAAGCATGATTACCTAAGTAACACTTTCGAAATTTATTTGAGGAGATCGAGGCAAGAGGGTGCCAAGCCACATTTGTGAACTTCTGAGATATTTCAATTTAAAAATTTGATAAAATACTCAAATCAAGATATATAACATAAAGTTTTTTCGCCAATGTCTTAGTAACATTTGAGATATTCTGAGTAACAATATGGCATTACTTTCATGATATTACTATTACGTTTTTTGTAAATTAGCTATCTTCATTGGGGGCATAAACATCTGGGGCAAAAACGAAACCTGTCACATAAGGCTGCCATCAAGTGACATTAGAAAAAAAAAATATATGTTGGATTTTGTAATTTACAATATTAGGCAACAGATTACAGTGTTAGATTTGTTTCACCAAAAACTGTGGCTTGGCACATTTTTACCCTGACCCCCTCATTTTCACTATAAAGAAATTTACAGCCACCCCGTACTTTCAAAAACTTTTTTCTTAAACTAAATATTTTTAAAAAGCCAAAATCTTATTTCAAAATTTAATCGCCTACTGGCAGTTATAGCAAAAACCCGGATTTTGGGTTTTTTTTTTTTTTTTTTTTTTTTTTTTTTTTTTTTTTTTTTAAGTTAAAATAAACATAAGTTTTTTTTTTTTTGAAAAGTTAAAAAAAATTAATATTTAAAAAAATTTTGTTTTTTCTTTCTTTTTAAAAAAAAATAACAATTAATAATAATAAATAGTTAATTATATAGTTTTGCTTTATGATATTTTTGTTATTCAATAGAATTTCATAAAATGTTTTAAATTATTATCCTACAACTAATTAGCAATATTTTACTGTTAAATTATTAAGATAGTTTTTTATTTGATCTGTTAGTTATATATAAATGTGATAAGTAGTAGATTTGTTCATATAAGTTCAAGTTTTTCCTCATATTCATATTTACTTACATGTAATTGCTATTTATAAATATTTTGTCTGTTTAAAATTGTATGCAATACAAGAAAACTTTAAAATAATTAAATTATTACATGTTAAAAGCATTAAATGGAGAAAATTACGCTATATTTAAAAAGCCCAATAATAATATTGCCAAACACTTTCAACTGAGTAACATTAAATTAATGCACGTGAATAATAAACGAGAGAGAGAAAAAAAAAAACTTTAAAATAAGTAAATTATTACAAGCGAAATGCATTAAATAAGAAAAATTATGTCATATTTAAAATGATTTTCTTATAGCGTCTGAAAATAAAACTTTTCTTCTAGACGTTATTATAAAAGTCCGGAGGCAGCGACATGTTTTATTTTCAATTTTGCTGATTTTTAAATGTGTGATAGAACTTACTTAATCGGTCACGAAATAAGGCGTCAATACTGTCATGACCGTGATGAATGCAGTCTTGAGAACCGAAAAATCTTCAGTTAAATGGAAATGAATGGCAACCCGATTACAGAAGATCACCACTGGTCATTCACTCTTATGTAATCGGGTAATACTTTTAAAACAAAGCAAATTAGTACGTATTTAGAATCTGTGGGGTCTGGATGGGGATTTGTAGCTCGTAAGAGGCACCCCTCCCCCCCCCCCTGCAAAAAAAATCGTTATGTCATTTACAGTTTAAATGAAATTTTGTTTGCTTATTAAGAGTACTTTTTGAAATATTGTTCACGTATTTCGAATAGTTTAATCTTACTGTTCTGGAATCCATTTGAATATTTCACTAAAAAGTTTTAAAATGTATAAACCTTTCTGAAGAATAAAATAGAAATATTCATAATGAATGGATTCATTCAATATGCTATTTGCAACTAGGATATTTTTTCATGTAACTCTCTCTCCCCCCCCCCCTTTCTCTTTCCCCTCCCTCCTCCCCCCCTCTCTCTCTCTACGGTATTTCTGGTATAGTGATACTTTTTTATGGGGGATTTGATGCAATGCATTTTTGTTGCAAAATATTTAATTTGATTATTATGCGTATCATGAACTTGTCTTTCTGAATTGTTTAAAATTTTTAATATGCACTATTTTTATATTAGCCTATACTGCGTCTCTTTTTATGTAATAATAAATAAAGGCTGTTTCATAATTTGACTATTTGTGCATCGGGTAAAATTTGGATAAACAACATATGTATAAAATTAAAATAAGGTGAAGCAAATAAAAATCAATAAACAAAAAAAGTTAAAATATGTTCATTAACTTTTCTAAGAATTTATCCAGGAGAGAATTTTTTACATCTGTTTTCATTATGCAAATTGTGCCTTCCATCTTGATTTGATTATAAGCAACAAATGTTAAACAATTTGAAAGAAGGATATGCGAATATTTGAAATACATATTATTATATATGTACCAACATGTATCAAAGTTGTCCAAAGTGCTTGAGCATTAATGGAAACAAAATTCCAAGTTACGTACAAAAAGTGCAAAAAATTTAAATCTGACCGCAATCCTCTTTGACCGCTAGAAGACAAATTCAGTACAAAATATGCAAAATGCTCCATAATATCAATAAAAATATTAAATCTAATATTGCAAGATGGTAGAATTGGAAACGATCATAAGATTGATTTAATGGATTTTGAGAAAAAAAATGTCTTTTAAACGATATTTAATCTGTTATGTCAATAAATGTATTGCAGTTTTCAGTTTCTAATCACCTTTGTAATTTTTCATAAAAACAGAAACTGATATAGTGAAGATTAAATCATTTTGATCAACTGACAAAATATCTAATACCTTTTTTTTCTAATTTTGAAGGCTTCATTTAAAACTGATTCATAAATTGGTTTAATATTTACTGTACAGGGTTCACTTCTTTATTAAAAAGTACAAAAAATATCAACAACTAAAAACCTTAAAGATTGGTGCCATTTTTATTGACGTTTAAATTAAATATCGTTTAAAATAAATATAAAAAATACAGAAGCATAGTAAAAAATATGTTTTGAATAAAGAGGTTATCAGGTTATAAATTATTTATAATATGTTTTTAATTATAAATATTTTACAAAAAAAACACAAGCACTCCGGGAGTGCCGACAGAAGTGAAAACATGAATTTCAATATATATATATATATATATATATATATATATATATATATATATATATACATATATATATATAATAAAATACCACTGTTTAATTTACATAAAAATAATAGATAAATATATATTAAATATAATATATAAATAATTTTCATAAAAAACAATAGCCCACAGGCAAGCATGCGGCGCGTGACGCGCCCGCCCCGCCCTACCTCATACCGAACTATACACAATACATGTACATACTTATATACAGAGGTGTTGGTTACAGTAACAGTGTCGGGAGATCTATGGTTTTTTCCCATCTCAAAAAATGTCCAACGCGCCTAAAGAAATTTTACCTTCAAATATACAGAGGTGTCGGTTACAGTAACAGTGTCGCGAGTTCAATGGGTTTTTTCCCATCTCAAAAAATGCCCAAAGCGCCTAAAGAAGTTTTCACTTCAATAATTTAATATAATTTATTATATTTATATGTTACTGTAGCTATATGTTATATTCTAACTTATACTTTCATAATTATGACATGACTATTGTTATTCTTTGCCCCATCGATGTAAAAATCTATGTTATGCTTATAGTATATTCAGTGACAATTTTCTTGGTATTACAGTCGCTTGATGCTGCAGTATAAATTTGAAATAGTGTATTTAGTTATACGGAAATAAAATATATTTTAGGCTTTATACATACCTAAAATGTATAAAATGTATAAAATGTTCTCATGTATAATTCGAAGAATTTTAGACAAAATTTGGGAGTTGAAAAGGGGGGGTCAACTTATATACGAGTTAGTAAAAAAAAAAAAAAAATGCCCCACTCCGGAAGAAGTGTGAAATATTAGCTTAGAGAGAAAGCAAAAAGCGGACAATGGTCATTTCCCTGTGATTGATAAAAAAAAACTCAACAATTGTTTTACACCCATTTTCTCTTGGGATAGCATTCCCTTCAATACAGGGGCATTCCTTTCAGCATTTTAACCCCCTTTTTAAAAAGAGTTCAACTTGAAAATGCTTCTAGATTTCTCTCCTAAAAGTCCTACAATACAAAGATGTATATTTTAGCAGTTCTAAGAAGTTGTTTACCTTTGTAAATAAGGCTTGAATAGATTTTTCAAAGATTTTTTTTCGTTTTAAGTATCATTAAATTGATGTGAATAGAATTCAAAATAGTTTAAGCTTCTTCAGTTTTAAAACATTGAATTAAAAAAAAAATCTGATTAGAAACGTAAAAAATGTTTACTAATTTAATGAAAATTTATTAATATTTTTTTTTATCCTCGATTACAAATCATTTTTCAGCATACTACCAAATATGTAGTTCGACTTATACACCAAAATTATTTTTTTTTCTCAAAATTTTGTGTAAGAATTGGGGGGTCGACTTATACACGAGTAGACCTATACAGGAGTATGTACGGTAAATCATTCCTGTGTAATTTTTTTCGTCTTACATATTTTTTTGTATTTACATATTTTATATTTATGATAATAAAAGAAATACATAATCAAATAAAAGATTTATTGGAAATTTGGAAAAGATTTATTGGAAATTGTTTTATAAAACAATTATAGCAAAACAACAAAGTTCTAAATGACCAACAGTGGAATTGGTTTTGGGATAAGCATTTTATGCGTTGAACCGGTAAATCTATCCCCTACGAGATGGGAACGACGCTGACCACAAGCTATTTACAGCCCCCCCTTCCTGGATTCTAGAACCCCTGTTTCTACCCCTTACTGCGTTGACAGCCGAAGAAAGAGATGGGCGTGTTTAGAAAGGGGGAATGAAAAAGCTGGTTGAGGACAGAAATCCCAAAGAAAAATTTACTGATGCAGAGCCTTAAAGAAGAACCTTGGCGGTCAGCACTACAACGACGATGAAGACGTCAAAATGACGGTGATGCAGTGGTTAGCACAGCAGGTGACATACTTCTGTAAGAATGGGATATAAACGCTTGTCGTACGACACGATAAGTGCCTTAATATAGACGAAAATTATGTTGAAAAGTAGATTAAGCTAGAGTCTTTCATCTAAAAATAAAATTGTTAAAAAATGACATTGTGTTTTTTTAATGTCAAAACGGTAATTACTTAAAAAACACGTCTCTTATATCTAAGAACTCATAGCAATAGTATATACAAATTCGTGCATTAATCTATGAAACATTTGCTCGCATTGCAGATCATTTTTATCAAACTGTTGAAGTTACTGATGTTAATTTTTTTTGTTTAATTGTTAGTATAATATTGTTTGTTTTTATTATGATATATATACAGGGTGTCCCACAAGGTACGCAGCGTCTAATATGTACAGATTCGGATAGAGCACGTCAATATGAGTATTTTGAATGGTAACATGTGGGGTCCCCGAATATAGCCGAAATTTCTCAATAAACATTGAATTTCACTTGGTTTTTTCCTCATTTCTTGTGTTTTTCATATGACAAGCTTCACACCTTATTTCTTACTTACACTATCACGCTATATTCGGGGACCCCACATATTACCATTCAAAATACTCATATTGACGTGCTCTATCCGAATCTGTACATATTAGACGCTGCGTACCTTGTGGGACACCCTGTATATATATATATATATATATATATATATATATATTGTGCCTTTTATGATGTTTTTTATTGTGATAGTGCGATGCCGATCACATTCATTATGAATTTTTTGGTAATGATTACGAATAAGCATTTGTAATAAAATGTCTTTTTAAATAAAACATTACATACACATATAAATATAACACACGATAAATCTAAATATACTTTTGCGTCATATGTACATTTAAACATAAAACACAACACAGAAACTTATAAAAATAATACATGGATAACTTTGGTGTTTACACATAACATAAAACAAATCAATCAAATTATAATAATGTTTATAATGGTAAGAATTTTTATGGACTTAATTTGAATGGTATAATGTAATAAATTGTGAATTTTATATTTACATCAGTTATGCATTTATAATTTAGTATTTAATAATAATTCAGTATTATTAAAAGATTTTTATGAATAAAATATTAATATTAATGTTTTTTCGCATACTTTGTTAAATAAATTAATTGGCTGCTTTAATTAAAAAATGATTAAAATGTTAGGTGAAAAGTATTATTTATATTTATTTAGTATATAATAGAAGGTAGTAAAATGCAATTTAAATTAATTTAATAGATATTTTAGAATAAGGATTAATGTTTTGTTAATTCATTTAATTATTGTGGTGTTTTGTCAATTGATGGCAGCGCCATACATTCTAAATATAAAAATAGATGTTTTATAAGAAAATGATTTGATTTGCAAGCTGTAGTAATTTAAATTTATTTTATTATTTATATAAATTGGAAATCATATAGGAAATTTGTTTATTCACAATTTTAAATATATTTTTTAAGGTTATTAGTGTGTTCTAAATCAATTGGTTTTGTCTGGTTATAATTTGGGTGTTTTCCTCAATCTATGCAGTCTCAACTCCACTGTTTGTACTCAGGGATTGCTGTGTTATCTTCTTGGCTCATTAGGTCGATGCATAGATAGAAATGTGTTGGATAATGTTTGTGAGTATATTTTATTATCTTTACTATAAGAGTTTTACAATTCCATTTGTTTGTTTTTTTTGTAATGGTGCAATATACCTAGCAGAAATATACTGATCTTAGCATATTTGCTAGTATATTTTATGAAATATTTTACTATTGTTTCCACACGTGTATGGCTCTGTTAGACTGATGAATAAGTTGTAAGACTAAATTTTTCAATTGACAGTAATGAACTTTTTTTTTGTAAAATAAAACAAGTTATTGTTTTACTCTTAAGTATTATTTTATTATTTGTTTATTATATATATATTTTATGTCATACTTACAAATTGTCAGTATTTTTTGTATTTGATTATGAGGCATACTTCCTTCTACTTTTTATCCCTTCAGTCATTTAGGAAAAATTTATTTATCTTTTAACATAAGTAATTTGTTTTAGGCAATCTTCTTCTGATGCCTTCCAACTTTGTAATTCTTAGCTCGTGCAAGTTTTTATGAACTTGTAAGTCTATGCATATACATTGTGTGGGGGGGGGGGAGGATAATTTAACGTATATTAATTATAAACATATATAAAAAAATTCTCCCCTTTTAAATTACTATATTTTGTCTCTAAATATTTTATTTCTGTTTTCCTTCATTCAAAATTCTATTTGGTATTCTTCGTTTCCTTTTTTCTTCTTTCATTCAGCGCCGAAATACTTGCTTTTCATTCCATTCATTCGATTTCGTCCAGATGTTACCAGATTGTTCTAGAAGCTTTTTTTGGCTCGTTGAAAGCCTCATTGCACCAATGTTGTACTTCCGCAGAAGTTAGAATAAATCGAGTTTTTTGGTTGGATAAAATCCATGTTTAGTGCCCTTTTTTGTAATCGCCCGCCAGGAGCATGATCTCGGAAGAGAATTTTTTGTGTGCATATCGTCTGCTCTAAACTAAAAACGGCATCAAAAGAGATGTCCCCGTTCTCATTAAATTTCGTCTATTTCCATTGATTTAATTTTGTCTTTCTTAAATTTAATCAAAATGCTGTATTAATTTAATACAGAGTATTCCATCACCTTGTAAAGAAGATGTAAATAAATGAACTGACATTATTTTGATTGATTATTGAACTTGGAAAACACCAGTGTGTATTCAACCATTGCTACATTTAATTGAAACCACTCGACTACATTAGTAAGGAGGAAGTGATAGTGCGCCTCCTGGCTTAAAAATTTCGGTACGTTAACATGACTGAAAGATAAACATTTCTCTTCATAGACACTGGATGTGTGTTCGTCGCAGTGAATATGTTCAAATATTGGGGGCTAATTGCCGAAACGCCCTTTGAGGATCACTTTGGAGAATCTTTGGAAATTTTTGGTTGCTGTCTATTCTGCGATAACTGCTGCGAAAATTGTCCGAATAGGTTGATTTTTGGTAGGTATGTTGGCTAGGTGCACGCAATTAGCTGTATAGTTTTTGGTTTAATTTGATTCATTCGTTCAAAAAATATAGAACATTTCATTTTAAGTCATAAAGATTTTCAAAGGGAAGTCAGACGATTTTTTAATTTTAACATTCGTCGAAGGAAAAAAAACGCACTGGGATAATTGATATGTTAAATTATGGATGCTAAATTTCCGAACTGGAGATCATAAATTAATACGATTGGTTTAACATTTGCTAATAATTTCTTACAATTTCGAAATTAATTGTATAATTCATTGGGAAAATTTAAGCATCAATTGGAGAGATATAAATCATTTTAATTTCTCATTTTTTATAAAAACGTCCGATGCATTTCTTTTTTTTCAAGTCTTTAATTAAAGGATACCTAGCAACTGTATTTCAAAGAGTATCAAAAAAAGAAAAATCAAGTAAATCGCATTACTTTGGCGCAAAATTGTATTAACAAAATAGCTAATTTTCGGGTGATTTAAGTTTTCAATATGCTTTTTCTAATGAAATAGACGAGGATTTATTTT
The DNA here is from genome assembly GCA_963931845.1 of Maratus michaelseni. NCBI lineage: Eukaryota > Metazoa > Arthropoda > Arachnida > Araneae > Salticidae > Maratus > Maratus michaelseni. Next base: position 254,743,695 of record OZ007586.1, on the reverse strand, counting down.
TACTAATAAAGAAAGATTACCAAATCGGTTTTCCAAATGAAAATTATAAAAATGCTGAATTTGTAAATTGAATGAATTTAAATTATATTTAATACACGAAATTTTATTCAATTTCAGCAACATATGATGATGTTTAGTGGTTGAAAAATAAGTATTGATTTAACAATAGGATACAACCTCCTGTGGAAGAAGGTGGTTAATCTGAGGAAATTACATTAGTAAATGTATTCAAACATACGTAAACTCGATTAATGAAATAAGCACAATTACTGGAAATTGAAAATACAAAATTAAAGCGACAACGGTGTGTTTTGAGGGGTGGGTACGCCCCCATGAAGGAATGTATTCTTATTCTGAAAAAATACGGTAAAAAGTATTTTATCATATCATTGCAGAAAATTGTGTTTAATGTGATACTTCTAAAATTTCCGGAAGTTTCAATAAACCTTATCTGGTTATAAATATATAAATAACTTAAATTTTGAATTAATATTAAATTTTAAATAAATTGAATTTTAGGATATCAAATATTATGCGTATTATATAAAAAATTAGTGAGATTAATGAACAATGATTTGTAGAGTTGACGTTGAGGCCTCGGATCTGTAGATTAACTAGTATTCATTTTTTGGTACTGTACCAAAATCCACGAGTTTTTGCTATCATGCAATCGCAGTACAGTTTCTAAAAGAATATCATCATCATATATATGTTTGAGATTTAATGGATATTATATACAAAAGTTTTATTATATATATATAATAAAACTGCAGTGCATGTCGTTAGCCATGCCCGCCTGTCTTCTGGTTTATTTTTCCTGGTATTGTTTTAATGTTAGCAATTTTGTGTTTGGTTATATTCGAATTATACTTTTAATTGGTTATATTTTAGTGTTCAGTTGATATATTGTTATTTGTTTTTTGTCTATGTGGTGTGGTTAGTGTAAATTTATAATTGAATTTTGAGTATATATATATATATGCATATATATACATACGGGGTTGTTATAATTAAAGTTCGCCTATTCGAAAGGCTCTATAGCCGGTTCTATGGCTCCAAACGAAACAAAATTTCACTAGTACGTAGTTGAACAGATGCGCTCTGCAAAAAAAAAAAAAAAAAAAAAAAAATAGTTAAAATTTTTGTCAATAGGTGGCGCTGCACCAATATTTAAGCCGATATTTGCAGATTCCTTTATTTTGTAAAAAACAAAATACAGGAAATGTTATTTCACAGTTGGTAAATGTAAACTTTTTCAGATTCATTATATCAATTTCGGTCAATCCAGGTGAAACACACAAAATCGCAAGATTTCACCCAACGCTTGAAAAAGATAACATTTTATTCAAATTTTCGACGAACGACGTCAAGGTGACGTCGCAACTCCGAAAACTTGAAATACCCTTCTAACCACCTGACGATTTAAAACTTGCTGATAAAGTGTGTCTGTGATTTCTTTGACACTGGAACAGTTGATTGTTTCTGAAAAGCATTTGAATCTACGCTTTGTGGAGAATGGTAACTTTGAAAGAAAATTCTTCCTGTCAGAGGACGAAAAAAGGTAGACATTTGTAGCATTGAAGATATTGCTACTATTGCCGTGGATTTAGCAAGCCAGTCATCATTTGATAATGCAAGTGTGCCAGCTATTGCGAATGAAGTCGATATGCCAATTTCCACTGTGAGAAAAGTGATGCGTCAAATTTTGCGCTACTTTCCATACAAGATTCTGCGGGTGCAACAACTAATACAGGGTGATACCGAAAGTCGGCTATCAATTTCACTACAGTTTCTTGCATGAATGAATGTGGACAATTCTTGGCCCTGGAATATTCTATGGAGTGATGAAGCGCATTTTTATTTAAACGGACAAGTGAACACACACAACTGTCGAATTTGGGCGAAAGAGAATCCTAATGTTGTCCAAGAAGTTCCATTGCGTGCAGCTAAAGTGACGGTGTGGTGCGGTTTCACAGCTACGTTTATGATAGGGCCATATTTTTTTGAGGAACTAACATCCACAGGACCCATTACATGTTCCGTAAATGGGAGAAGGTATCTCAATATGTTGTCAAATTTTCTGATTCACGAGCTGCAACAGCAAGGCTGCCTTCAAAATATCGTGTTTATGCAAGACGGTGCACCACCACACAGTACTAGAGCAGTTCGGACATTCTTAACAATCCATTTTACAGAAGACTGCATCATAAGTCGTTATTTTCAAACAGTCTGGCCACCACGATCGCCTGATCTAACACCATGCGATTTTTGGTTATGGGGATTTTTGAAGGATTCTGTATCTAAAGACAGATGTCAGACAATCTCTGATCTGAAAGACAGTATTAGACTTCATATTCGCTCAATCTCACAGGACAGTTTACGCAATGCTGTAGAAAGCACAATTCTGAGAATGGAATGCGTTATTGAAAATGGTGGAGGATTCATTGAGCATGCGTAATGTTATTCTTCGTTATTTTCTCGCTGCCAAGCGACATATTTTATTTTTGTTGATGCAGATTACATCACATGAAATTGTATTTATTTTTCTGTATTGTTTGGAGTCATAGCTCAGGCTCTAGAGCTGTCTGATTAGGTGAACTTTAATTATAACAATTCGCAGTTCGTCGAAGTTTGCTGAAACTTTTAAATTTGTGTGCTTCGTCTGGATTGACTGAAATTGATATAATGAATCTGCAAACATCGACTTAAATATTGGCGCAGCGCCACCTACTGACGAAAAATGTAACTAATTTTTTTTTCGATTTTCGCAGAGCGCATCTCTTCAACTACGTACTAGTGAAATTTTGTTTCGTTTGGAGCCATAGACCCGGCTATAGAGCCTTCTGAATAGGCGAACTTTAATTGTAACAACCCTGTATTAACAAAAAATCATTTAATATTTAAATTTGAAATGATTTTTTTTAACTTTAAATTATCATTTTTATAGCAATAATGTAAATTGGTGATAAGAAACTTAATCAATTTTATTAATGTGTGCAAAATACATTAGAATGAAACATTTGAATATAGCTCGAAATTTATTATCTATATTCTAAACTTTATTTTAAACAAAATTATACGGAATTGCAAATAACATAGATTCAAGTTCAGCATGATTGAATAGTTGCATAGGAAGCCATAGATTTTCCTGGGATTTTTAACAACAATATTTATTAAGTTTCGTGTCTTGCTATTATTTGGCAATTTTTGTTTAAATGATATGCCCATATTTTGCGATGTATAGATATTTCTGAGGTTTTTTGTGCATAATTCAAAATATGAGATATTATAAATATTTAGATATCGGAGACGATAAAGCATTCAACGCCATTTATCTTATACGTTTTTCTCACGACCATCTTAAAATACATATAAATGAAAATATAGATATCGAAAATTAATTACTTTTCGATATATTTTTTGTTTATATGTATTTTAGAGATTTAAAAAATATATAAAGCATAATAATCAGAAATTGTATTAAATCTAACATTCTAATATACTTATAATTAAAAACCATATATGAACAATATGTAGAGGATAGGTATATTTTTAAAATTCTATCAACCAACAAACTTAACAATATTGAGACAAAAGTTTATTACGAAACTCCACAATGTACATTTTTTGTTTACAATAAAGTTTAAAATTTTGTCAATAATTAACTTATTTTTCTGTTAATGTGTTGTATCATTTGAGAATCACATAATTTAATACCCATATTTTCACTTATATAATTTTCTGTATATTTTTCATAAAATATTTTATCATTAGCCAAAGGTACCTTTCATTCTATGTTAGTTATTTGATGTACATGTATTTTCCAGCTATTTGAACACACTTGAGTTATTTGATACAGCTTGCTCTCTCTTGTTGTAATGCAAGCTATTTCCATTTGGGTTCTGGAGTGTAATTCCTTACGGCCGCTTTCTGGTCGACTGTGAATTATCTTACTTTAGGATTGGAATTTCTGACATTTTGCTTATCTTTGGCAACAATTTTAATATTTGGAAATATTAAATTTAATTTTACTCTGATACGATGCTCTAAAAGTAATGATGAAGGATTCGCTCCCATTGCAACATGAGACATCTTCCTATATTAAAAAAGAAGTTGTTTAATTTCATTTGTAAAATACCAGATTCTGAAGCTAAGGCTTTTAATCCACTTTTGAGAATTTGCGCTTACCGCTCGGTTTGGCTATTGATAACTGGATGGAACGGAGTACATAGCAAGTGTTTAACACCATGTTTACGTTAACGTCTTACATTATTTAGAAGTAAATTGGGAATGATTATCTGATACCAAAGATATGCGATACTCGTACCTTTCAAAATTGTAGGAACACAAATAATCGTATGTTCAGTCGTTTTATTAGAAACAAGTAAAGCTTCTGGCCATTTACTATGAGCATGAACCACAAGGAAAAGCGTTTTACCCATAATAGGTTCAAACTAATATATATTTTTTCCCATGGGGCTGTAGGGTATTCCCAATGCTTTTTATCTAGTTTCGCAGGATTATTTTTCAAGATTACACATGTAATGAAGTTCTCTTCAAGATCCTCGATATCTTTATTTATACTTGGCAACCAGACAAAACTGCGGGAGGATGTATTAACTTTTACTATACCAAAATGTCCAAAGTGTGAGTCATTTTACTTCGGGATTAATTGCTCTACATCCTTTTAAAATGCAACTATGTTGAAGAGAAAATTCTTACTGTTCACAACCGAAAATGAAATTCCTAGGAATTTCAGAATCAGAAATAGGGTGATTAAAAAAAATTACGCGATATTTGATCTGATTTTGTGGCTAAGATAATAGTTTTGGGAGTTAACGATAAAACTGAAAGTTGTTTTATTTTGAAAAATTCATATTCATAAATCACATTACTTAAGTTTAGTTGTGGTGGTAAGTTTTCACTACGTAATGTTAGACGTGAAATAGCATCGGAATTTCCGTGCTTGGTGGTATATTTAATAAATGATATTATCTGAAATTTTACATAATGTAAATACGCTGGCCTCCAAAAGTTAAGTTACAAGGATGATAATAAAGGTAAAACATATGGTTTATATGAATGATCATAAGCAACTTCAATAAAATATTATGAAATATTTATACTCATCTCTTTTTTTTAAAGAATTGGGCATTTATATGGCAGTCAAGGGGAAACTGCAAATATTCCAAATTTGTAATTTTTGTGATTTTTTTTTAATTTTTTTTATCTTGAATTGTTAGTGTTGAAATAGTGTTGTCCATATCGAGGGGATGTTTACCTGATTAGTTTAGATGACGTGTCATGCATGGAAATGGGGTTATCACAATTTGGTGCTGCTAGATGTGTTAATGTGTCTCGTAGTGTGGTCCAAAGACATTTAGATCAATTTGAATCTGAAAATTCACTATCAAGAAGACTTGTTCAAGACCGCATATGGGTTACAACCCCTGTATGGGTTACCCCCAAAATATCGCTTCATAGCTCTTTTGGCTCAAAGGAGGAGGAACCTAATGTAATTCAGCTCATTTCAGATTATCGTAACGCAACAGGGATGACAATATTTGCTACTACGGTGCAAAGACGTCTTCGCAATTAAGAACTCTATTCAAGACGACCCGTTGTATGTGTCCTTCTTAATCGACAACACAGAAGTGCCCGTTAATGTTGGCCAAGAAAGCACGTTACCTGTAACAGACAACAATGGGCTTCCGTACTGTTCACAGACGAGTTCCAATTTGTTTTAGAGAGAGATTCTGTTCGTGTGCTGATCGGGAGAGAGCAATACATCAGATTTTACACATGTAATGTGTAAACATATATATAACATTGTTGAAAGAAACGTTTATAGAGGAGGTGGAATCATGGTTTGGTCAGGAATCTCTCTGGAGGTCACAGTAGCTTCCATGTTTTCCACGAACTCCAAGAACTCTTACTACTGTGAAAGATCGGGACGTGATCCTTGCTCCGTGAGTCTCACCGTATGATGGTGCTATTGTTGGTGAATTAATCTTAATGGATGATAATTCCCGATCACATTGAGCTAGAGTCGTTTATAATTAGTTCAAGGTTTGGAACAAATGGAATGATCATCTCAATCTTGGCGCCTTAATCCGTTAGATAATCTTCGGCAGCATCTATTTCAGCAGACTGTAGATGCCGTAAGTCCTCCTCTAAAGTCTTTAAATAAGCTGGAACAAGCGTTGCTCCAAGTAGGGGCGTTGTTTCCCAATCCAGTGTCCGGCAACTTAATTGACAGTATGGAAAGTCAATGCCACAAATGCATTACAAGTAGGGCCGGACACACGCCTTATACATCCGTTTACTTAATTTTCTCACAAAAAACTATGGCCATTTTTTTATCAAACAGTGTACAAAATTTCTATTTTTTATTTGTAAATATGCTTGATGTTAAAATTAAATAAAATTCGACAAATAACTGTTTAAAGCACAATTCTTCTAAATTTGATATTTTTATCTTCATTTGTTTTCAAATTAGACACAAAAGACTGGTTGTACCTTAACTTTTGGAGGCCAGTGTATAATACATATCTTGGCATTCTAGCAGCAGAAAGTGCAGGAAAACTTTTTGTTGGAAAAAAGATAGACACGAGTGGTTTACTGTTTGTAAAAAAGTAAATCTTCTACCATATAAATATTGAATAAATTTCTTTACACTAAAAATAATAGAAATCGATTTTTTATCCACCTGACCTCTTCTCTGCACTTGTCAAAGTTCTGGACGCGAAAAACAATGGGATTTTTAGTGTCATCTGGCATCACATGAGAAAGAACTACCGAAATATGATAAGGAAAAACATCAGTTGCTACGGGAAACGTAGGGTTGAAATGTATAGGAAATCTTATGTAATTTGATTTTTAATACCCTGAAATGTCTGTTCACAAGCGGTAGACAATATAATTTTCACAATCTTTCTTAGCAATGGTTTTAAGCGTCAGTTGTAGACGGCTTAGGAGCAAACATTAAATAATCCGTAACTAAGCCTAAAAAAACTGTAACTTGTGATACATTTACTAATCATGGTCATTTAAAATAGCCTCTATTCTATATTGTGTTTATGAATACTATCTTCATCAATTTTATGCCCCCAGTACGTAATTTAGCCAGCCATAAAATTAGTTTTCTTTAATCATCGTAATATTTTATTCACGCAATCTTTCTAATACCTGTGTTAAATATTGCAAATGAATTTCACCATTTCCTCTGTAACTCCAGTATCATCAGTAAAAATTGTAACACAATTAATTCCACTTAAAATGCATTTAATTTTTCTTTTCTAAATGAAATTAAAATTTTTAAGACCCATATGTAATTTTTAGAACTGGAACAGTTCTTTTGGATTATTTAATGTCAACAGTTCTTGTGAATTTTCATCTACTGGCAAATTTTAATCAATGTTTGTAATGCTTGGTTTACAAAGATTGATTGTTATGTACACATAACACAAACAACTTTTACGACATTCTAAACCGCTCGCTGCAATTCCGCAAATTCTGCACGCAAAATTCTTTACCTGTTTGTGGTGCTGTCATCTGTTATTTTAAACACTAAACACCTCGAACTTACATTATTAAATATTTCAAGACATTCTTCCTCGGATCAATGAAAACATTTTTCTGAAGATTTGCAATAAAAAAACACACGTTTCTAAGAATAATATCTAAAGACAATCTGAAAATAAAATACTTTAATATAATATGCGCCGTCATAAAGAGACATAACTTACTTTATTCCACTTCATTTAATAAAAACCAAAATTCTGCTGTTCCTTCTTTAATAAAATAGCTCGACAAATATCTATAACGAGTTACTGGGAAACCTGAAACTTATTTACCGCAATACTTCTGTTATATAACTAGAAGATGTGTTAGGGGAAAATGTTATTCTGTTGATTGTTACTGAGACAAAACCCATATAATATATTCTTGTTCAGTTCAGTTGGCATATACGGTTATATTGATGCATCGAAAAAGTCACATAAACAAATTACATAAAGTAATAAAAATAAGTTAAATTCATATAAAAATAATTTAGTTAGCTTAAATATAAATGTAGACCATAACTAATTCACTGTCACTGATAGTTTTAGTAAACATTACTTTATTTTCTTAGAATATAAATTGTTGAAAATGCTTATAAATAAATCTCTTTATTAAGTCGAGAAATAAAATAGCACAACTCCCAAGAAAAATTCGAAAAGATCTTAAAATAAAATGTAATAGTTCATTTAAATGTATATAAATATAAAGAAGCAATAACTTGCCTTATGCTATTTAAATCTAAGAAACTATTATTATTGTGTAGCTGTCTCAACAAACTGTTGAGATACAAATCATTTACGAGTCACTTTCAATGATTAAACCTGTTTAAAAAAATATTTGTTATAGGGAGGTATGTGATGTAAAACTATTGTTCAGCTTTGTATATACTTTTAAAATTTGATATAGATAAACGAAATGAGTGAAATATTATTCAGTATTCTTAGTGCATGAAGTTATGTACAAGGAAAAAAAACAATACGTTTTTATTAAAAGAATAAATTATTAGATGTTCACAGAAATATATGAAATAGTTTCTAAAATTTAAATAAACATACATAACTCCTCCCCCACATTTATACGCACATAAAACGAATTTTAGTCATTGAAAAAAATTAGTGAATTAAGAAAAATATACACAATTATACAATGAGTACTGGGTAATCTTTATTTTTTTTCATACTATTAATGTTTTTAGGAATGGCGCTTAAAATATCAATTTATAGACAATTTTTATTTTCGTAGCACAAGAAACGTCTCTGTTTGGGTAATTTCTAAAGTCTAAAAACTAAATTTAATGATGAGAAAATTTATTGTAGTAATTTGACAGCTTGCCAATCAATACATTCATACTATTTTCACAGAAAACTTCTTTACAGTGCCTTACAATGAGAAATATTTAATCAAACGTTACTTCTTTTGACTTTAATTTTTAACACTTTCCAACACAGTTGAAAAGCGTTTATGAATTCTGTTTGTCTGGCCGTCTGTCTTTCCGAGCTCTATCTCACGTAAATATACTTGAATTGCCATGTAATTGATATATGTTATTGGGGTTTGCCATGGTATGTTTGGTATTGAAAATGAAGTGTGTAGCTTTTATAGTTCATTTACAGGGACACTCAAAATTATTCCGTCACATTACGGTCTATGAGGAAAAATCACTTGAAGTGTAATTTAATGGTGTTACACTGTTACAAACATAATGAAATTGATATGCATTTTTGATGTGCACTAAAGCATGCTTTCTGTAGTATATGGAGCGCAAAGCAATTATCATTCATTTACAGGGTCACAGAAAAGTATTCGGTTACATTCGGTCTACGTCGAAAAACTGTTTGTAGGTTATTTTCAATTAAGTTGCATTATTTCAAACATTATGAAATTAATATACATAACTGAGGTTTACTACAAGATGCTTCCTGAATATACTGTGCATAGTATTTATTGCTCATTTACAAGGACATACTAAAGATTTTGGATAGAGCACTGTATCCGAAGTATAGGACTATTACGGCTAATTGCTGGAAGTGCGTTTTCAGTTATGATATGCTTTTTTTAAGTTTAACTAATTTTTTCATACTACGTGGTGTATATAAATTCTATAGATCCTATACAGGGCTACACAAAAGTATCCGCGCAAGCATTATTGGCCATGAGAGTGAATTGCTCAAAGGTCTTTTTAAATTCAACTGTGCATTTTCAAGTTCAAATATGTAGTATACTAAGAGATGTTTGCAAAATATAAGTTAAATAATATACAGGGTTATAAAAAGAATTGGATACTTGACCGGTTATGAATTCTGGAAATCGCGTTTTTGCCTGAATTAAATTTTAGCTTAATATGTGACGTATATAAAAATCTGTTAGTAATATACAGGGCTGTAGAAATGGATGTTTGCAAGTACGTTTATGTCTATTTGTAGAAATTTCTGAAAGTGAATTTTCAATTGTGTAATACGTTTTCTAACTAAATTTTAATTACTATAAATAATAAATTTAATTACTAAATTTTAACTACTTTCTTACTTAATTTTAGCATACTATGTAGAATTTATATACAAATTTATAGATATTATACATAGCTGCCCAGAACTGGATTGGAGAATTGGAGAATTATTCCCGGCTATAGATGATAATTGCTGAAATCAGGTTTTAAAATGTGTTATGCATTTTCTAATATGTCTACTTAGGTACCTTCGTTACCTTATTAAACGGCGAAGTTTTGTTAAAGTATTCTGGACGTCTTGGAAGGTGTTTCATAATCTATGCTTGACGCATGATTTTTCCTTCTTGTTTAGACTTATTACTGATGAATTGCGAAAAATAAACATTTAAATTAAATAATGAAAAGTAAAATTTTCAACGGCTGTTGTATGACTACATTTCTCTTAGAAAATGTATATATCTATATTAAAGCACATTAATGGTGAAGTTATTGCAGAGAATCAGTTGGGGAAGCACTAGAGAGAACAACTGTCCTGAAAAACGTATCCTATTATTTTACGGATTTATTTGGTAAAACTATGTGTCTACATTGACTGCACAAGTTGATAAATTTGTCAGTGTGGATGGGAACTATGTCAAAAAATAGCCAAAATATTTTGTTGCTGTCACGTTATATGCCCTTTCAATAAAATTGTATTCTGAAACACAAAAAAGAAACTTATTTTTTAAAATATCCCTCGTGAAAGGAATGTTTCTTTATGTATGGAAATATATAAAAATAAAATCATTACATTAAATAAATGATTTTTGATCATACTGCATAACAGTTGTGATATAGGAAACGCTTTAACAAATGCAAAGCTGAAAATAAACATTCTAATTACGTCTAGCAATAAAGTAAATGCTATTAAGAAATACATTTATGTATTTTATTATTTATTTATAAATAAGTTCAAAGAACTTTTTCTATAAATAAACGCATTTTAAAGAAAATAATTTTCAAAACATGGAAAATATTATGATAAATTAATTTTATTAAAAGCAAAAGATTACTTTATACGCATGAATAGGATTAGAAAACCAATTAACGGAACCCGGAGTGCTAATTCTGGAAGAATAATTCGAATTAATTTAAACTCTCCAACATATATTTATAATAATAATTGCATATAATTTATGTGCATGTTAACAAGAACTGCACGATTATTCTCCCAACAGCTCTTAATTTGTTTTTCTTATAAATCATTTTTCGGCAATTATTCCATTTTAAGTGCGTTTAAAAAAAAATGTGTGCTATGTATAAAATAAAATTCAATTATCTCACACTATTTATATTGTTTCATAAACCTTTAATTCATTACTTAACCTAGAATGGACTACTAAATAGTGCTTAATAAAGTGCATGATAAAATTGTGCGGGATTAGATGTTTAAATGTATTCGTGGGGATTAAGTAGGTATTATACTCATTTACTCTGTATTTTAATTTTGAATTAAAAAAAAATCATTAAAAGAAGAACAATAAAAGAAAAAAGTAATAAATAAAAAAAAATAACGATGTTTAGTTTAAAAGCAGACTTCGATATTTTATTGCGTAAAAAAAATTTCGAAAGCATCAAATTCATTAAAAAAAATTGTTTACAAATCTTGTAGAAGATTTTTAGAAAAATTGGATTGTTTAATCGTTCAGATGTTTTTAAAAAGATTTTATATGAAGAAATCCCCTTGATGTTCAACGAACGTCTTAATACAGGATTAATTTGTGCTTAAGGTGTTAAAAAAATTAGAAATTCACGTAAAGGTCGTTTTTTTTTTTAAATATTTTACTTTGTTGTATATTTGTTAAACCTCATATGCATAATTTTATATTCGTTTAGATGCTTGGTATGTAAAAGTTTGTTCGACTTTTTTTGTATAAATTTTTTATAGTATGCCTCATATTTTTAAGAAGACTCATACTTAAATCAACGTTGTTTATTAGTACATTTCTACATCAGTTGTTTGCAAAATTTTTAATGCAGTGGAAATAATTGATCTTTCATCCACAATTAGATTGAATCCTGATGTATTTTGAAGCATTCGACACGTTAGCTTTAATGCAAAAATTTACGTGGTAAAAATAAAAAGAGAAATGTTTATTGATCTAGCAAGATGATTTTTCGAAATCCACTTTCATTTCACCCACGACCCTGAAAGGCGTTCCTTTCTCTTCAGAAACGTAACAAACCAATAGATTTCCAACATTTAAAGAAGTATTTCTAAAACAAAGGTTTAATTTGTCACCCGCAATATTTGTCAACGTTTCTGAGTAGTTTTTAAGGAGTATTAACACGCTTTCTCACACCATTATCAACACAAAAAAATCTGTTTTACGGATGCTATCAAATCTCAAGAAAACATTTAAACAAACTTTTTAAACAGACAAACATACGAAATAAACAGCGTAAATTGAACATTTTTTATTATTTTCCGTTCATAAATTCTGTCACACAACTGACAATGTTTACTTGAGAATTGATAGTATGCGAAAAACCGATATTTCGTGTTGATGCCGGTTAGAGAAAACATATTTTTACACTGTAAAAACTACTCGGAAACGTTTCCAAAAATTATGAGTAGCAAAAGAAACTTCTATTTCAGAAATGCTTTTTTACATCTCGGGAATCACTTGGTTTTTGGGGGTGTCTGCAGAGAAAAGAACGCTTTTCGGAATCGTGAGTAACTTGAAAGAGGTTATATTTTCTTTTCGTATACCTTTTTTTCTTGATAAAGAACCTTTCTCTTGTTTTACAGCGTACTTTATTAAGAATATACATAATGTTCTTTCATTACTGAATAACTAGTCGTGCTTTGCCCGTCTAGTCTGTGGTTTGAAGGCGTCGTTGCTGTCGGCAGCGTATTGTATGTAGCGTTTTCCATACGAATGTAGTGATGGGAACACCACTGCCTTCATATTCCACGAGAAAAAATCGAATAAGGCTTGATAGAACCCTAAATATAGTTTTGCCCCCTGAGGTGGCACAACGGTCATTTTTTAAATTTAGAATACATTTACCCGTGTATATGCTATACAAATTATCATCCTATAAACTTTCATCTTATAGATCATGATATAATACGAGATATGTCTTCCCCTGATGCAAAGGGATGAAAATTTCAATTAAGAATCATTTAACCCATCCCTATGTTAAAAAATTTACAATCTCACAAAATTTCGTATTTTATGGTCTGATAGATGTCGAGAGATGCATTCCTTGTGGTACAGATACAATTTTCATTTACGAATCCCTTTACCCGTGCACATGTTAAAATATGTATCATCCAACAAAATTTCATCTTAAACGCTTTGATAGAACCCTGGATATAGTTTTGTCACACTAGGGGGGGGGGGAGGGAGGGGAAGCGCAGGTGTCAAATTTTATATTAAGAATCTTTTTACCCGTGCATATGTTAAGAAAATTACCAACATGGAAAAGGTAAATCCCAAAATTTGGCTTTTTCCTCCTCTGGGATGGGCGGCGGCAGACATGTACAATGTTCAACTATGTATCCCTTTGCACGTGAATATGTTAAAAGGTTTATTATCGTACAAAATTTCACCTTATAGGGCCGATTGATCCCTAATGGTTTGCCTCCTCTCCTTAATAAATACAAATTGAAACAAAGTCCGTAACATTTTGAGTAATTCGTTTAGTTTTGTTAAAGTATTAATCTGATTATTGAAATTTAAAACGCACACACTATATGTGAAGATTTACACCTGAAAATATTTGAAAGTAATATAATTTTAATTTAATAAAAATCCCAACACAACCGACGATTTGATATAATTGATAAAAATATTATGGTTTCACGAATTTCAACTTCACAGAACACTTTTAAGCCAGAAATATTTTCATTTTGAAAAAAAAAAAAAGTCAGAAGAATGAATGCAAAATTTTATTATCAGTTTAATTTAGTTCTGGAGGTTACAAAAAACTCACAAATTACTGTTATTGTTTTGTGAATTTTTGCGTCACAGAACACTTTAAACACAGAGATTTTTTCAGGTTGAAGAAAAAAAAATGATAAAAGGTTGAAGAAAAACTGAAATAACAAACAAATGCTGCTTTTTGATTTTTTTATTGGATGAAATGAGTTTGTGTACATTTTACTTATGTTTCAAAAACAGTAATATTCGAATTTTGAGTATTTAAAAATATATATCTAATAAAACAAACAAATCTCTCTCTCTCTCTCTCTATATATATATATATATAACAAAACATTGAAATAATACGAACAATTGTGGCTGGAATAACCAACTTCAAAATTCAATAAAACTTATTTTTAAAAATTAGGTTAAATATGAACTAACATAAATTGCGATATGTTGTGTACAAAATACATTTATCTAACGAAGCAAAAATTTGAACTTTAATAATCATCTTAAAAACGATAAGAATTAAAGAAAAACAGACATACTTCATTTCAGTCCCATCGCACCGCATATTTTATCCGCATCTCTTCGTATACGAAAAGTGCACTTTGCGCCTGTCGTTCTCATTGGTCGAAATGATCTGCTGCATACTTATTGGTTATTAGCATATGACATGCAAGATTTGTGAGATACGGTTTAATGTTTTCAAACTGAATACATAGTAATTTTAATTTGCCCAAGTGAACGAATCTATGAGCGAATCATTTGTTTACGAATTGATGCGGTTAATGCCGAATTTCTAAAATGTATAAGTATTTTGAATTTAACCCATTTCTTAAGAAGTTTTTGTTTTTTCACTGTCTTTCTAAGAAGGTAAATTTTATGCAAGTTTTACTTCAAAAAATAATTTTGAGAAAAAATGGACGACTAGCTTATGAAACGTGAAGCAGTCAACACGGTTTTATTTCTTTCAGACATTCACGTGATTTGGGCTTTTATTATAGAGATGTATATTTCAATTTGAGTAATATAATTATAATGTTGTTGTACAAGGGACTTAATCAACATGGAAATTGCCACAACTGCATATGCATTGTCAAAGAAAATCAACTATATACTATATTTTATAGACATGATTTTAGTTCAACACTATTTCTTAACTACGGCAGTTTTATTATCATTTCTCGCATCTGCTCTCAAATTAAGTTAAACGTAAAGTCTATAATTGCATTTACTAAAGGATAATAAATGATGTATATGCCCGACTTTAAGTTTTAATAGTGTATAAGGGTGCCTAATTGAAAGGTGGACAGCTGACGTAACGACGTTATCAAAGTTTCCGAACTGGTTTTTCATTTGATTTTGACTTCTCGCGGGGTAAGTGGCGCATTAGACAAAGTTAAGTCGTTTAGAAAGAAGTTGTGTGTGTGTAACTAATGGCTAAAGCATAGGGTGAACAGGATGGAAGCGTCCACAGTCGAACAGCGATGCGTAGTGTGTTTTTTCGTGGCTAAAGGAGCAACGAATGTAGACATTTTTCGCCGAATGAAGCATGTTTATGGTGACCACTGTTAAGTCCTACAGCTAGGAACAACTGGTGCAAGAGTTTCAAGGATGCACCGAGACCAGGCCAGGTCCACGCTGCCATCACCGATGCATCAGTCATCGTTGTCGATGAGATGGTACAGTCCAGACCTGTCGACTCTTGATTTTCACATCTTTGGACCACTTAAGAAAGGCACTCCAAGGACCACGGTTTACTTCGTCTGACGAAGTGAACGATAGCATATGAACATTCTTCCGAGATCAGCCCCAAGAGTTCTACGCCAGGGATATCGACCTACTCGTGACACGATGGGACAAATGCCTCAACAAATGCGGTGATTATTTTTAGAGTTGTAATAAAATACTTACTTCTGTGTCTACTTTTCATATGGGCACCTTATACGAAAAAATTAATCTTGCAAAAGTATTTTTACCACGATTTTGAAGTGCAGGTTCCATATTTTGAGCTACACATTCTCTTTTATACTGCTTATTACGTTATATCTCGACTATACCTAAAACAGAATTTTTTTTTAAATGATAATAAATTAATTAATAAAATTAATTACAATACAAATTAAAAATCCATAAAAATTAATCATAATTTTAGCTTTAACTTAAAACGAAGAAAAATTGTTTGTTTGTTTTTCAGGTATAGTTTGTAAGGAATTTAATTTCCTATATTAAAAAACAAAATATGTAAATTCGTTAACTTGTAATAGTTATCGCAGCAAAACCGCAGAAAAGGTTTCGAAATAATTGCGTTAAAAGTTTTACTTTCGCAAGTATCGCAAATCTACGTGGCTCAACGTTTACGGATCGTTCGACCGTAATTTTATGAATTTTCATCGGACCAACTGCACGACATTGTTTAAGGTTAAAAAGTTATAATTATATTAATAATAATTTTTTTTTCCATTCCATTCTTTCCTGGTCCCCTTAATCAGTTACATGTTTAAGAATCTGAAAGAAAAAAAATGAGAGATTTCAAAGTGAAATTGAACATTCTTAACTTTTTTTTAATATGAAATCCTTACTCATACAGGTAATTATTACTTTAATTCTATGGAATTTGAGCATTTTCGATTAATCAAAATATTGCTTAAAGATAGAAAATGCCAGAATTTATTTTCTCCAAATAATGCAAAATTTCTCACTTAAAAAATATTTTTCGTTAATTTTTACTTCAAATAAATCAACATTTATGAAACGATTTTAGAAATCTTATAAACGGAAGATATTTTTAAAAGGAATATTATTTAATTTTAAAAGTCTTAGTATTTTACTAGTGGTAATATAAATGTAAGATTTCCAAACACATTTAATTGAATATATAATGCGCCTGTTAGCTGATCGTGTCAATGTTTGCATTTTTCAGATTATAATCAGGCAGTTTCTATTCAAACTCACCTGATAAATTATAAAATGAAAGATAAAAGATAATTTTTGTAAAGAATGAACATAAGAGAAGTAATGCCATTAAATTACTAAAGTCTGAATTTTTTTTTAAAGAAACCTTTTGAATAAAATAAAACAAAAGGTTTTCCCCAATGGCTGCATTTTTTACTAAAAATAGATATCTGATATTATTAATAACTAGATGGAACCCGTCAAAATTTTACGGCAAACAACTTGATAGTACCATAAAAATAAAATTTATAGTTGCTTTAACTTGACAAATTTCATAGTGGGAAACATAATATGATTAAGCAGTCACAGACCTTTCCATCGATATATCACATGAGGGGTGTGTGCAAAATTAACAAAAGTACCCCTTGGGGGGGGGGCAAAGAGGGGGGATTGACATGGGAGATGCATAATATGATTAAGTGGTCACAGACCTTCCCAATGATATATAACATGAGGGTTGTGTGCAAATTTTAGAAAGTAAACCTTGGGGGGAGGCAAAGAAGGGAGATGGACATCGGAGATGCATAATATGATTAAGAAGTCACGGACCTTTCCAACAATATATGACATGAGGGGTGTCAACAAAATTTAGAAAGTATCCCTTGGGGGGGGGGCAAAGTGGGGAGATGGACATCGGAGATGCATAATATGATTAAGTGGTCACAGACCTTTCCAATGATATATAACATGAGGGTTGTGTGCAAAATTTAGAAAGTACCCCTTGGGGGAGGGGGGGGCAAAGTGGGGAGATGGACATCGGAGATGCATAATATGATTAAGCAGTCACAGACCTTTCTAACAATATATGACATGAGGGGTGTCAACAAAATTTAGAAAGTATCCCTCGTGAGGGGGGGGGAAGCAAAGTGGTGAGATGAACATCGGAGATGCATAATATGATTAAGTGGTCACAGACCTTTCCAATGATATATAACATGAGGGTTGTGTGCAAAATTTAGAAAGTACCCTTTGAGGGGGGGGGGACAAAGTGGGGAGATGGACATCTGAGATGCATAATATGATTAAGCAGTCACAGACCTTTCCAACAATATATGACATGAGGGGTGTCAACAAAATTTAGAAAAGTGCCTCCCTTAGGGGGAGGGGAAGTGGCGGGATGGACCCCGGAGATGCATAACATGAATAAGCGGTCAAGGACTTTTCCAGCGATATATCACATAAGGGGTGTGTGTAAAATTTAGAAAAGTGTCCCACTTGGGGGGTGGGGAGATGGACCCCAGAGATGCATAACATGAAAAAGAGGTCACAGGCGTTTCAACTTGCAACTTTTTTCTCGAAGACATTTGACAATATTAATTTTTTTTTACCCAAGACAATTTAACGATATTCTTAATTTTTTTGCGCAATTCGTCAAATGTTCATGGAAAAAATCATGAAATTCGCTAATCAATAGTTGATAAATTATAAAATTCAACAATCGATAGCAGTAAAATTGGTCAATCGATAACGGAAAAATCACCCGAAAGTCATCAAATGGTCTTCCGTAAAAAAATTGTCCTGCACACTGATGTGATGATCAAAAGAGTTTTGAAGTATAGGACAAAATTAGCACTTGCCAAACAGCGAGTAATACTGAAAATTTGGCAATGGACTTTATTGCCACCACTGGTCAAACATAATAGTCACACTCACCAATTGCGATAATTGAATGGAAAAAGGTTTTCTTTTCTCTGATGTCGCTCGACAAATTTCGAAACCATTTGGCGAATTTCACGATTTTTTCCCTGAAATTGACGGATGTGATTTTTTTTCTCGAAGCCATTCGACGATATTCGAAAACTTTTCTCCCGAAACCAGTTGATGAATTTTGTGATTTTTCAACTGTCGATTAATGAATTTTGCAATTTTTCCGCTATCGATTGACGAATTTTGCAATTTATCGACTATCGATTAACGAATTTCACGATTTTTCCCATGAACGAACAAATTGCGACCTTTCTTTCCGCTAATGTTTGACACATTAAGCACTTTACAATTCAGCCAATGAGTTGAACTTGACTAACGCAGGCCTTTCGAATGATATATCATATGAGTGGTGTCAGCAAAATTTAGAAAAGTCTCCGCCCCGTGTGGGCAAAACATACTTCCCCCCGCCGCCATAATTTTTGATGCGAACTCATTTTTAAAATTCGTTCACACCCTTCCTCTCACCCCGCAATATGTTGTGAATTTTAAAAACTCCCCTTCTGAATTTTTTTATACCAAAAGCGCTTAGGTCCGTCGTCTGCATGCAGAGTTTTGCGCTTACAGACGCCAGACACACCAACACACACACAGACAGACGTTTACCGACATTAATAGTATAGATGATACTCAGTGCCTATACATTTCACCCTTTATAATTCAGCCAATGAGTTGACGGTTGTTCATTTCCAGAAACTAAACAATAATTCTTTAGGATGAATTTTGTTTGTTTGATACACCGTGGCAGAATGTCTGCAATGCAGCGACGGGCGTCACAAACTTTTTAGGGCACCTGCAGACTAAAAACATATAATCAATCTTTGCGGGAAAAAAATCCTAGATTTCGTCAAATGATCACGGGAAAAACACTAATTTCATCAAAGGATCATGTAAAACGTAAATTTTGTTAAAAGGCCACAGAAAAACATGATTTATGCAAAAGACTCACAAAAGATGAGCAAATTTTGTCAAAGAATCGCAAAACAGGAAATTTCACAATAAAAACGCGCTTTTTTGCCAAATTTCGTCTAAAAATTGCGGAATAAAATGTATTTTATCAAAAAATCGCAAAATTGGAAAACGCAAATTTCGTTAAATTATCGCGAGAAAAATGCGAATTTCTTCAAAGATCACTGAAAAAAGACGAATTTCACCGAAGGATTGCTGAAAAATCATGAATCTCATCAAAAGGCAGCAGAGAAAATGTGATTATTATCAAAGGATTGCGAAAAATGAAAATTTCTTCTAAGGATCACAGGAAAACGCAAGTTTCGTAAAAGAATCGCAGAAAATAACGCAAATTTCACGAAAAAAATTGCAGAAAAAACACAAATTTCGTCAAATTATCACTGAAAAAAACACGAATTACGTCAAGGATAGCTGAAAAAAAAATGTGAATCTCGACAAAAAAAGATACAGAAAAAAATGCGAATTTTGTTAAAGGATCACGAAAAAAAAAGTGAATTTTGTTAAAGGATTGCGCAAAGAATGTGAATTTTTTGAAAGGTTCGTCTGAAAAATGAAACTGTCTTTATTAAAAACAGCACACACACAAACATCTATACAAACCTCAATACACACAAACATATTATTATAGGTATAGTTTTAATCTGAAATAATATACTGAACTAACTTTTGAAAAATCGGGTTAATCCAAATCCAACTTGCAGAAATCTACACTCAGTCTGAAATCGACTCGAACCGTAAAGAGAGTTAACCCAACTTGCAACAAAAATAATTATTGCCGAGAGGGCATTTACCCTCTCACCCTGTGCTGAAACCTTTCAGAAAATTTTCTGTGAATTTCAGATTTTTTCTTTACTCAGAAATGCTGTAGTCATTTTGTCCCCCAATTTTGCCCTTTACAATTCAGCCAATGAGCGGAGGGGGCCAAAGGAGCGTTCCTTATCACAAACATTAGAAACAAAAGATGAGATACGTTCGTTCGATGTCGTTGTTGAAAGTTTATGGATTTCTATTATTAAAGTATTTTTTTCATTTTACCGTATTTATTTTCTTTTTGTGTTGTATGTATTTTGCTACTTTGAATTTTTTTAAACTAACCCTTTTTTTGGAGAGTGAGAGAGAGAGATATAGTAATTTGGTGACACGAAGTTCCGCAAATTCTTAAAATCCACAAATCGTTTCCAATGTAAACAATGAAATTTACAATTAAGTTGCAATTGCAAAATTTCAGTTTTTTAAAATTTTCATGTCATTCTGTACACATTTTAATATGTCATTCTGATCATTATACATATTTAGTTATGCATTATTAATTATTTACTTGACCTTTACTTTTAATATTTTAAATATTTCAAACTTACAGCTGAATGTAATTATTAAAACATTTGAAATACTGCATTCAAAAAATGAAATTTCAACTTAGAAACGCGACAATTACTATTAGGTTAAAAAAATTTTAAGTAGAAAAGTACTTATGATATAAAAAGAAAAAAAAAATACACCAGAATTTATCTCTATTATGGAAGCGGGAGAAATGATTTTCTGTGCTATACGAAAAGATATCCAAATAACTCAATCATGAGCATAGAAATAGGTATCGGTTTCTATGTTCATGTGCACTCAATCCAAACTTGAAACTTTTAAAAAGGTCATTGAATGAATTAAATTCATCTTCGACTTTCACATACAGGGAGAAATCCAGAAAACTTGCTGTGTCGCCAATTATGTTTATATTTTATATATATATTAAAAAATAATAATTCAGGCACTTTTCCGTTATACGGACACCATTGTAGCCAAACATACATACATACATTTTGGCATATTGTCCGTATAACAGAAAAGTACTAAAGTTCATGGATTAAAATCACAATAAAATATCATGAAATTTATTGATTGATTGTGGGAAAATATCGGGGAAATAATGTGTTTTTCGTGAATTTTTTGTTTTGTTAACAATGTGGTTAGAGAGCCAGGGAGAAATCCAGAAAACTTGCTGTGTCGCCAATTATGTTTATACTATATATATATATATATATAAATAATAATTCAGGCACTTTTCCGTTATACGGACACCATTGTCGCCAAACATACATACATACTTACATTTACATACATACATACATTTTGGCATAGTGTCCGTATAACAGAAAAGTACTAAAGTTCATGGTTTAAAATCACAATAAAATATCATGAAATTTATTGATTAGTTGTGGGAAAATATCGGGGAAATAATGTGTTTTTCGTGAATTTTTTTGTTTTGTTAACAATGTGGTTAGAGAGCTTTTGTAAGACAATTTATTTGTGTTTAATTGTAAGCATTCTTTATAATTTTCAGTGCATTATTAAATTGAAATTTTTGTTTAAAATATGTAAACAAAACATTGACCAGAAACCTGCAAAATTCTAAAATCTGCATAAACTCCGGTTTTAAGATATGCAAAGGGTATATATATATATATATATATAGATAGATAGATAGATGCATGCATGTAGTACTTTTAATTATTTGGTAAAAATACTGTGATCGTCACTGAGAAAACCTGAATTTAACCTAAAAGTATTTGTCGAGTGTTTAAGCTGAAATTTTATTTTACGAATACAGTATTTCAAATGTTTTAATAGTTACATTCAGCTGTAAGTTTGAAATATTAAAAGTAAAGGCCAAGTAAATAATTAATAATGCATAACTAAATATGTTTAATGATGAGATTTTTTTTCTTGAATTATTCAGTGAAACTCGCCTTATAAATGTATGCAAATAATTCACATCAAAATCTTAAAATAACAAAGTTTTCTTTCGTGTTTAGCTATGCTTAATAACCAAAAAAGCTTGATAATACAAAAATTATTTGGTAAAAATACTGTGATCGTCCCTGAGAAAACCTGAATTTAATCATATCACACAGAATTATATATTAAAATGTGTACAGAAGGACATGAAAAGTTTAAAAAACTGAAATTTTACACTTGCATCTTAATAGTTTGTTTACATCGGA
Organism: Maratus michaelseni; assembly: GCA_963931845.1. Classification (NCBI taxonomy): domain Eukaryota; kingdom Metazoa; phylum Arthropoda; class Arachnida; order Araneae; family Salticidae; genus Maratus; species Maratus michaelseni. The sequence continues at coordinate 254,721,145 of OZ007586.1, read as the reverse complement.
AACGATTTGCGGAACTTCGTGCCACTAAATCTCTCTCTCTCTCTCAAAAAAAAGGGATTAGTTATAAAAAATTCAAAGTAGTAAAATACATACGACATAAAAAGAAAATAAATACGGTAAAATTGAAAAATACCTTAATAAAAGAAATCCATAAAGTTTCAACACCCACATGGAATTGTAATCCAAATACGCTTTTAGAGAGAGGAAAAAGCCTTCACCTCATTGGCTGAAACATCCCGCAATCTAAATTGTCTGTGGACAGTAAAAGCCTCTAGCTGATTGGCTGAATGCTCGCGCACGCGTATAAGAGGCATTTTTGCATGGAAAACTAAAAAACGGGTTAGCTTTAAGTATATGGATATACATTTTTATAAATATTTAGAAAAAATGCATAACTACATTAAAAGTTTTATTTTTAAATGTCTTTTTATGACACGTATGTAATATTAATAAAACAGTTTAATAATATTTTTCTCTGTGACAACAAATTTTCTTTTCTAATTCTGAAAAAAAAATTCAGAATATGCATAAAGAATATACACACACACACATACACAAAATTAATAAGAAATATTATTCATTAATGGAGGAACAAAATGTGATTGACTTAATAACTACGAGAAGTAAATATGTCTTATTCTTGTACCTTAATTTTACACGACTCGATTAAAGAAAAGTAAGTGCGATAAGTTAGAAAATGAAATTATAAAATATCATTCATTTTACTGCCATTTATTCAATACATAGAATGACATGATAACAGTAAAATATATTTTTTTAAAGAAAAGCGGAAAAGTTCAAAAACTAAACAATTCTTCTGAGTTTAAAATTGTTGTTGTGTATTTTTAAATAAATAAGAATTACAAAGAAAAAATTAGCATGACTAGGAACAAAAACGATTATTCACGGAGAGCAAAAATTTTACTAAGCTGCAGTCTGTTTAAAAATTTAGACAAATCAGAAAAATGCCGTTTATTAAATAACATTGCAAAATTTTTAAAAAGTGTATTATTAACTTATTAGATTCTGTAAAATAATTCAAATAAAGTATATCAAAATGAATAAATGGGTATTTTTAATGAAAACAAATAAAAATCTGTAACTATGCAATGTCTAAAAAAGATTAGACTCAATGAAAAAAAAATCATTTAACACTTTTATATGACGCTTTTTATTAATAGTATTTTCTTGGCTTTGGATAGCTTCAAATAATCGTGTTTCCTTTGAATTAATTCGTTTTTAAAACGTGGTAGATTTGGTGGCATATTGGGCACCATGCTTTTTCAATGTCCACTTTTACTTAACCTTCCTACCCTGTTAAAATTTTACTCAACATTTAAAAAAAATTTCACACCAGAATTTTTATTTAAAACTATTTAACACATTTATTTAGCTTAATTCCCTTTGGCTTTTATTTAACTTACTTTAAGAAAAAAATTCTGGTTCGAATCGAATGAAATAAATTATAGAAATATTTTGTACCATGTGAATTATGAAATGAAGCATTGTCCTGAAGAAATTTTCATTCAGAACCCATAAGATGTCACCAAACGAAATTAGATGTTTCTCTAGTATTTTTTCATATCTTTGAATTTCGTTAGCCATGGATAAATGCCAGTGAGGTTTGGACATTAAATCCAATGTCCCTCACAGACAAACCTCCTTGTCGTTTACTGAGGAAACTAACTATCTGTTTCCTGAGGTCATGCCAGTAACAATTCAAGTCAACAAGAACTTCCAGATTCCCCTTCTTTTCGTCAGTGCGAGCCATTTGTCCGCATATGACGTGTACATTCGAGCCCAATCCATTCTGGTCTATTTATGGTGTAATTTTAGGCGCCGTTTGCAAAACATTTTTTAAACAATGTTCTTAGAGTTTCCTATGATTATATGTACTGTGTTTTTATAGACATTGACACCAATATTTTTTTTTCCTTATGGACATACACTATATTGCCAAAGGTGACCGGTCACTTGCGATTTTAGACGTTTTGTTAACTATCTAGAAAAATACATGAGGAATTAACCTGAAACTGCAGGTGTGTAAACAGTATAGTATAGGTTATATATTTCAGTGAAGATTTTTTCACGAAACCCAATAGGGGACTGTCAACAAATTGAAAAAGAACGAATATCTTTCGGATAAACCTGTAAAAACTAATGTAGCAAAGGCGCTCAAACATGGGATTATCAATAAGTGGCTTATTGTAATATACTTTGTTCATTTTTATGAGGATAGCATGTATACTCGTAGAGAAATTAAGGTTTTTATAAAAACAGTCCCAAATTTTACCTAGTTTTTTGCTTATAATTTGCAGAGTTCTAAATATAAAAAAAGTTCTTTTCAGAAAATATGACAAACAACACATTGTACATAATACTCTGCAATCAGAATTAAAAAATAATAAAAATTGGATGCAAAATGAGCAGGTTTACTAAAAAATGCTTCACTGCGCATGCGTGAATGCAATAAAAATATAATATGCATAATGTATTAGCTAAGTATATAGAGCAACTTTTGTGAAAGTCTCAAAATCATAGCTTGAAATTCTGAAAATTATCGTCGATAGAATAAGCTCGAAATCCGTTGTTCCCAAAAGGAAGCAAAAATATGAGGGGTTGTATCCGAATATGCAATATTGTGTACGCTATCTTGGCACTAATCAACAGATATTTGATACAACCCCTCATCTTTTTGCTTCCTTTTGGGAACAACGGATTTCGAGCTTATTCTATCGAAGATAATTTACAGAATTTTCAAGCTATGATTTTGAGACTTTCACAAAAGTTGCTCTATATACTTAGCTAATACATTATGCATATTATATTTTGATTGCATTCGCGCATGCGCAGTGAAACATTTTTTAGTAAACCTGCTCATTTTTCATTCAGTTTTTATTATTTTTTAATTCTGATTGCAGAGTTTTATGTACAATGTTGTTTGTCATATTTTCTGAAAAGACCTTTTTTTATATTAAGAACTCTGCAAATTATAAGCAAAAAACTAGGCGAAATTTGGGATTGTTTTTATAAAAACCTTAATTTCTCTACGAGTATACATGCTATCCTCATGAAAATGAACACAGTATATTACAATAAGCCACTTATTAATAATCTCTCGAGTTTGAACGCCTTTGCTACATTAGTTTTTACAGGGTTATCCAAAAGATATTCGTTCTTTTTCAATTTGTTGACAGTCCCCTATGGGGTTTCGTGAAAAAATCTTCGCGGAAATATATAACCTATACTATACTGTTTACACACCTGCAGTTTTAGGTTTTAATTCCTCATGTATTTTTCTAGATAGTTAACAAAACGTCTAAAATCGCAAGTGACCGGTCACCTTTGGCAATATAGTGTATTTTGCATTGACACCACTCTTCCAATTTTCGTTCAGTCAGAAAACCTGTTACACGTGACCGCCAGCATTTTAGTTTTCAATTGAAGTCATTATTTCTAGTACGTGCTATGTACATTCTTCGCTTTTAACGATTTAAAATTCTAGAAATTTCAATAACGGGCTTAATTTTCAATTTTAGTGAATTCCGTAGCTTTCGGCATCTTAAAACAACCAACGAAAATTGAATACTCGCCGTTATACTGCTCAAAAATGGTTGGTTGGTTTAATCCAATCAAGCATTTATATATGCTTGCATAATGTGCCGAAACTTTTCAGACACTGGTTTTTTAACGAAAATATAAAATGTGTATTTTTTAAATAAATAGTGCTGATGTAACCATTCCATTATCTCTTTTATGTTTCATTTTAATTACATTTTGCGCATTTAATATGAAATTATTCCTCCATATCCCCTTCCAATTTTATTATCGTATTTTATTGTGTTCCTAAATTTTTGAGACAGGGTGTATATATATATATATATATACGACTGCAGAATTTGCATAGAGTGGAGTTTTTATATCAGTTGTAGGATTTTTAGAAAGTGTTTGAAAAAAAGTTCGTAAATGTTTCTTTGACCATAATTATAATACAAGAATCATTGCTGGGTATAATGTAAAGAAAGAAAAAAATAAATTGGAAAATTTTAGATAGCAGTGCTAACTCTAGAAAACATGAAACATAACTTAAAATACAAACATTTGTAGTAAAAATATGAATAATATTTTTTTGAAGTTGTATGTTCACTATTTTTGACTATTTTTGAAACACTTTTAAATCTTTGTTCCACTATGACTGTTATAAAAAATGATTACTATATATTTGCATCAAGATTAGGGCTAATCAATACAGTCTAGGTGAAGCAGCTGATTATTCTGATATCGCAGTAATTGCAAGATAAAGCGGCAGTATTAGTGACTGCTTACTTAGTACTTAGTGAACAAAAGACAATTATAATACACAAATAATTTTTCCTTTTGTTCAAAAAAGTTTATAATTTTACTTTATTTGATTGTATGTCCGCAAGTCCATCTAACGCTCGCTAAAGATAATTTAGTAATTATTTGTTTAAGTGAAATGTATTGCGCAACACCATATTTCCTGCCAAAAAGAATCTCTGTAACATTTAGACTTTATATATATTACCATTTATGACCAGTTATTCTTTGAAATGTGTTTTAATGTCATATTCTCATTATGTATTTCAAACAGGCAAATTTCATTAAGTGGGTAAAAAGTACTTTTTGAACTTTTCTATAGAAACATAATGAAAATTTCTTTTAGACCAAATTACATAATTTGTATAAATTATGATTTATAAGCAGTTTTTAAAATTGGAATTCTATAGAAATGTCCTACTTCAGTAAATTTTACATCACAGTCATTTATATTCAAATTTTTACAAATTTGACAGTCATTTAAAACAGTCAAACAAAAAAAAAACAGCTATTTATATTACAAAAATTACACAGTCATTTATATTTAGATAGTGTCTGCGTAGTTAACTGAAAATTTTAAGCTCCCCTTCGCAAAACTCTCACTGTTGTTTCGGTTATTTCGTTTAATTTTTAATTCAAAATGTCATAATTTTTAATTTCAAAAGTGCAGTATTTTTTCTGAATGATTATTTCTCAAATTACAAATTAATTTGCGTTATGTGAATATTTGTCAACAATGAAGTAATTTTAATATAATCAAGCTAGAAATTGTTTTAAAATCAGAAACAAGATTTTATTTCACGATAAAAAGTATTAAGAAAAAATTAGGTTATGAAAACTATATGAAAAATTACTGCAGTTACAAAAATATGTCAAATTTCTGACACGTTGTTTTATAAAACAGTATAATTGTTTTATTATTTTAAAAGAATTTGTAATATTTTTGTGATTATTTTATAACTTTGTCAGCCACCAGAGGATTGTGTCAGTTTTCGAGCAACAAAAGATGCATAGGAAAAACAGCAAGATGTAAAATGCAGTGGAACGTGATATACAATCAAAAGTAAGTTAGAACATGGACGATATCTTCAATTGTAATTGGTACCAAAAGTACCATTTTAAAATGTAAAAGATTATTTCTAAATATCTTTTTTTAATTTTGTAACAGAGGACATCTATGTATTAACATTTAATCAAACTTTTAAAATATATAGGGAGATATTATTATTTTATCACACAAATTAACCATCTAACATAAAGAGCAAAAATAGAAATTTGAATTAAATTTGAAAAAATGGTTAACGAAATGTAATTTATTTAAAAATGAACCGATTTATCTTAAAATGGAACTTTTATTATCAGGAATAAGTAGAGGAGATTTGATAGAATTTTTGTTTTATATAAAAATCCGTATAAACCCCAAGTAACACAATTCATGCATATTTTGAATCAAAGGAATATACTATAACATTCATAGACAATTTTTCATTCCTTGTGATCTTTGATTGTCACAATTGGAGCAAATATGTAAAAATGACAAATTTAAAGGTCTTTAAACTAGGCTAATATTGAAAACCCTCTTCTTGAATTGTTAGGTATGCAGTTTATTAGCAAGTAACCATATATTTATGGATTTCAAATAAGTATGTTTAGACTAAGTTAAAAACAAGGGATATAGACTTATTTTAAGGTAAGTGCTTTAAATTGAGTTTTTTACACTGACAAAAGTTAACAAAATTATTTTCTGCTCATACGTAAATTTTTAAAGACTGAGTCGAGAAAACTCATAATTAGGGTGTTGAGCAAGAAAAAATAAATTGAAAGAAGAAAATTATAAAATTCTTATTATACGATTCGCATTGCCAAATCCAAAATTCAAACTGAAATAACTATGTAGACATTTCGGATTTTTATTGGATGAGTGGGGTAAGGTATTTTACCTATTCTTAACGTTAGAAAGTGTGTCATTATCTATTCGTTACTATAAATTTTTAATTTTCATTTAGTGTCAAAACATTTCGTAATATTTTATAATTATTTTTAAAAATGCGCATATTATAGTTATTAAATATATTTCTATTTTAACGTATTGCGCATTTGAATGTATACAAATGTCGTACTATCTAAACTATTCAATTCAATTTAAAAGTGTTTGTCCATTAAAAATATAAACGTTATCACAAGGTGTAAGTTTAATTTAAAAAAAAACATACATAGGCATTTAAAATAATCGCAAAATGAATACTTATACAATTTTCTACATGCTTTAACACGACGAAAGAAAATACCATTCTTGTGGCTTAATTAACTAAAGAACGCGTATTGAGCTCATCAAAATGGATTCGTTTTAAAGAAACAGATTCCATCTTTGTTTGATTATAATTTTATAAAAATAGAAATTTGAAGTTTTCCTTTCCAGAACAAAATTATTTGAATGAAATTTCTTTGGGACATTTAAAAAATTCAATAATTAAAATTGAATACTTAGTTTACTTATTTCATGGATTTTTTTCCCCTCAATTTTATACAAATTGTAAAAAAAAAAGAAAAAAATACTGCTGATTTTGATGTTAACCGTTTTACTAGCACTAAAAAACAGTGCCGCTGCAATTTTATCATTGATTTGCAGCATACCTCTAATTACAGCATTGATTTACACCATGGATTTAATTTCAAGTCACCGACAGCGTCCGGACTACATTCCGAATGAGATACGCAAACTCTTTATGCAGGATATTATTAGCGTTAGAGTCGTTACCAGCATTCTGGATTGCTTATTATTATAATTCATAATAGCGCTTTTGGATACATAATCATAGAGAGTGGATACGTATTCTACAAATTAGGTAAGTTTTATTTTCATGTTTACTTGTATGATTGTTCTAACAACATTGAATAGTCATTTTTCTTATATATGTAAGATAAATACAGTATAACCTCGATATCTCGAATCTCTGGGGAAGAGGAAAAAAATCGAGATATAGAGGTTTCGAGTTATCAAGGTTTTGACAAAATTAAAAAATCTATATCTTAGAAATTGTGTTTTGCTGTAAAAAAAAAAAAGATTCATTAAAAACTATATGTACAATCTACTAATAATTAAAAAAATTACTATTTTCAACGTTTTAATATAATTTCAAAATTGTGTTATACACATACCTGTTTTGATTAAATACAATATCCAATTCTTCATCAAGAAATACATTTAGTTTTTTCTGAAGAAAAAATCTTTAACTGAAGTCTGTCGTCTCACAGAATCTTTTTGCAATTGCACAGTTTTCTGTAACGTAGCAATGGGACCAAACGCTTCTGTTCGAATATTATCGTTTGTTTCTAGAAATCTCTGCAGCAGGTCAACTGCCTTCTCGGCTTCCTGCACGGTAATTTTTTAGTGCTCTTGTTGATCGAGTAGTTCTTCGATTTCTTCATCAGAAACTTTTGCATTAATGCTTGAAACAATCTCTTCATCTGTCATCGTGCCGCACACTTCAAGCTCATTCTCTATATTCAAAAATTCTTCCAATGAAATTTCAGTGTGATATGCCATTTGTATTGATTCCCAGTGTTATAGATTCAGTTCTCCCTCTTCAGTTGCTTGCTTAATGGAATCAACTTCCTTTGTTTAACTGGAATTTACATTTTCTAAAAATCCTGCTTTGATGAAACAATTTCTTATCGTTGTTTCTGTAACATTTCTCCATGGATAGTCAGCCATTCGCATTGACTGTAAGATGTTGATTTAGGTGTGTTAGAAGATTTACCTTCACCGATGTTATCCAGGAGTCTTCTTACAATTTGCGCTCGATAACCAACCTTGAAGCTATGGATTATCCCCTGGTCGAATGGCTGTAATTTTGAAGTCGTGTTTGGCAGCAAAAATTTAACAGTGATATTTTTGGCGGATGCAATGCAGCAAGCGACTGGTTGACTGGATTGCTATTGCTCCTTTGAGCGTACTTTCCAGTGTAGTTTTGTTAGTTGCGGTTTATAAAGCCTTCCATTCTCATCCTTTAAGTCTTTGTATCAACAAAGGGATAAAAGAATGTGAAACGGGCATCTAGATCAAACTGTTTCTGCAGCAGATAATAGTCAAAGGTAAAAAATAAAATTAATTTCTGTGGAAAAAATTTCGATATATCAAGGGTTTTGAAAAAAATATTTCGAGATAACTATGGAAAATACGTAAGAATATTGATAAAAATGCAGGGGAAATTTCTTTTTTCGAGATATCAAGGGTTTCGAGATAAGGATGTTCGAGATATCGAGGTCCGACTGTATTTCGTTTTTGACCACGCGTCAATCACCATTCACCAGCAATAGCTTGTCAAACATTTATATAGAGGTTAAACGTTTCGTCTTAAATAATAACAAAATATGATTTTGCCAGTTTATATAGTTTATGAATAGTTTATTTTGTATTTTTAGTATCTTCTCATGGGAATTTATTATTAGTTACTTATGTGTCTAAGTAGCAGCAAAAGTTTATATATGAAAATAAAATAAATCCGTGTTATGTTTTTTCCAAACTTCAACTAACGCGTTCGTATTCGAAAATAATTACTAATATAAACTCATATATATAATTTTTAATTCGCTGACGGTTTTAAGTGGATTTTCTGTGTCTGTTTATTTACGATACTATTGAAGTTCACAGAATGTTCAATTGCAGTTTTACCTGCCACTAAACTGTGTTCCAGAAAATGATTTTCCGTTTTCATATATGCATGTTTTTTTATGTGCGTCTTCTTGTATCTTATTTTGAAATCATTAATTGTGGGTAATCTGGATACTCTATTTTATTAATTCATAAAATATTTCATGAATTTGTTTACTGTGACCGCAGCATTAGCCTTTTGCTTTCGCTAGTATTTAATAATAGAACCTAGTTTACTGTAACTCGCATCTAGATTACTGAAGTTAGATATTTTAAATGTTCTCAATGTACATTGCACGTTAATTCTTTGCCGTGGAAGATTTTTTAGAGCAATAAGGTCTATTTCTATCTGAATGGCATTGTAAAAACACCTAACTGCCGAATCTGGGCCACTGGAAATCTCCACGTTTACCAAGAAATTTTGTTGCATGGATCAAAAGTTACTCTGCCGTGTGGTTTCAATTCCTTATTCATAATTGTGCTTTACTCCTTTCAGGAGAACACCGCCTCAGGATCTGGGGCATGCTCTGTAAATGATGTTAGATGTGCAGCCATTTTCCGAATTTTTATACTTCCATCAAGGCAGCAGAGAAATTGTCTGGACACCACCATCTTCATGCAACCCACACCTCACATCGCTTTACCTATTAAAAACCTTTCGCGACAAAGCTTTCAAGACACCAGAGTGATAAGCATATCATTCGAAACATCTTGCCGTGTTAGTTCATCCGTTCTAACCTCTTATAAGTTTTGGCTGAGGGACTATTTAAAGGGCCGGATATATCAAGCGATATATAAAACATAGCTGTATTAAAAAACAGAACTGCATAGCATGTTTCAACTATCCGCGCATATGAAGTTCATAGTGCTGTTGAGTTTTTCTCTTATCGTATGCAAATTTTAGAATAAGGTGACGGAACACATGCCATTCAATGATTCTTCAGAGAACTTTCTCAACATTCTATCTACAATCTCCGCTAGACGCTACACTGCTCTTTCCATTTGCAGAACTCACCACCTCACTATATTCCATCGTCAGACAGCACAGATTGTATCCCCGTTCTATGTTCTAGCAACGAACGCACCCCTAAATACATTTACTATCCAACTACGAGAATCGCAGTGACTACTGCATTTCCCTCGTAACTTGTTTCCGACCAGCCCACCAACGCGACAGGAAGAAGAAACCCCCTTGTCTCCGTACACATCTGACAACAGGCGTCCAGAGCGTTCCTGATTTTTTAGCGTAATTTTTTTTCCAAGCATGTTTGTCGATCGAAACCATAGCTCGCAATGTGATTGGTTGTTGCTCATGGCAGTGTTATAGCGCATCTTGGCGATAATCATACTTGGCTGGAAATGCTTCTGGCGTCTTTGCTTGAATTTTATTTTAAGCTGGTTTGGTGTGAATCCGTAGTACTCCTGTGGTATGCCGTTTGACTCCAAATGTGAGCCTTTGATTTCGAATCAAAGCCGCGAAAAATTTGAAAAAACTAAAATTTTTAGATTTTTAATATTTAATTGGGTTGTAAAAATTAATTTCACTGAAAAAATGGAAAGTTTGTACTTTTCAATATTTAATTATGTTACAGAAATCATTTGAATGAAAAAATAGAAAGTTTATGTTTTTCAAAGATTAATTAAGTTATAACAAAATAATTTGAAAAATATTAACAATTTATATACTATGTGATTTTTTTAAATCTTCGTTATTGCGATTGCGATTTTAACGATTTTCCGATTTTTAGAGATTTAACTTCTTTTTCTTTCTTTCTCTTATTTAAAATTTATTTTTTTGTTCTTAAATGCAGAATCGCTCAAACACGCGTTTCGGTGATCACGGTTTTTAATTTCGTGTATTTTTGAGATTGCTACAGAACAAATGGGTCCCACGAAGAGCCGAGTTCAGCAGATTACCCATTATGTTGTAAAAAGTGTATTTTTGCTTTATTTTGTTGGTAGAAATTGAGAAAAATATTTTATAAATTTAAAATTATGTATGTACTTTTTTAAAATTATTATTCAGAATCATCATTAAATTGCCATATCACTATAAAAAATACGGTTTATTCATTTGTCTCCAAACTAACGGAATTGTTTAATAAATAAAAAATAAATATTAAGTTTGCTTAATTTTAAATAATACAACGTTAAAAAAACTAATTAAAAAGTATCCAAGACAAACATTACTAAATTAGTATTTATGATTATACAAAATACATTAAATAATTTTGTGCAGATCACCCATTATGTTGCAAAACACGGATTTTTGCTTTATTTTGTTTGTAACGTATTTCCCTCAAATCAGTATAAAGTCGTAAAAATTGGTAGGACAATTTGCTGGATATTGAGTAAGCAACAACCAATTAGATTGCGAGCAACCGTTCCGAACGACGAACATGTTTGGAAGAAAAAATTATGCAGTTTTTTACTGATTCACAGTTGAATAACTGCTCTGGTGAAGTGGGGGTCACTCTCCGCATTCTGCCGTCAGCAGGTTTGTCTGAGCCGTCAGTTGTTCGAGAAGCATTAGTCGTACGAGAGTTGTTAAAAAAAATAAATAAAATGTTGAGAGAGTTCTCTCAGCAAATTTTATTATGATATATCATGTGATAGCAATAAAGTTACTGCACGTGAATTTGTAGTTTAATATAATTTTTTTTTCAGATGTCATTGTAAACGATATTGCTTGTTAACACTTTAATGCATTTTTGTCACAGTTTTTCAGATTAATAACTCCGCAGCTACTGTTATAAGAAAAGTTGTTGAAAGTACTTTTCAAAAATAAGCAATTGACTTGCACAGTAGCGCCATTTTCTCCGCAATAAGCCAAAATATGAACCTTTTTTTAAAAAAAATTTGAAACCGCTTACTCGGAAGACTGTGTGTAATAAATTTGGTTGTGATCCAGCCAGTAGTTAGCACAGGAGGTATCTAAACACAACTTATTTAATTTGGATCCCCTTAAACACCAAAATATTCATTTAGTATTTACAATGACTGACGCATCTGTAAAATGTTTATTGTTTCTATGGATCATTATGCTCTACATTATGTAAAATGCTTTGGATAGAGTGGATCATTTTACATTTTGGAAGGAAATGAGATAGTGCCACCAATACTGTTGTGCTTAGCTTTTCCTATTTATCCGGCAAGTAACACTGTAAAACTTTTGCTGATTTTTCTTCTCTTTTTTTGTAAATTGTTTTTTAACTTTTACCAAATTTGAATTCGTTCCAAAATTTAAAATTAGCTACTCATATTTTAGTATCTGATATATCATTACACTTTTTCCACAATTCTAAGCACTATGAAAATTTTAAATGTAACATTTTAAGACTGTCTGTTGATGAAATTGTAGCTTTTTGATTAGACTGTGATATATATTCACGAACATTTCCAAAATTACAAATTTAAAATTTAAATTTTCCAAAAATATTATATTTTTAGCACAATGAAATACACACACACACACACACACATATATATATATATATATATATATATATATATATATATATATATATATATATATAATAGGTTATTACATTTTTATTGTATAATTAAAATTTTATTCGTTAAAAAAATAATATTAATTTATTATTTATAAGTATTTACAAAACTAACAAATATCTTATATTACAACTTTTTAAAATATTTCTATTTTTTAACAAAACTCGACAGTTTAAATTTAATATTTAAAAAGGAATAAAAAATTTATATTTTTATTTACAAAGACCTTTCAACCTTGCTCTTACTTACCTAGATATTATATGTCCTTAGGAGATGTCATTACTTAAAATGAGTTCATACTTGACAGTGAAAGCATTCAAACATTAATGGATACGTCAGTTTTAATTTTAATCTAACAAAGTAAGTGGAAAATACAGAACACTTTGGGAAAAAATCACTTAATAAAAGATTATTTTCTCCAATAAAATAAATTGGATGTTGTAATGTGCTTTCATTATAAGTTAATTTATAATCAGTAAGTTGTAGTTTTTCTTTTTATATTTTATTAATTAATATAAAAGTTCTCTGAAAAATATAAAACATGGATTCAAAAGAAAAACCTCCAGTTCATGTGATTTAAAAATTTAAAAATAATAATTTTTTTTCTCTAAATAAAAATGTAATTCTGGATTCTTTTTCTAAAAATAAAAAAAGAACATAAAACACCTACACACACCCACACACACACACACACACCAATATTTAAATACCGGGTGAACCAAAAGTTCGTTAAAACTTTAAAAACTCATAAAAAAGGGAAGAAATTATGATAAAGAAGTGCGGTTTGCAAGAAAGGGCTCACAAGGTAGTCGGATTTTTTTTAGCAGCAAAAAAAAAAAAAAAGTAAGTTAAAAATGTCACTTGTAGATGGCGCTAACATGCGAGAGATTCAACAGAATTATGCAAATTAATCCTGCAATAAAAGACCGGGATACACGAGGATTTCTCATTCGCTTTTAGAATGTTATCATTACCCGATCGAGCGTTCTATCGAGGTTCTATCTATTGTGCGGATTCTGCAATTCATTCCGACATGTTGCATTCAGCTGTAACGGGCGTTGTGAATCGTCTTAGTTGTGTCATACAATGTTCTGGAGGTCATGTTAAACAATTGTTATTGCAAGAATAAATGGATGGAGCGTGCTGTTGTCCTGTTCATTGTGTTTCGGGTCGTCATCGCCCTCTACCAGTGACATTTTTAACTAAAAATTTTTTTGCTGAAAAAAAAAAAAAAAAAAAAAAAAAAAAAAAAAAAATCCGAAATTCTTGCAAACCGCACTTCTTTATCATAATATCTTCCTTTTTTACGAATTTTTAAAGTTTTTACGAACTTTTGGTTCACCCGGTATATATATATATCTATACATATATAAAATTGCCGTAATTTCTGGTATATAACCCGTGGCTCAAATAAAACTGTTTCGAACCAGAAATTTTAAGTACTAAAATGTAACTCGTTTCTACTTGGTACATATTTAACTTTAATTAATAATTAACATTTCTGGTTCGAAACCGATTTATTTGAGCCGCGGGTTATATACCAGAAATTACGGTAATATAATATTAATATATAATGTAATATATGGTATATAATAATATATAATATATAATGATATATAATATAATATATTATAATAAATTATATAATCTAATATTTCTACATAATCGAATGATATCTATTAACACTTTCCCCTCCGCATGTCTCGTAAAAATACTTGTTTTCGTAAAATGTTGAAATGATTGATTGACACTAGAATTTAGAAACAAATTTATTCGAAAATAAGTAAAAGCTTTTCTTCATGTACTTGACAAAAGGGAATTTTTCATTCCTAAATTCTGGCGCTAATGCAACATTTAAGGATTAAAATAAAGTTACTTTACGTACGACACCACTGTGGTGTCGTCGGACGGCAAAGTGTTAATTTCATTCTTCTTACATCTTCATAATCCTCTCAAATATCGGAAATGACTTAAGAAGGGTTCGCTTTTACCACCTATCAGAAAGCGTAACATTCCCAATCGTCGATAGGCGCTGGAGACGGAAATTATGCTATGTAGGCCCATAGTGGCTGCAACGACGCAGAGAGTGATTATTATGTTTGAGATATTTACAGATAAATTTATCTACATTTCAATCAGCAAGTATTTTTTTTTTGTTTAACAATTTTGCTGAACAATTTTGTTTAAAACACAAAACTAGGAACAGAATGGAAAGAAAACTGTCAGATATAGTCGTTAAGATTTTTATAAATTTATGAAAATACTGAATCAATGCTGGTTTATTAAAAATTCTATGTTCTTTCTGTACATATTACAAATTATTAATCAATAAAATTTATTTAAACAAATTTCTTCTCTCTTAATTAGCTCTATTTGTGTGATTATTTTTTTAAAAACTGGTATTTAGACCCCCATTTTCAAAATTCAAAATTTGCAGGCTTTCGGAATTTTTTTTTTATAAACAGAATGCGCTTTTTAAACTGATTTTTTTTTTCTCTAAGAAGATGTGAAACGTGTTATTGTGCTCCACCAACTTATCCTTTTCTAATTTTCAAAATTGTAGTATCTAGATTGAAAGTAAAAGTGGTAGCCTGTATTTGTTTCCTGTACGTTATATATTCGATTAAAAATTTAGACACATGTATTTTTCCATTTTGATCACTTGAAATACATATTTAAGTACCCGATCAAAAAAAAAAAAAAAAAAAAAAAAAAAACTGAGGATCACGTGGGATCACAATACTTAGTCACGTGGAAATTGCTAATTTATTAACTCAACAAAGCTTAATTAAACATAATTTCTGCTTTAAACATAATTTTAATATGATATAGAAAAATACCCCGTAAAATTACCTCAGTAAATCTCATAAAAGTATCTCAGCATTTGAGGTATTTAGTTCGTCGCTAATAGATCTCTGAAAAATAATGCGCCACCTAAATGCATAGAATAATTTAGAACACTAATTTGAAAACTTGTCGCCTTTTCCTGAGCTTCCACTTCAGGTAACTGAAACAGAGGTTCAAGGGGTTGATCTTGTTAAGGTTAATTGGTCTTCAAAGTTAAAAATATGAAACTCGGTATTATACGCGGCATTAACAGAATTGGAAAGCTTGGTAATAAACGGTGTTTATTGTAATGGGAAATGTTTTTTTAAGAAAACATTTTAAATGCAGTGAAAACTTTCGCGTTTTGTTCTTGAAGTTCGGATGTTTGATTATATTGCATCTATATACGATTCTTGCATGAAGACTTTAAGCACAAGAACACTTTCGCTTTTATGGGGTTGTCACATTTAGATGCAATTACCTTATAATATGAGTGCTTCCATTTGTTAACAAAAATTATACTTAAACAAGTAAAATTTAATTTATATAATTTACCTAAATATCAGGGTGGACCGCCGCAGAATTCGCGGAGCGCGGCGTTTCGCATGATGGTCCTTGGTACGTCCCTTATGCCGAGACACTAGCGGAAGCAGCGGAAGAAGGAAACAAAAATCTCTGAAAATTGAAACCGGACAAATTTAAAAGGAAAAATGAACAAATTAAATACATTCAAAAGCGGGAAGGGTTGGGCTCGGGGCCCTGAGGCTATCGAAAGTTTCTTGCGACTTCGAGCTTAATGTTCAGTGTTGTCATAAAAAAAAGTCCCCGATATATGAACCCCTAGTGGTCTAACCAATAGGAAGGAAATTTCAAATATTATTATTTGAAGGGATGAGCTGGACATCGTGATGATTTAAAACAATATAGCTCTTGCGGTTACGGTTACAGTGAAAGATTTCGAAATTTTCGAATGACAGCACCTGCTTTTTTCTTGCGCAAATTCATCAGGGCATTTAAAAACCATAAATGGCGTTGGAACGATGCACGCATGACGAAAATTACTGCAGTAAAACATTTGCACAGACCAGCATTGTAACGAACCAAACACACAAGAGAGAAGAGGAAAAAAACTTTTATTGGAATTTGCAGTGTTCAACGTGCCCACTTTCGCAGACAATAACGCATTTCATGCGGGAGATTGTTGACAACAATGACAAAAGTAACATCGCAGGAAGGATATGCATATCTTTACGTTTTATGGCATCTTTCAATTCTGACAAATCTCTTGGATTTGATGTGTGCACCTTCGATTTCAGGTAACCCTAGAACGAGAAATTCATCGGAGCATGAGTCGGGGGAACGCAATGGCCACAAAACTCCAAAGTTACGGGAGATGACTCTATCTCCAGTGTGCTGTTGCAGCACTTGAAGAACACGTGTGGCGACGTGTGAAGAAGCACCATCTTGCATAATAGATTGTCGTTAACGATACTTCGCTGCTGCAATTCTGGAATTACATAATTCTGCAACATTTTTCGATATTAAACACTTGTGTCGGAGCACGTTTACATACCTGTGTAAGTGACCTGTTTGCAGAAGTACGGAACCAGAACGAATGTGCTTGCGATGCAGCGCCACACAGTCACATTAGCTTCGTGTAACACTTTAGCTTCGTTGGTGCCACATCGTGAGGATTTTCATCAGCCCAGTGAACGCAGTTCTTACAGTTTACGCTCCCAGTTAAGCAGAAATGTGCCTCATCCGTCCATAATATCCGCAGCGGCAACCTGAAATCATCATATCTCATGAGGAAATAATTCACAAAGTCAAAACGCTGTTGTTAGTCTCCACTAGCAACATCTGTACGCGCTGGGATAGATAAAAATGAGCACACACACCAAGCGGGTCAACCACTGTTCACAGGTTCTAAAGAAACTTAAACGCGCACGACCGGAAGAGTCTTGTGTTTACTAAAGTCAGTGGGGGCGCCGCCCCATACGCTACAGTCCCATTCTCCCAAGAGATTGACGACATAGATAGCTGCGATTCGCGGTGTATCCCACCCTTTAGGGACCCCATCACTTCAGACTTGTGGAAAAGCAGGAGTTCCCCGCGGGTTCGGGTACCGAACACCCATAGGGGAATCGGGCCTTAGGACACATGCCCAGTTTCCTCGACACGACTTGCTTTTTTAACGCCTTCGATGGTGAAATTCTATAAAAGGGAACACAATGTTCGTCAGCTATGGCAGAAAATAGAGGCTCTTCTCGCAGGCCCGGGAGATTGATTAAACTTTCTCCTTGGACGCATTGACATGTCCCTGTTTAGACTGTAGGCTTCGCGGTTAGGACCTCCTAGTCCCTAGACTATGATCCTCGTTCCGAGGCTCCGAAGAGCCTTCTAACCGTGCAGAGCCGTAGGTACTAGGAACCGTAAGCGCCGCACTTACGGTGCCAGAGGTTCGTGGAAAGCTCATTCTTAAGTGCCTTAGAAGCACCCCCACTCGTGGTTAATGATCAGATGATTATTTTCAAGACTTCGCTCATCCAACCAAACACAGAAATCTCTGGTTAGACACGCTGGACTGGCTGGACTAACTGAACCTTGAGGACTCTGGTTTTCGGTACATCTAAATTGAGGGCAACACTTGTAGTATGCAATGGACCTGCAGTAACGGAATTCTTGTGTTTGTCCCTGTAAAAGAACTATAATGGCAACACAGTTGTTTTTCAATATTGAACATTCTACAGTAAACCTAAATAACATATAAACATTCCGTGGCAATACGAGTATATTTACGAGAGTTAAAGTGCGGACAGACAGACGACAAACAGACAGAAAGACAGACAAACCGAATTCATAAACACTTTTAAACTATGTTCGAAAGTGTTAAAAATGTAATTGTTTTTTATGAAACAGATATTCGTTTGGATTTGTTTTTTTTATTGCCTGTATTTCCTAAGCATTCTTATATAATGCTAAGATATGGTTCTGCTTTATGATAAAAAGAAATTAATCGGCTGCATTTTTTATATCAGTGAAATAATATTTGTAAATCGTACTGTTTACGACAAAAATTCGCTCTTTAAATTTGTAAATTTTGAATGAGACAAATTATTTCATACAAAAAAAAAAAAAAAATAATAATATTTCAAGACTGTAAGCTGAAGATTCAATTTATAGTAAATGGCACTTATATAACGGAAACTTTTATACTTACAGATGAAGTTTTTCAAGTAAATTTGCCTAAGCCGATAATTTAATAAAAAGCTTAAAAGCCTCTGTGCATATTTTTGCTTTATAATAAGTGAATCACATTAATGCTTCATTTAAGATGACAAAAATCTTCTTTAAGTGTGTGTTTTGTGATCGGTTTAATTTATCGGGCTCCTTTTGTAATTAAATATGAATATTAAATATTAAATTACTGTCATCTGTGAAGAAATCGCTAATTCTAAAATATCGCAACGATGGTGATTTGTTTTGAATAAAAAAAGTCTGTAAGTTACGAACATAATTAAATCTGTTTCAGCTAAATTAATGTTAGCTTATCATTATGATAATATAATAAGTTTTTAAAACTCTCATTGAAAGAAAGAACAGTACAGATTAGAGGCGCATTAATCCAGAGAAGACAACAATTAAGGATTTTCTGAAGTTGTTAGGGCTTTTATTTAATTAATTTAAAATTAGATGCTAGTTCCCTTTTGTGTCTGAAAAATCTTATCATCTTATATTAATGATGCGAATGATGATTTCTTTACGAAGAACCATGATTTGTTGCATGATAAAGGGCTAGAAAATTGACGTGAATAATTTTTGGATTGTTAACTGCCCATATATCAATTCTAATAGTGGCATCATTTAAGATTTTGATTAATTTGTAAGTCCCATCCCATATTTATTGTAGTTTGAAGCACAATCCTTTTCGGTGATTCACACTATACAACCACGATCTATTATCATATTCCAGGAACTGTTCTGTAGACTTGCAATTTTAGTTTAGCTTCATTTGGTCAACAACGAGATTAGTACTTTTGCTGGGAAATTGGTATACACTTTCCAGAGACAATAATCTTAAACAAATGGAAAAATCACCTAGCCAGTAAATGGCCAGTAATAACGTTAACTAGACCCTCCTAAAAATATCACTAGCTATTTTTGGAATATGTGTTGGCCTCACAAAAATGTTTTGGGCTTATGTCCAATAAAATATGTTTTTTATTTTAAAAACGATTTTGTTTATTGTGACCTTGATCTCAGTGAAGGATCATGTTGACTTCAAAACGTGTTACACAATTCCACACCAGCGCTTCAGCAATAAATGATCATTCCATGTCGATTTATTGCGTGACAAACTCCATAAATTCCATAATACCGATCACGTAATAAATAGTCATAGAATTAAAAACTAATGAATTTCGGATTTTTTCTTTACATGTACTGTAAGACCTTCCTCTATGCCAAATTTCAAAATTCTAGGTCACCAGGAAGTACCTTGAAATTTGGCACGAAGGAAGGTCCCATAGCACATGTAAATGTAAAAAATCCGAAAATCATTAATTTATAATTCTGTGTTGCTATATTACGTGATTTCCCGAAACGTTGTTTTAAGGCCGTAACTTTTTATTGCGTTAAGGTAGAAGCTTGAAATTTTTACATAACAGTGAGACTATGGACCTACGTATTTGATATCAATTTCAACTTGATACCCTCAGCCGTTCCTGGTAAAGACGGTCTTGACAGACAGATGGATAACAAAGCGAGACTATAAGGGTTTCGTTGTTTTCTTTCTAGGTACGAAACTCCAAAAACAAACTTAAGTTATGTAAAAGAGTGTAATTAAATAAATTACAGTTTTAGGATTCAACAATTACAAGAAACTTCAAGGTATGAGTAGGCAGTTCTTATTTTTAGGGTTCCGTACCTCAAAAGGAGAAAACGTAATCCTTCACTTTCCGTCTATCTATCTGTCAAAGTCTTTTTTATCATTAACGACTGAAGGTATCAAGTTGAAACTAATGTAAAATATCTAGGTCCATAGTCCCCTTGTTGTGTAAAAATTTCGAGCTTCTATTTTAATTCAATAAAAAGTTACGACCTTAAGACAACATTTTGGAAATCCACGTATTTTATCGACATATAATTATATATTAATAATTTACGTTTTTTATTTTCATTAACGTATGCTACAGCTTTAAAACAACATTTTTGGAAACCCCGATTATGGAAAACTTACGCATTATAACGAAATAGAAATATATATTATTAATTTATGGATTTATTTCTTTACATGTGCAATAAGACCTACCTACGTGACAAATTTCAAATTTCTAGGTCAACGGGTAGTACCCTACACGTCTTTAGAGTAAAATCTATAGGATACTTCCCGTTCACCTAGAATCTTGAAATTAGACACAAAGGCACAAATCTTATAATACATGTAAAGGAGAAAAATAGGAAACTCTTTAATTTACAGGGTCTGTCCAGAAAGTAATCAGACTGATTCCATAAAATTCGTTTATTGGAAGATAATTTTACAGACACTTAATATTCTTCAAAATAGCCTCCTCCTGCATTATTACACCGTTGCCAACGACTCTGCCACCATTTATGCCCGCCTGGAAGTCTTCAACTGGAATGCTGTTCAGATCGCGCGGTACATTTTTCTGCAAGTTCTCCAGATTGTCAAAACGATGGACTTTTACGCTGGATTTTAATGGAGGAAAAAGGAAAAAAATCCGGGGATGACAGATCGTGGTTGCACGGAGGTTGGGGCAGCGTTGCGACGCTGTGTTTTGCCAGGAAATTAGTCACTTTGAAGGATGTGTGGACTGGCGCATTATCGTGGTGCAGAATCCAATTGTTAGATCCAATTGTCAGATGTTATCCAATAGCTCTGGGCGGACGCACCCGATTCGATTCCTCACCCTTTGAAGAACTTCCTTGTAAAAGTCTGCATTAACTGTCTGTCCGGTTGGCACTAACTCTTTAATTTTAGCCACACTGTTTGAAGTTGGGGAACTTGATGGACGCCCAACGCGTTGTTCGTCATCGACGTCCTCTCTTCTGTTTTTGAAGGCTTTGTGACACCAATCCATTCATTAGGCTTTTTGTAACATGGTAAGTGTTTCAGTATCCGATTTTTTCATTTTTACGCAAAATGTATGGCGTATCGCTGCTCGACACTCCGCTGCATTCTGAAAACCTAACGCCACTTTCAAAAACGTGTCTTCTTCACGAGTGATCAGTGTTCTGCAAAGGCTCAAGGTCAACCGACTTCCGCCTGAGTCTGTAACTGACAGCCCCACAGAACGCAACAGAACCCCCCAAACTCCGCTCCTTTGGCCTTCTGCTTCGCGCGAAAGATTCCGTCTCATTACTTCCTAGACTGACCCTGTATAATTCTATGTCGATTTATTACATGACAAACTCGTGAATTTCCATAATCGAGACCAATACCAAATTCCTCCATAAATGGATTTTTTTATCAGTTTTATTGAACGTGATTTCTCACAAAATTTCTTTAACCCTCTGATCGCCGAGCAAAAGGGTAAAATTGTAATGTTGTTTTCTCTGTAATTTTTTTAAAATGTTAATAAAGAGGATTTTTTGAATATGATATAAAAAACTTAATTAAGTATATGAATATAATCGTTGTGGAAATTAATCATTACTCAATGGTTTAAAACTGCATTATATCTGTTGAATTATATTAATTTAAATAATGCATGTATCGCAGTGAAACCTACAGCTTAGTAAACGGATATATCTGTTCCCGACGGTGAGAAGGACACGCAAAACTAGATGGTCATATACGGCAACGTTGATTTCTCGCCAACCTTGGCAATACTTAGAAAAGTTTTGCCAAATTTCGCGACAAAAATATGTAGCCATAAATAAAGCCAACTTGGCGATAGCTGACTAATTTTTTTAAAATTCAATATTTGACGAAAACTGGAAATTTTCTATAATCGAGTTCCACACATTTTAGGTGTGTATTTTTTAGTAAAATTATCTGAATTATTAAAAACAAACATTAGGAAATATAACTTTTCCTCCCGGTACAGGTCGGAAGGACATTTTATAATTCTACCCTATCAGGAAGTGAGTGAAAAATCGATTACAAAATTCCATCTTTATATACAAAAACGAAGTTAAGTTAAACAAGTTGGAAATTGTACGTTAAACGTGATAAATGAGGTGCGTTCCTACTATAACTAGTTTTACAATGTAAAAAAAAAATCATTGTTAATATTTTAGTGAAATTAATTATATATTCTGTTATGAGCGAAATGAGCAGCCTTTTTTTTTACGTATGCCACGTTTACAGACGAGAAATTTTCTTTTTCGACATCATACAGCTCTGCACAAATCACCATGGAGATCTTGCTTTGCGAATAACTACCTCCATGGTTTAATATTTCTATGTCTCACGATGAAAGAATCTTTTGTGTTTATTTACTGTAATGTATTGAGATATTCGGCTGTTAACCTAATTTCCACTGAAGTTATCTCAAAATCTATACATTTTTTAATGTAACTAATCTCTCAAGCAAACAATTTTTTAAACGATCTTTCTAAAAATGTAACTTTTATGCAATTTTATTCGAAAAAAGAATTTTGAATAAAAATGGCCACTTGGCATATGAAAAAAGAAGTCGTTATCCCGTATTTGTTGTCCTCAGTCACATGACTTGCGCTTTTATAGATTACGTATGATAGGATTTAATAGAATAAAGAAAACTTTTATTAGTATAATTTTAAGCTTTGGTTCCATTTTCATAAAACTTGAAATGACTCGACAAAATTCTGCAACGATCATATAATATTAAATTTCAAACCATTCTGTTGGGTAGTTTTTGGCGTGTTATATACGGACGGACGGAATGAACAGACGGTGCTACGTATTTATATAACTACGAACGCACTTAATAAGTAAGAGTGTAATTATACAAATTACGGTTTTATGGTACAATAATTAGAAGAAGCATCGAGGTATATGTAGGCTGTATTATTTTGGCCAAATTTGTTAAGAAACTAAGTACTTACTGAGCTTTACGCTATATGACATAACGGTACTGAACACTCAGGGTACGAGTTCTACTCGCAATTGTCTTGATTTTATTTACAATTAGGATTTTTTAGGTGAGTTCGTAATTATATAAATATGTAGCACCTATAGTCGTCGTCTGGTCGGTCCGTCTGTCTGTTTGTCCGTCTGTCCACATATAACAGCGCAAAAACTACCCAACCAAGTTATTCGTTATTTAATATATATAATCTTTGCAGAATTTTCTCGAGTCATTTCAAATTTTTTGAAAATCGAATCAAAACCTAAGAGATATTAATAAAAATATATATTAAGTAATTTGAATTTTTTAAAAATTGGTACTTCTTTGTTATAGCAGCTTCCGAGGATTAATCATCAAGCGACCGAGATGTATCATTCTATTAATTCCTATCATACGGAATTAATTCAATGATAACACATGATAGGTAATGGTACTAGGTTTCCATGGTGATTACGTCCTATTTAAAATGGAGTCATATTATTTCCGTATTACTGAATTTAAAAACCGAATTTGTATACTAAAATTGTTTAATTATAGCAATCATATACCGACAGTTTTTGGATAGATGTTTCCGGAGAAATATATATTAAATAAAATTCAGAATTGTATAACATTTTAAAAAGTATGAAAGACCGAAAATTGATTACCCGAGGGTTTAAAATTTATGAGCCCTTTTAAACATAAGGTAAAAACGATGAATTTAGTAATTAATTATTTCAGCTATACTGTACAGAAAATATTAAGAAATAACTTATATTTTTGCAGAAAGTAAGGAAACTGATAGAAAATAATTGGTCTAAATATAGACCCTCCTATGTATATGATAAGAAAAGAATACTCTTTAATAATGTATTGTAAAAATCGATACTTCCTTGTTATAGCAGCCCCCGATTATGAATCGCCAAGCAACCAAGATGAATCGCGAAGTTGTATGACATGGATTATATGAATATATGGATTATATTCATATATGACATGTACATGACGTATATATATACGAATGTGTGTATAAGAAATATATATGAACAAGTGTATGAGACGTATATATGACATATAAAAGGTAACTGTTACGTATATATGACTTATACTTTACGTATATGGCATATATAATGTATACATATGACGTATATATAAGTTTGGCAACAACTTTGGCGAAATTTTAAATTCACTCTTTGCGTAATCGTAAATGCGAGGGACGCTATAACAAAGAAGTGCCTGAAAAATTAAAAGGTGAAATAAAAAGATAACTAATGGAATGTATGATGAATGATCATTCTCGCTCAGTAGAATATTATATGGAGTTTTTTTCAGAATTTTGTCTTGATTAGAAGGTAAATTCAAAAATCTATTACATGTTTTAAGATCAATCATAACATCTACTTTTTAAATCTAAACTCAAAAATACGTACAAAAATAATTCATGTTTGTCTTTAAATGTAAAATTTATCAGAGTATCATTTTAACCTTATCATTTAACCATAGATTCAGAAAAGTTACTTTAGTTCTCTTTTCGAAGTATAAGTTTCATACGAATTGAAATAAAATATGTCTTTTTTGTTAAGAACGAAATATTTCCATTTTCAATAAAGGAATTTGTGATTACAAAATACTTCTTTTTCGTAAAAATGACATACTTAAATTTTGAAGATTTCATTCCGTAGATATATCTTCTGAAATATCATCGATTAAAATTATAATAGCAATTTTACATGAATTTCAACATATATTTCAACTAAAGAGAAAAGATAAATTTGAACTATTTTCGTCACAAATTATCGTAGAAAAAAAGTTGTAATTGTTGTCAGTTCGAAGTAATAATGCTGCAGTCTTTAGTTGAAGTAATTTTTGCAACATATGAAGAAACTTAAAATTGGAAAAATATAACAGCCGTTATTGAGAAATGAAAATGCAGTCCAAGGAAATACAGCAGTTTGGGTGCGGGATCACTTATGTTTTTATGATAATTGGCGAGATAGGTAATCATCTTTACACGTGATTGATGCCGGGAGTTTGGAAAACATAGCATGATGACATCGAACATGCATTTTGATATCGGGACCAGGGGGGGGGGGTGCACACATAAAAAGCTTAGTGATTGAGACAGCAGACAAGGAGCGAAGCGGAGTGTCACGTCTGAAAAGTCTTCTTCGAATGAGTTCAGTAAATCGCCATATGGTTGTCATATTGGCGGGTTCATTTGAAAAGAGCAAAATAATTTTGAAAAATGTATTGCGCGAACACACTACCTTGGCACATATATCAGTAATAATTTTAAGGGTCGCCGAAAAGAAGGAATAGGTGAGAGAAAGAATCTTTATTGCAGAGATTTAGACATGATAAAAAGGGGCTCTTGAATTTTGACGGGGCGTGTTGGTGATTCATATAAACAGACATCAATTGATAGACGACTTGGTACGTTAGATATTTTGAAAATGAATTTTTACAGCTGTACAGAGGTTGTTATAAATCACAAGGATGTTTATGAAATATACATGAGGGAAATAAATTGGTGAAACTGCCTTTTCTTTGCTAATGAACATGGTTAAATAAGGAGTTGGCAGATTATTTCATTTCCTGACAGTTGAAAAATACATTTAACTGTAGTTGTTCTTTTTTTTAATCTCTCAACAGCAAGATTTCATGCAAGTAATTATATTTCAACTGAAAGGAAAATTTAACTGGTTTAATGGAATCTGTTGCGTACAGGAAATAATTTTTATATGCTTATTTTGAGGGGGTATTATATTTAACTAAATTGCTTTAAAAAGGGCGTGGGTTGGCTGGGGTTTTATATGAACAAAAGCATATTTTTAAAGGAAATTTCAGCATTAAAAATAAACGGTAAAGAGAACAAATTTGAGACGATGAATCAAAGAAAAGGGAACTACTAATATATGATATTTACATCATAATAATGTCTGTTATTAATTGATAAAATCAATATGCCCTAATGGGATCACCTATAAATATGATATAATCAACTATCCCCATTTAAGGAAGAAAATGCAGAATATTTTACAGCATTTAAATTGTTTCTTCTAGAAGAATTTTCCATTAAAGTGTACATCGTTAATTACCTCTCCGGGGCCACGCAGCATAAATTCTCCCAGGAATTCTTGCAGGTATATTATTTGACTTGACCACCATAAAGAAAGCATTGACAAGTTGATTTGGAGATATAAACTTAACACAGTTTTATCAGACTGAACTTAAAATAAGAAAAGAAAAACCGGGCGGATGTCTGCATGTTTTGACGGGGATATTAGAAATATTAAAAGAATTGTGAATTTTGTGTATTCAGATTTTATCCTCTAAACATGTGAAAGTCTAGGAGCCCGGTAGTTTGTTGACGCAATTATAGACGAAGATTATATTATAATATAGACAATTATAGATATAGACACACAATTCGACACTTTTAATGAACTCGAAAGACCTGAAGAGTGCCCTCGAAAGACCCCTAGCATACATAATGGCATACGAAGCTGTAAAATAATATTTTGGACCTTCGAGACATATAAGAACAGCCAAGACGTAACACCAAAAGTCAACTTTGGAAAAGATTACGAAATATTTAACCCTTCTTGTACCATTATGTGTCTTTTTTGACACCATACTTTTTTGTTTTGAAGTTTTCCTGCTTCAAACCTCAAAAAATAATAATTTAAAATTAATAAATAAAATTAAATAAACAACTCGTAGGAAAAAGTTTTATTTGATAGATTTGAATTATTGGTTCAAATCATACAAAACAAAAACGCATCAAAAATTAAAACCTGGTACTAGGAGGGTTAATCAATAAAGCGGGTGGTGTTTTGAAAAAATACTGAAAAAGGTCCAGCGAAAGGATTGGTTCGTCCTAACTCTGAAATCGTGTGCTGGAAATGTAATCTAAAAGAGTATTCGCAACAAGAATTTTTGATGACCAAACAAGAAAACCAAAATACGGTTGCCTTGCGGGGCATAAGCTACTGTTTTCAGAGAATGCCCCTTTAAAATATTTGATGATTTTGTGTTCGATTTCTTTACGCTGCCATCTTACGGTTAGCAGTTGCACTTCACTTAATCCATCAAAACTTTCGAGAATTACTTGCAAATAATGTACATAGAATAAATTTGAATGAGAAGTTATAATGTCCACTACCCGTACATAAGTCGTAATTTTAATTCCCTTATTGATGGTCACGTCACGGGCTTGCTGTTTAGCTTCAGAACTTGAACAGGGATGAATTTTTCTTTCTAATCAATAAGTGAAGCAGCTACCATTTTTCAATACTGTGTCCGAAAACTTCGTTTCTGGATATCACTATTGACCAGAAACTTCAGAAAATCCGTATACCGGCGCTTGAGAGGGAGCTTTCCACGTTCCTCTGGGATCGTAAGTGGCACCTACGTTTTCCCGGTACCGGTGGCCGTGCACGGTGAGAGGGCTCTTCGGAACTTAGGAACCAGACCGTAGGGAGTTAAGGTTTGTTAATTTCGTAGGCTGGGGCCGGGAGCTCCCGACCCTGCAGCTTACAGCATAAGTTGGGACGTGTCTATGCGTCCAGGGAGTGTGTTTTCTTAAATCTCCCGGGCCAGTGAGAGGTGCCTAATTCTTCGCCATAGCTGACAAGTCCAGTAGTTCCCTTTGTAGGATTTTTATGATCGAAGGCGTTAGTAAAGCAAGGTGTGCTTGGAAAAATTGATACAGAGGCGTTAGGAATATGACTTCAATATTTTTCACCGAAACGGAACAGCTCGCAGAAATGCAGGCGCTATCTATAGGCGACCTTGTCCTGAGAAGTGTAAACACTGTGTCATTTGAAGTGTAAACATTGTGAGTTTTCATTTGAAGAAGGAAATTCAAGCCAATGCGATCACTTTGACGACCGTGGATATCTTGGTTTTCAGACAACCTCTAAAAGCTCCTTTAAATGAACCAGACATAAAATCTGACGGAGAAACCTTTTAAACCATTAATAATCTCCACGTGTTGTGAACGATGGGAAAGAACGCATCGAACATCATTCAGTGCATACTTGTAAACATCGCAGCAAAAAACACTAAATGTTAAAAACCAGACTTCAATTAACTCTAGCACCTCAAGTGATAACCGCAGATGTGAACCAAACTGAATATAACCAGATGGACCTTATGTCGAAACTAACAACCCAGAAAAACTCCAGATTGCCCCTCTTCAACCTTCAACTGATACCGCGCTTGTGCACTTCAGATAAAATTCTTTTAGTATGTAAAATGTAACTGAATTGTAAAGACATGTGATGAAGACAGTGTGAATGTGTGTATATATCTTAAATTTAATGTAAAAATGGAGCACTTTTAAGCAGACTCCAAACGCGAAATAATTGTATGCATAGTCAAGAAAGTGAATAATATTATATTCAAACCAAAGTGTATCTCTGCTCATCACATGTAAATTTGTGATTTATTACTAGTAATGCTTCTGATTCCAAAATAGTGATATGATGATGAATCAAAAGGATAAGTATAAGGATCATACTGTGGATATAATTCTTCGTGCGATGGTAAATTTCAGGTAAGCTGAATTAGCCTTTTACTATTATCAAAAGATGAAAATGAAAATTAAAGTATCAAAACTGATCTAACAATTTATAAGAATAGAAAATTATTATGCTACCGAAGGTTCTAAACACTGTGACATTTGCAGTGTAAACATTGTGAGTTTTCATTTGAAGAAGGAAATTCAAGCCAATGCTATCACTTTGACGACCGTGGATATCTTGGTTTTCAGACAACCTCTAAAAGCTCATTTAAATGAACCATACATAAAATCCATTCTAGAATAGAAACTACGAATGCTGTAATTTGCCCATCCTGGAATAAAATAGTCCCATAATTCCAGAATCGAAGCGATATAGTGCTCTTCGGACATTTTGTCATCCCATGGATAGAGTTTGTACCGCAATTGGGAAAACGATGATGAGAAACTTTTCGATGGCAGTTGATTTTTCCGAGATGTAAGATTCCAGATATTTAGTGTTAAATACATAACAATACGAGTACAGTTTATTTCAGAGTGATGAAGACTTTTAGGTAAAACACGAAAATTACTGGAGTAGAATTCAAAATGATGTCTAGAAATGGTGAAAGTATGCCATGCTTGCGGAGCCAGTAAAGGACAAAAAGTTAAAACTAAGATTGCAGAAAAGGAGTCGGCAGTAAAGGACAAAAAGTTAAACTATAGATTGCAGAGCTATAACGAGGGCACACCTTTCTAGAGATTGTTTTGGACATTTTAAGTTCTTTACCGCGGAAATCGAAAGAAAATTGCTGCATCCTTGTGATAATAGACAACTTCAAAAAATGATCTCATTTGATACCCATATCAGATCAAGAAACATCAAATGTGGCTGAGGAGTTGATACAAAATTTGGTATAACGATTTTGAGTTCCCATTCACTCAGACGAAAGTACTATCTTTAAGTGGGCTCTATTCGCAAAACTTTGCAGATATCTGGGCATGAAGAAAACTCTATCAACACTTAAAATATCGATTATGATGGCATGGTTGAGATCTGTTTGAGATCATTGTTGAGATCATGATTTTGTATCTGTTTCGAAAAATCAGACTGACTAGGATGTATATGATTTAACCGACCGAAAGACATGCCTTACTTGCCTGACTTATCTGCTGCTGATTTCTTTTATTTATTCATTAACAATTGCTAGTATATACATGTTTTTCAGTTTGCGTGACTTTGGTCAATAAATAAATGCAATAAATTGCCATTAAAGTTTCTTCTAAATCAAATATTTCCATATCATGAGCTATTAAAATGTTGAAAAAATATATAAATTTTTCTTATGCATAAAATCCATTGATTAAATTTCAATTTTTAACACTTTCCAACCTAGATGAAAAGTGTTTATGACTTCAGTTTGTATGCCGTCTGGCCGTGCTGTAACTCGCGTAAATATACTCGAATTGGCCTGAATTTTTTTTATGTTATGTTCCCTGTTGAAAATGAAGTGTGTAGCATTTATAGTTTTTTCACGAGGACACTCAAAAGTATTCCGTTACATTACAGCCAATGGGAAATAATTGTTTTAAGTGTATTTTGATGATGCTACGACATTTGAAACATGATGAAATTGATACATAATTATGAAGCACATTGAAACATGCTTTTTGTAAAACATGGGGTGCAAAGCACTTATTATTCTTTTACAGGGCCAAATAAAAGAATTCTGTTGCACATTGTTCTTCGGGAACAAATCGTTTGCAATGTAATTGAATGATGTTTCACTATTTCAAACATAATTCAAATTTAATGCATTACTGAGGTGCACTATAAATTTCTCCCTTAAAAGTACGTTGTGCAGTGCGTTTATCGTTCATTTACAGGGACACACAAAAGATATGGGATACAGTATGTGTGCGATAATTACAGTCTATGTGTGATAAAAGCATTTTTGTTCGGTTTCCGTTTTTAAGTTTAACTATATTTTTTTCATAGTACGTGGTGTGTATAAATTCGGTTTATCGGTGGGCTACACAAGGGAATTTGTAAGTATTACAGACTGATGGGTACAGATTATGGGTGTGAATTGCTTAAGGGTAGTTTTTATTTGTATTACGCATTTTCATGCTGAACTATATTTAGTAGACTAATGGAAGTTTGCGAAATATAAATAAATTCATATACAGTGGTATGCAAAGAAGAAGATACATTGTCACTTAAGGTTGGTAATTGCTGGTAATTAGTTTTAAGTTGCCTTATGTGTTTTTTACCCGAATGCTTTTTTTTTACACTTTAGCTTAATATATGTTATGTCCAAATTCTTTAGATAATATAAAGAGCTGTGCAAAAAATTTCGCGTGCATTTCCATCTATTGCGGAAAATTTTAAATGTGATTTTTCTAACAGAACTAAATTTTATCATGATATGTAGTATACATCCAATTCTATCGATCATATACTGAGTGCACAAAATAATACGACTACTTTTTGACCATGGAACTACTGTTTGATAAGTAATTTCGAAAACTGTATTTTTCAATGTGGTATATGTTTTCTAAACTGTTTACTTACATATATTCTTTCACCTTATTTAGCGGTGAAGTATCATTACTTTTCTGGATGTGTTGGAAAGTGTTTCATAATCTATGCTTGACGCATGGTTTTTCGTTCTTGTTAATAATTTAAAATGGTTAAAACGGAAAAATACACATATAATGCAGCACATGAAACAAGCGTGTTACGTTTGATCGTTTTTTTCATTTAGTGGACATTGTTTTTATTTTCTTTGACATGTATTATCATTTAGTAGAATTTTGAAGAAGTAGAAGTACTGCACTTCAATTTAGAGATAATCCCAAACAAATTTTTCGGAAATATTATGTCTCTTATTGCCCCCAGTGGAGTAATAAGAGACTGGTATTTAACATTTATGTAAAGACTATGTTGAACCGAAAGGAGATCAACGCCAGATACTTAAACAAATGCAACACAGCCTGTCAAATTAAAAAAAATCTTATTTTGTTTTCGAGTGAAAGAAGGCTAAAAAATAAATTTCTTGATTTATATAGCAAAGTTTCTTTATTTGCTCTATAATTTAAAGCTTTAGGTAAATGATTGATGCAAAATATGAATGTATACACACCAAGCATAAACTAAAGTAAAGACGCCTACCGTCCCTGTGAATTTTCCTTTTACAATATTTTATTGTAAAATAGCCTGAATTACCATAAGTAATTCAAAACGGAAGGTGCACTAAAGGGCTAAAATAAGTATGTTCATGCTAAATATCGTGGCAAATCTACTTTTTAAAACGCATCGGAAATGGTTTGTAAATGATATTGTCCAACACCATAAACTGAACAATCCTGAAAATAAACAATCTTTTAAAAATTATGTTCGAAACACGGAGTAATAAGAAAAAGGGCTGAAAGTACGTTGAAAAAGAAAAACTTAAAAAATTTACAAAATAGATTATGAATTATTATTTTGGCACTCAAAAACTGTGATATCAGTTATACCTAAAGTTTTAACCCATTTTATGATATAACATTTTATTGTTAAAAAGTCTCGAATTATTATGAGTAGTTCAAAGTGAAAAAAAATTTCAATAACAAAAACAAATATTTGAAAGTTATGATAACTATTTATTGGATACGTAGTATTAAGTTAAAGATAAAAACTGTATTTTAGCATATATTTTATATTTTTAAACATATATTAAGTGTGTTTTTTGCCCGTCCTCTATTAGCCATGCATCTTATTACCTCACCTTACTATTTCCTTGTTATAACAATAAAACCTTCTTTTGATGAGTATCAGCTACGGATGTTTTTTTTTCCTACCTTGTTTGGCGCGTAATTCTTTTCAGTTGATTTTCTTGTGATAAACCTAGTTTTCATTACAGTTATTAAACGTTTCAGGGATATTTATTGCAGCTGTCGAGTTAAATCCCTTTAAGGGGCCGGTGAACTTCAAATGAATAATCTATAGAAAGTACTAACTTTTGTTTTTGTATTAAACTTTCTTGTTAAAATTGAATAAAATATATTAATATATTAGCATATACTTGGCAGAAAGTGAATTTTCATACTTCTTAAAGTTAAGTAATGGAAAAAGCATATAATGTATTTCAAATGGATCCTTCTCTAAACCAAATTTCTGCAGTCTATTCGTCTTTTAAAAGGATCGACACTGTAAAAACAAATTCCTGAAGTTACTAAATTTTTTTTTAGTAAATTTGTATTCCACAGAATTTTTTAGTAACCTGTATTATAAACCGGAGTCATTGCTAGCTGTTTTCTAGTAATTCTTACAAATTTTCTTGTAACTGAGTAAGAATACAAAAACTTTTTTAGTTATTGCAAGTATCAATGAGAAAAACTAAATTTTTTTTAGTAGATCGACCCATTTTTGTTTTTACAGTGCATGCCCTTTCAATTTTTGTTTAAAACTCTTTTTATTGCTAACAAACAGACTTCATACATAGTACAGCAAATGGCTTCTACTTTAGAATATCCTCAAATTAGTGATAAAGTCTATTAACATGAGAATTTGTAATGAAAAATTAGTTTCGTGCCTTTTATTTATTTTTCTTTTAAAAACTGTTTGTTGGATTAAAACTTGATGTGCAATTTATGTTTAATAAAGTCCTTTTAAGTATTAAATGACGAAATGGTGAATTTTTTTTAAAAATTGGAACGCATAGAACATTTAAAAAAATAAAATTAATAATTAATGGATTTAATTTTTTTTTCATCTCAGCAAATAGAGAGAGTTTTTGTTGAATATTTATTGAATTCATGGAATATAATACACGAACTTCTCCTTGAAATAACATAAATAAATTTTAAAAGGCGAATGTCTCGTTAAAATTATGAAAAACCCATAAATAGACTTTTTAAAAATATAAATTTAATTAAATAATTTTTTTGGTACATTTAATTTAACTTTATATTTTTGTAAGCTTTACAATGAACGTATGTGGTACATACAGCTTCTCTGTAATTTTACTTGTTTAACAATGCCTTTATAAGAGAGTAGAGCCATATGGCAGTAAAATTTGATTGATGGAGAAGCTTTTGGATAAAACCGTCCTCGACGTTATGACAAATTCTCTTCCTCCTTTCACTTACCCATCATACGTAGTATAGGGTAAGTCTTGTAATCGTTTTGAAAATCGTAAAAAAATTTTTGACAGACTTATACGTTTCAGACACTGGAGATTCCGAAAAACATATTTTTAGAAGAAAAAATTGTCGTCCGTCTGTCTGTGTGCCTGTAAACGCTTTATCTCCCGAACAAATTGAGATAGAGACTTGAAATTTGGTATGTACTTAGTATGTAATAATAGGAAGAAGCTTATTTAATTTCAGTAACCTCGATTAAACGGAACTATTTTTTTCGGACTCTCAAAATATT
This sequence comes from Maratus michaelseni, assembly GCA_963931845.1. Classification (NCBI taxonomy): domain Eukaryota; kingdom Metazoa; phylum Arthropoda; class Arachnida; order Araneae; family Salticidae; genus Maratus; species Maratus michaelseni. The sequence continues at coordinate 254,686,835 of OZ007586.1, read as the reverse complement.
CGTTCTGATAAAAGTTATACAAAAATTTTCGAAATTGTTTATTTTAAGTAATGAATTTAAAAGACAATAAAAAAACATAAAATTTGCATAAAGACCGAAATCAATCGGATAATTAGGATTACAAATATTTCGGCAACTATTTCCCACACTCTTCTATTTTTCATGACCCTGTATTTCATTCCAATTTCAAATCAAAGATATATTTTAATTGGAAATGAGACCCTTAATCCGACGCAGTAAACAGTTAGTTAATATAATTATCAATTTCGGAGTTATAAGGATGTTTCTGTTACGCAATTCAGTAATAGAGGATTTAAAGTTTATGACGTCATCAAGCCAAGATTTTATTCAAATTGCAATGCATTTTATAAACAGTTTACATATGTTTTATTTTCATATTTTATATTTTGTATATCCATGATGGGTAATTATTACGGTTACCCCCAACGACTAGTTTGCTTTTCCAATGAATCCTCTTTAGATGAAAAAAAATGAATTGTTTGCTCTGGTGACATTTAGAATACGTATGATTCTGATTGCCCTCAATACCTATACAAGATATTTAATTATTTATTTTAGAGTTTTATTTCTGCATCCAGTATATAGAAAAAACATTTACTTTAACTTGAGTAAATTTATCAAATCATTCTTAAAAAGATTTTTGGACTTTGAAAACGGCTATAAGGAACAAAATTTCTTAAAATGTATGTTTTTCTAAAAATGAGTATCTCGCTTAAATTTGCCCATCGACGAATCACCCTGATTCAAAATAAAAACTCGTCATTCAATTATAATCCGACCAATTTTTAAAAAGTTTATTTTACAATTTTTCCAAGCTTCACTATATTAATCAATAGTTCTAAACATGCTATGTGAGTTACTGACCGCTAATTATATATATATATATATATATATATATATATATATATAATATATATTATATATTATATATATAATATATATTATATATATATAAACTTCTACAGTCGTTTCAGCCAATATAAACAATTACTCATTTTATAAAATATGGAATGCTGCAATACTGTACAAACTTCTTTTATTTTGTAAACATTTGTAGAAAGTAATTTAGTTTAAGCCTTTCATACGCAGTGCCCCAAAATTGGGACATTTTCATTTTTGGGGAAAATATTAATATTTATTTCTCGATATTTCCAAATTTTACGATTATTTTAAACAATTTACACATAGTGTATTCATATTTGTATGATGTAATAATTAATGTAATATATAAAAGATAAAGCTAGGAGAGTCTGCGTACAATTCAAAAGAATAGCAATAAAAAATCTAAACATTAATTTTTTACTAAACTATCCCTGAAAGATTTTTACTTCATTTGTTTTTTATGCCATTATTTCCATTGCGGTTTTGTAGTTATGTTGTAATTTAATAGAACAGTTGATATAAAACCAAGAAAGTTATTTTGCGCAATATGTCCTTATAGGGTTGTTGGATGTGTATTTTATTATTTCTCTTAATTTAATTATCATTGTAACTAATTACCTTTCTTTAAATTTACTTACAATTAGCAGTAGCCTTCACCTGTATGAATATGTAAGTACACTTAATATCCTCTAACAGTAGATTGAGATTACAATTTTTTCTTTTGTGTCCTTTTGTGATAAGCAACCATGAATCCACAAGTAACATTAAAATGACAGGTGCAGTCAAGAGTTTAAATTTTGAATAACCCACCTGAAATTGAGGTGACGAATATAATTAGTGGTGGCTAAAGACAGCTCCTTATCATAAGATGAACAAATCACAAAAGCACACTCTGTTCCATAGTAAGCATGAAACATCCAAAATTTAGAATAAATGCTGCTGCAGTCTTAAACATGAATACTAAAAGGAATTTTGCGTTGTGAACATTCTAGTATAATATTAAGTTAAATTATCTCATTATCTGACTGATTTCATAAATTTGCTGGAATCGTCATGCATAGTGATATTTTAGTACATTCATAATCTCCTTATTCTTTGTGTAAACAAATGTAAATAGCAGAAGCCATGAAAGTATGTAGTAAACTGATTAGGTTCCTCACACTGAGTGTATCTTATAATTTAAAAATAATAATCTTCAAAATTGATCTCAACTCTTAAAATAGGGGGAACTACCCCTCCTTAAAATTTTGTGAACTATCAGAGCTCTTCAATTACATAAATTAGTTTAGAGACAAAAATCAAGCATTTAATTGAACAAAATGAACAAAATTTATTCAAGAAAAGAGAAAGTATATTTTTAGTCTCATCAATTCTTATAAGATCATCTACACAACTTATAGGGTAAACCACAATGATTATTACTCGAAAACAAAATCGTTGATCATAGCATTAGATCATAAACACAAGAAGCCATAAAACTTATACCTGAGCACCATCACCAATGTGCTCATATTTTCTAGACAAATATATTTTGAATGGAGATAAGAGCCATAATATTCAAATAAAACCTACGTAAATGTAGGTATGTAAAGGTTGCGCTGTGGTTATTTATACGACGGCATAATTGACTATATACAACTTTATTACTTTAACGAAATATATAATTAATTCAACATATTCAAATAAACATAATTAATAAATAAATATAATGTTTAATAACCGTCCAGCAGCCGCTCTAAAATCACGATGCATCACTCGAGACTGCCGAAGAGCAAGTGTCAAAAATTCTTCCCGAATCCACCGCCAGTCTATACTTGGCAAAACTTTCGCCAAATGTGAGAATGCTCTTTTGCTCCGCTGGAGAAACTTAAATGGATTATGCTTCCTCTTCCATTTTCAAATAAGGCGAATTAGCACAATTAGCGTCGCCACATGACTCCCCCGCCAGTCTCACACAACTCGTGGGAGACGAAAACGAACTTTCCTTCCCGATCTCGTTATATAAGTTGTAAGATCAGGCTCACCATCCTCATTCAACAGAAACGCAGGTTTTATACGATCAATATTTATGATCTTTTCCTGATTCCCGATAGAAACTACAAAATCTTTTTGCAGTCGTTTTACGACTTTGAATGGACCCTCGTAAGTCGGTTGTAAAGATCTCTTAAAAGGATCTCTACGTACAAACACATGGGTGCAGTTCTTTAGCTCTTTCGGAACATAGATCTTTTGCTGTCCATGCCTTAAAGGTTGACAAGATCTCAAAGCACCCATAATTTTTTGTAGTTTTGAAATATATGTCGGTGGGTCTGAGAAGGGGCTATCCTCGTACAACTGGCCTGGAAGCCGTAGAGTCGTTCCATACGTCAGCTCAGTTGTAGATGCACCAAGGTCCGCACGTACTGTTGTCCGTAGACCCAGCAAAACCAGGGGGAGAGCTTCCAACCAATCCACCTTATAGCACATTAAGGCCCGCTTTAAAGGTCTATGAAGTCGCTCCACCAAACCATTCGTTTGGGTCTCGAAGCAGTTCTAGCTATAACAGAGCTTAGCATTCTTGCCAGACTTTCAAAAAGTATGGACTCAAATTGTTTACCCCTATCGCATGTTATCCTCTGAGGCGTACCAAAACATGAAACCCACGTCTGAACAAAAGCCTGAGCAACAGTTTCAGCAGTCATATCCACAATAGGTACAGCCTCTGGCCACCGGGTAAACCTATCTATCATGGTTAGGCAATATCTGAATCCACGTACTAGAGGTAAGGGACCAATGATATCTATGTGTATATGAGCAAATCTCTCGTCTGGAACGAAAAATTGCACCAAAGGAGACTTGGTATGCAGGTGTACCTTAGTCCTTTGACAGGGTATACACGCTCTACACCACACAGCAACATCTTTATTTAGCCCTGGCCAAACATATTTCGAACAGATTAGCTGCCTAGAAGCCCGTATTCCTGGATGCGACAGCCCATGCATTGACTCAAACACCTTATATCTCAAGGTCTGGGGGACATAAAACCTGTTCACATCACCAGAAGTTTCACAATACAATAATGTCTTAGCATCCGGCATTTGTACTTTAGCTAAATTTCCACTGAACTCAGCCTTTCCGTCCAAAATAGCCTATAGCTCCTCATCCTCTGTTTGAACTTTTCCCACAACTCAAAATCTGCAAGTGACGCAAATTGAATCTCACAAACTCTAGATAAACTGTCAGCAACAAAATTTCCCTTGCCTGGCAAATAACGTATATCCGTAGTAAACTGAGATATAAAGTCTAATTGCCGAAGCCTTCTAGGGGAACATTTCTCTTGTTTCTGCTGAAATGCAAAAATTAGGGGTTTGTGATCTACATACAACGTAAATACTCGAGCCTCCAACATATGCCTAAAATATTGGATCGCAGAATATGCCGCCAACAATTCCCGGTCATATGTTGAATATTTGCACTGTGTAGGCGACAACTTACGAGAGAAAAATCCAAGTGGTTTTGGACCATCGGGCGTAACTTCTTGTAACACCCCACCCATAGCAAAATCACTGCAGTCAGTTATAAGTGCAAGCTTCGCATCTTGAGAAGGGTGATAAAGCAAAGTCGCATTAGCTATAGCTTGCTTAACTTGCTCAAAACTGCTTCCTGCATCCGCATCCCACTTAATTTCTCTTTTATCCCTCTTTTTTGCTCCATTTAAGAACACATTTAGTGGTCTTAATATTTCTGCAATATAGGGTACAAAACGATGATAGTAGTTCACCATTCCCAAAAATCTCCTAAGTTCGCTAACAGTTTTTGGTTTTGGAAATTCAAGTATAGCTTTCACCTTATCTTTGTGTGGAACACAGCCCTGGCTATCAATAGTAAGACCCAGAAAATCTATAGTTTCTTTGCCAAACTCACATTTTGATTCATTAATTATAATTCCGTAATCTCTAAACCGCTTAAAAACTTCCTCTAAATGCTGCATATGCTGAGCGTGAGTTTCACTCGCTATTAAGATGTCATCGAGATAAGGAAAGCAATAGTCCAAACCTCGTAAAACCTCATTTATAAAGCGTTGAAACGTTTGCGCTGCAGAGCATAACCCAAAGTTTAAAAATGGAAATTCAAACAAACCAAAAGGAGTTATAATAGCAGTTTTAGGGATATCGGGAGGATGAACAGGAATTTGATGATAAGCACGGACTAAATCCACTTTAGAAAATATTTTTTTACCTTTTAACATATAAGTAAAATCTTGAATGTGAGGAATGGGGTATCTGTCTTGTACAGTAATTCGGTTAAGTGCCCTGTAATCCCCAGTTGGTTCCAATCCAAAACGCCTTTAGGGACCATATGTAATGGACTGGCCCAATTGCTTTTAGATGGCCTACAGATACCTTTCTCAAGCATGTAGTCAAATTCCTGCTTAGCTATCCGGAGCTGCGCTGGATGTAACCGCCGAGCTCTAGCTGTCACAGGTGGGCCAACAGTAGGGATAAAATGGATTGTATCATGTTTTACAGTTCGTTTATTCGTATTATTTAACTGGGTAATCTCTTTATACTTTTTTAGCAGTTCTATATATGCAGTGTTTCCGATGATAGTTTTAACCACCGGGACATCATACAGACTGGCGCGACCACGAGCAGAAATGTTAGTTACAGTGTCCAATAAACGCCGCTTTTTTAAATCAACTAATAAACCAAAATGTTGTAGAAAGTCAGCACCTATAATTGGTTTAGTTACTTCAGCTATGATAAATGGCCATTGCAATTTACGTTTCAGTCCCAAATCCAGTGTCAATAGTTTAGTACCTTAAGAACAGATTTTTGTACCATTAGCGGCATACAATGTGAAATCCCTCTTTCTAGTACTTTTAACTAAAAATGACTTCGGAAAACATGAGACATCACTGCCTGTATCTATCAAATAGCTGGATTGAGTAACCTTATCTGTAACATAAAGCCTACGACTCAAGCCCATACGTGTAGTAGCCGTCGCTACTCCTGCGAGCGAAGGTCGTTTTTTGGTTTGTAAGCGCACGGAGGTACGCATTTTCGAGCCTTTTCCTTAAATCGAAAATGATACCAACATAGCCACCCCTCTCTGTGTGACCTATCCCCTGAGTCAAATGAGTTCCGCCGGTAAAATTTCCTAGGCGACTTGGGACAAGAACCCGCTTTAACCAGCTTTGAAAGTTCCTGAACCTGAAATTGTAGCTGCTCTAACTGTTTATTTTGCTGACTAAACCGAGTTTGTTCAGCCCCTCTCGATTCCAGACAGTTAACACCAACCTGCGTACATTCACAAATCTTATCCGCCATCTCCGCTAATTTATTTAAACCCTCAGAGCTGACAGACAAAATTGTTTGCACAGATACCGGTAACCTCTGAAGCCATATATTTTCCAAAAAGTCATCGTCAACATGGTCCTCACTTAACTCTCTCATCTTACGCAATAACATTGAGGGGAACCTATCACCCAGCTCTAAATCTTCCAGCAAAGTCTTAACCTTCCTATTCTGAGAAACTTCAAATTCCGATAATAACCTCGCTTTAAGTTCTTCTGGGGATTTACACACAATGTCGGAAGCAAAAGATAAAGTTTCCGCATCGAAAGACGCCACCAAATGATCAAATTTAGTTTGTTCGACAGAGATTCCTGCTAACCTAAAACTAGCCTCTAGCTGAACAAAAAATAACTTTGCATTACTAGGCCAAAAATTTGGAACTTTCACAGGCACTCTATTGCATCCTGTACTCCCCCCTTTCACAGTTTCACTAGGATTGTCGTCCGGCATCCCGTATACAATAAAAAAAACAAACAGAAATCTCAAAAAGCCGAACTAAACAACAATTTAATCCAGACTGAACGAAGATTAAAACATCTTAACACTTAAAACAGCAATATCAACATCGAAACCATCCAACCATTGGAACCCAAAACAAGTTTAAATTATCTTAAAAGTCCTCAGAGGATACATGCAAAAGGAAATAAACAGTACGTAATCTTATACCTTAATCCTTGAAAGACATCCCAATAGACTGGACGAGAACTCATTATAAATTAATCTTTCTTTTACTCTTTTAAACCACAGCCAAAAGCGTGTATAAGGGTCACCACTTGTAGGCATGTAAAGGTTGCGCTGTGGTTATTTATACGACGGCATAACTGACTATATACAACTTTATTACTTTAACGAAATATATAATTAATTCAACATATTCAAATAAACATAATTAATAAATAAATATAATGTTTAATAACCGTCCAGCAGCCGCTCTAAAATCACGATGCATCACTCGAGACTGCCGAAGAGCAAGTGTCAAAAATTCTCCCCGAATCCACCGCCAATCTATACTTGGCAATACTTTCGCCAAATGTGAGAACGCTCTTTTGCTCCGCTGGAGAAACTTAAATGGATTATGCTTCCTCTTCCATTTTCAAATAAGGCGAATTAGCACAATTAGCGTCGCCACATAAACACACGACATTTACATAATTAATATTATCTCATTAATGAACAAGGTATTTTCTTAACATCATTTAATACAACAATTAATTTTTTTCAACACTCACCAGACAGCCTCTAGAAGTCTCTCATAACCGTTTAATTCTCACCAAATAAGTCCATCCACATACTGGAACAGAGGGATCTTTACGGACTCTAGTTCCGGCGCCGTTTCGCTAATTATCCACCGCTGGCTAAGCGCAGCTTCCACTGTTCTGCCCGCGGACCACGTAAGCCCCTCGCCGCATTGTGTTGAGAAAGCTTCCGTCGCTGGGTCGCAGCAATATAATCTCCTCCAACTACAAGCGAAGAGGTCCCTTCTTGTTTATGCCGTGAGAGTCGGAGCATCCCTGTGCATGCGTCGCTGCCGATCTACCACGCGAATTCTATCTTCGCGAGCCTTGAGTCGCCAGTCGACCAGCTTTACGACCACCGGTAAATTTTGCTCTCCAAGTCCGGAGCTCTCACGTCGTTGATGCCGCTAACCCACCTTCTATATTGCCGTGCTAACTCAGCTTTTTCAATATCAGCCGCTCCTTCTGTGCTGCCTACTTTATTATCCCGTCCTCTGTCAAAAAATCACCATTCCATCTTCATCTGCCCTGTCCGAACTGACATCCACCCCAGCCCCGTTAAATCTCTTCCATATCCCTAACCAATGAGCATTCCGTGTTTTCCACCCTTTTTCGCATACACTTAACTGAGAGTGCCGTATTGGTCAAGAGTGCACACAGGGTCAAAGTTGACTTGCTAGGGTCCTCCCCTTTACGTTTCCCATGCAGAAACCATGTGATCTAAAGTGCATGTGTGAGGTCTAACCTCTGCGAAAAGCAGTTAAATTTTTATGTAGCTCTCTTTACAATGCATAACAGATACTGCTATTACTCTCACTTGTCATAAACATGCAATTTTTGCTGCAAAGTACCAAGTGATGACCTATTTTTATGGGGCTATGACAATCTATTTTATGGACTGTACCATTGTCCCCTTAAAACTCAAAGTTTCTGCTTCCCATGTCTCGTGGGAATATCTTCTTTACAAGTAAAGTTTTACGGGGAGGGGACTAAGATCCCTGGACAACCCATACCGTCTAAAACTAATATTATTTTGAGAGAAGGAAAAATATTTGCTATCTATACAAACTGTGGGCTAAATTTTACACAATGTTTTATTTATTTACTTATTTAAATTTTATTTATGTATTTATTACATTTATCTATTTATTTATATTATTTTTACAAAACGGGGGGGGGAGGTCTTGAAGAAAACTGAAAACTTACATTTAAAACTATAAAACAGTTAATACTCATCTGTCATAACAGGGTTGGTGTGATTGTGCACATGGGTAGGAGAGATTGTTACTAATAATAACTACAAATAAATTGTTAACAATAATAATTACACTTAAATAACATTGTTGTAAGGTTTTTGTGAACAAATATTATTGTATTAGGAGTGAATATTTCAACCTAATGATTAAAGAATCAGAAACAGGAAATAATTTTAAAAACGATTAAAAAAATTTAATTAAAGGGAAAAAAACTAAAGAATCAGAAAAAGCAAGTCCAGATATGATTACAAAATAACATTAAATTACCTGATAACACGTTTAACTTAAAGTTAGTCCATTTTAATTTATTTATTTTTTTATGCAAATTTACCAATAAGCTTCGTAATCTCTCCTAGCATGGAAACTATTGAAAACAATGCGCCATCTCTCCTAAGTAGCAGATGCGCAAACTCTCCAACTTCGGTAGGAGATATTGCGCGGCCTTTTATATAAACATGGCCGCTACTAAAACGAACCGTTGATGTTCACATTGTTAGTCTAGATTGGTAGCTTATGAGAAATCGTTTAAGTTTAAAATATTTTGTACTACTGACATTGTATAGAAATTTTGATAAATAGCTATGGAAATTCAAGCACTTACTTTGGGAAAACAAAACAAAATAGCAATGCTTTATGTTAAACGCTCAACACAATCAACGTGCACTTTCAAGTAGACACTCCACTACTGCTGTTATAAAACTAGGAGTCACCTGCGCGCTCACTCTACTCCTTCCCCCCGAACCTCTATGTGCGCAATCTCTCCGACCGCGCCATCTCTCCTGGCTTTACCTTATATATAGCATTCATAATTAAACAAAGTTGTGATATGAAAAAAAATTCAGGAACAAATGGCTTAATAATAAGATTATCATATTTTAAACAATTGTAGAATATGGGTTCAAAAATGAGCGGAATTAATGTAAAGTATTCCTTTATATTTGAAAGCTTATAATACTATTCAATCATTTTAACGACACTACAAAGGATGTGAATTTCTTTTTACTTTGCTAAACAGCGTATAGCCAACAGATTGAAAGATGTGTCCAGACCGTGGATCGAACCCAGATACCCTGGTATAGCGCACTTAATGCGCTATACCAGGGTATCTGGGTTCAATTATATTTAGATACTATTCAATCATTTTGAAATATTGCTTTCTTTCCTCTTTTTTAAGACCGTCTTTTCCCATAAAATTATTATTTATTGAAAACACATGCTGCACAATCAGAAAAATACAAATTTTATGTCTCGGAATAAATCATAGACAGCAAATTGAAAATTTTAAATTTAAATAGCGTGTTGCTTGTTTTCATAATGTGATCATAAGTTTGAAAAGATATATTAAAAAAAAAACTTAATTTAACTCTCTGTTTTTAATTTATAGAGTTCGAATTTACTGTGAAACATTATTATTCAAAGTATGATAAGAATGGTTTATTTAATTATATTATTTAACGCAATGTCATCATTCAAATAAAACATGAATATTACAGAAACAAAAATCTAAATAATTTTCTATTTGATTTAGTGAAATAAATATTTAATTTAAATACCTTTTCCAGAGTTCTGTTTCAAAACTGCTTTGAACGGTATTTTTTCTCTGATTTTAGTACTTTAGAGGTATCTTCTTTGTTTTATTTCGTTTTGTTTGAATAATTGGTAGTTTTATCTATCAAGAAAAGAGTTCTCTAGAATACTATAAGCTTTTAAGATGTTTTATATTAAAAATGCAAGAGAAAGTATCAATACTGTTAAAAAAAAACCTTATTTACAAGTTGTTTTCTAGAAAATATTTACATTATATTAAAACGTCAAGACAAAATAATAACACTGTTAGAAAAACCTTATTTACAAGTTGTTTTCTAGAAAATATTTACATTATATTAAAACGTCATGACAAAATAATAATACTGTTAGAAAAACTTATTTAAAAATTGTTTTCTATAAAATATTTACATAAACATTAAAAGCTTTAAAAGAGTATAAAATTCCCTTAAAGATATAAGATAAAAATTTTATAAATATCGAATATATTTTTAATTACATTAATTGGATTTTGTTATGGCATGTAAAGATAAAAAGTTAATCAAATAAAAGTTTATATATCATAAAAATTATCTTAAAAATTTAGCAAATTATACTTCACAGAAAAATGCTTTTCTAACCGTATTATTCTAAATACATGATCGTTACATTTAACTTCACTATTAAATAAATTCACTGACACTCATTAATTTGTTAAAAAAAAACTATTCAAACAGTTTTACAAATTTATAAGTATAAATGGAAAAAAATGGATGTTTAATATAAATGAAACAAAATAATTTTATTTGCGTTAATCTAAAATCACAGTTTTCAATATAGAAATAAAAAACTTTTTGTGAATTATACAAATGGACCTTTAATGAATATATACATAACTTTTATATTATGGATTTTTTAAAACATCTAATCACTTACGTTAAAAAAATATTCAGAGAATTATTTTACATATGTTACATTAATTTAAAAAAACATGAAAGGAAAATTCAATTTGCACTTTTAACTTTTTCAATTTGCACTCATGTGCAATTTTGCACATGAAAGGAAAATTCAATTTGCAATACAAAAATTGCACCAAATAAAAATTTAAAAATGGTAATGAAATGTTATGAATAACATGAGATAATATTTTAAAGTTAAGAGTTAATTGATTTAAGTTCAAGAGCATATTTTCATATAATAAGTATGTGAACATGAAATTTCTGTTGCAAATTCGCAATAAGTTAATTTACTAAAATCCTTCAAACAATTGCCGCTTCCTTTTAGAGAAGCTTTGATGATTATTATTACAATTATTAATATTTGTACTAGATAATAGAGATTATTAAAGATATGAAAGGAAAATTTAAAACTCGAATGTACAATATCATAAAAGATTTTCTGTAGATACATTTACAGCATCTAATGTCTAAAATACGTTATATTGACAAAAGCCATCGGGCGCCTACAATTTTAAATGCTTAGCCGAATATAATTAATAAACATAATTTCTGGTACTTTAAAATATAATGATCATGTTTAACATAATATTATTCAGCGAAGGTATGATCACGATAGTAAATAAGGGACAAAAGAACAAATTGAATAAAAAAATAATATTTACAATCACACCCTAAAATAAATTGCTGTTAAAGATATGTAGCTGCAGCAGAAGCCTCTATGTATTCTTACAACATTTGTGCTTATTTGTGCAAGAGTAGCACATATATCCAAGGAGATAGGATTATTTTTTTAAAAAAAAAGCTAGGAATTCCTGCGTATTTTTTTTATAGCATGCAAGGGTTTCTACGAACTAGCACCCGTTTTTAAGACGTTAAAATGCCGTTGAAATATTGTAAAACTAACAAGAAAGTATTACGGACATATTCCTATTTTTAAGCGTTTTTTACAGCATTAAAATGCTATTGAAAAATAGTAAAACTAACGTCTTATTACGACTTTGAACAACGTTTTTCCAAAAATCCACGTTGAAACTGCAGTTAAATTTAAGGTTGAAAAATAATTGAATCAACGAGACATATTTTCGAATTAACTACGTCAACGAACAACATCTCTTCAACAAAATGCGTTGTCGCTATTTCAACGGTTTAAAAATCAAATTGTGCTACAGGGGAGAGTAGTGACATATGCGCAGAGCAAACGAAGATATTCTTAGTTCGTATTGAAGCAGCGGACAAAACAGAAAGTTTCTATTTTTCCGAATTTAATTAGGTTATAAAAATAATTTGAAACACTATTAGCAATTTATATAATGTGATTGTTTTTAATATTCATTATCGTGATCGCGATTTTAAAGAATTTCCTTTTTTTAGAGATTCCATTACAATAAGTTGGCTCAAGCCACAGCTGTTTTTACTGTTTTTATGGGAGGGAAGCCCCATACAGGCGTTATAGTGTTTTAGTGATAGCAAGTATAAAGAATTTCATATTTTTAGAGATTCCAATACAGTAATTTAGCGAATTCACTGATTTTTTTTTTTTTTTTTTTTTTTTTTTGCCTGCGCACGAAAGCGTTACACACGCATTATAGTGATAGCGGCTATAAAGAATTTCCTATTTTTAAAGATGCCAATGTAATGATTTAGCCAAATCCACTGGTGTTTTTTTATTTTGATTTCATGGGCGCAAAGCACTCATGCACGCGTTATAGTGATAGCGGTTATAAAACATTTCATATTTTTAGATATTCGTTTTCATAATTACGGGGAAAATTTTATAACATTAACCAAATGGCATAATTAACAATCATTTTTTCAAAATGCATTTGTTTGATTTGAAAATTAACTTAGTTTTTCTATCTTAACAATCCTTGATTGAAGACGAAAGCATTTTTATATGCACACACGTGAATTCACTTTGTTTATACTTAGCGGTATATTTTGGTCAGAAGCTCATTTTTATTATAGTATCAGAAATTTGCTTTTCCAAAACAGTGCAAATTCACCAAAATTGGTAGGACTACTTGCTGGTAATGCGTACATTACTACATGCGTAGTACTACAGGGTGTTTCACAAAGGACCCCTAACTTTAAAAATCAATAACACGGAAACGGTGATAGATAGAAACATAAAACCAGTAGTATGTTTAATAAAAAAATCGTAAGAATCTTATACATAAATCTCAAAATTTAGTTAAAAATAGTACCGACAGATGGCGCTGAGAGCGTTAAGAATCCCTCTAAAGAGAGTACAGAAGCATAGAAAGACCAACCGTTGAAGATTTCGCCATTGAAATCTTACCGCTATTAGTTTATAGTGAAAATACTTCCGAAACTGATGTATACCGTGGAGGAGCATGTGTTTATTGTGTTGGACTACCACCGATTAAATCAGAGTCCTACTACCACAAGTAGAAGTTTTCAAATGTGATTTCAAGTCGCAAAAGGCCCAGATGGGAAAACAATTCGTGAACTTTTCAAAAAATTTCAACAAACAGACCGGTGACATACAGCAGAGAGTCAATGACAATTTCATCTTCGTTTGCGATAAGTCTATTGTGTAAAAGGTGCACCTTTTGAATCACTTTTGATACGCCTATTTATTGCAGCGCCATCTATCGGCGCTATTTTAAACTAAATTTTGAGATTTATGTATAAGATTCTTACGATTTTTTTAATAAACATACCACTGGTTTCATGTTTCTCCCTATCACCGTTTCCGGGTTATTGATTTTTAAAGCTAGGGGTCCTTTGTGAAACACCCTGTACATGCGTAGTATTACTACATGCGTAGTAAATCTCAGTAGAGAGGCTTTACTGTTTCGATCCACGTGTAACTTTTCATTTCCTTGTAAGCAGTGGTAGGATTCAAATAATTTAACAACCGCTTCTCTGCTTTTATTACTATTTCAAGTATAAACAAAAAAGGAAAATAGTGCATCACACGTAGATTATAAAACACTTTTCAACATTATAAAAACTATGTTACAAAACTGCTAACTTACTGGCTGTCAAGCATTCCTATTTATACATTTGATTTGTCAAGAAAAACTTGTAACTTCTTTAAAATAATCTGGAAATTTCTTGATAATGCATGTCCTGTGGATCATAGAGGCTTCCTTTTTTGACCTTTTAAATACGTATTTCGCACAAAGTTTTGTCAATAAAGTCGCTATTTTTTGTATTCGGTCTGCCATTATCGCGACAGTATGTAACTGTTGTAATTGTAAAAATACAAAAGGGCTTTTACACTTTATGGAAAAGATCTTCCCAATAAATTTCTGCACATAAATAAACATATTCTGTGATAATTTGACACTATTGGATAGCCTTGGCTCTTGGCTATAAACTCTGGGCCGAAGTTTCCCCCATATTAGAATATTTCTTAGCACCGCCATGTTATTTTTCTTTCACACCTCTTGGGAAACTTTAGACAGTCTTTTCAATGTTCGTGGATAGCGTTTGCCTAATGCTCGGTTTTTTTAAAAAAACACGTAAATGGTTATAAATGAAAATTTGTGGTACCACTAGTTGAAACGGCTTTGTTTAAGTGAATATAGCAAAAAATAAATTAATTAAATAAATAAATAAATAGAAATTTGATGTCAGTTAATGAATAAAATCCCAGTGAACTGAGTAACTGAGAACATAAAGAAAATTTTCCAAAAGTATTCATGACTATTGCTGGATTTTGTTATAAATGTAAATTACAGATTATAAAAATAATGAAGTAAATCCGAAGTAAATTCATTTTATTGTCTTCAAAATATTTCAGAACCCATTTTCGACAAAGAAATTACAGCTTTATATGAAAAGACATCAATAAAGTCGAGCTTCATACGGAAAAGCCTACAGTCACTCTTCTTAGTCAACTGCCTCTATTTCGCAAAGAAATAATCACAAAAGAAAATAAACTGAATAAAGTGTGTCCCATTTGAAGAAATACGTGTAAAATCACCTGACGTCCTTTTCGCCTTGGCCTTATCTATAATTGTCTTGTTAAAGCGAGCTTTAGAAAGACGCTATCCACAGACATTGAAAAGGCTTTGAAATTTTCCCCAAGAGGTATGGGATAAAATTGGCATGACTGTACAGCAATAAATTCTACTATCATGGAAATTTTGAGTCAGAGCTTTTTCAAAAAGTCGTGGCTATTCAACAGTGTCAAATTGTTGCAAATAATATGGCATTTATGAGTCAAAATTAACTGTGAAAATAGTTTCCATAAAATTTGAATGACCTTCTGTAATATTCTTTAGCCATTCAACTACTTAAACATCGCTAATTTCAGTAACGTAAGCTGTCATATTTCGGTCAAAAACTTCGAATCCGATCATTTGCTCTGTCCAAATATCACTACTCTCCCACAAAAACGCTCTATGGAACACCAGCGCATTTATTAAACATGAATTTCAAACGAAACGCAAAGATTAAACAAATAATAACATCTCAAAATGTTATGTTTAGAATACGTTGTTGCACAGATGAAAGTTAGAAAAGAACAAGAAATATCAATTTGTGATTTACATATTACTAGTAATATTTTAACACCCGTTTCCTGAACTCAACAGAAAATTAGGTAACGGTTCTACCGAACTGGTGCGAACCGGCTTAATCCCACCAATATCTTAACACTCAAGATTTTTTTTTGCAATGGAATTTTGTGAGATACAGTTTTAATGGAAGATTGTTTTATAAGAGACAGAGCTTAGACATTTTTCTGTCACTTTTGAGATTTAGTCTCTTTTTTCAGTGTATTTATAATGTATGTGCATTTTTATTTTACACAAATCATATATCTAGAGGTATATAATAATTTGTTGGACAAATAAAGACACTTTATCGAGTACATCAAGAAATATATTTTTTAGCCTTCTGTAATTCCTAAACATATTTTTTAATCAGATAACCTATGTTGAAAGAGTTTTTTTAAACGTCTCTCTATTCAGTTTAATATAATCTTTATATTAGTATTTGAAGATCATTCTTTTATTATCCTACATGATTAATAGCTGGCTAAAGATTTTGGGAAAATTGAATAAAAAAATTAAACAGCAAAAATTGGCATTAGAATTTTGAAAGAAAAATTTTAAATCTTCGTCACTAGTGTTGACTGTAAAGTTTTTTTAGTATGACACGTTACAGATTTTTTTTTAAAGCCAAAAATTTATGTTTTTGTAGATTTTGTTTTTGTAATCTAAAATATATTGGTATATATTAAATGTTATTCATCTGTTTTAGCCGATTTTTTAAAAACGTGTAGTGAACAGTTGAAATCACTATAAAATATATGTTTCATGGGCATGATATTTAAATCTCCTGTTTAAATATTATATGGGCTGGTTTAAGCTTAAATTCTGTAGTTACTTGAAATTATAAAACAATATTCGATTTTTTCCATTTCATGAACTCTACATCTTTTAAAAATTTGTAGTATATAAAGCAGTTTCAGAAGGAAAAAAATATTTAAGTAATTACTTTAGTAAATCTTTCAATCCACAGCAATGCTTTCTTGCTTCTTCATCCAGTATTTGAAATAAATTGCAGGAATCAATTTCTTTTTTTTTTAATCAAATATTTCCTTTAAAACATTTTACTTGCTTTACCGCTTAATGTAAAACAATATACTAAATTTAAATGGTGTATCAGTATTCATTATATATTTTATTTGTGATACATCTGTGATAAATTTTTGTGGTTAGGAAGTTTAAAATTTCTTTTAGATCAGCAAGTTATTAGGAATGCATAAAATATGAATTTAACTTGGAGTGAGAAATCTAAAAAATGCCTCCGGAAATGCTATTCAAATTTAATGCACGCTCAGACTTTGATAAAAGTTAGTTCAATGTTATTCTTTGACAAAATGAATCACTCTCTTATTTTTAAGAAAAGTTACTCCAATTTAAACAAACATATTAAATTCAGGTTCTTATTAGCCATACTAAAACCCTGGAATTTGCACCTATAATAATGCAAATGATAATTCGAAATACTCATTAAAGAAACGAAGCGTTTAGTCAAATCACATTAAACTTTTACTAGTAAATACAGAGCCAAATTGTCCACTTTTTAAATACCGGTATTTTCTCAGAACATTTTTATTTTTAAATTTTTCTTGCAAATTTTGTAGAAAGCACCTTCGGAGGTAAATTTTTGCGGAAATGTTGTGGAAACATACCAAGAAAATTTCTGTTAAAAATTATTGGTATTCAGTTGGCGGACAATTTGGGAGCCCTGTAAATACAAATGTTTAAGTAAGTGTTAGAAAAAAAAATAATAAATTTAAGAACTCAAAGTTTTTCATTTATTTTTCAAAACATAATACGCATTTAATGAATTTTGTAATGATTTATGTAAAACTCCTATATTGGTGTATATGATGTTTAAAAACATTGCCACAAAAAATTTGGGTAAGTTTTAAAAATCTGACTCTCACAACATAAGTACTTTTGTGTTCAGAATAGTTGAAAATGAATTTTCTAACAGAAAAAAGTAGCCTTTTCAAGTAATACGTATTCTTCTTCGTTTGCATTTTCTCCAGTGCTGAGTTTCATTGGACGGAAAATGTTCTTATTTTGTCTCTTCCAGAGATTCCTGTGGATGCTTCTACATTTATTATATTGATTTCCCTCATGGTCTTATCGAACTTTTCTTTCTTTGGCCTTCTTCTCTTTTATCAGGTGGTTTCTATTCCATAATAACTTTTGGTAATTTCTCATTGTTCATTCTTTTGACATTCCCGTACCATGTCAACCACTTTTCGTCTATATGATTGATGATGCCATTTTCTATTGGAATAATTTTTAGTACATCTGTATTTTTCTTTTTCCATATGGGATTCTCTAGTAGCTCTCCTCCAGTCTTTCATGTCTGTCTCAAGAAGTTTGTACGCTTTCTCTTCTTTTGAAATCCATGTTTCGGCATCATACAGAAAACTTCCTATCAGAGCATTGAAAACAGTTCTTTTCGTCTTTTCAATTATATTTCTACTCCAAAGTATAGGGCTTTAAATTCCAGCTTTTTTCCAGGTCACACTTTTTTCTAGCTCCATATGAGATGTTTCATTATTTTCAACTATTAAACCCAGATATTGGAATAGCTGTACTATTTCTATCATATCAAATTTTATGTTTCTATGGATGACATTTATTCTGTTTTCTTGTAGTTAATTTTAATCCACATTTTTTTATATATTTTCACAATTTCTGATATTAAATGTTTCAAATTTTTAAATTTTCCCTCAAAAATAACTTAGTCATCTTCAAAAAATTAAATGTTTAAATTATTTAATTTTAAGTGCATTGTAGTAAATAAGTATTTAATTTTAGAAATTTTTAATCTTTCGTTTTCTTTATTTTCTTCTATCCATTCTTTAATTATTCAATAAAAAATTTGAACAAAGTTGTTGCCATGCAATATCCCTGCAAAAAGCCCTTTATACGTGCTAATATCTGATAAATTCTATCCTATTTTGATTTGACATTTATTTGTGTCATATATACATTTAACTGCAATTATTATTTTCTCTTCAATATTAGCTTTATTAATGCTTGGTATAGTTGTGACCTGTGTACACTGTCGTTAACTTTCTCTACACTATGAAAAATTTTCAGCAAACTGTCCAGTCATTCGACAGTTTTTATAGATAAAGGTTACTTAACCATTGTTTTAATCGATCCAGACCAATGAGAACGCTTTATATAATAATATAGTCAAGTAACCCTTCGATAAAGCGCTGGACAGACCTCTGCAGAGTTTTATCAGTGTAGATATGTGAAGATAATGTGTATTTATTTTTCTTTCGTCTCAGCTTTTTTTAGAATTTTTCTTATAGTAAAAGTGTGATTACTATAGGATAATTCTGCAGTAAAAGCACATTGATCTTAACATCTTTTTCTATTGTTTCTAAGATGGTCCTGATAGATCTTCCTAATATTTTTATTATCCACTTTGTTACGTTTATTCCTCTATAATTACTATATTCCTTACTTTCACCTTTCTTAAAAATGGATGAAATATATATTGTTGTAATTTCTTCTGGTGATTTCCTTATTTCAAAACATTATTGAAAAGCTATAGAAGCGACTTTTTCACTCCATATTTTACTGAATTTTGATCGCTCCAGGTCCTGATGCTTTAGCAATTTTATGTATTTTTTAATTCTTTTGAAATTTCATCCTTTGTTAGTTGCATGTCTGAACCACTGTACGTCCACTGTTATGACCATTTCAATTTTCATTGGTCTTGATAAATATTTTTTTAAAATATTTTATTCATACTGCGATATGTATCATCTGTATATTCGTTTTATTTATTTTTTCCTTTTTTCCGCTCTGTTATTGTTCTCCACGCCTGTGAAGATCATTAAAATCCTATTTGGACATTAATATCGGCAAATGTATTTTCTCAAAGCTCATTTTTCACTTTTTTGATCATCTGACTTAACATATTCTTTAAGGTTTTGTAAATTATCTCATCTTCTTCTTTTTGGAGCTCCTCCATTTCAAATATGTTTCTGTTTTTTTTTTTTTTCTTTTATGTCTTCCGTTATTCAGTAACTGTTTGTCTTACTTCTCTTTTTTATACCTAGAGTTTCATAGGCAACATTTTTTTTTCAACTTTCTGTTTCATCTATTCATAAATTTCATCTGCCGTCCCAGTGAATGATTATTCTATCTCACTATTTATCATTTTTGATGTAACTCTCCGAAACCCTTCATCCTACAGCAGTTATCTATCGAATATTTGATTTTATTGTTTGTCCTCTGTTTTACATCTTTCAAAATGTATATATTTACTTTTATTATTTTTTGCCGTTCTCTCCCACGGCTAAAAAAAATGTTGCCCTTATAAGGTAATGATTGCCTGATTAATATTTTGTCCCTCTATAAACCCCAACATCTTGAACTTTTACTATGTTATTTAGAAAGTACATAATCAATAATAGACTTTTGTTATCTAGTTTTTGATTCCATGAAAACTTATGAATCCTCTGATATTGATAGATAGTGTTTGCAATTTTTATAGTGAAATTGGTTACCCATGTAAATTAATATGTCTTCATTGACATTTATTTCCGCCTCCAAAATTTTATGCTCGCCTTGTTCTTCCTTTACCACTCTTATATTTATGTCTCCCATCACGAAAATATCTTTTTTAGTTTATATTTTTTTCTATTACCCCATTTAGCTGGTTCCAAAATTTGTCTTTTATAGGTTCTGTACTATAACTTGTAGATGCATTATACTCCAATAATAACCAATTCTCTAGAAAATAAGTTAATATCTACTGCTATAATTTGTTCACTTGCAAATTACAAACATCTAATTTAATTCTTTAATGTCTTCTTTATGGCTACTGACGCCCCAGCCTGTGCTCGTTGGAGCTCCTTCACTCCAATTCAGAAGTATACTTATTGGACTAAAATTGCAAAGCTACTGCTCTTTTTCTTAGTTTCTGCTACTTCCATAGAATATTTTACAATTTAAAAAAAAATGGGTATCAATTTTCGTTGAAATACCCTGTATGTTTTAGCAAACAAAAAAGGATTATTAAAAATTATTATTAAAAATGATTAAGCAGTAATTATTACTGCTATTATTAAAATACGTTTAATTGCATCATCCTGCTATATCTCATATATACAGGGTGTCACGTTAGTCGGTTCACATTTCAAAAATTCATAAACAAATTCACATATTGTGCTATTTGAATGAGATTTGCACCATAAGACATCAAAGTGTTGATTGTTTTGTGGCAAAAGAAAAAAATAGGTTGAATTTTTTTTGAACTGTTTTTGTTTCAGAAATTCCAACAATATTGCCAAGTCTTATAGTGCAAACCGCACTTCAATAGGACAATTTGTTAAATTTTTTGTTTAAATATTTCTTAAATTTTGAGTTTTTGAAAAATGAACTTACCTAAAAGTCTTTGTGTATTTTATTTTTCTTGCTACAAAAATTTCGACTCTTTGACAATTTTTATGGTTCAAACCACAATCCAATACGACATTAAAAAAAAAAAAATACATTTTTGAATCAGGAACGAAATTATGGGACACTCTGTATATGAGTTATTTTTTACCAACGAAAGATTGATCAAATATTCTTTTGAGTAGTTGTGCAAATGTTAATAGCAAACTCTTGAATTAATATTGACTTCTTTTCTCTTGTTTCATGTTTACATGAATATTTTTTTTTCCTTTTTAAGTTCCTTTTTTTTTTAGAATTGACTGTAAAATTTTACTAGATTGACACCTTGATCTCATAGTGTTTGATTAATTATCCTCTATTTTTTCTGATTTTTTTCCACCGGGCGTCCTTTCACTTTTTATCTTTCAACTTTTAATAGTTATCCTTAATGATTTATTTAGAAAATTATTTTAGATTGTTAATTTAACGCTTTATTACTATTCTAAAATATTACGTAATTGCTGCCATTGTGTGTGTCAGATCACATGACGTTAATTTCTCTATTTATGCACTTTATCCGGCAATATTTCTTGGAAATATAGTAATTAACTAGAAATGTAGCCTTTCGTTCGTTAGCCTTTAATCCCAAAAACTAAAAACATTATACCATATTGACGTCTTCTAAGATAGTTTTCAGTCAGACAAAAATCATTGTATGTTACAGGTAAAAGGAAAGAAATCGAGTGTTAATATACTTGGACGCTCTAGCTCGGCGGCCTAGTCCTTCGATTGAAAAAATCAGTAGTCAAATTGGATATATAAGGTTTCGCACTCTAGTTTTTTTTTCAAATGAAAACGAGAATTTTCATGACATTCTTCGAGGAAGACTAGTATTTTCTTAAAAAGACGCTTCACCGTTTTTAGCTAATCGCGAAAATCCACGTTACCACATGGTTGTTGTTGTTGGTGGTGGTACACTGCAAATAAAGGAGTCTTAAAGTAAGACAAAAAAAAACCACTGTAAATGCATTTAAGACACGTAAATGTCTTAATATAGAACTTAGACATAATAGATACCTTAATTTAAGACACTTGTGTGTCTTAATCGACTGGTGGTAGAAATGAACCAATAGGGTTTCTGTGGCCAGTGTCTTAATATGGTAAAATGTTTTAAATTAAGACATTGCTTTTGTTGATCACATCTGAAATGAGAAGGGAGGGAAGTCAGGGCAGGCAGGTGTAGTGATGAGTATCAGAGATAGGGACGCCGGCATTACATGACGACGTAATGCATTCATAAATATAATAAATACAAGAGCTCCTTGGATTATAAAGAAAATATTTTAAAGAATAAAAGTAAGTTTTATCTTTAGGTTTTCTTATATCTTTGTTTTAATAACGTCACATAATTTCTATTATATATCTGTCAGATACGAATTTAGTTTTTATTATGTGTATATTTATATAATAGCTTTCAAGTCACTTGCCTGGAATAAGTATTTTATCTTAAATGATTAAAAAATTAGGATTTTGCTTGGGTTATGTGGTTGTATTGTAGTCTACTTTAACTATTGCGTGTATTTTATCACAGGACTTTTTTATTATTTACGTATGATATGTGTCTAAGTATAGAAGGTAAATTTTATCCATGCAGATATTTTTTTTATAAGATTCTTGTTCTTTATTTCGATATTATTATGCATTTTTCAAAATTCCATTTTATGCGTTGGTATTCAAATATATTTTCTAAATCATATAAATTTTGTGCTCGCTAACAGTTTTCGGTTGCCTTTCGGCGTAGTTTAAATATTTATTTATTTAATATACTATTATAATTCACTAAATTTTCAAGTCTTATTACCACTAAGTTGAGTTTCGGCCAGTGATTTATTTTCGATATTTTTTGATTTGGCAGCGTTACTGCTTATTTTACTGTTTATTACTGTTAATTTTACGTTATAATACTGGCAGCTGGGGTGCCAGTACTTCAACCAACACTTTTGTTTTTGCATTATACACTATCAGAAATAAAACACTCAATTTTGACTATTCGGCAATCCTTAAGCCCTATTTCGTTATTTTTGACAATCATTTCGTCACAGAGTCACGTGGTTTTTAACAAAACGTGAATCCTCAAATATCTGACGAAACTGTTTCCTCACTGTCAAAAATATTACTCTCACTATTGACTGTTCCGCAATTTTTGAGTTATATTTCAACATTTTTGACAATTATTTCGTCTCGAAATTAAGTGATTTCTAATGAAATGGAAAATCTCAAATATTTGACGAAAATGTTTCCCTGTTCACGGCCAGATTATTTTTGTTATTACAAAATCGTTCAAAAAAAAATTACACGAAAGTACCAAATTTACAATATATTAATGAAAACAGAAACAAAAATATTTCATCCTTGGGGGCCGCTACACAGTTAAAAATTTGCAGCAAACTGTCCAGTCATTTGACCGTTTTTATAGAAAATGGTTACACGACCGTAATTTAACTCTATTCTGACCATATTATTGCCCATATTATTGTCTGAATAGAGTAATATTACGGTTATGTAAACAATTTCTATAAAAACGGTCAAATGACTGGACAGTTTGCTGCAAATTTTTAACAGTGTATAACACAAAATTACTAAATTTCTACTTTATTTTTCATATCTGATATTTTGCGTATATCCTTTTTGTAACTTTGACATTTTTGTAACTATTTTATGCATTTCTATTGCCTATTCAAAGATAAATTTTGCTAAAGTTATAGAATTTCGTTAAAAACTCTTAAAAAATTCTTCTAAAGTTACAGAATTTCGGTTAAAATAGTAAAATGCGAAAATCATTTGGTCCATTTTCAACCAAAAGCAACCATTTTCCCAAAAGTTTAAAAAAAAAATCAAAATTTTAGGAGCTTTTTTTTAATTTAAGAAATATATTTATATAAAAATCAAATTTAAAATATGCCCCTTTAAAATTGATCCCTTTCCCCTCTATAAACAGTAACGTGTTAAAATCTCTCCTCCAATATGCAATTCAAAATTTATTATTTCTGATCAACAAATTAACTAGAGCATATTCTAATCATTCATTGAACAAAGGCAATTTCTCTAATAAATTATATTAATCAAGCCATATTCTAATTATTTATTAACCATAGAAAAACCATAATAATAATCTTGCTTTATTAATTAAAACATGCTGATATTATAACAGCACCGATAAAAATACAATCTGCTTTCTAAAAATATAATCACACATCAACATCCGGTAGATACATTTAAAATCTAAATCATATAAGGTCTCACTGGCAAAGCAGGCAGCACGTTCGCCTCCCAAGCCAAAGGCTGCGTGATCGAATCCCGTTCAAGACTTGAAAAATGCGATGTAAAATTCTCTTTCTCCTGCCAATTCGAGATGCTTCTAAAATTGTCAATAGATATGGTGCCATCAGTTTTTTTTTTCGAACAAACAATTTGACAAAACGGCGGCTTTTTCAGACATTTCAAGTGTTTTAAAAATGGTGGCGTTTTAAGACGTTTCCAATGTCTTAACTTCAGATGCAAAAAGGTGTCTTAAAAAGTAAGACACTTTTTTTTCACTTAAAATATGACCATCCATTTAAGATACTTTTTTAACTGAATTTCAGACGTTTGTGTTTACAGTGTAGTTATTACGGCCGATTATCTGCGCAAGCGATATATACTGAGGGAAGTTTTCCCTCTGTGTGGTCTTCCTAAGGAAGTCTAAATCGGATTTACGTAATACTAACGCAGATACGAAGAAAGAAAACCCTGGAAAACTCAGAGCAGTTTGGCCAACTAGCGCAACCTGGATCCAAAACCAGCACCTCAATCTATTAGTTTTAAAAGCTGAAACTCTCGGCGGCAGGTGGGATTGTTAACTCATGGGGAAATTTAAACAAGCGATTTCGCATTACTTTATATCATTATCGAAATACGGTTTTCACCGTCAAAAATTAGACGTTTGATGCCGACCTACTGCCTTTTAAAAATTATTTTCTCAAATTTTAAATGTTTTTAAGAAGATGATAAATTGTGAAAATTTTGCTGGAGTAAAGCTTAAGAAAAAATTATCGCTCTTTTAAAAATACTTAAAATTTAGGACAATAATTTTTTTAAACGCAGTTTGTTAGCATCGAGTCTACAAGGGTTCATCTTGAAGCATAAATAAAAATCACCTCGGTTAAAAATATATATAATATTACTTTTCTTAAGCTCATATTTCTTGACTCACAATTATAAATAGAGTTATTTATGCTGCCATTGCGCATGTTCTGCTGGCTGGATTTTTAAAACCACTGTTTTTTCACTGCGGAATAAAGGAAGTCGCATGGTTCTGTCTCGTATGAAAATGTATCTATTCAATAATGCTAAATGACCATATCCTGCATATAAAAGAAAACCTTTACATCATTTATATAAAATTTTTATTTTACTATTGCATGATATAAGTCATAAACACCTAATTAATATATAATTTAAGTACGAATATTAAGTCTTTAATATTCCATGAAGGAATTGTTACAAATTACCATTTTTAATTGTAAGAGGAAAAAATAACGAAAACTATGGAACTACAATAAGTGAGGGGGTTAGAATGACAATGGAGTAAGTCAAAAATTTTAAAAATCGAGATAACCATATTTTCAGTGAAAGTATATTAATTTCTGATCGGTGCGACAGTCAAATAAGTCATAGTTCACTTAGGGAGTCGCTAGAGGGTAAAATAAATTGGACCAGTTAATGCAACGGCGATACGACTAGTTTCACAAAACGCTTCATTTCTCAAATTTCTAAATATTCACTTACTCCACTGTCATTCTAACACCATCAAATGTTTCTTCCAGTCCTTTTTAAGCATTACAGATTTTTAAAAAGTTATTTCTTTAGAAATGTATCTTTGGGGGATAGATAAGCAAGCGGTACTTGAAGCAGTTTCTAAAATAATTTTAAATAATATGGCTCAATTTATATATTTTGCATAAATTCTTAAATGCAGTTGGAAGAAAGGCTCATGGGAGGCATTAAAAGCTACCGAATTTAAAATTGCTTAACATAAAACTTGTGGTTGATGTTAGTATTATATGAATAAAGAATGAGCAAAATAACTTCATGTTAGTGAATAAACTGTGGGACTGTTACCATGCGCTCCGAAAGATTTCATTAATGTCATTTGATTTAAAGGTAATATCTTTTTTATTAAAAAAATAACTTTTAGAAGGTGTAAAATAAGCTGTATTTCATAGTTCAGAAACAATTTTTATAATTACGTTTATTTTTTTCTGATAATTTATAGAATACTGAATTACATTGTAAAAAAGTGCAAAATATATTGAGAGAAAATGAAAATGGAGTAAATAATAACATAAACTTGCGGATAACATATTTCAACCATAACTGCTTTGCTTTTTTTTATTTTTTGCTAGTTTAAAATGATAAAATAAAATATTTAGTAAAATAAAATATTGGTTTGTGATATTATAATTACACTAAGGCTAAGATATAACTACATGGTATTAGAAAACGCATACGGAATTTGTACCTTTGTTAACACAAAAAGGAAAAATGTTAAGCACTACAGTAACTACAGCAATAATTCTAATAACACTAATTGCTAATAACACTCAAATGCTAGTTCTTTTTTCTAGGTGTTCTGTTATTGCTTTTCATGTTTGTTACGCACGACAACGTTACGCGAATCCAGAGACATTCTACTTGCCATTGGTATGCATACTAGCTGGCTTCGCCCGCTAGCGGGCCCCTAATTTACATCGGCGCCTCGAATTGTAGAAAATCTCGAATCTTGTAAAACCTCGAACCGGACGAACCTCCGACCCGGGTCCCCGCTGCCTTCGGCACCGGACAATCCCTTAATTTGCACATTGAATAGTACAAATCTCTAACCGAACGAACCTCCGGCTTGGGTCCCCGCTGCCTGCGGCACCGTATAGTAGTCGTGCTGCACACGCGCTGCAGTATACGTTAGTTCCACCTTCCGCCACCAGGTGGCGCAATCCGTTTATACGATCATAACTGAAATCGTTAAGGCTTTCGATGTCGAGTCGAATGAGCCATACCCCGTCGTTTCCATGCCCGTAGAACCGGAGATAGGAAAGCGCCCCTGGTGGTGAAAAACGAACTAAAATGTATAAGCTCTATTGATGTCGAGTCGAATTAGCAATATCCCGTCGTTATCCTTTCTATAGAAACAGAGATAGGAAAGCGCCCCCTGGTGGTGAGACTCGGAGAAAAAATCGATAAGCTGTAGTATCCTCTATCGACGTTGAGTCGAATGAGCCATACCCCGTCGTGATCGGGCCATAGAAACAGAGATAAGAAAACGCCCCCTGGTGGTGAAAAGCGAACTAAAACCGATAAGCTCTAGTACCCTCTATCGATGTCGAGTCGATTGAGCCAAACCGCGTCGTGATGTGACCCATAGAACCCGAGTTGGCTGAAAAATCCTTTAATTACACCTTCCACCACCAGGGGGCGCAATCTGTTCTATACAAACATGACCGAAATCTGAAAGCTGTCGAAATCCAGTCGAAAGAGCCAAACCCCGTCAAAATCGGGCCCGTAGAACCCGATTTCCGGAAGCGCCCCCTGGTGGTGAAGCTTGGAACTAAAACATGTAAGCGCTTCGATATCGAGTCGAATGAGCCAAACCGCGTTGCGATAGGACTCGCAGAACTCGAAAAGTTATGAAATGAATATATAAATCTGATATTATTATCCGAAAAGAGTGGTATAAACTCAGAAACTTTAAAAAATGTTATAGAGGGTCTTTATTACTTTAATTATGATGTTTGTAATCAGTTTGATGAAAATCCGTAACATACTTTCTGAGTTATAGAAACGGACCATAGTGAAGAGAAAAAAAAACCGTTCCCCTGGTGGTGAAAAAAGGAACTAAAATCGGTAAGTTCTATCGATGTCGAGTCGAATGAGCCAAACCGCGTCACGATGGGACCCATACGATAGGAGATATTTTGAAAAGAAATAGATAACTCCTCAGCTTCTTTTTTTTTTCCTATACAAAAATCGGGATTTTGCTAAAATCAAAAATTATGGTCTGAAATCAAAAATTTTTTGAATCCCTGGAATGTCACCCCACTCTGAGCAAGGATGCGTACTCTTCAGATCCAAAAATTATTATTTTTAAAAAAATTTTAAGCTTATAGAAACCGCAGTTCCTTTAAAAAGGAATTGTTTTATCTCCATGAATAAACGCCGTGATGTCTGGTAATGAAATATGACTGAGATATCAGGTGTTCCCAAATAAAATCTTTTAAGTGGTTTAATTAAATAAAAAATTTAATTATAAATTCTGTCCTAATTATCGGAGAAATTCGAAAATTACATATTTGGAATCCTTGTGAAAATTTACGGATGAATGTATAATTTTCAAATCGATAAATGTAATAGTTCAAAAAATTTTGATAGACCTGGAATACTTCCAATATAAAAAAAAGATGTTTTGTTTTGTTATTTCTTCAGCAGACGTTTGTCGCCGTTAGACGCCTGCTGGAGTATTGAAATTAAAACTGATCTTTTTTTCGACATAAAAATAAAAGTTTATTAATTGATAACTTCTCTTCTAATTGGTCGAATTTCACGAATTTTACCTTCATGAATTTGCGATTTTTTTTACGTCCGTCTGCAAATTTTCGTGCCGATATGACGATTTTTGCGATTTTTTGAAAAAAGGCTGGAAAACTTCCAGTACGCCATGTTTATGAGAGCCGGAATGAAAAATTGCAGCTGATTGGCCCGGTTGCTAGCCTCGACGACGGAGGGCCCCGTTCAAGTCAAAACTGAAATCGTTTCTTTGTTTTGGAAAAAATGCTCCTTTTTCGCTAATTTTCGAGACTTTGTTAATTAATAACTGTCTTAATTGAAGGCCGATTTCTTCAATACTGAATGTCAACAATTCCGGAATTTTTCCGAATTTTTTGAAACAAAACGCGCTTCGGTACTCGCTACGGTTGCCGAGTTTTTCCAGGTACAGACACACACACAGACAGACGCTTCCGAACATTAATAATATAGACTGTTTCAAGAAATTGTAGGAATAAACAAATATATAAAATAATATAAAATTTCTCGCATTAAAGAAATTGGTTAGCTGATTTAAAGCCGAATATTATTTATTATTATGATATTGTTACAAAGTGCATAATATTTTAATTTTAAAGTATGTCATTTGTTTTCCTTATTTCGCGAAATATTTTATTTTGAATATTATAAGATTATTCATATATATTTCGTCATAATTTTTCTTTTCACACATTTAGTTAACAAATACAAATTTCTCGAAGAGTGATTTATTCATATAGATTTTATTCATTCATTTTTTTATTTATTTGTCTTGTTCATTATTATATCATATCAGAAAATTTACTGGCTGCTGTAAAACATAAAATTATTAATGGAATGGGGATGGTTTCGGGTAAAATTATGTATTAACTCCTCTAGAATAAATCTAAATATATATTTCCTCAAATAATATAATTCATCTAAATATGTATTTCTAAGTATTTTTATTAATGTAGGCTAGATTACCGCTGAATAAATTTAAGAATACCTTTTCCAAGATTATTTAAAAAAATTATGAATATTAGATTTTATGAAATTAGAAAGTTATTAGACACAATGATAGAATAATGCTTCGGTCTAACGCTATATCAGCGTAAAAATAGAGTAACGCTTTCAAATAAATGTCTTTAATATTCAATTTAATCTATGAGTCAAATACTAAGTTTAATAATAAACACTTCAATGAAATGATGTAATAAGCACTATTAGCACGTAATTTTGTTTAACGACATTGGATTTACTTATAAATACTATACCGACACGACTTGATATATTTAAACAAAAAAGTGAAAAATTATGAATATTTAAAACTAATTTAAGTCATAATAGACGTAACATAAATTAATTATAAAAAAATTCCCTTGAAGATCATGCTACAACAATCTGATTGTTTTAAAATTTGAAAAAAAGTCATACTAAAAAAAACATTTTTAAAAGTTTTCTCAAATAAGCCTATCCAAGTATGGAGAAAACCTTCAGGAATTATTTAAAAAAATGGTTTTTTACGATGTTTTAAAGAAATTAAGAGAAAAGAAAAAAGAAAAAATTCCAACCAGCGGAATGAAGTTCCACGAGAAAATATTTACGCTGTCTGTTGCTACTGTAACCTGTTTTATCGCCAAAAAAGACTGTAATTATGATGACGGTGTTCCGCTATAAGTAGGATATAAGTGATTTCGTCATGACTTTACGACAGTCGAAATTTTCATATCTTTTTCAGATTATTTTTATCTTTTTGCGAAGACATTTTTAATTATTCATTTTTATAAAGTTATTTTATATTTCGCGTAGCCACCAAATTGGGAAAATGATTTCGATTGAATGACAAACTTTATCTTCAAAGATTTATGACGTCATTATTTCCGTACTACTTCCGTTTATTATAAATCTATACATCGTTAAGTGTTTTTAAAAAGTTATTTTTACACCAAAATAAAATGAGACTAGGGCTGGGCCCGGGTTTATTTTTTCTTGGCAGATTCGGTCCGAGCCCGGACGGGTCTGCTGGTTATGATATAAAGATTTGCAGTTAGTGTTTACAGAAGGGTTTAAAAACAGCCTTAACGACTTCACATTCGCATCATCGTGACTTCACAACCACGTCACATGACGTCACATTGGATGTCACAAAGTCACAATGTGACGTCGTGTGTCACCTCTGGGACGTCACGATGATATACATGTAATGATTTACTGTAACTATCAAACTATTTAAATTTTAAAATTGATTTGATAGAGCCTGCTATGATTTTACTTTCAAAAGTACCACAATGAATTTTAAGTGATCATTTTAACACATCTTATTACTTTTATAACGATTGTAAAAGCTCTTAGTTACCTTTCTGTTTATAAAAAGTCAAACTGAGAAACACGATCATTCTCAAGGTTTTTCAGTTGACTGAAACATCATCTATAGCAGAGGTCACCAAACTGTTAGACTTCACGGACCACCAAATTCCTAAAGTTGAATCATGCGGGCCACTGATATGCAGATTTGAAAAACATAAATACATATGTGCAATAATGATCCGATAACTTTCATTTTATGAATATGAAATGCATCTACTTCATGTAATACAATTATAAACACTTACTAGATTCAGTCGGAAAGTAAACTTTTCCAAGCTTCTAAAGGCAGTGTTTTCATTCCACACAAGTAATACACTACGGACATAAAGAAGTAGGCTTACTTTATTTTTCCACATAACCACCAAGGATACTGGTGTATTTTCCAAAACTTTTACCAAAGTTTTAATACAAAAAACGCTTAAATAATGCATGTCAGCATGCGAGAGAACGTCCGTCTGTCTTAAATTCGCCATTGGTGCCAAATGGTCATTTTCTGAGAGTCTTCTTCAATGCCGAAAAGATGTGGAAGTATCCCTGAAACATGTTAAGGTTTTAGAGTGGATGGGCAAAGAATGCAAAACCGAGGCTGGCAATAAAATCTGGACCAGGAGGCGACCGTATGAAAGCCTATCTTATCAGATAAAAGATAAAAATATATTTTTTATGTAAGAGTAGAAATAGGGGAATCTAATGAACCAGGTATGCCGAAAGTGAATTGTTGCGTAAGCCAAATTTTAATACCATTTATAGTGTACTTTTAGAGGCTTATCCTATATGTAATATAAGAACAAAATATGGAAATGTGGCCATCATCTAGTTATCTAGTACTATAATAATATCCTGGTTTGCCTTGTCGCAACTGGAGCCAAACGCATTGTAGAAATATTTTTATCGCAATTATTTTTAAGGTTTACCTATGTTACAAAGATAATTTGTATTTTGAAAGTAAATTTAAATAGTCTTATTACGAAAAATTGAGGTCTGTCAACGTTTAACTGTGGTAGACCTTTGGCAGAATTATTTATAAAATGTGCATTCATATCATTTTGCATCGAATGCAACAAAGAAAACTGTGTAATTAAGAAAGTTTTGCGCCACTTTCGAAAATTAAGCATGTTATTACAATTTTTTAAGTTTTTATTAGAAAATGAGATACGTTTTTTATCTTTACTGCAAAGAAAACACTTTTGCACTTTTATTCATTTGTTCAAAAAATATAGAACATTTACTTGTAAGTACATTTTCTTTTTAATGCTTATCTATGGGAAATCAGACGATTTTTAAATTTTACCAGTCATTGGAAAGAAAAAAATGAACCATTTGTATAATTGATTTAAATTCTTAATTATGGATGATAAATTCCTGAATTGGGAAAATTTTCCGAAAAATTTGAAATTTATAAATTTTGTCAATACGTACTAAAATATCTATATATTATTTTATGGAATTTTGTGCATATGTTCGAAAAATATAAAGCAGTTTAACTTTTCAATTTTATATTTTTGTTAATTAAAAGTAATTATTTTTTTCTAGTTTGCTTCACCGGTTACCAGCAACTCTATTTCATAAAGTGTGAGAATTTTTTTTAAATTAAAATCTATAGTGATCTTATAGTAGAATCTATAGTGATAGTAAAATCTATGTATTAAAATCTTACATAATATGTTCAATTAATAACCATGATTTATAAACGCTTCCTTCACATTAAGTACATGAGTTGGAATGTACGCAGAGAACCGAACCAAACCAAGACATGAAAACGTGTTGTTGCATGGCAGTCAACACCTTTTTTTGCTGTGGAGATGCAAGATTGTGTTAAGCGTTGCATTTCTTCAAACATTCCATATCATTCCTGGTGTTGAGAAAATGACGCAAAACTTTCCGAATGACGTAGTTTTCTTAGATGAAATCGTTGCAAAATGCGCACTTTATAAATTGTTCTCTTAAAGGTCTAGCCAAAGCTGAACGTTGGTAGACATCTATTTTACATAATAAAACTATTTAAATTTAATTTTTAAATTATGCTTGTATTCGATAAAATAGGTAAATAATTTCGATAAAAATAACTCTGCCACGTGTTTGGCCTCGGTTGCGACAAAGCAGACCAGGAAATTATTATAGTACTAGACAAAGGCAACATTTTAGATATTTTGTTATTCTTCTATTACATAACTTAGGATAAGCTGCTAAAAATACACCGGAATAGGTATTAATTTTTAACACTTTCCAACCTAGTTGAAAAGTGTTTATGACTTCGGTGTGTCTGGCCGTCTGCCGTCTGCCATCTGGCCGTCTGTCCGTGCTCTAACTCCCGTAAATATGCTCGGATTGCCTTGCAATTTTTATATGTTATTTTCGTTATCTATAGCACGTTTCCTATTTCAAATGAAGTGTGTAGCACTTACAGTTTTTTTACAGGGACACTCAAAAGAATTCCGTTACATTACGGTCTATGGGGAAAAATCATTTGCGGTTTATTTTAATGATGTTACACAATTGCAAACACATTGTAATTGATATATATCACTAAGGTGTATTACAAAAAGCTTAATATGGAATAGGGTGTGCATAGCACTTAGAGTTACTTTACAGGGACAGTCAAAAGAATTCCGTTACATTACGTCTATGGAGAAAAATCGTCTGCGGTTTATTTAAATAATGTTTCACTATTTTAAACGCATTGAAATTTATATATATCACTAAGGTGCATTACAAGAGGCTAACTACAGAATATTGTGTGTATAGCAGTCATCGTTCATTTACAGGGACACACAAAACAATTCTCTACTGTCTGTTAACAATAATTCCTGGAAGTGCGTTTTAAGTTACTGAACGCGATTTTAAATTTAACTCACTTTTTGTTTATTACGTGGTGTGTATAAATTTTGTAGATCATATACAGGGAAGCACAAAAGTTTGCGAACACATTTCCGTTTATTGACAGAAACTCCAGACGGAGAATTTTAAACTGTGCTACGCGTTTCTTAACTGAACTAAAATTTAGCATCCTATGTAGTATATATACAAATCTATAGATCATATACAGGGCTGAATAAACGTATTCGGATATTTTTCCGAATATTGTATACGTTAGAAATTCCTGAAATTATGTTTTTAAATATGTTATGCGTTTTCCAAATTGTTTACTTAGATGTTATCTTTCAGCTTATTAAACGGTATGATTTGTAAAATTATTTTGGAAGCGTTGGAAAGTATTACATAATCTATGCTTGACGCATGATTTTTCGTGCTTGTTTGCTTTGGCAACTATTCACTTTCGGCAGACCTAGATCATTAGATTCCCCTATTTCAACTCTTACATAAAATATGTGATTTTTCTTGTATCTGATAGCATGTGGTCGTCTTCCTGCATAAATACACAATAAGAGGCCTTTTATGCATTTCAATACCCTTCATCATCTATGTTCATTCATACCACTCAAAATTCTCACTTTCTCTCTCGTCCACGATTGCAAAAAAGATCTAGTCTCCAAATCGGTGGCTGGGAGCAGACAAGGGCGCCCCACTGAGATTTCTACTAGCACTGCGAAGGCGCCATCTACAGTATCTTGATAATATGCCACTAAATGACGTACGGATAGCTCTCTCATTAAGTCAATATTTTGTTTGTTCAACTGCATTAAGATTTACGGAAAAAATTGAAGGGAATCCTAATTTCCGATTAATCCTCGTATTTACTTATAGGAAAATACTAAAAGCTTATTTAGTAATAAATTTTTGAAAAATGTTTAATTTTAACAAGATTAATAAAGTTAGTTTAATTATCATAAAATAATTGAAACGCATTTAAATATCACATTATTTTAGTGTAATATTTATTCTTGCTTCTTAGAAATAAGTTTTTAAATTTTTGGCTCCAATGACGTTACTGGAAGAAGGAGATCCCTTTTTGTTTCAAACAGAGACCAGTGCGGAATTTTAATTGATGTTGACAGATGAAATGTGTTTTCTCGACAAATACGTTTTGAAAATTGAATCAAAATTCCCATCGCTTTTTTACCCCAGTTGTAGATATTCACTTTTTATGGAGAGCCAAAAATAAGGCTTTAGTATTGATGACTGGAATAAGGTTAAGATTGTTGCTGAATGATATATAAAGTTTTTCTTTAGTTTCATGTTTCAATGTGTTCTCGCCCATTCAGCCCAAAGTTTAATATGGCGTTAGAAGAAGGAGCTTGGGCCGATGTTAGCAAGTTCAATAGCATGGTCTGGACGTGTTTTTATTTATACAAGAAAGATAATTAGGATAATTTTCCCTTCAAAAGTCCTCCTTGAAGGTATTTTCCCTATAGAAATAAAGCCAAAACTGGGTAATGCTTAACTAACAACGACCACCACCACCAAAGTTTCCTGCAAATAGTTTCTATTATTCACTTATTGTCATATCTGGGATGTTTTTTTTAAAATAAAGACCAATAGATTCTGTGTGTGATGTAAGTGCTGCTGAACAATTATTGTCATCTTCCTATTGACATTCCTCTCTCTCCTACATATTTTTAAAAATTTCAAAAATTTGCAGATTTTCTTCAGCCAACCCCCGCAGTATTTTTATTTTTATTTTTTTTTTTTTTTGCTTTTGAAAGGCATCCATTTTATTTCGTAGTTTGAACACATCTTGAAATTATTTTTTAAATGCTATATTTGATTAATTTACCAGTGAAAAATATCTGCAAGGTATGAAATTTTGGCTAACCATTCATTTCTGGACGAGAGTTTTGGAAGTTTCCGATTAATTTTATGCTTGAAAAGAAATCTGATATTTTCGTGCAGGACGAACATTCGGGCTAGTAGGGTATGTCCGGGATAGTTGTACTACTTAAGTCACTCTTCATTTTCTTTTTTTATAGCAATGATTTTTGTAGTGCACGTGTAACCTATCTACTCAAAATCTTATGTAGAACATCATAAAAATATTACTTTAATTTAAATACCATATACAATAGTGTTTTTATCTAAAAACTTAATCAATGATTTTGGCCATATATTCCGAATCTCAGGGTTGGACTCTGGGACTCAGGGCCTGGGATAAATGCCCCATACGCAAAATAATAGAAAGAATAGTTTATTAACATTTATAATTTAAAATCTGAATTTCATTTGACTTAATATTCTATTTACATCAAATTTATGATTTTTTTAAAATTGAGCTTACAGACTCTGTATACTAATCTTGCATTACACTCCCACATCAAAGGATATTTGCTATTCCCAATTCTTCGAATAAATGGGTATACAAAATTTGAAGCCAATTGGATAATTTTAACGAAGGCTAAACTTTTTTAGTCTAAACTAAGAGGGATTACCCTCCCCCCTTACTTATATTCGATGTACAAACTCTAAAGTCTAATTAGGGAAGCAAATTTAAAATTTTCAAATTAAATGAGTTAGATTTTTATGTTTCATAATGAATGAGTTCAAAATATTTTATATATTCTATGGAAGGTTAAACGTATGTAATTTAAATTAAGGAGGGAGAGGAGAAAAAAATTGCGAACAATAAAAGAACTATTATATAAATAAATAAAGAAACATAAAGAGGGATTATACCCATAATATGGTGCCCCGGTATAGTCTTTCCGAATTTTCTGTGACCATGATATACTTAAGGGATTTTAGATTTCTAATTTGTATTTAGATTTTCTATTTAGTGCTTTTGAATATATTCTGATATTAACAGAGGGAAAGTTCAATGTTTTGATCAGAGATATAAATACCAAATACTTAAATATTTTTCACTTAAAAATGTGCGGGAATTGAAATCTTTTGAACCAACTTTCTGAAATGAAACAAATTATTTTTTTTAATCATTGCTTAAATAGAGAATTTATCACTACTAACACTGCCCCATGACTTGTTAGGTAATGGTTCCCCGAAGGGCCATGGTCAACCAAAAGAAGAAACAGATTTTTTTCTCCATATTCCAGAAGATTAAGAAAAATATTCTCGCACAACAAAGTTATTTGATAATTATAAATAGGGCGTCTTATTCCGCATCACAAGTGATGCATATATACCCAATGCAGGTGGGGCATATATCCTTTTAATTCGGAATAGATATCTCATCCAGTAGCTCAGGAAGTAGAAGCAAATATGGCTGCAACCTATCATCAACACATTACACGATACTTGCGTCAAAAATATTCACTAAATATTTCATGAAAAAAATCTCTATTAAGAACATTATATGTCATATTCTACTTGTCTCTATCTTACAAGAACATAAAAAAGAAGCCAAACTTACCTTCTTTGATGAATATAACTTTTATTTGAAGAACTAAATCGCTGTAACTTCGTCTACTACATTCTTATAACAATTGAGAGTAGAAGAACGTCATTAGATCTGCCACACATCCAATAGCTGAAATACAGTAACTAAGGCAACTAACCCGATGGGGCATCTAACCTGGATTTACCCTATTTTTTCCATCGACAGCCATATCATTTCACTGCGTGAGGAAGAAGTTAAGTATTGAAAAATAAAACCATTTTTTCACAAATTATCTCAAATATTCGAGAATTAGGTATCAAGATTTATTGCCTCAAATATTTGAGAATTTTTAATTTATTGTTCGAACATTTAAAAATTAAAATTTATCTACTTTGCAAATGAACAGCAACTAACATTCATTATTATAATTATCAATGCCTGCCATAAACTAAATTTTCGAAACTAAAAATCTGTAATTTAATAAAGATAAGAATTTTGTAGAATATTATTTTAATACCTTATTAATAAAACATAAAAAATAAAATACTGTTAAGATTTTTTACGGACCACCAAAATTTTTTCGCGGACCACTATTGCCCCATGGACCACTTGTGGGTCTGGTTGGCGACCTAATATCAAAAGAATATTTGGGACTAACTGGAAACAGTCATTCATGCGATTTCTAGGATAATACTTACAACTAATATTAAATAATATAATTATAACTAATTTCAAAATTTTTAATAATTTTGGAAATTAAATAGTTTTTTTTAATTACATATTAGTCTAAATTTTTATGTACAATTAGCACTTTTAGATGTTCCAGATGTGTTAACAGAGATGTGTCTGAATTTCTTCTTAAAATTATTAATGTAATGTGGTATGAAAACTGTTTGTAACGAAACCCGTACATAACAAATAATTTTCACATTTTCTTCAGCTTCGTTATAAGTCTTTTTACTATATACAATTAAATAAAATTGCGCTGTTTAAATGTTAATATTACCATTAAGTATAAAAACTTAATAATTAGTTTTAATAATTAATGAGCCCGATAATGTATATAATACATAATAAATATAAACTGCGCATGTGATATACTGGTTTCTTGATAGAGGTTTCTGTGGGTCGAAAATTTCAGCTATGTCCGCAAACCCCGAAATACAAAATAACAACACTGTTAATGTATTCCAATGAAGATCCATGAGAAATATTAAAGTAGGGTCTACGAGTGCTTACTTCTGAATTTCACTATTCCCAAATAGAATTTCCCACTTTATTTAATGGCAGAATTCTGCGATTAAATATTGTGATTAATATTATTCTGTATTCAAAAGAAAGAAAAATTTAAAATGAAAGAAAAAAGCAGTTAAGAAAAATATATAATTTTAATTTCTGAAGAAAAAAAGTAGACTTTAAGAAATAATTCTCTGTGATTTAATAAACTTAAATAAATTTCTAAAGATTCCGTTAAACAGGTATAAATTTTCACTTATTTTCACAAAAAAAAAAAAAAATACTTGCCTGACCTGACCCGGCATGAATGTACAGAAAGAATGTAAGCCCAGTCCTAGCCCGGGTCTGCAAAAGAAAGTTTCTCTCTTTTTCGTAATGAAGGTAGGTAGTCAAAAAATCGAGACCGGTGTGGCATGACTACTGTTAATCAGTGTCAGTTTCATCAAAGTATCTCTATTTTTCCGTGAAAAGAATGCAGATTGCCAATTTATTTCTCTTTCCCTAAAAGCGGAACGGAAAGAAGACATTTTTTTACATAATTTATCAGTTCAACCTTCAACCTCAGCGATGAATAAAAATAAAAAATAAACAACTTGAAAAAATGCAGTTGTAGCTGTAACCAGCTGACGCGACGCAAAGTCTACTTCAACTCGTTCCTTATCTGCTCATACTGATGAGAAACTATGGACTTTGCAAGTCCCCACCGTAACAAATTTCCTTCTCAAACATCGAGCAATCTCTGATCATTATTTCCCCTCAAACCTCAATGAGCAGAAAAATTCTGAGACTGCAGAATTAAAGAACATATTTTACAGATTTTACATTACAGAACATATTTTACAGATTTTATATTACAGAACATATTTTACAGATTTTACATTACAGATTATATTTTACAAAAACAACATTTTACACTGATCGACAATAGTCATGCCACAACGATCTCTCGTTGTTTTGACTACCTACCTTCATTACGAAAATGCACCAATTCTCTTTCATTCGCCCCGAGTTTTCTTGTGATAAGGTCAAATTTATATTTGGTAGTATCGCGATAAGTGATATGAATAGGCTCGAAGAAAATGTGTGAGGTGTGGTCAGCAGGTGTGGAGTCAGGTGCCTGGAACTTCTGCCACTTCCTCGAATCCATCAAAATTGACATGGAAATACTTCCAAAACGTGGTGGCAAAATTTCCGGGTAACTATAAGAGTGACATCTACTATATACTGTTGGTTGACGAGCTTTTAATATCATATGAAGCTTTGGCTAGCTTAAAATCCATTTTTGGGACTCGCATCCTAATTTTTTGCGGGAGAATCTTGCGGTTGTGAGCGATGAGCAGGGAGAAAGAATCCATCAGGACATTTCAAAGATGGAAAAACGGTATCAGGGTAGTTGAAGTCCAAGAATGTTGGCCGAATTCTTCTGGACGATCAAAAGGGACCGACCGGACGCCATATATGCCAGAAAATCACAGATTATAAGTTTCTAATGTACATTTTATATTTTTCTGAAAAACACTTATTCTTCTTTTAAAAATAATTTTTCTCTGACAAATAAAATTAATTCCTGATTAAAATTTCAAAACTGCTTGCTTTTACTGACAACACCCATATTATTCAAAACACTAACAAAGTTTGTGTTACACGACAAAGCTTAAATTTTGCTGACCAGTGCAATTAAAACATTTCTGGGACTGCATATTTGAATTCTGATCTAAAATGCAAATTGATTTAAAACTGTGGGTTATTTCTAAATCTTGTAATTAATATAATAAAATGGAATTCTCTGAAAAATTTTTGGAACAACCAAACGCAATTAATCTAAGAAACTGAGTGGTTTAAAATCACTATGCAGAAAAAAGGAAATAAATATATACTTGTCATCAATAGATATTATAAATGAGTTCCATCTCTTTTTAATCATGAATATCAATTTCACCAATATCAATTTCATGAATTTATTTTCTTAACTATAGAATCGAGATTTTGTATTCTTTAAATTTTCAATCTTTAATTAAAAAAAATCTATAAAAGAGATTTTCAATCGGAAAAATAAATGTATGTTTAATTCTTAATAATCAAAATAAAGGCCACTGCTTGTCTACGCTGTAAAAAAAAACAAATGTTTCTTAATCTAATATTTATCTCTCTTAAATCTTACAAAAATTTAATATAACCTCTTTCGAGTTTCCAACGATCCAGAAAATCGTTCTTTTATCTTCAGAAACTTCAGAAACCAATAGGTTACAGAGATTTTTTAAACAAAAGAATTTCTGAAACAATAGTTTATTTATTTTTGCTACCCGTATTTTTCGGAAATGTTTCTGAGTAGTTTTTACATTGTATTAATCAGTTTTCTCAACCCGAAATATGGGTTTTTTGGATGATATGATTTTCTAAGTAATCATTTTCTGGTTCAACTAACTGGAAAATTTAACAATATCAATAATAACATTAATATCCTTAAATTAACAATATTTTGCTACTCTTGTGTCACCCACGTCTACATAAATTATGTTACACAGTTGAAATATTTATTTGAGAATGAATAGCATCCGAAGAAACGATACACCGGATTGCGAAAACTGATTAACACATTGTTCAACTACTCGGAAACGTTTCCCAAAATTGCGAGTAGCGCAGGAAACATTTGTTTCAGAAATGCTTCTTTAAACTTCGGAAATCTGTTGGTTTCAGAGATTTCAAAAGATAAAAGAACGATTTTTGCAATCGCGTATCCTTCGGAAAAAGTTATATTATGTTTTCGGAAACCTTAAGAAAGATAAGAGCTAAATTAAAAACATTTATATTTTATACAGTGTATTTGAGAAACATTTTGACTTCTGAAATGTTTCACCATTGTTTTATTTTATATTTTACAATATAGTTTATGGAGTATACTTATTACGCCATCTTAAACTAATTTGTTTGAAGAAATTAGGATATAGTGAAGAGAATACAAACACTTTGCATTTTCTTGAGAATGTCTTGCGAAGTACTGGTTTAATATGCTGAGGAGATTATACTTCTCGTAAAGCGCTATCACAATAGAGGCATTGTCATGTAAATTCCTAACCATTGGAACCACTGCGGTGTCTGATTAAGTAACTCTTAATCAATAATCATTAGATGTTATTAGAAAGTGACTGAAGTTTATGTTGCAATTTAGAAATTGTATGGCACATAATTGTTGCACATTACTAAAACTAATACGCAAGGTCTGCCTAACTTTTTGTGAGAAAACACATTTTGTATTGATCAATTAGGCTCATTGAGTCTGGTAATAACTGTGATACATATCACAAATAAAAATTACTTATATTCTTCTAAACACTTTAGGATGTATAAGGGCCAAAAATCCTTGACACATTTTAAAATTCAATTAAAAATTAAGTAATTGGCGTATAAGATTGCAGTTTGGATAAAAATGCATCTCATGATCGAATGTTTCGTTTAAGCAAGTAAAAAAAGTCTTCAAAATCTTTCCATAAATGGCACTGTTTTACAGCTAAAAAATCACATTAAATAAGCAGTTACAAACCATTTACTGGACGTGGCTATAAATACAAAACGGCATACACTGAAATATGGTTGCGGATTGTAAAAAATAATTGATCTATGTATCAGGTTATCTTGAGTTTTTGATGCTTTTTATGCAAAAAAGTACTAAATCACATTCAACATGTTGAAATATGATAGTAGATTCTCCAAAACAAATTGTCTGTATCAGCCTATCTTGGATTTTCGATGATTTATATATATATATATATATATATATATATGTATAACCTCATGTAGGTCCTTAATTTTCTTGTTTCATTTATATATGTTATTAGGGGATTAATATTGTCGATTTTAGGCATAATGGTGACAATATTTGTTGAAATAACATATACTTACTATGAATATTCTTATAAAGCCCTTCTGAAGATTCTATAAGATATTCATAGTTTTCCAATTTTTGCTTTTTCATCCTTTTAAGTATAATTCCTTCAGTGTCCATTCCATTGCTTTTTATGGTGTTTTATCCTTCGTTCTTCACATGTGTATTCATTTTTAAATATCTACATGTATATACATATATATACGGGGTGGTTTTAAAAAACAACTTTGCAGATATATGAGCTGCTAGTGACCGTACCGTTGAAAAAAACGAGAAACCATTTGGGATGGGTACTTCAAGGCATGGACTCGATAATGTGGTAAAGAAAAATAATTGAGATGCATACGATTACAAATACAAAAATTCGATGCTTTTTTGAATTGCAACATCCTCTTTTTTTCATGATCTTCATAGGGAAAAACCATAAATGGCTATCAGGCGATGTCTATTGCTCTAGAAATGAAGACTTAAAACAAAAGAAAAGAAAACCAGCAATAACAACAATACATGCATCAAATCAAATCATTTTAGTCGGATTAAAAAGTTTAAATTTTTTTATCTTTACAGACGATTACACTTCCCATGTGGAAAATTGTGCGCATGAATGGTATATGACATGAAGAGAAAGCATAAACTCACGTTTAATGGTGATTTTCGTGTTCCACGAGCTTAGCAGACTCTAAGTGTATATTTTGAATTTTAAATATCTCAAGTAAAAGGTACAATGATAAGATAAAGGTGGCATGACGAATACGAAAACACAAAATGATGGTAGATAACAATGCCACCAATTTCCTCTTGCAGTCCAAATTTACCTTATGGTATTGTTTCTTTTAAGTCGCTTATTTTATGCATCCATTTCTAGTGCTATAGGTACCGTCTCAGTGCCTTTTATAGACTTTCACTATGAAATCCTTTTTGCGATGAAAAAAGGAGGATGCTGACATTCGAAATTTTTGAAATCCTGTAACTATAACTGCAACTTTGAAAGCTGGATTATTGTTCCTTACCTCATTCTCGAACGCATGCCACAAAATGCCCGCATCCTAAAGGAACTCCCGTTCCACTTGAATGGTACGGTTTCTAAGGGCTCTTAAGTCGATAAAGTTGTTTTATGACCAAACCTATACATACGTATATATATATACACACTTCCAACAGGCCTTGTAAGTGTAAAGGCTCAATCAGACACGGACAATACGTGCAACTTTAAGCACATCATGCAACTTTACACGCAGCAAAGAGGGAGGAGAAAATTATGATGCTTTGCTAAATGCTGCGTAAAATTCTGCGTCTAAATTGGTAAGTGGGTTCCTACAGGCAGTCCTTTATCGCTCCCTTGGCATAGAGAGCATGCTGTCTGTCATTTAACGCGATCTTCTTTAGTATTTATTTAATCGGTTGTATTGTATGCATATATGTATATGTTTTAATCTCTGAGC
Source organism: Maratus michaelseni (assembly GCA_963931845.1). Lineage (NCBI taxonomy): Eukaryota > Metazoa > Arthropoda > Arachnida > Araneae > Salticidae > Maratus > Maratus michaelseni. The sequence goes on along the minus strand of OZ007586.1, from coordinate 254,642,958 downwards.
CTTAAAAGGGTATGGCTGGAACTAAATTAATGAGTAAGAGTTGAAAAAAAATATTATGTGCTGTAGCTATTAGTATACAGCGGCAACGATTGGAGAAGAGAATAAATAACTTTTTAAAAATATTACAGCAAGCAGAATAAAACTGGAATGCTACTATAGTTTAATTCAAGAAGTGGAATTTAAGATATCATAACATATTTATATAGTTTCATTGAAGTGTATTTGGATTTTGCGAAAACACTCCAACTATTTCTGTCTGTTTTTTAGCAACCATTTTATATTGCAATGTTGCATTTTTTAAATTTTCCAAAACGAGTTCATGTAAAAATTCGTTTCGAAAAAAATCTTAAAAGTGCTAAAAACTTGTGTATCTAATAGTACAAGGTGTAATACTTGAATTTTTATTTATTTATTTATTTATTTATTTATTTTTAACGCTACCTATATGCTGATTTTTAAGTCAATCCAAAATATATAATTTTTGAGTGTTTTTCTTTAAGGAGTCAGTGGACATTAAAACCCAAATCCTACAGTTTTCAATGGATTAATTTGAAAATTGGTAGACTCGTAAATGACAAGCTAAAATAGATATATTCAAAATTTGGTGTTAAAATAATAAGTTTTTAAATAATTCTATTTTTAAATTTTTAAAGAAACGAATAATCGTCATATTTTAAAATGTCCCATTCGCATTTCTTTTGCATAGAATATGACAATATTTATTTATGAGATCATTTTTAACACTTTCCAACCTAGTTGAAAAGTGTGTATGACTTCGGTTTGTCTGTCCGTCTGTTCGCATGTCTGTGCTCTAACTCGCATAAATATACTCGGATCGCCCTGAAATGTTTGTATGTTATTGTCGTTTACTATAGCATGTTCCTATTTCAACTGAAGTGTGTAGCACTTATTTCAAAGAAATACTCATTATATATACAGCATGAATATACAATAAAAAGGACATTAAACGTCTCATAGCTATCCCACATATATAAAAAAAGAAAAAAAGAAAAGAAGAAAAAAGAAAAAGAAAAAGTAAAAAGAAAAAGAAAAAATTTTGTTGGGTAATTAAAATAACTGAAATATTTTCAGCAATTTCAGACGCACTGCATTAATAACAATAACCGAAAACCATACGTCACGCATAGATTATGTAATCCCCCCCCCCCCAACACATCCAGAAAACTGCAACATAACTTCCCCGTTAAATAAAGCGACAGAAAACATATAAGTAAACAATTTGGAAAACATATAACACATTCAAAAGCCCAGTTTTAGCAATAACTTTCTATAGTCAAACAAGTAGCCGAATTATTTTGTGCAGCCCTGTATGTATCTATAGATTTCCATATATACTACATAATATGCTAAAATTTAGTTCAGTTAAAAATTTCACTTTTAGCAATTTTTTCCAGTAGATGGAAATGCACTCGAATTCTTTTGAACAACCCTGTACATTACCTAAAGATTTTTGCATGCATCACATATTAAGCTAAAATTGAATTCAGGTCAGAAACACATAACACAACTAAAACGCACTTCCAGTAATTACCAACCATAAAAGGCAATGCATCTTGTTCTTTCGTAGCCCTTTGTATGAAGTTATTTATAATCTACAAACTTCTGTTAGTATACTAAATGCAGTTAAGCAGGAAAATGCATAAAGCAATTAAAAACTACTTTTAAGCAATTCAGGACCATATGCAGTATTATTTACGATATCCTTTGTGTAGTCCTGTATATGATCAACATAACTTATACACACTACATACTATGCAAAAATTTTGTTAAACTTAAAAACTCTAACCAAAGTTGAAAATGCACTTCCAGCAATTTCCGCTTTTAGACAGTACAGTAACCGAATTCTTTTGTGTGTCCCTGTAAATGAACGATAAATGCAATGTACACAATACTTTTCAATAACACTTGTAGTGCACTTCAGTTCTGTCGACTTCATTATGTAGCCAATATGAATTATCTTAATAGTATCATCAAAATGCGCCGCAAGTGATATTTTCCTTTAGTGCATTATGTAAAAGTATTCTTTTATGTCACCCTGTAAATGAATAACGAATACTTTGCACCCCATATTTTACAGAATGCACGTTTTTGTGCTCCTCATACATTGCATATCAACTTCATTATGCTTGAAATGGTGTAACATCATAAAAATATACTTAAAACGATTTTTTTCATATCGACCGTAATGTAACGGAATAATTTTGAATGTCCCTGTAATCGAACTATAAATACTGCACTCTTCACTTTCAATAGCGATCGTTATATATTAAACGTCAATAACATAAAAAAATTACAGGGGAATCAGAGTATATTTACTTGAGTTCAGCTCCTACAGACGGACAGACAATCCAAAGCAAGGATAATTGGTGCTTAAATGATTGAAGAGTTTTTAATACTTTAACATTTGATGGAATATGAAATTTTGAAAAAAAAATTATTCACGAGGATACACTAAAATTTCATTTCCGTGCACATACATAAGGCAACGCAGAAAAATTCTTTTAAATTTAATATATAAATATTACAATAATACAATTTTTTATAGATTTTATAAATTTAAAAAAAGTAAAACAAAAAAAAATTAATAAATTTTTGTATTGTAAAAAAAATGAAGTTATTGCTTATATTAATAATTCCTCTAGTGAAATTCCAAAATACCTTTAGTAACTGATGATCATTAACATTTTTCAAATACTTTATTTATTTGCAGGAAAAATGATTCGTTCAATAATTAAACAGAATAAATGATATATTTCATAAAAGGTGAAATGATAATATTGCAATGTTATTAAGAAATGCACATATCAAATATTCATCAATATAATATATCATGTAATGTGATATACCACATACAGGAACATACGGCTATTTTTTTTCTGTAAGCACTCTCTTGCATTCAAGATGCAAGACAGCTTTATGCAAGATGCAGATGCTTGGCGACATTGGCGACAAATAGACGAAACAACATCAAAGCTCATAAGAATCAAAAATAAATACGAAAACCTCGAAGAGTGGCTTAAGCCATCTCCTGTGACGCTATTGGTCAGATTAAGCAGTTCTCGCAGCAAAACCCATTAGACGTGGAAAAAGCTGCGTATAATGTTTCACATTCGAAATCTCAATCACACAGCGTTTTATCGCAACAGCTGCGGGAAAAGTTGTGTGAAGAGCTTAAAGTTTCACTTAAATAGCGTGTCTGATTTTCGATTAAGGGTGTTACAGAAAATCCTATACAAGGAATTCTGGTGCAAATAGCTATATTTTGCAAGTGTCACAAGATAAAGTATGACTAGCCTTCGGATCCCCCTCCCTTCCATTTTAGATATATTGCAAAATGTTGGCTATAATAAGCTTAGTAAAATTCTATTGTGGGATGAATGTATATACAACCACACCCATTCATATATACATATGACCAACTATATAAGCAACATTTTGCAGTATATGGGAAGCCGGAAGCGAAATTCGAAGGCTAATCATAACGTTATCTCTGATACTCTTAGAATATAACTGTTTGTACCAGAATTGAATGTTTAAGATTTTTTTAATACTCTCTTAGAGTTACATTTCTAGTTGGAACTGTATACATATTTACTTTTATACAAACTTTGAAAATCTTAATATCAACTACAACTATTTCCGCATAATAATATTTGTCTTATTTAATGACAGATTACATAAGGCGAGTATTATTATTTTGAAATAGTGGTAGGTAACTAAATAAAAAAATGTCTGCTGTAAATACAAAATTTCATTGCTGCATCTTCAAAAACCTGCTAAATATGAGTTAAAGTGTATTCGGAGAAGTAAGTGATATTGCGGCGAAAACTATCAAAATATTAAAAACTAGTCGGTCTTCGCCTTTCTAGCCGGTTGCTTACTTGTGGTGCCTGAATGTCTTCTGGAGCGTACAGCCCTGATTTTGCCTGGGGTCGTGAAAGTGCATTTTACATGCAAATAGAAAAATATAAATAAAATACTTTATTTTAAACTATACTAAAATAACTAATAAGAATATCAAAAGAGCAAGTAAATAAATATTTCGCGACATAAATAATATTTTTTTTTCCTGATAAAGACCTGCGCAGTCCTGCCCGTGATTATTTAGGGGGAAGGGAGAGCTTTAAGATAAAATAAACAAAAATGGGATAGCCTAAGATACATGGTGGTCATTGTAAATAAAAACTGTTGTTTCACTCCAATAAATTGTTAATACGGTGATCAAAATAACGTGTCCTTGTGTTCTTCTCAGCCATATATTGTTAATACAGCTATCACTATAACGGGGCTTTGTGAATTTTGCGTGTATAAGTCTTTAAAATGACAATAGTTTTAACAGAGCCCTGTGGGTTTTACGTCTAGAAACTGATTATACGGCAATCACTATAATGAAGCCTTATGTCGCTTCATTCTAGTGCCCGAGTCCATAAATATGGTGATCAGTATTTAAATCGCAAATCTCTACTTCCAAAAATGTATTTTGAGAATATGAGGAAATGTACTATATTTTGTATAAAGATTGAAATCCGATCGCTATTCGACTAAAAGCGCAAATATAATTTGTAAAATATGAAATTGATAAAAAAAACTTTTCCTTCGAAATATGTCCTAAAAATATATCTAATAAACAATCAGAAATAGTTTTTTATTCATCTAATCTTCCATAATCGGCTTCATAGCCGTTGTGGGCAACAACATCGCTGAAGTACGTGTTTAACTATTTTTAGTAGATTTTTTATGCTGAATTTCACGCTCCTACCTGCTTCTGAGATATGGCAAAATTCCCTAAAACTTTCAACCTCCCATTTAAACCCCTTGGTGGTTTAATTTCTAAAATCGTTGAAATGCGTAATGTTTCGATTTCCATAGAGTTTCATATAAATTAAAAATGAAATACATAAACAATTGTAAGATTATCTAAATAACCAACACTTTAATCCGTAACAGTAATTTGTTTATCGTTTAACAATTTATATTGCACCCACTAATCATTCAAAATTGATAAAAATTTGTATTTTCCTATCCAATGGTTGAAGTATCATAGTTGAGATTTTTTTACCCAGTTTAAAATACTTTTCTCTGTTTATAAGTATTTTCCTATTTTTCGTTATGATGAATTGAAATATGTAATGCAATTAAAATGTTGCTATTGAACTTTTTAAAGAATGGTTAAAATTTAATATGCTGACTACACCGTACGGCAAAGCACACCACATACAATTTTAAATAACTTTCGACGAAATAAAATGATCCATTGTTCTTGCATCAATTATGAATTGAAGTTATAATCATATTTTACTAGTGCAAGTGGATTTGATTTTTATAATATATATATATATATATATATATATATATATATATATATATAATTTAATCTTTTTACGGTTTTAACCATACAGATATATTACATACGCTTGTATATCTTTTAGCATGCATGTATGCATTTTTACAAAAATAGAGTTAGAGATGAAATGTTCTCAAAATTTTAAAATACCGTATAATTGCTTGTAGTTCTGAAAGATATTTACCAGAGAAATATAACATATTTACCTATAGTAAAAAAAAATTCTTATTTTCATAATGACATATTTATTTTAATCAAGAAAATTACATTATTTTGCCAAATATTCTCACATAAAATATACTATATGAGTCAAAATGATACCTACTAAACAAACCTTTATCTTTTTTATTAAGAAAAAATATAGCCATTCTCTATGCAGGAATAAGGAAACTATAAAGGGAACTATTTTCTCTGAAACAGGAGGTCTTTATGGTACCTTTTTCATGTCGCATTGAATTCCAATATCTTCTTGTTATTTTCATAAAATGATATTTTAGATAGTAGTGGTTTAATAAAATGGTTATGAAATTTAATAAATTCCTTTTATAGCTGCTAAATTCAACGATAAATCTACAAAATTTCTTTACTAAAAAGAGTTTGAGATGTAGAAGTTTCAGTATAAAAATAGTTTTCTCCTTAACTATCCGAAGAATAAAGGCTAATAACGTAAGGAGAGTGCTGATCTGATTATGCGCTTATATGAATCTTATAACAAGAGGAAATTTTATAGAAAGTACGGTATGTGTTATAAAAGTATTTATTATGAAGTGTTATGCAGAAGAAAAATTAATATATTATGACAATGGAATTATATATTCAGTAATAAAATGAAACCCTAATACATCATAATAAAATATTTGACATGCTGCAATTTACAATAAAAATGTCAACACTGTTTACCATCTGCATCCCTCAAGAACAATTTTAGAAAACTGCTGAATGTGATGTTAATAAAAACAATAATTACAAGTTAAGTTCCTATTTCAAAACTTCGTAACTTAAAAGCCCCACCAGTGGCTGAGAGGTTCTGCTCTCAAAGCTGGTAGACGGGAGCTGCTGGGTTCAAACCCCTGTCGCGCCCGTCGACCTAACCGTTCGGAGTTTTCCGTGGTTTTGTTTGAACCTTGCCGTAAATACGGGTTAGGATCCCTTAGAAAGACCCCCACGGAGGGCACTCCCCCCAGCGCCTATAGCCCTCGTGTTGATAATCCACCGTCATAAAATCAACCTACCAAAAGTAACTTAAAAACTAATGGTCAGAATGATCTGGAATATTACCTGACAATTATGCTCGTATTCATCATCTACACCGACCAAGCAAACCTCGGGGGAATGCTCAAATGAAACTCACACAATTAACCTGATTAGAACTGAAATAATCATATTAATAATTAATAACATCTGGGCGTTCGACCGAGGTTTTCTAGGTTGAGGTAGGCGGTGAATACAAGCATTATTGAAACAACGGAATTTTGTTTTGCAAAGAAAAAAATAATGATTTCGAAGATGAACCAATAGCTGGCATTTTTCAGATGTTGTTTGGTATTTAAAAAGTTAGCATTTTATGACGTAAGGTGTCAAAAGAGTAGAACAACCTGCTGACAGAAGCTGGGGAACCGATATAACGTAGCGTAATCTTTCAAATTATATGCGGAGCTAACCCTTCGAGGTCATCCACAAACATTCCTTGTAAGTAAAATATAAACTGTCTATTAAATTAGTTTTAAACAAGTCAAAATCTGAAACATAATTCGATCATTTTGGGTCTTATATGAGGTTGATATATTTTTAGAATGAAAATCATTTGCATTTTATATAAAAAATGTCCTGGAAAGAAAAGTACAAACTTGAGTATTTGAAGAAAAAAAACAAATTGCTTTTTCTCATCGTACCACTACTCTTCATTTCCACTTATGTGTTAGAATATATTATGTATGTGCGATTGCATTTTAACATTTTATGTATAATTGTGGATATTATCAGATTTGCTATTCCTGCATTTCAGACAAATGAATAAAAACGTATAGTTGTGTAAATCATATGCATTTTATGATAAACAAAGAAAGAAATGCCTTGGGAAAAAAATGCAATCTTGGGTATTTGAAACATAAAAACTAAAATTTTCTAGTTATATCATTTTTTATTATCTTACAGAAATCTTAAGGAAATATAACGTTTTTCACTGCCACAAAGAAATCGATTTTTAATAATTACATTTTAATCTTTACATCTGAATATCAGTAAGAAATGTCACAGATATTTTAGAATTTTTAAAGTATTTCACCCCATAGTTTAAAAACAAATGTACTTGCAAGCAATTTATTCAGTTATATTCGTCTTTTTTAACTTCTCGTTTTTGTTAACAAGAAAAGAAAAATTAAAATTTAATACTCATAAATCAGCAATAAAAATTACTTATCCGAGATTGTTTGGCTGGAAAATAATCGCAAAAATACATTTCATTTTCTATTCCTCATATTTTTGAAAACCAAATGCTACTACTTTAGAGCCTATTTTATAATACCTTAACAAAAGAGTACAAAACATTTATACACCGTTAAAAAATAATAACCATCATAAAATGTAATTTACAAAGCCAATGTTGTATATATACAACATGGGTACGTATTTGCGATCTTATAAGGGCGCGAATACGTACCCATCGTCCGATTAATAAATACGCCATTCAATATAGTGTTGGAAGTCCTGAGGCATTATTTAATGTAGGTAGTGTTGGCGTAGACTAGTTGCAAGATTTTCTTCTTCGGCAAATTCCCCTGTATGATGTCGACGACGAAATCTATTACTACATATTCGAACAATATTTAAAAAAAAAAAAAAAAAAATTCCATCGCTTTACGAATAGTCCGGTGAAATACCAGGTCATTATAATCACTTTTTTTAAGAAATAGCAGTTTGAAAAATCAAGACATTACAGATAATAACACTATACATTCTAATGGTAATATAATACTGATTTGAATATCTTGTAATAAAAATATTCATACCTTATAATTTAAAACAAACATTTTGTAGATTGTAAGAGAAAATTAAATTGTAATCAAAAGGCTATGACGCACTAAATATCACAAATCATGGTAATGTTTAAAAGGACCATCGTCTATATAAAACTGTGAAAGTGGGCCCTTTTTTCAACGGCCTACATAAAAAACTCTTCTATAGATTTTATCACAATCTTTTATTTTTGTTATATTAATTCAATATCATGTAATATTTATTTTCATTGCAATTCTTAAACATATCTTCTAATGGTTTCCTAAACTTCAATATTTTTTACACTTTTGCTATATTTTTTCCCGTTTTTCTAGTACGAGCAGGGAAGACCGAGCTATGCTCGGTCAAAATTAAATTTGAGTTCAAATATCATGACCCATGACCAAAATGACCCACTAATTGAATTTTCTCGAACATGTGACTTAGCCCAACAGTCTTCTTGTGCCGGAAAACCATAGGATGCAAAATTTAGTGTAAATTGAGCCGCTTTTTAGATATTGACCCACAATGACCCAGAAATGACCCACTAATCGAATTTTCTCGAACATGTAACCTAGTCTAATGATTTTCGCGTGCCCGAAACTCGTAAAATACAAAATTTAATCAAAATCGTTAGAGCCGTTTTTTAGATAAAATTAATTTGACCCACTTTGACCCAAAAATGACCCCCTAATCGAAAGTTCTCGAACATGTGACTTAGCCCAATAGTCTTCTCGTGCCCGAAAATAGTCGGATACAAAATTTCGTCAAAATCGTTTGGACTGTTGTTTAGATACAATTAGCTTGACCATGACCCAAAATGACCCACTAATTGAATTTTCTCGAACATGTGACCTAGCCCAACAGTCTTCTCGTGCCCGGAAACCATTGGATGCAAAATTTAGTGTAAATTGAGCCGCGGTTTAGATCTTGACCCACAATGACCCAGAAATGACCCACTAATCGAATTTTCTCGGACATGCGACCTAGCCCAATGCTTTTATCGTGCTCGAAACTCGTAGGACACAAAATTTAATCAAAATCGTTAGAGCCGTTTTTTAGATAAAATTAATTTGAACTGCGTTGACCCAAAAATGACCCACTAATCGAAAGTTCTCAAACATGTGACCTAGCCCAATTGACTTCTCATGCCCGAAAATGGTCGGATACAAAATTTCGTCAAAATCGTATGAACCGTTTTTTAGATACAATTAGCTTGACCATGACCCAAAATGACCCAAAATAACCCAAAATAACCCACTAATTGAATTTTCTCGAACATGTGATCTAGCCCAACAGTCTTCTCGTGCCCGAAAACCATTGGATGCAAAATTTAGTGTAAATTGAGCCGCTTTTTAGATCTTGACCCACAATGACCCAGAAATGACCCACTAATCGAATTTTCTCGGACATGCGACCTAGCCCAATGCTTTTATCGTGCTCGAAACTCGTAGGACACAAAATTTAATCAAAATCGTTAGAGCCGTTTTTTAGATAAAATTAATTTGACCCGCGTTGACCCAAAAATGACCCACTAATCGAAAGTTCTCGAACATGTGACCCAGCCCAATTGACTTCTCATGCCCGAAAATGGTCGGATACAAAATTTCGTCGAAATCGTTTGAACCGTTTTTTAGATACAATTAGCTAGACCATGACCCAAAATGACCCAAAATGACCCACTAATCGAATTTTCTCGAGCATGTGACCTAGTCCAATGGTTTTCTGGTGCCCCAAAACGGTAGGATACGAAATTCCGTCAAAATCGTTAGAGCCGTTTTTAAGATAATTTTTGCATATATGTTAGGTGTGCTTTTTTTTTTTTTTTTTTTTTTTTTTTTTTCTCTTAATTTAATTTTAATTGTTACTAATTACCTTTCTTTAAGTTTACTCACAATTAGCAGTAGCCTTCACATGCATGAATATGTCAGTATGCTTAATATCCTCTAATAGTAGATTGAGATTACAATCTATTGTGTCCTTTTGTGATAATCAACCGAGAATCCACAAGTAACATTAAGATGACAGGTGCGATCAAGATTTTAAATTTTGAATAAAACCACCTGAAATTAAGGTGAAGAGAATAATTTAGTGGTGGCTAAAGACAGCACCTGATCACAAGAAGAGCAAATCACAAAAGCACACTCTGTTTCATGGCAAGCATGAAACATACAAAATTTTGCATAAGTGCTACTGAAGTCTTAAACATGAGTACAAAAGGAATTTTGCGTTGTGAAAATTAAAGTATAATATTAAGTTAAATTATCTCATTATCTGACAGTTTTGAGTAAATAAATGTAAATTGCAGAAGCCATGAAAGTATGTAGTAAACTAGCAATGTTCCTCACACTGAGTGCATCTTATAGTATAAAATAATACTCTTCAAAGTTTGATCTTGACTCTCAAAATAGGGGGAACTACTCCTCCTTAAAAATCTTGTGAACTAACAGAACGCTTCAATTACATAAATTAGTCTAGAGACAAAAATCAAGCACTTATATGAACAAAGTGACAAAATTTATTCAAGAAAAGAGAAAGTATATTTTTTAGTTTCATCAATTCTTATAAGATCAACTATACAATTTAGAGGGTAAACCACAATGAATATTACTTGAAAACAAAATCGTCGATCATAGAATTAGATCATAAACACAAGAAGCCATGAGCTTATACCAGAGCACCATCACTAATGTGTTCATATTTTCTAGACAAGTATATTTTGAATGGAGATAAGAGCCATAATATTCAAATAAAACCTACGTAAACACACAATTACATAAATAACATTATCACATTAATGAACAAGATGTTTTCTTAACAACATTTAATACAACAATTAATATATATATAATTTTTTTTTATATTAGCACTCACCAGCCAGTCTTGATAGGTGTTCGCCGTTTATCGGCTGGGCACAGCGTTCATTTTATCAGTCTATTACCGAGGCATCTAGCCGCCTGTCTCCGTCAAATTTTAGTGTAGCTCTCTCTACGCCAGTATTTACCAGGATTCTCCCCGCTGAGGACCAGGTCTAGGGACCCCTTCCTGATGTCTCTCCCGTTGCCTTTCCGTCAGTCATCGAAGTTATCCCGCATCGGAACGCTCACATCTCCCCCGACATGCCGCGTATAACTCGGACGAAGACCACCGAATGCATGAAGTCTGTTGCCGCTTGGGTTGAATATTCTGCGGCACGTTACGTTAAATACCGCAGTCGCCGTAATTTGCGAGACTTTTCAAGGGACGAGGGCCCACCGCATTCATCTACCGGTGCTCATGCATAACTCCTGCCGCCAGAAACATTCAGATTGCCGTACCAGCCCCGTTTTCTAAAAATCAGCCGCATTGCCTGTGCTGCCTACTTCATTATTCCCGTTCTCTGTCAAAAATCACCTTTTCATCTTCGTCTCAAACCTCCTAACTGACATACACACCAGCCCCGTTAAATCTCTTCCATCTGCCTAACCAATGAGCCTTCCGTGTCTTCCACCCTTCTTTGCATACACTTAACTGAGAGTGCCCTATTGGTCAAGGGTGCACACAGGGTCAAAGTTGTTGCTAGGGTCCACCCCGAAGAACCACGGGATAAAACAACCCTATAGATCCCTGTTTCATGGAAAAATACTGTTGAATTTATGATGACAGCTCCTACCCATTACTGAAGCAATAACATGCAGTTAGATGCACTTTTAAATACACACGAACAACAAACCTTATTTTTATGAGTTTTAGAGAAACAGGCGATTGTTACTTGAAACGTTTTTGCAATAAAATCTCCCACTCCTGTTGTAAAAGAAAAAATATCTGCTGTGTGGTCCTTTAAGAGCCACACTCTCTCCCGTGAGAACATCTTGTTTACAAGTAAAATTTTACGAGGAGGGGATGAAATCATCGACCACCACCCGTAACATCTCAAACTAATACCATTTTGAGAGAAGGAAAAATTTTGCTCCGTATACAAATTGTGGGCTAAACTTTACACAATGTTTTATTTATTTACTTATTTAAATTTTATTTATTTATTTATATAATTTTTACAAAACGGGGGGAGGGGGGGGTAGAAGAAAACTGAAAAAGTACATTTAAAACTATAAAACAGTTAAAACTGAACTGTCATAACATATTATTCCCCATGCCGGGCTAAAAAAAAGATTTTTTTTTTTAAACTACAACACAAAATATCTTTTTTTTTTTTTTTTTTTTTTTTTTTTTTTTTTTTACACACTGCAAAACCTCCAAAGCTATAAATCCGAAAACCAAATGGTGAGGGCCACCCTTACCATGAAAAGTTCACCCCAGATATAACTAGACAGTAAGCAGAAGTGACACACAAGGAAAATAATATGGTTAAATCTGCCAGCCGTATCCTCCCTGCAGAGCAAAGTTGCAAAATTATCAGACACCGACACGTTTACAAAACTGCGCTCCCGAGTGAAGACAAGACCAATCTCACAGTGGCATACCGGTAGTGCAACCACAAGACCTGCATCAATATTCAACTACCTCCTGCACATCACTCTAACCGCCACCTAGTCAATCTTTGCACTGAAACACTCTCAATTACTAAAATGCAAGACAATTATCAAACCACTGGGTATGTCATCCCTCCTGACATCCATGAATGTCCAACTCCATAGCACAGTAGCCAAACTCCATCAAACACTACAACTTACCTGCCAAAACACCTAGAAAACTGTGGTGAGTGCTACCAAAAGATAGGATATAAGAAAATTTATGTATTTAGAGAAACATCAATTTGGACTAATCTACCGAAACACATAACATATGAACATGAAATACTCAAATGCTCTCAATGAATATAGACAGAGTGAAAATTTTATGAAACAGAGGCATATAATTTTTGAATAAGATAAGAAAATGAAACATTTCTTAAACCTTTTAGGAATGCCGTACAAGGCATCACTCAATTTGAAACAAAAGAAATATACATTAAATACATAATACAGTTAACACATATCAACCTGCTTCTGAAACAATGAATTGTTTACTCGGAAAATCAATAAAAATACCTTTCATATATTTAGCATCACATACTTTGTCTGTCACAGTTAAAACACAAATATTCACTCAGATAATCAATGCAGTATTGAATGTTCTAACACTATATGAATATACTACCTACATATATCAACACATACTACATATATATCAACATTTTACAGATGCAATATAAATAGATGACAAGCAATATCTGAAATTTACCGGTGTAATAAGCTCCAAAGTCTATTGTAAATGAACAGGGTAAAACAAAATTGAGATTATTCTACATAATACTCCATTTGGTATAGAGCAGTACAAAAGTCAACAGAGCTGTGGCCGCTACAGGACATATAACTAAAAAAATTTCTCTATTTACTATTTTCATATATAATTAGTTTTCACATTTTCTTTTTTTTTTTCTTTTTTTTTTAGCTATCCAGAGGCCACACATCACCTACCCAACTATTCAAAGGCATAACAACCCTGCCCCTAAACATTATTTACTGCCAGTCATTAAGCTGTGAAGACTTCCATTAACCACATCCTCCGAAATTTACCATACAAAATATTGCCTGACGATACAAGAGCATTCAATATAACATAATTTTGAAAATATATTTACAATTTATGTACATATACACGGAAATTTTGAAAACCGAACACTAACATACTCACACAAAACGTAATTAATTTCAAGAACATACCTTATATACTAGTAATAGACGTATCCCAACTTAAAACGTAATGATAAACATTACTAAATCCATTGTTTGGCACGCGCATAACAGACACAAACTATCGCTTCAAATATCTAAAAGCATAAAACCCGTTTTATCACCCTTCCCGTATTTAAAACATTCCCAAAGATACCGAAATAAGGAGAATACTCATTGACAACAAATTAAAACTACCGAAATCATCTGCAATTATATCGCGAACAGTAATTTCTTCCAGAAGCACGCGAGAATCTCGCTGCGTTTCGATTATTACTCGGAATAATATACCTCCGCGAACGCTTAATCGGCAATACGTTATCCCCTTCTCTTGTCTGCACTTGTACACTTGCAGAATTCCCACTCGTATCGAACGCTTCTCTTTCACCCAAAACGACTGATTGAGCTGAATCGAATTTCCCGACAGAATCGATCGGCGCGGGAGAGCTGTCAGCGGTAGTCGCGTCTTGTTTACAAGTTGCAGGAGGAAACTCCATCCGCGATTTCTGCTTCGTGAGACGATCAACGTGGACAATTTGAGTTTTTGTCAGTTTGGATTCGAGGGCTATCTTAAAATTTACCTCACCGATTTTCTCTAACACGAGATAGGGACCTACATTCGGTTTTATTAGTTTCTTACTTCTCCCTGGTTTTACAACAGGCGAAAATAACCATACTGAATCACCCACTGAAATGCATTTGTCGACCGCCGTTTTGTTTCTTAACTTCTCTTGTTTTTCTGAAACCTCTACCAACCTATTGTACACACTTGAGTAGATTTTCTGCATTGCAGGAATCAATAACTCACAAAAAGATGGGGCGTCTACATATTTACTCTCAAGTCGTGACTCAAAAATTGAGTATGGGAGCACTAAATTCCTACCATAGACTACAGCCGCCGGTGTTAATTTTGTTGAATCGTGAACCAAGGTACGCATGGCAAGGAGTGCAAATTTTAACTTTATATCCCAATCAAGTTGATTTTCATCAACCAAGTGCGAAAGGGCGTTAATTAACGTGCGATGTGCTCTCTCTAATTTCCCATTCGATTCGGGGTGATATGGCGAGGTTCGATTATGCTTTACGCCAAAACGAGCATACACAGATTCCATAGCATCTGACAAGAAATTTTTCCCACGATCAGTGATTATTGTTTTACTACACCCATGTCGTGATATGAAATCTGCCAAAGTATTTGCAACTGTCTCTGATACAATGGATTGAACAGGGTATGCTTCAATCCACTTGCTAAATGCATCTATATAGGTGATGATGAATCGGTTGCCTGACATGGTTGGCGTCATGGGACCCACACAGTCACAGTGAACCACTGAAAATGGACTAGAAGGGGTAGGCATCCTTTGCAAAGGTGCTAAGTGCTTTGACTTGTGAGCCCTTCTCTGCTGGCAGCTGATGCAAGATTCTACTAAATTTTTTACATGAGCCGTCATCCCTGGCCAGTAAAAATGCTCCCTGATTCTTTCTATAGTTTTGTAGTAACCCTGATGACATCCTGCCAGAGAATCATGAGTCATCTTGAAAATTTCTGGAACCACCTCCAAAGGTACAACAACTTTTCTCCCACTGTTTATCACCATGGAGTCCCTCGTATCCTTACACACTAAGAGGTCTCCCTCCAAATAAAATTTTAGATAATTTGGAGAAATATTCATACCCTTTTCCAGCCTTTCTACAATTTCCGCACATTTTCTGTCAGTTTTCTGTGCTGTACCAATAATTTTGATTAAATCATTATAAGGTTCACAAATATATACCGGATTATTATTACTATTTACATTTTGCACACAATTAACACTATTTACACTATACACATATCTCGACAAGAAATCTGCCACACTATTGAATTTTCCTTTGATATATTGAACTTTGAAACTAAAATCAGATAGTGTGCAGATCCACCTAGCAATTCTGGATGTAGGATCCCTAATTTTCAACACAAAAGTGAAAGGGGCATGATCGGTATAAATTGTAAAATGGGTATTAGCAAAATAGCACTTAAAGTGAGCTGTAGCCCAAACCAATGCCAAAAGTTCCCTCTCTGTTGTTGAATATCTAGTTTCTGCATCTTTGAGTTTCTTACTCGCAAAAGCAACCGGATGGAGTAAGTTATCTGTACCTAGTTGCATAAGTACTGCCCCAAGCGCTTCGCCACTGGCGTCCGTGTATAACTGGAATTCTTTTGAGAAATCAGGCAAGATAACAAACGGTTTGGAACTCAAAGCTTCTTTTAAATCCTCAAACTCAGCTTGGGCATCAGGCGTCCATCTGAAGATGCCATTTTCTTTCGTTAAATTGGTTAAATTAACTGCTCTCTTACTAAAATCAGGTATAAATCTTTTATTATACGTTAATGTGCCCAAAAAACTTCTAACTGCCTTACGGTTGTGAGGAATATTGAAATTTTTTATAACCTCGATATTCTTGTTTATGGGGGCAACTTGATTACGACAAATTTCATATCCTAAATATTGTATCTTATCTGTGAGAATTTTACACTTACTAGGCTTAAGTCTTAAGTTATGTTCACGTAGTCTGTCGAAGACTGTTTGTAATTTTGCAAGATGTGACTCTATGTCATTTGAGGAAATAATAATGTCATCGACATATACTAGAATTCCCAAGTTTGCTAAATCCCCAAAAATGAAATTCATCAGTCTTTGAAATGCACTGCTGGAAGTGGCTAAACCAAAAGCATTTCTATTGAACTGATGTAAACTGCGATGAGTAATGATAGCAGTTTTATGGCGATCCTCAGGTCGAATTATCTGCTGGAAAAATCCACTGGTCAAATCCAATGTTGAAAAAAAAACTGAGCCTGCCAAAGGGTCAATTGAATCCGTGATATTTGGAAGAGGGTAATTATCTTTAATTAAGTTCTTGTTTAATTTTCTATAATCAACAGCTAACCGATACTGACCATCCGCTTTTCGTACCAGTATGACCGGCGATGAAAATTCTGACATAGATGGTGAAATGATGTTCGCCTCAAGTAATTCATCTAACTGATTGTTTAATTCCTCTCTCAAATTTATCGGTACTCGATATGCCTTTGATTTGACTGGTGTATCATCTTTAAGGTTTATTACATGCGGAATAGTATTACACCCCGGCAAGTCACGCACTGAAGCCGCAAAAACATCTTTATTTTTCTCTAAAAATTCCCCAACTATTTTCTTACTATTCTCATCCAAGTGATCTAAATTAATATCCGCATCCCAAGTCAAATCTGCATGATCGAAACTCACATCAGAGCTATCATTCACTACATTGCCACAAAAGTTGAATTTTTGAACTTCTTTTTTACAAAAATTTAATTTCGCCATAGTCATATTTTTATTTAATGCTAATTCCTCCTCACTAAAATTAATCACAGACACAAACATACCATGTTCCGCAGAACAAATAGTTCTCGAAACTAACATTTTGTCCATCAATTTGTATCTGCAGGGTTCTAACACAAAATCACAATTAAAATTAGTTAAATTCTTTCTGCATTTAAGTTCAATTAGTTGTTTAGAAAATGGGGGAATGTTTACTTTGTTTTTTGTATATGCATAAATATCAGTATTTGTATTACCCTGTGAAGTGTCATTATTTTTATGTATTAAATTTTGGTCATTGGTCTCTTCCTGTATATTTTGTAATTGATTAGGGGGAATAGGCTGAGGGGATTCAGTATTTTGTTTGTTTATGTCATCAACGTTAAGTACTAAGTTATGATTAGAGGTCTCCTCCTGTATATCTGGTATTTGGGTAGTCAGAACCGGCTGAGGGGAATCAACAATTTGTTTGTTTACATCTGGGCTGATCTGATTTCTCAATTTTATAGTATTATCCGCACAAAAAATCACTGCATTGTTTTTATTCAAAAATGGCATACCTAAAATTCCATTAAAACTTTTCATAAATTTCCCAGGAATAATATAAAAGGTATCTGAAAATTCTTCATTTAGGATTTTAAAGTTAATTTTTACTGATCTATGTAAAGTAGTGGTGTCTCCACTAGCAGTCAGTATTGGAATTTTAACATTGATAATATCAGTACCTGTTAAACTCTCTAGCATGTTATCAGAAATTAAATTGATGGATGAACCCGTGTCCGCTTTAAAGATGTCCCATTTAAAGTCGCTGAGATAAAAGGTAACTCGGCATTACACCCTGGGAACATGGAAAACACAAAATTCTGACAGTCTTCCGGCCTAGTTTGAGTCGATTCTGTCAAATAACGCTCAGGCCCTATACATTTAAAGTACTATCTCTCGTTTCATTTGCATTATTGTAGTTATTCGCATCCCCTGGCTGTGGTCTGCTATCCTCTTGATTGTTCCTCATATTTCTGTTGTCATTCCGATAACCCCTATTTCCCTTAAAACTGCCTCGACCATTACCCCGAAAGCTGCTATTCTCTCTTCTAAAATCATTCGATCCTCCCCTGTAGTTCTGAGAACCACCTCTACCATTCGCATAACCCCTGTTATCCCTCCAGTTGCCTCTTTGATTTGTACGACTAAAACAATCCCTGGCATAGTGACCTGGTCGATTGCACCGAAAGCAGAGATTTTCTTTCTTATTCATTGTTTCTGCGGTTTTCATTGTTACAAGGCTTTCTACCTGCTTAGCTAACATATTTACTTGTTCCTTAAGCTGTTCAATATCATTTTGTCCTCTCTCATCCCTATGTGAAGCCGCACAGACCACATGAGTGGTTGCCTGCTCATAAGCAGATGTCGATGGTAAAGTTAAAAGCGCATTTGAAACTGGTTCCACCCTAACTGCTTCCCACGATTTTTCTTCCAGTAACGCGAATTTTAAAATTTCGTCCGGATCTTTTGGATCTTTCGCTATTACTCCTTTCTTTATTTCCGGTGTTAAATTGTTTAAGAGCATTTACTTCAACATTTCCGTCCTTGTCTTATTGATCAAGGCTTCATCTCCCCCGTCAACAACTAACGCAGATAGAGATAATTGCTTCGCCCTGTCAAAGAATTCTTGTACCGACATTCCCTGATTTTGCTTAAAGTTAATGAATTTTTGTAGTGCCACTGCTGGCGAGTCCTTTCTGCAATATCTGTGCTGTAAAATATCTGTAAGATCTTTAAATGTTTTTGCCTCCTTTTCGTAGGTTCTCAATAATTGAGCAGCAGGACCGATTACTCTAGTAAACAAAACAAAGACCTTTTCTTTCTCCTCCCACTCATATAGACCCGATAATCTGTCGAAGGAAGTTTTGAAATCTCCATAAGAAATAGAGCCAACTTCCCCACTGAATGTCGGAATTAGACCTATGTGGTCTACTAACGCCGTTTTTCTTTGAAGGCCCGCCATTGCCTTTTCTGCCTCTGTTAAAGCCATGATTTCGAAAGTTTGATTATGAAAATAGCACTAAAATCCCAATCAATTATAAGTTAGAGTCACTGACTGGACTGCCTGTCTCCTGTATTGACTGTGTACTAATTCTACCTAGTAATATAAAGTTTTAATGCAATAAGTAATAGAACATTGAAAGGGGAACCTGAAGAGTCTGCTAACTAAATGCTTCCTAAAAGACCTCAGAACTAAAATTCACATTATATGGGGTAGATAAAAATAGCCACCACAACACCGTTGACCCTTACAATATAATATTTTCACTAAAATAAATCATGTATTTTACACAAAACATACAGAAGTCACAAACGCATATGTCTGTGTATATATGTCTGCAGACTACTGCTCTCTACTACTTATATTTCCAAAAATCATACTAACACAATTTTTTTTTTTTTTTTGTAAATATTAAACCAAAGCATATGACAAATTTAACCGAAAGCCAATGAAAGTTATCAAAATCCAATATATCGTGTTTAAAACCTTAGCCACATCAGACATATAATGCACAAACACATATTTTAAATACATATACAGATATATCTAAACTTCTATAATTTGAATAGAGACTTTATTTGTTTAATTTTATTTAATTAATTTATTTATATTTTAAATCAATTGTTTCAAAAGTGAAGCATTTTAATTTTTTATAGCAATAACACAGATCTCTTTTTGTCACGGTACCAATTGTTAGGTGTTTTTTTTTTTTATTATATTATTTCTCTTAATTTAATTTTAATTGTTACTAATTACCTTTCTTTAAGTTTACTCACAATTAGCAGTAGCCTTCACATGCATGAAATGTCAGTATGCTTAATATCCTCTAATAGTAGATTGATATTACAATCTATTGTGTCCTTTTGTGATTATCAACCGAGAATCCACAAGTAACATTAAGATGACAGGTGCGATCAAGATTTTAAATTTTGAATAAAACCACCTGAAATTAAGGTGAAGAGAATAATTTAGTGGTGGCTAAAGACAGCACCTGATCACAAGAAGAGCAAATCACAAAAGCACACTCTATTTCATGGCAAGCATGAAACATCCAAAATTTTGCATAAGTGTTACTGAAGTCTTAAACATGAGTACAAAAGGAATTTTGCGTTGTGAAAATTAAAGTATAATATTAAGTTAAGTTATCTCATTATCTGACAGTTTTGAGTAAATAAATGTAAATTGCAGAAGCCATGAAAGTATGTAGTAAACTAGCAATGTTCCTCACACTGAGTGCATCTTATAGTATAAAATAATACTCTTCAAAGTTTGATCTTGACTCTCAAAATAGGGGGAACTACCCCTCCTTAAAAATCTTGTGAACTAACAGAACGCTTCAATTACATAAATTAGTCTAGAGACAAAAATCAAGCACTTATATGAACAAAGTGACAAAATTTATTCAAGAAAAGAGAAAGTATATTTTTTAGTCTCATCAATTCTTATAAGATCAACTATACAATTTAGAGGGTAAACCACAATGATTATTACTTGAAAACAAAATCGTCGATCATAGAATTAGATCATAAACACAAGAAGCCATGAGCTTATACCAGAGCACCATCACTAATGTGCTCATATTTTCTAGACAAGTATAATTTGAATGGAGATAAGAGCCATAATATTCAAATAAAACCTACGTAAACACACAATTACATAAATAACATTATCACATTAATGAACAAGATGTTTTCTTAACAACATTTAATACAACAATTAATATATATATAATTTTTTTTTATATTAGCACTCACCAGCCAGTCTTGATAGGTGTTCGCCGTTTATCGGCTGGGCACAGCGTTCATTTTATCAGTCTATTACCGAGGCATCTAGCCGCCTATCTCCGTCAAATTTTAGTGTAGCGCTCTCCACGCCAGTATTTACCAGGATTCTCTTCGCTGAGGACCAGGTCTAGGGACCCCTTCCTGACGTCTCTCCCGTTGCCTTTCCGTCAGTCATCGAAGTTATCCCGCATCGGAACGCTCACATCTCCCCCGACATGCCGCGTATAACTCGGACGAAGACCACAGAATGCATGAAGTCTGTTGCCGCTTGGGTTGAATATTCTGCGGCACGTTGCGTTAAATACCGCAGTCGCCGTAATTTGCGAGACTTTTCAAGGGACGAGGCCCACCGCATTCATCTACCGGTGCTCATGCATAACTCCTGCCGCCAGAAACTTTCAGATTGCCGTGCCAGTCCCGTTTTCTAAAAATCAGCCGCATTGCCTGTGCTGCCTACTTCATTATTCCCGTTCTCTGTCAAAAATCACCTTTTCATCTTCGTCTCAAACCTCCTAACTGACATACACACCAGCCCCGTTAAATCTCTTCCATCTGCCTAACCAATGAGCCTTCCGTGTCTTCCACCCTTCTTTGCATACACTTAACTGAGAGTGCCCTATTGGTCAAGGGTGCACACAGGGTCAAAGTTGTTGCTAGGGTCCACCCCGAAGAACCACGTGATAAAACAACCCTGTAGGTCCCTGTTTCATGGAAAAATCTTGTTGAATTTATGATGACAGCTCCTACCCATTACTGAAGCAATAACATGCAGTTAGATGCACTTTTAAATACACACGAACAACAAACCTTATTTTTATGAGTTTTAGAGAAACAGGCGATTGTTACTTGAAACGTTTTTGCAATAAAATCTCCCACTCCTGTTGTAAAAGAAAAAATATCTACTGTGTGGTCCTTTAAGAGCCACACTCTCTCCCGTGAGAACATCTTGTTTACAAGTAAAATTTTACGAGGAGGGGATGAAATCATCGACCACCACCCGTAACATTTCAAACTAATACCATTTTGAGAGAAGGAAAAATTTTGCTCCCTATACAAATTGTGGGCTAAACTTTACACAATGTTTTATTTATTTACTTATTTAAATTTTATATATTTATTTATATAATTTTTACAAAACGGGGGGAGGGGGGGGGGTAGAAGAAAACTGAAAAAGTACATTTAAAACTATAAAACAGTTAAAACTCAACTGTCATAACATATATATATATATATATATATATATATATATATATATATATATATATAACCACCCACAAGATTTGCTCGTATTAGAATATATGATATTCATTTCACACAGTGTAAAACATTCTGATTTTGATGTATATTTATGTTTAGGTGTGTAAAAGGAGTCAATGAATTACAAACATGAAAATAAAATTAGTACCCGAATTAACTCATAGTTCAAAGAATGCTTTCGTTTAGAAGTCAAATAAAGTTGTTTGTTATAGTTATAAAAAACGATATTAATTCACTTAAAGAGTCAACGAGTAAACTTTTTTTACATATTCAATTTTGCATTATTTATTAATAAATATTTTGCAAGTATACTAATTAAACATTCAATATTACAAAGATCATAAATAAGACTGGTCCCTAAACAGATGTTTTATAATTGCAGTGAACCTAACTCTACACTATATATATAAAATACTAATAAAACGATTTTATGAAACTATTTTTTGAAACGCTTAAATGCGAAATTTGTAGAACACTGACGGTTATGTAATTTTAAGCAGTCACCTACAGCATATTTTTTTCTTGAAAAGGGGTGTATATAGAATTTATATTCATTTTACGGGGCCGCTCAAAAAGTCGATTATACTGCCATCTATGCACTCTAAAAACGATATTTTCAAAACTGAGCAAAAAATACTCAAATCTGAGTATGTCGCACAGTCAAAATAGCTCCGAATCAAAATTACTCAAGTTTGAAACATGTATGTACTCATTTCTGAAAACATGTACACACTCAAGAATAAAATATCATGTGCTCCTATTTGAGTATATCCATGTTTCAAAAATGAGTATGAACTGACTTCTACGTGCACATTTTTCAGCATTTTTATGTTTCAAAAATGAGTTTGAACTAATTCTAATCATTTTTGAGTATGTCCATATTTCAAAAATGAGTATGAACTGACCTCTATGTGCTCAGTTTTGAATATGTTCATGTTTAAATATTCTGAGTACTTCTAGTATTTCAGAATTGAAAGCATTGTGTCGTCATATTTGAAACAAAAAGTTTCATAACAAAATGAAAACATCGATTTACTCAGATGTGAAAATGTCATTTTTCTCAGTGTGGGTGGTAATTATTTAAAATGCAGTTTAGTATAATTATGTTATTTGAAACACTACGAAATTTGCATATGTTAATAAGCCTTACTGCTATTTGTTTTACATTGAAAATATGGGGTGTAGCATTTATAGTTCTAATACAGAACAATAAAAAGAATTTATATGCATTATACTTTATCGCTAATTACTGTTGGAAGGGCTATTTTCTATTACAATTATTTAGCTTACGATGCTTTGTGCATCTGTATGTATAACAATGTCTTCAACTAACTATTCGAACAGATTTTAAACTGACTTCCCACGAACGAATTTCGCTCAAATCTTCAGAATATGCTTCAGCTATTGTCAACTTTGTGTATTAATAAAAATTTTCATTTTTTTTTTTTTTTACACTGGTAGCTTCGCTGGTAGAACATTGCATAACTAAAATTTTATAATTCATTTTACTTTTATGTTTCTCAAACGGCAACCATACTCAAGATTAAAATTAGATAAGACAGACTCAAATTAGATAAGACATATCCAATGTTCTTTTACGCTGAGAACGCCCCTTGACAAGAATTACATAATCAATTATAAATAAAATTGATTTTTTACGTTTTACCGTATGGCAGCTGTACTGAAGATAAAAATAGGTAGAGCAGATTCAGCACAATTTTCTTTTGTGTTTATGGACCCCTACCTTGAAATAGGGTAACTAATTTTAAATAATATTGATTTTTTATGTTTCACTGTATGAACCCGTAATTAAGTTAAAAAGAGGTTGGACAGATGCAACATAATTTTATTTTATAGAATAGGGTAAATCTGAGCTGCGCAGTAACTAAATTTAAATAAAATACTTTATGTTTTAATGTATGAAGAACGTACGCAAGTTTAAACAAGAACGAAAAATCATGCGTCAAGCATAGATTATGTAACACTTTCCAACGCTTCCAAAATAATTTTACGAATCATACTCTTTTATAAGCTAAAAGATAACATCTAAGTAATCCGAATACTTTATTCAGCCCTGTATAGGATCTATAGATTTGTATATATACTACATAGGATGCTAAATTTTAGTTCAGTTAGGAAACACGTAGCACAGTTTAAAATTCTCCGTCTGGAGTTAAATAATACGGAAATGTGTTCCCGAACTTTTGTACTTCCCTGTATAGGATCTACAGAATTTATACACACCACGTAATATACAAAAAGCGATTTAAAATTAAAATCGCATTCAGTAACTTAAAACGCACTTCCAGGAATTATTGTTAACATACAGTAGAGAATTCTTTTGTGTGTCCCTGTAAATGAACGATGACTGCTATACACACAATATTCTGTAGTAAGTCTCTTGTAATGAACCTTATATAAATTTCAATGCGTTTAAAATAGTGAAACATTATTTAAATAAACCGCAGACGATTTTTCTCCATAGACGTAATGTAACGGAATTCTTTTGACTGTCCCTGTAAAGTAAGTATAAGTGCTATGCACACCCTATTCCATATTAAGCTTCTTCTAATGCACCTTAGTGATATATATAAATTTCAATGCGTTTAAAGTATTGAAACATTATTTAAATAAACCGCAAATGATTTTTCCCCATAGACCGCAATGTAACGGAATTCTTTTGAGTGTCCCTGTAAAAAAACTATAAGTGCTACACACTTCCGTTGAAATAGGGAACATGCTATATATAACGATTATAACATATAAAATTTGCAGGGCAATCCGAGCATATTTACGGGAGTTAGAGCACGGACAGACGGCAGACGGCAGACGGCAGACGGCCAGACGGCCAGACGGCAGACGGCCAGACGGCAGACGGCCAGACGGCCAGACAAACCGAAGTCATAAACACTTTTCAACTAGGTTGGAAAGTGTTAAAAAGAAGTTGCACAGATTCAACACAATTTATTTTTGTTTACAGTGCCCTTTTGTGGAAAATAATTTAACGAAAGTTAAATAAAATTGATTTTATATGTTTTTTGTATGATATTTTCAGAGTAAGCGTGTGTCATGGTCAAATTTATGTTTTGATAACCATTTTCACATGATTGGTTGTAATGCCTGTAGCGCGCTGGTTAGAAACTGCATAACTAAAAAATATATATTTATTTTTTTATGTTTCCAAAGTGAATATTCGACAAGATTGAATTATCTCAATGTTCTTTCACGCCGAAAACGTCCTCTATCAAGAATTACAGTAACGAAATTTAAATGAAATTTAATTTTTAATTTTTCTGTTTGAAGCCACACTTAAGTTTTAAAAAGATGCACAGATTCAATGCAATTTATTTTTGTTTATAGGTCTCCTTGAAGAAAAAGATTTAACTAATTAAATAAAATTGATTTTTTACAGTTTTTTACTAAAATCTTCAGAATAAGCATCTTCTACGGTCAAATATCTGTTCTCATAAAAATTTCACATGATAATTTTTGATAATGCGTTGGTAGCACCCCCCCCCCCCCCGGTGGGAAAATTTGTTAACTAAAATTATAAAATGGAATTTATTTGTATTTTCACATGGCGATCATACCCTCAGTTACAATTATGTAGGAAGAATCAACTAAAATCTTTCCTGTATGCTAATAACATGAACTAGCCAAATTTAATTTTTTTTTTTTTTTTTTTTACGTTGTATTCTATGAAAACTGTATTAAAGTAAAAATTGGCAGGTTTAATTCAATAAAAGTTTATTTTGTGTTTATAGTGCTTACGGGTGGGAAATAGTGTATCTAAATTTAAATAAAATTGATCTTTTATGTTTTACTGTATGACAGCCATGCTGAAGTTAAAAATACGTTGGATAGATTCAGCAAAATTTTACTTTTGTTCATAGCGCACCCCGGCGGAGAATAGTGTAACTAAATTTAAATAAAATTTATTTTATATGTTTTTTAAATTGTCTCTGTCATGGTCAAATGATGTTTTGATTTTTAAAAAAAATAGCATGATAGTTTTTTTTTGCGCTCTTTGTGGGAAATTGCGTAAATAAATTTTAAAATCGATTTTTTTAAGTTTTATCATACTTTAGTTTTCCCATACTTGAAGTTAAAATTAGGTAACACAAACTCAGCGCCATTTTCTTTTATGCCGATAACGCTCCCAGCGAGAAATAAAGTAACCAAACTTAAATAAAATTCATTTTTTATGTTTTACTCTATGGTGTCATACTCATGTTAAAAATATGTAAGACATATTAAACACAAATTTCTTTTTAGCGCTCTTTAGATGGAAAGAGGGAAACTAAAATCAAATAAGACTCACTTAAAAAAATAAATATTCAAAATAAGCTTTAGCCACAGTAAATTTTGTTTTCTTAAGAACCTTCACATATATTTTTACACTGCTAGCGCCCTTGGTAAAAAACTAAAATTTTAAAATGGTTTATGATTTTTTATATGACCGCAAGTTAAAATTAGCTTAGATAGATTCAACTCAAATCCATTTTATTATATATTCTAGTGTAGCGGGAAAATCTGTAGGAAGTAACGACTCATGTTCGA
Source organism: Maratus michaelseni (assembly GCA_963931845.1). Classification (NCBI taxonomy): domain Eukaryota; kingdom Metazoa; phylum Arthropoda; class Arachnida; order Araneae; family Salticidae; genus Maratus; species Maratus michaelseni. The sequence continues at coordinate 254,615,899 of OZ007586.1, read as the reverse complement.
TCTTGGAATAATATGTTTTGTATAAAATACGAAAGAATTGTATTCTATAATTTGATCTATTGCCAACAGCTGACATAAAACATCAGTGATATTGGATACGAAATCTTTAAAAATAACTGTGGGTATAATTGAAATTTTAATCAAATCACTTTTGCATAAAATCAGACTCGCTATAATACGGCAGTTGGTAATGGACCTGAATACGGAAGATTAGCCAAAAAAATACCGTCTTAATTAAGTTTTAAGTGAAAAAAAGATGAATGGCAAATTCGAGTATAAGTATTTACATTCAACATATATTATCAAATTATCTTTGCTTGCTAAACACTCATAGCCGAGTTTTCCGAGTTCAATATAGAAAAGGAACTTACCATTAATTTAGATTAGAAAATATTCCAATAGGAACGTGGTCCCTTTTTTTCATGGTATTGTTTTTCATTTGATTTTTTACTGCATTTCACAATATAATTCGTACACTATAGCTGCCAATATTTATTCTTTTTTGTTACCACTATTTTTAATTATAAATTTGCCTTATTAAATCGAGAAAATTCACGATTAAATAGGCCAAATTTTCATTCCAGAAATTGTGGTAAGAACAAAGCGCAACAGGTGGCATCTATGGTACATGTAAGCGTCCATGGGTGGTAACTGATTGAAATACAATTTATTGACATTATATTATTTCAAAGTGAACGAAGTTCGTATATCGTATTAAGCTGTACCGTGATACGTTCCCTACTAAATATGTTTTGAGTACCTTTAACAGTTCTTTTACCAAACCAACACGAATATATTATACTTTATGGACAGTTATTGTTAAAAGTGCATTTGAATGATATTTGAAAGATATTCAAACACATTCAAATTTTAGCCCTTTCTTTGAAAATACAGAGGACTTCAATTTAACTGATGTACGTCTCTCAGTCGTCATTGCGTTCAAGAAAAATCTTGAGTAACTGCAAAGGTCACCAAATGATTGCCTATGTCTATAACATATGGTAAACCGTTAGCACTTTTTCCGCCGAAAATACATATTAAATATGTTGCCAACTTAGCGATAACACGCTAATTTGTTAAAAATCCTATTCAAACATTAATAACACATAATATTTACCTCTTTTTATCACCTTCTAAAATCTTCTTTGATTGAGACATTTTAATAAGAAAAATTTTGTCTTTTGATTAGTAAACTTAAAGGACAATATCTCAAGCATAACAATTTTTTCTTCAAAATTTGTATCATGTCTCCACTTTTAAAGATTGCACGTCCCAGGACTACATTTTCCCAGACAAGAGGCGATGAATACTTTAAATACTTTAACTCATGTCTATTGGAAATAAAATTTTAAAGTATGAATGACAACTACAAATTAGTAATCCATTGCTTATACTAAAAATATAAACTAAGCTATTATATAAATAGCTTTAGCAATAATAGGTATAATTAATCAATAGATACAGTTAAACTCTCAGCCGGCCTGTCCGTTCATATAAAATTTAAATATACTATAAAAATGTTATTAAATCCAAGACTTTCAAATTTGGCCTTGGGGTATATTACAGTGTGTTTCCAACAATGGATCAATTAGGAACAAATTTACAACGAGCGAATCTGTTGAAAGTCCGAGGGTTGGCACATGAAGAGCGCGAGGAGGGAGAAGAGCCCCCTAGTATTATATAATATTGACTTATATAAAAAACAACAAACAAATGATGAAAAAAGTTACAATAAATTAAAAAATATACAAGAAACTTCCATAATTTTATCTAACCTAGCCCTTTCTGTTAGCAGTAAAATGTAAAAAAACTTCTCTTAAATTTAAAGAAAATTAAATTATCTGAATGTAAAATAAGCTCCTTAAATTTTCTCGGAGGTTTAGGTACACTTGCTTAATAACTAATTACTTCTATTATTATATTTGCGTATACTTTTAATAACATATCAATTATTTTCAGGAAGTTTAAGGGTTTTCAAGCAAACATTAAATGTTTATGTTTACTTTAAACATTAAATCGTTGTAATTCTTAAGAAAGCAGTTACAGCTAATAAGAAATATTTTAGTCATAAATAAGAGCAATTGCATTAGAATTTTCAAAATAAGCATTTTAATTGAACATTAGAGATATCTTCCTTTGAAATATGAAATTACTAATTAAAATAATCTCAAACTTATAGAAATGGAAAAAAGAAATTCTTTAAAATTGTCTTTCTGTTATTCTACAGATGTATGTATTACACCACATTGTGATAAGCTATGTATAATGTGATAGGAAATATATTATTAAACATTTGCTCTTTTAATCAAAGAGTTGTTTATTCAGTTGAAGAATAAAACGCTTTATCATACAAATATTTACATTATATTCCTGGAAAGGAAATTATTTAAAAGGTTTTTCAAACCACTCATAATTGAAATGATTATAAAATACTTTTTGGTGAACACTAAGTAAACATTTAGTCAAATTTCTAAGATCAAATTCTGTGAGGCAAGAAACTTAAATTAATATTAAACATTAATTAATACAATAATCTGTATGTTAAATAATATATTAACAGTAAAGGCCTTATGTAATGCAAAAACTTTGAGATGAAAAGAAATAACTTTAAAGAAAAAAAAGAACAAATCCTTTCTATTAATATGTTTAAAGTTGGAATCATTATTATTTTTTTTTGCAGGAGGAGATTAATTTTTAATATGGTGGAGATTTCCCATTAATTAACGTTTCTTTCATCACTGTTTTCTTTTTCTAGTTTCTTTCGCTTAAGATTTCATAACTTACAAAAGGAATTTTTGTATGAATTGTTTCATATAAAAATACCTTACAAAAATTAAGTAATTATTCTGATTTTATTATTTGTGCAAGTGTAATTTATGTAAGTATAATTAATGTTTAGAAACACCATTTCAAACATAAAAACTATATTGATATATTTTTTTTTGTGTGAGAACAAGCTACACTATAGATTGTTTTTTAAGTTTAGCACAATTTGGGATTTTTAGCTCGCAGGCTATCAAAGCCTGAGAGCTAATGTGCCCACCCGTTCTGTATGTATGTATGTATGTACGTATGTACGTAACGCAATAAATCTTGATAGAAATATCCGATTTGTTTAAAATTTTGGTTATAGGTTCATTGTGATAAGGCGCTTCCCTGATTAGTTTTGGGGTTTCATTGGTTAAGTATAAAGGGGGAACGGGGGGCTAATTCCACCCTTAATTTAGATAAATTGGTTTTCCATGCAGAATCACCCTATGTGCTTCAAATTTTGTATATAACTTCATTGTGATAAGGCGCTTCCCTGATTAGTTTGGAGGTTCATTGGTTAACTATAAAGGGGGAACGGGGGGAAGATCCCCCCCTTAAGTTAGATAAATTGGTTTTTCATACAGAATTATCTGATTTGCTTCAAATTTTGTATATAGGTTCATTGAGATAAGGCGCTTCCCTGGTTAGTTTTGGGGGTTCACTGGTTAAGTATAAAGGGGGAACAGGGGGGGTTAATCCCCCTTTAATTTATTATAGATTTTTTTATTTTTTGAGGGTATTATTCTTTAAAATAAGAGTATAATATACAATTATTGTGAATAGCCTGTGAGCTTAATGCCCTCAGTTTAACTGGGCACACTTTTTTTTATTTAATGATGGTTTCAATTTAAAACTATATTATCAATTACATACTGTCTCATTGCTAATGCAATCAATATTCTTATTAGAAATTTTCTTGGAGTTTCTGTCAAAATCATAAATATTCTTTACTTATAATTTCACTAATCATATGGTACACTCTAAAAGAAATCCGTGAAACTACAAGAGATTTTCCGTAAAATTTTACGGAGAAGTTTCATTTTTCCAAAACAACAGTACAATTTCCGTAAATGACATTAGTTCCGTAAAATAGATTTCAAAAATTTCAGTTCAAAATATCTTTGAATTCAAAAATTAGTTATATAAAAACTAACAAAATGCAAAAAATATTGTTGAATGCGTACCGGATAATCCTTCTAATATTAAAAAGTGAAATAATTAAGTCAGTATAACAAAATCAAATTTTAGTCTTATTTCATGGGCCAAAAACACGGCTTATGGACCCTGATCCTTTAATAAGACAATGTATTTTCACAGTGTTATTTATCTACAATGTTTTAACAATATTTGTTCTTTAAAGTTGTAACACATTATGTTCGTTATAATTTCAAAGCATTTAAGGTTAATAATATTTTTTAGAAAACCTGACAAGCGGTTCACGACTCATATAGGGGAAGATCGGGTAGCCGCGGAGACTCTTGGATAAATTGCAAATAAAAAACATACGAATGAAATTTCTGTCTTTATTTTATACATAAAATAAAATTACGAACTTCTTTAATGATTTTAATTAAAAATTGCTAATAATATTGAATTATTTAACGAAATATACTGAAAATAGATTGGCCTTATTTTATTGGCGTCACAAGAAACGGCAGGTAACGCCGGACATATTAATCAATGGTGTCCCAACCGTTTTTTGGCCTTGCAAACATCACAATTGTAATAAAAATCCAATGCATCTATATAAACACAATCTTCATGGGTCCAGTCTTTGCATTCCTGGCACTGAATCCAGTCTTCATCAAGTGTTAAATAAATGTTCAATAAATTTTGACAGGAGCAAAGAAAATTTATTGACGAAAACAAAACACTCACTCACGACTAACTTACTCGACACCCCCGTCGCAATTAAACTCTATTTGTTTCGACACTAGAGGGCGTTCCTTTACAATAACTCTTTATTTACGCAACACTTTGAATTTCTTAGAAATTGAATTGTCCGCGGTTACCCGACTTTCCCCTATTGGGAATTCTTTCTCTACATGGTTGTTAATAGAAGAGTGAATAAAGAATATTTTTGTGTTTTCTTTTTATTCAGATTTATTTAAATCAGTGAGTCGGTCCATAAGTTTCTATTACTGAAATAAAATATACATAATTATAAGAAGTGCACGAAATGCGTTCATTAAATACAGTCTGAGTCATGGTATGGCAATATTTAAAATATTGTTATTACAATGTACAGTACGCAAAAAAAAGCTAAACGATAAGACATAGTGCTAATTCTAAAATTCGCAGAACAAAATTGTTGCCCCGAAAGCTATTTTTATGATTTTCTACAATTCTGTTTCGGTAACACTTTCTTGGGGGCCTTATACATATTTATTTTTATACTAACTTTAAAAATCTCAATGCAAAGTCTTATATTTCTTTATTTTATTCGGTTTGTCATTCATTTAATACAATTTTGCAAACCTTTACCCTCAAAAATGTGTTAAATATGAGTTATTCGGTAATCGTCTTAATATTGAGAAACGCATTTTGAATTTTGAATGATATTGTGGCTAAAAGGTTTAAAATAAAGATGCTACAATAATTTGTTAACAAGAGTAATAATACTCATCAGCAAATACATAAATATATATAATTATGTGATATATTTACCATGGATGAAATTACAGAAAATATATTTTCAACATTAATTTTAACTATGGCCTCTTAAATTTACTGCTTTTACATGTCTGCTGATAACTTAACAACTCATGGTCAGAAGTGAAATTAATATATATAGTGGGAGGGGGGGGGGTTAACAATGTGGGATTTTTATGGTGATGATAAAATGTATGTTTCTATTTATGAATTTTTTAAAATATCATTATTACAAATTAATTAATATAACAAAAACATATTTATAGAAAATACGCATGCGTGCTATATTTGGGCTTTCATACAGTATTATGTTAAACAAAAAGAAATGAAATGCATAAATTAATGTTCGATTTATAACTAAATTACAGACGTTTAATTTTAACATTGATTGGGCCATTTTTCAGTAATTAATATCTCACTAACTTATTCATAATTGATTACCATTTCTATTTGCACATTGTTTGGTATGCGAAATTTAAATATACAATAAAAGTTTGATATTGCTATTGAAGATTAAAAGTTAGATTAAATTTTAATGTGTAGATGACCTGTTATTACAAAAAAAAAAAAAAAAAAAAAAAGTACGATTATAAAGAATTTTATACAAATCAAAACAGTACTTTTTTTCTTTCCTTGCATTAATTAGAACTATAGTCATCGTATAATCGAACTATAGTCGTACGTTATAGTCATCGAATGGATTTTTGTTTTTGCGTACTCCACAATAAATTAGTACGACGGCGTACGGATTAAAAAATAAATAAAATAACTACATAAAAATTAAAAATATATTTTGGAATGTTTAAGAAATGCATCTATTATGCCGCTAGGATTTTCAGCCATTCAGATTTTTGACAGGCCTATTTTCTTTCAGTATGAGACATACTGAATTTTGGAGTATTTATGTAGTTATTCATTTTTGCCCTGTCTTTGCTACGTTCTCATAATTTTGCTGTTTTTATACTGCACTAAATTCTTTAAAAAGATCTTTCCTGTAATATGGTAATATATTACACTGATCTAATAATTTATCTGAATTATTATTTAGCATTTTACGTTATATAACGCATATTGCTCAGTTGAAGGTATACGGACTATATTATCACAAAAATCTAGAAAATGACATTTGTGTCAAATATTTAATTATCTGAGTTGTTGTTGTCCATAAATATATCAATATAAATTTCAGAATCTTTAATTACAAAATTACTGTTTTAAATGCAGATTAAACTGAAGTGAATTGTGTATCTGACAATTAAGCTGACAGGGGCATTTGAGAGGGCAGTTGACAAGGGCATATTGCCAGAAATACGTTATTATCCGATTTCATTATTAAATTAAATATTAAATCCTTGATGAAATGCGAGGTTAATGGAATGTAAGCTTATATAAAGAGACTAATGCTCACGAATTCATATCTGCAACCTTGAAGGTATAAACACCAATTGTTATATTCAGGCCCGTATTTACATTGAGTATTCAGTAATTTAATTTACATTCCTTCTTTCTTCAGCATCACTATTTGGTAAAAGACTACCAATAATAAATTGTGGAATTATTCACATCAATTTCAAATTATATAGAGGAAATTTAATTAAATTAATACCAACACATAAAACACATGTCCTATTTGAAAAATTAATATTTCTTCTGAAAACAAAAATATATGTAAATATAAATAAGCGATAAAAAATAATTTTTATTCCTCCGAACATGAAATTCTTCAGATATCCTTATTCCGATTTTAGAGAATCAAATAACTTTATTTATTTTCTTATAAATGTGATATATTTTCGATTGAAATTAATTGCCAACTGATTTTCATATATTAAAAATCTGTTTAAACCATTGACATTGACAATATCTTATGATTTATTTTTATAGTAAAATCGCTATTCCATTTGTTGGAACCTAAATGAGAGCATCTGAAAATTTTATGCAATTATGGATGAATTTGATCTGAATGTGAAATAACAATCTTCGACATAAACCAGGCATATATTTTTTTTCTAAATGTTATATAGGTTAAGCCATCTCAAGATAAAGTGGTGCATTAATACTATTAATTTAATGCCAAAAACTGAATATTATGTGGCTTCATAATGATAAAAACAATAAAATTTATTATCATATCTTCATTGTTAGCTATATGTACTCAGCCTTTAAATTTTTCTATCCCCAAATATTTGCCGCCTCGTAGAGCTGCGAATGTGTCAAATAGCTAAAGACGATCCTCGTTATAATTAAAGTTAAGATTTAATAGGCTGTTCCACTAATTGCTTTTTATGACTGGAAATATTAAACTTGTGGCGGTACCCTCGGGACCGACCATTAAAGGAGTAGCCATTGAGATAATATTTATGACAATTTCAAAACAAACACGTTTACTTGAAACCAATAACTGAACGGGTTTTGCAGTGGAGCAAGCTAAACAATTCTCTAATTGAGACTCAACTACTCTTAAAACAACTAAATGCAAATTCACGAATTCAAACTTAACATACGTGAGGAAAATGGCTGCTCAAATAACTCGCAAAAATAATTCACTTGGATGGTTGAAAACGCCGAAAACATTAAATTACAATGTAACTTAACGATAATCCCGGGAATTCTAAACTTTCTTTATTGAAATACTAAACTTTGAACTTCTTACCACGACGCTGAAGCATTTCAAAGATTAACAAGAAAACAGCTCAAACGGACACTGGCTAAAGTATGTGTCACTATTCTCCTTCAGAATGCATGAACAAATGAATACTTGGTCTCCAGTTCCTTGACGGAGAGATCCGATCACAAATCTGCTTGTTTCAACTCCAAAAATCAAACTAGACTCTTTTTATATGCGATTAGCTAGCTCCTGTCTTAAACTATCGTGTACTTTAAATATTGTATCATCTAGTGATTAAATAGTATAAATAACCGTGAGTACAGTTTTTGTAAACATGAATATTCTTGCATGAATGTCATTGCTAATAAATTTATGTTTTCTCAGTTAAAAAAATAATATTTAAAAAATAATGTAAGGCACCGGAGAAAATATTTGTTTCCTGTAAAAAGAAAAGGGTCCAATTTAAAGAAGAATATAAATAATCAACATATTAAAACAATAGAATAAGACAGTTTTTATATGTTTAAAAAATATTCTGTTTCAAGAACAATAATTTTCTTAAAACCTTTAAGATTAATTGAAAAGAAATACGACATTGTCTTTGCTACTTTCAATTATTTACGCTATGATCACTTCGAACAAAAACACATTTACGTGAATCAAGTACTTGTGATTCTAAATAAAGACTTTTTGTAACTTTGTTGCCATAATAAATGCTACAATGTTATCCAAAAAAATCAATAATTTAATAATCCCATTTTCCACGATCATAAAATAATTTATTATATTTTGTGGGGATGAATATCACAGAAAAAATATTTCGATATTCTTTTATTAAATTTCTCTTATCAAATCAAGAGTTTTGAACTTTCTTTTTAAATTTGTTAAGGTAGGATTATATAAAAAACATTAACGAAATAATCTGAATAAAAACGCGTTTCTTTTTTGTTTTAAAAGAGAAAGTGTTTTACATAAGCACACTGAATTTGTTTTCGATTTCTTATATCGATTATTTGAATATAAATGAAACAATGCAGAAATATTTACAAATACATAAAAATTAGACAGTAAAAATGGGTTAGAAGGGACTGTTTTTCTTTTTTAAATTTGTCTTAAAATAAATACTTTGTCTTGAAATAAATATATAACAAACCTGACCACACACATACCCCGCTACCAACTGTAAATTTTGTAATACGTATAAATTATTATTTTTTAAAACTCTAATACAATATGACTTAAGGAAAACGTTATCGCAATGAAGTTGAATCTTATAAATTTTGAATCCTAATTACACCTTTAAACATATAAAAATTAGGCTTTTTGATTGATTAAATTTCTTTTCAATAATATTTCATTTCTCCCATAAAAGTTCTGCAAGAAATTATTTTCCGCTTTACTCCATTTTTCAAACTGCGTAGACTATTAAGAAAACGTAATTTTTATAATTTGGTATTTATTTTTATCTTTATTTTGTTTGAAAGGACAACTTTAATAATGATACCGAAACGAAATATTACGATGTAAGAAAAAGGTTTAAATAATTCCAAATATAGTTTTCATTTATTATAGGACGTGTCATCAAAAATTCACTAACCGCAATGTACTAAACAATTGTGAATGTTTTAGATTAAAAATTTCATTATTTCTCATAATTTTCCGAATCAATTTATTCATAAAAAATACTAAGAATTTTATGTATTAAAGTAAATGTTGCATTGTATCAAACATTCATTGAAAGGGAATAAATGTGTTTTTTAAAACCTTCAGTATTTAAATAAACAGTAGTTTATTTAAATAAACAGTAGTTTATTTAACAGTAGTTTATTTTTAAGACTTTTTGCTAATCCCTAACTATAATAAAGAAGGAAGTTTGTGTGTTTGCACGCTGTGTTCTGAAGAGACCGCTGCACGCAGAGCTGCAAAAGTTTTTGAGAAGGTATCTCTAAGCATGTAGTTTTGCACCTTGAAGCCCCATTTTGAAATTTTTCAATAGATTGCACCAGAAAAAAGTTTTGTTGAATCAACAAAAATTTGGCTGACCCAACAAAACTTTTTGTTTAAATATGGGTCAATGGAAATTTTGTTTGAATCAACAACAAAAAATATTGGTGATTTTTTTTTGTAATTCCAAAAAAAAAAAAAAAAAAAAAAAATTGTATCGTCAGCAAAAAAAAATGTTTTGTTAATTCAAGTAAAATGGTTCAATTTTACTTGAATTAACAAAATTCTTTTTGTTACATAGATATATTATATGTGTTATTTTAACAATCTATTTTCTTTTTTCAACAAAATATATTTTGTTTGTTTAAATAATAAAATATGTTATATTACGAACTTGTTTTGTTTATACTACAAACACTTTTGTTAAATGAACCAATTTAAATATGCAATTTTAACAATTTTTAAATTCATTTTCAGCAGTGAATTACGCCTGTAAACCTTGAATAATAACAAGTGAGTTTTATCCTGCTTTTTATCAAGCGAAAACCAAGAGAGTGAAAATTGCCCAAGCCGTGGGTCGATCCCGGGACCTCAGAACAGCGGTCTGAGGATCTACCACTGAGCTACACAGAACGATATCTAAGGTTGGTATTTCTCACTCTTATATATGTCGGAACGGCTGCAACCGCAGCCCAAAATGGAAATGTCATCAGGAGCACACACATTTCTACGGCAAACATAAGACGATAATACAAAGCCCCCCCCCCCAAAAAAAAAATATATATATATATATATATAGTTACTTTAAAATCTTGAAAAAAAAAACAATCTCTAAACGAGATTTAAGTATAATATGAACGTTTATTATAAAAAAAAGAGATTTGTTTCACTTTGCATCATTTTAATAAAAAAAATATTTAATAGTGTATTTAAAATAAATGCACACAAGTTTACGAAGCAGTTATTTGTAAACGATGCTATTCTGTTACATATTTTTTAAATAAAATGCAGGGCTAGATTAACTGAATCAAATCAAATCCTTCACTGATAGCTTATTTGTAAATAGAGATTTTTATTGCATATTTTAGGAATGAGAGCATTTACGCTCTAAGTTAGTTTAATAAGTGTTAAATTCCTTTTAATTGTAGATCTTCTAAATTTTCTCAATGCCTTTAATGGGTAGATGATGCCAGTGTAAAACATTCAAGTAATCATCTTTTTTTAACCCTTAAAACATTCTATGCTCATTTTCAGCATACGGCAACACATAGTTAATTTTTAATTCATTTTCAGCAGTGAATTACGCCTGCAAAAAGCAGGATAAAAATTAATTGGTTATTATTAAAAGATTACAGGCGTAATTCACTGCTGAAAATGAAATAGAGCTATTGCAGAAATCACGGAAAATGCAACATAGATGCGCCACCTGTTGCACGATTTACACCAAAAACTAATCAGCAACAATTTATATCAGGAAGTAACTGAATATAAAGTTTTATTAAATTCCGTGCATTAGTTTATGAGATAGAGCGCCCACAAAATTTTTGTCATATACAGACAGATAGAGTCATTGACAGTCATTTTCTAAAAACAGTCAAATCGAGTTCAGAACCTTCTAAAATCCGTCGGAAACCGGAAGTCGAAAATTTTCATGATTCCAATACTTTCTTCTTGTAAAGATAGAAGGAAGTAATAAATGGGACAGGGGGACTTTTAAAACTACCTTCGTCCATCCCAATGAAAAAAAAATTTTATTATCCAAAAATTATATTAATTTTTTAATTATATAGCTATATAAGTCAAATAAATCGAGTTACGTGAGAGAGTTATGGCTACTATACAACAATTTAAATTTTGCAAAAACAACAAAATTTTGCTGGAATTACAAAATTGTTGTAAAATTAAAAAAATAGATTTTGTTAATTCAAGTAAAATTGATGAAATTTTGTTAAAATTTTGTAAGAGTGTTAACAATATTTTTTTGTCCAAGCAAGAAAACCAATTTTTTTACTTCAACTAAAAATTTTGCTAAAACAACCAAAATGTACTCAACAAAACATGTTTTGTTGTTTTAATCAATTCCTTTTTCTGGGTGTGTTTTTAATTAAAATTTTTATGCGATTTTGAGAATTTTTTCACGTGTCGCTACAATTTTTAAGCATTAGTAACAGGAATCCGGTTCCAATATTTTAGCCCAATATAGTAAATTTTATCTTCTTTTCAATAAAGTTTATTCAGAATACGTACAGCGATTTTTGAATTTTTGATGATTTTTTTCCTTCGACACTAAGAAATTTTGCCCAGACTGCTTGATTGGTTCGATAGTTGCTTCCATTTAGACCTCAGTTACGCTCAGAATCGTATTTTTTTTAATTATTTACAGATAAAAAATCATGACTTTAAAAGGGAAAGGCGGTTATTATTTATCCCAATTTCTTTTTCGGATCCTTGTATATGAATGTATTTATATTCCACAAGCATCTCTTAATATACAAAAATATAGTTGAGCATATTTTTTATAATATTTTTTATGTCTCTGTAAATGAATGATACATGCTATGCACTCTCAACAATCTACAGAAAGCATGTTGTTCTGTACCTCAGTAATGCATATCACTTTCGTCTTGTTTTAAGTACTGTAGCATTATTGAAGTTCACAACACAGAAATTTTTCCTGTAGACAACACTGTAATGAAATACTTTTGTGCGTCCCTGTCAACGAACTGTAAATGTTACTCACACCGTAGTCTATAGAAATGATGTTGTAGTTCTCCTCAGTAATGCATATCAATCAATTTTATTAAGTGGGAAGTATGTTAACCTTATTAAAATTCACCGCAAGTGACATTTCTCTATATATAATAATGTTATGGAATTATTTTTTCTGTACCTGTAAAAAGACAATAATATCTATATACGTCATTTTCAATAGGAATCATGCTATAGTAAACCTCAATAACGCATAGGAATTCCGTTGACATCCAAGTATATTTATGAGACTTAGAACGAGTAAAGGCAGGCGGAAGGCCAGACAGAAAGGCAGATAGACAATTTGACAAATCAAAGTCATAAACATTTTCTAATATGTCGAAAAGTGTTAAAAAGGTTATTAAAGAAAAGCGATTATATTTTTATATATAAGAAATGGTTTCTGATACACCATACAGTTTATATCCAACATTCATATGGAAATAGGAGTTCTGTTACTTATTATCAAGCAAATTAACCCCTTAATCGTCGTGCCCGAGACATTCACGGGCAGCGTAGGTTGCGCCTGTTTAATTCAGATTGTTTGATTCCCACCAGTTTTTTTAAAATAGTGTAATTGGCTTTATTCTCGCATTATTATGCCTATTAAATAAGGCGAATATTTCTACTTAAAATAAAACTGGTGGTAATCAAGCAATCTGAATTTTAAAAAAGTAGCCTACACTTATCGGGCGCGACGATTAAGGGGTTAATACGATATAGTTTGTAATGTAATAAAAAAAAATGCACCTTCCTTAAATTTGAAATCAGCAATTTATTTATAAATAGCAACAGATAAGGTACAAAAGGACTTATAATAATTATTACTAGATGGAACCCGTCAAAATTTGACGGCAAACTACTTGATGGTACCATTAAAATAAGTTCATAGCCACTTTAAAATGTTTAAAAGTTTTGCAGACTAATTCAAATAAATAAAAACTTACCTTAATTTAAACCTAGACTGGGGATGTGTGAACCAACAAAATATTAGAGTTACACATGGACTCACAGAATTTCTTTCATCTGATGATTTTCACTTACTGGTAGAACAGTAATAAATCATACACTACACACTTCTCCACCTACTGATTTGATGACCCTTTTGTTATTATAGTGTTATCTAAATGCATTCTGTGAGGAATAAATGTCAGATAATCACACTATTATGTATCTGTGTTCTGTCAGTAAATGGAAACCTATCTTAAAGTGTTTGCATTGACATGCATACAGATATGTATAGGTTTCATAAATATCATGGTATTTTTTTTAAATGGGGTTGATATTATATATAATATATATATATATATATCCTATATTTTCAAAATAGTCAAATTACTGCTTAGAATTATTTTCAACATAGCATAAACTAAAATATTGTATCTAACATGAAAACTTAATAAATCATTATTCTAAATGTATTTTTCTTACTTTTTTCACTTACATAACAAAACTCAAAATTGAAGATCAACTAATTCAAAACTGAAATAATTTTCTTTTTACATTCATCAGAAACAATTTGCTTTTACATTCATAAAAACACAAACGATTTCAGTATCAAGTATCGAGAAAAATTTGTGTTTTTTATACAACAAAATTTTAAATTCAAAATACCATTTTTTGAAAATTTTGAACATAAATGAAAGATTCTCTACTGTTTAATTCCCTAAGCTGTTGTGCAGTTTAAACAGCACTACCAGCAGATTAGAAAAGATTCTTTATAATAAAACTGTAAATAACTGAATATCTAAATTTAGACAGTTTAATTTAAGTTAATTTTGTCACACATGATTATTCCTTCTGCATTTTAAAATCCTGGTTTAAACATAAAGCATGTTTTGTTTTATTTTTTGTTTTTTTGGGGGGAGGGGTATAAAAAAGTCAGTGCCAGAGACAAAAGTATTTGATCTACTGAATGATGCAGTCAATATATCGGTCAAAATTAACTTTTTTACTCACTGGCCACTGCATGGATTTGGATGGATCACTGCATGGATCACTCCATGGATCACTCCATGGATCACTAGACAGTTTTTTATGCACTGACCAGTAACAAATTTACAAATACTTGAGAAAAAAAATCGCGAAATTCGTCAAATGGTCTCAGGAAAAAAATTGCGAAATTCGTCAAACGATTGTGGAATAAATAGCGAAATTTGTCAAATGGTGTCAAAAAAGAAATCATGACATTCGTGAAGTGGTCTCTGGAAAGAAATCAGGAAATTCGACAAATGTCTCGGAAAATAAATCGCGGAATTTGTGAATCAATTGCGGGAAAAAAACACGAAATTCGTCAAACGACCGCAAAAAATAACGCTAATTTTGTTAAGGAATCGCGGAAATAAATAGTAGATTTTGTCAATCAATAGCGAAAAATATAGCGAATTTCGCCAAATTCTTGTGGGAAAGAATTTTCTTCAAACTATCGTGAAAAATTTCGAGAATTTCGTCAAATAGTCTCGGGAAAAAATCGCGAAATCAATCAAATGATCTCGGGGAAATATCGCGAAATTCGTCAAATGATCTCGGGGAAAAATCGCGAAATTCATCGAACGACAAAGGAAAAAGTGCGCAAATCGATAGCGGAAAAAAACGAAATCCGTCAATCGATAATGGAAAAATTGTGAAATTCTTCAAATAATCTAAGCTAAAAAAGTTGCTAATACCGTCAAATGGATTCGAGAAAAAAATCGCAAAATTCGTCAAATGATTTCGGGGAAAAAATCGCAAAATTTGCCAAATAGTTTCGGGAAACTTTTTGCAAAATTGTTTCGAAATTCGTCGAGCGACTGCGTAAAAAATCTCATTTTCCATTCAATCATCGCAGTTGGAGAGTGTGACTATTAAGTTTGGCCAGTGTTGGCAATAATGTCAATCGTCAAATTTTCAGTATTACTCACCGATTAACGAGTGCTAATTTTGTCCTATAAGTCAATAGCAACTAAAAAATTCATTTACTTCTGTTTTGTCAGAAAATATCATACACAATACTATACTTTAAAAATAAATATAAAATATATGAAAATGTAAAACATATTTTGAAAATAAATATAAGATATATATATATATCATGTGTGTATATCACCAAACTCTGGCATATACAACAGGGAAAAGCACTACATGCATGTATATACATATACTAAAATTATCTTACTGTATCTAAATGCATTCGCATCATTGAAAGATTTGTTAAGATTTGCCGTATTTCAATCTTTAAGGAGCTTTTCCATTCACCGACACATCATCAATAAATTGTCCACGATTGTTGTTATCAGTCATCGATTTCATGCAAAATACATTCATAAACACTATCATGACAAAATGTCCGAAATCGACAGGTGCATATGAATGCATTTTGTGTGCACTAATACCTGATAAGTACATTCGTATACGATATATTGGGTAGTGTCAGTTAATGGAAAAGTGCTTTTGATTCTTTGGTTTGAAATACAACAGATATACACCAAACAAACCACCTAAATGTATAAATATAATATACACTAACATTTATTATCACACAACATTAACCAATTGTTCTAAATATAAACAACTACTGGGTGCAATATTTAACAAAAAATATTTTAAAATATTCCTAATTTTATTTTTAATAGTGGCGTACTGAGTACTGTTTTGCCATAGTGTCATACACTCGGCCACATACAGAGTAGTAGCTTGAAAAGAAAAAGCACTCGAACTATAAACCTCAGTAGCAGAAAATTTGCGATGTGTGTCGTAGATTTTTTTTCCTCTTGCAGCCGTCGCTGCGAGCACGTTGCGTGGGAATAAAATTGAGAAACATGCCGGACGGTCGCAGGAAAAATATCGCAAAATTTTTCGATCGATCGCATGGGAAAAAAATCTTAAAATTCGTTGGTGCGGGTAAAAATTGCAACAGTTTTCAGTCAAAAACGATGAAAAAAAACATGACTTACATTAAATTGCTGCAGGATGAAACAATGAAATTTGCCAATCGGACAGGAAAACTGCAGCGAAACTTAATAATCAGTAGCAGGAAAAGATATGCGAAATTTGCCCCTAAGTCGCGGGAAAAAATAGTAAATTTTGTTATTTGGTCGTGGAAGAAATATCATGAAATGCGTCAATCAGATGCGAAAAAATAATCGCGCATTCATCAATCGGTCGCGGGAAAACATCGAGAAGTTTGTCAATCAATTTGATGAAAAAATATCGCAATTCGTCAGTCGGTTGCAGATAAAAATCACAAAATTATTCAGTCAGACACCGGAAATAACATGAATATTGTCAATCTGACGCAAGATAAACACGCGAAATTGGATAATTGATCAAGAAAATATTGCGAAATTTGATAATAAATCACAGGAAAAAATTGTAAATTTTGACATTTTGTCGCGGGGAAAATAATGCGAAATTATATCATGAAATTTGTCAGTCTGCTACATGAAAAAAATCACGAGATTTAACTTTGCAGAACAGCTTTACATTTATTATCTTATTTTTCATAAAACATTAGTTTTGCTATTTACTTATTTAGGTTATACTATAATTGAAACATACTTGTATTTTTATAATGTAACCCTAAGTATGAACCCAATTTATTGAAACTCTTCTAATGCACATAAGGAAATTGAAACATGCTAATCCTGAAAACAATAGCAATTTAAAGAGCATGTTACATGTGTGAAAAATCTAGCTACAGGAAAAACGTTGATGCTGTTTTGGAAGTTTGGATTACAATAAATATTAGGTAATTTTTCATTTTATCATTATTTATTCTGGTTTGTATAAGTCTTTGGATTCACCATATTATGATCGCTAAATTGTACTGGATGGAAACTATTTATAGTACGATCAGTTCTTTTTTTCTGGAAATATGTTTGTTGTCTGGCCTATTTAGAGACTCCATTTGTTATTTAGGGTTATTGGGCGAGTACACACACACGTTAACGAAACATTAAATTGGGCGAGTACAAAAACGTTTTATAAAAATTCAGTTCTTTTTTTTATGGAAATATATCTTGTTTGGCCTATTTAGAGATTCCATTTGTTATTTAGGGTTATATTCGGTATAAGTATTGGGCGAGTACACACATGGTCAAAATTTGGCCTAATGCAGAGTATTCTATACATCTGTAATTCATATTCACAAAAAGTATACAACTGATTCTCTAATTCACAAAAAGTACAAATGATCAAAAAACTTAAATTCATAAAAACACCAGAATGTAGTTTTATAAAAATTTAAATAAAACATTTAAAAAATGAAATTTCAACTAACATTGTCGCCAAGTGTAGTACTTTATTTTGTAGGGTTAAAAAAAAGAAAGCAAAATTTTACAACTAATTAAATAAAAAAGAAAGTAAAATTTTACAACTAATCAATATTCGCCGTGTACATAATTTGGCCTAATACAAAGTGCTCAGTACACCTCTAATTCATATTGCCACTTTACACAATGCCTTTGTAAATTATTTTGAAAAGTAGGATTCCATACATCATTTAAGCAAAAATTAATATCGTCTATCAATGAACAACAACAAAAAAATGGCAATTCATTTTCAAACTTTTATATATAATCAAACCTTTTCAATGTTTTACAGCCGAATGTAACTATTAAAAAATTTGAAATATTATATTCAAAAAATGAAATTTCAGCTTTTCCAAGAGAAAATAAACCCCTTCAGAAAAAAAATCCTAATAAAAACTCGACCATTACTTTTAGGTTTAAAAAAAAAAGAATGTATTTCCCAATTTGTGTTTTACAATTACTCCATTTTCACAAAGCATGTTTTACAATTACATTACGAATGCGCGAGTAATGATTTTCTGTGCCATACAAACAGCGCACTAAATGAATAATTTCCATCCGCTACAATTTCGAGATCATTATACGGATAATCCAAAGAACTCAATCATGAACATAAAAATAGATATCTGTTTCTATGTTCATGAACTCAATAAACCAAGATAAATAAAGACAAACTGAAAAAATACCTAATATTTATAGTAATACAAACTTGAAACTTAACGCCATCAACAAACGACAAATGATCAACGACAATATGAATAAATTCTAAAAGAAACATGGCTTCGTTTCTTTGAAAGAAAAGACCCCAGCTCATTGGCTGAGTAGCATGGCTCGCCAGCAACATGCAAGTAGTTATCCCTCCACCGAGCCAGACATTTTCTACTGTGAATCGCTTACTTTATTAAGAGTGGACGACCCGGAGACCTTGACGCATGCGCGTTGATTCCAATTTAGTGGGAAAAGTGAAATTTGACGAAATTCCCTTTTTGTTTTAATATATAGGATTATTATTATTATAGTTGTTACGCCTTGCCTTGACGTTGATTCATGCGCACCTCCTTGGTGCATTCTATTATGCTTTTGGTTTTGCCTTTTGACAACAGTCAGTTTTATTCGCATTGTTGTTGTGTTTCCACGTAGATTTTTTCATGGAATAAACCGCATAACTTAACTCTTTCGTGAGCTAAAATGACCATGGGGTCATAAATTTTACTAATAACATTTCATAGTTTAGTAATGGCAAAAATAATAAACATAGATCATGTTTCTTCTTTAAGTAGTGTCGTTCGAAAATTAACTCTGCTATATAATTAGCTACTGACTATGTTGTCAGTCTTGATTTTAACTTAAGCAAATGTATATATTGTATGTAAAGGCTTGTTTAATTATTAGAGATTCTTGGATTCATTGGATTATTATCGCATTATATTTCACCATGTTACAGTCAATTAAAAACGCAATTTAGCATACTCAACATTAGTCTTCTTATTTTATTATCACATCCTCCCCTGACATATAAAATATTTTATTTATTAAGGTTTAAAAAAGTTTCAAACGTTGATAAAATACAGAAAAAATGTACACTAAACAAATGCTTAAATTAACAATCAAATGAAAGAAATTTGGAAATACAGGTTGTCACAAATTTTTTTATCTTATTTTAACTATTTTAAGAAAGAAACTTAGAAACTTGCGATTAAGTGAAAAAAACCTATCATTATACACCGAGTACCCAAAAAACTAGAGACACTCTCTAATAACGAGTTGGTCCATCTTTAGCTCTAATCGCAGCCGATATTCTTCTTGGCATGGACTCAATAAGTTGCTGATACCTTTGCAGAGGAATGTTGGCCCATGCTGACATAATGATAGCTGTAAGTTGGGTCCGATTGGATGGAGGCGTTTCCAAGCTTTGAAGCGCTCTTTCGACTTCGTCTAACAAATGCTCAATAGGATTGAGGTAAGAAGACTGAGCTGACCATGGAAGCAGATTAAACTCTGATTGATGTTTCTCAAACCAATTTAAGACCTATCGAGTACGGTAGCAAGATGCATTGTCCTTCTGAAAGTGACCATCTACATAAGGGAACATTATAACTATAAACAATGAGTGCACGTGATCGGCAACGATGTTGAGGTAAGCTGTGCTGTTCAGAGTTGTATCCACATACTTCAAGGGACCCAGTGTACTCCAGGAAAACATTCTCCACACGAATAATTCCACCGCCACCAAAATGAAGAATTATCATTTGGCAGGAGGGGTCCATGAATTTGTGCGGTTTGCGCCATATTATGATCCTGCCATCTGCATGATTGACCAGGAAACTAGATTCATTGGACCAGACTATTTCTTTACAGTACTCAAGTGGCCAATTTCGTTGTTTCTTCGACCACAACAGGCGACTTTTCCTAATTTTCTGTAATACCAAATGCATTCTTGATGGTCTCCTGCTGCTAAAGCGTATCCTTTGTAAAGTCCGTCTTGTTGTGTATCGGGATATACTTTGTGATGCACCTGCATTGAGTTTAGCTGTAATTTGTCGTGTTGTTACCCTTTTGTTGCTGCAAACTATGTGTGCTATTCGCTTTCACCTCTCTCGTTCACCAGTCTTTTTCTACCAGAATGGTGCTTATCGCTTGAAGATTTTTTTTCTCAACTGCGACTCTCTAAACACCCGAGATACTGTTGCACGAGAAAATCCTAAAAAAGTCGAAGTTTCAGCGATACTGGCACCAGCTCTTATTGAACCGACGATCATCCATTGTTCAAAGTCACTTAAATCTTTCGTCTTACCCATTTTTACAGTAACTTTCACGCTAACTACGTCGTACGAAACACAGAGTTCTTTATATAAGCAACTCAGCGTTGTTACGTCATTCTATGTCACTGTAGGACTGGTTTACTTTCAAATAAGAGGTGTCTCTAATTTTTTGGCCACTCAGTGTATATTGCAATATTTCAACAATTGCAGGTGTTTGATGTACTTCCGGCCAAAAAAAAAGAGAAAAAAGTAGTGAACACCCTATGCATTTTAATAACAAAATTGTCGCAGTAAAATACAAAAATAGCCATTCGATTAGAATTCATGTCTTCTTTCAATTTATGTTTAAAAAATCTTAAAAGGGTCGTTTTCATACTGAAATTGCATAAAATTCTCATATTTTTTATAGTAACACTTAATTGTGACAACATATTTGGCTTTTTTGGTAAATGTTACCTTAAGCTATCAAACAAAAAGTAATTCGGTCAAGGGATTTAGGAATTATGCAGGTTTAAAATTTGGAACTCTTAATATTAAATTCATTTGTAATCATTGCAAAACATATTGCAATGTGTGCATGTCTTTAAGCATAGCTCAAAAAATACTTCTGGTATGACCTGTAAATTTAGATTATCGAATTTGAACTTCTAGAATTCGATTTCTATTAAAAAAATTATGCGTTACAATTAATAATTTTTCGAAATTTATTTCGAAAAATTACATAACTTTTAATTAATTTTCGAAGAAATATGAACTCCATCTATACAATTTTAGCAGAAATAATTTCTAGAAGCATAAAAAATGCGAATCCAGCATTACAGCTCATTGCGACAAGTAGTTTTTGAGTTATTTTTTAAAAACTACCCACGATGCAATCTGCTTTTCAGTTATTAAAAATGAATTTAACATTAGGAGTTCCAATCTTTAAACCTGCATAATTCCTAAACAACTTAACCGAATGATTTCGAGTTTGGTATCATAGGTGGGAACAGATTTTGATATAGTTTCAGTAGGAAGCTTTTTTTAAATATAAAAGTAAAAAAAAGGCATAATTTCCAGTCGAATGGAAATTTCTGTATTTATTCTGTAACAATTTGGAGATAAAAATATGTGTGGTTTTCTTTTCTTTTTTTTTTTTTTTTTTTTTTTTGGCGGACTGTACTTCCTCCGGTTGTCAGATTAAAAGAACGGTATTAAAAATGATTATTACTTTCTAATTTCCTGTTCAAAAGAACTGAAATATTTTAATAAACGCGCAATAAATACTTTTTAGGTAATATATTGTTAAATAGTTTTCCGTCTATATATGGAGAAGATAAGGCTACTACTGTCAGTCTTCATGTTTTTAAGTCTTCTGAAATTTATGTTAAAAAATCCTTATTTTTAATCTACTATTTTATTTTACCTTTTGATTAAATGTAATTTGCAAGAAAGGACGATTTGTCATATAAGCGGAACCTCGCTTTTAAAATATGATATTTTCAATATACATTCTTAAGAATCTTAGTTATTCAAAGAAGAAATGCATAAGACAGAACAATAAAAATACATTAATAAAAATCAAGATGAGTTGTAATATGTAAAAGAAATATTTAAAGATGAAAGTTGGCGATAACATTCCTACATGCATACATATCTACACACAGCACAATACTTTTATCCAATGGAAATTTCTTCAAATGATTGCCAAAAAGATTTATTTCTCTCAGGTATTTGACTCCGTTCTAGATAAACACAATCTCAATTAGCTGCTGCATTAATAATGCTGAGAAATTATTACCTTGTCTTGCACTTCGCAACATCTATATGCAGTGGGCTTATTACAAAAGAATGAAATTGGGCCCCATATGAATGTGGAACGTCGTGAACATAAAAAAAATCATATGTGAACAGCTGTTATAAAGAAAAAAAAAGGTAAACGTTTTTCTGTATCAAATTCGTATGGAAAATGAATAAAGGATTGATTTTGCTAATCCAAAACGAGTGAAAGCATGGGCTCGACCAGGTAAACCAGGTCAGACAGGACCGAAAGGAAACATTCATATCAGTAAATTCATGCTGTGTTAAGACAAAAATAGTGTAGTTTACCATGAACTGTACCAATCTTGACAAGCAATCAATGGTGAATGTTAGAATCTAAAAGTAATCAATTCGAACGAAGAATTGGATAAAATGTCCAAAATTAGGCCGAAAGACAGGACAACGTTGTTTTCGAACGTAACAGTGCTTGCCCACTTGTTGCCAAGATCCTTCAATTAATCTCTAGAAACACTTTGCTGGGATCTGTTGCCCTCTTCGCGGTATTCGCCACTTGTTGTTTCTTCATGTTACAATTTGTTCACTTGTTTTATGACAGATGAGCAAACCTTGAAGCTTCTGGTGGAAAATATTGTGATTTTGACCAAAAAAATGTTTTTTTTGTTTAATTGGAAAAGAGCAAAGTCATAGCATTTTAATTCTATAGTATTCTTTTTAATATGCTTTTCTGAATTGTGCTCTTTATGCTCCTTATTTCTGTTAATAGCCTTCATTTTTTATTATCTACAATTATAGTATTAATACTTTTAAACTTCTAAATTTAATGATAAATGTCATTTAATTGCAAAATTGTAAGTAATCTTATTTAATTTTCTATTTTTCGGACTGAAATTTTAGACTCTTTCAAAATCAATTTAAGCCTTCCAATTGATACAAAGGAACTATTTTATATTGAAAACAATATTTAAAAGTAATAATAAGACAACTAGATTAATTTTGACACAATTATTCAAATTGATAAAGAAATTATATCACATATAATAAGACAAATCTCCTAATAACCAGAAAACGTGAAGATGTTTCATGTTTTTCATTTCAGTTTTGAAATGCATCATTTTTTAGCTCACAGGCTATCAAAGCCTGATAGATAATGTGCCCGCCGGTTCTGTATGTACGTATGTATGTCTGGTGGTAATATATGTACGTAACGCGATAACTCTTGATAGAAATAAATGTTTTGCTTCAAATTTTGTTTATAGGTTCATTGTGATAAGGCGCTTCTCTGATTAGTTTTGGGGATCATTGGTTAAGTATAAAGGGGGTGGGAGGGGGCTAACCCCCTTAATTTAGATAAACGGGTTTTTGATGCAGAATTAATCGATTTTCTTCAAATTTTGTATATAGGTTCATTGCGAGAAGGCGCTTCCTTGATTAGTTTTGGGGTTCATTGGTTAAGTACGAAGGAGGAATGGAGGGATAATCCTCCACCCTTAATTTGGATAAATGGGTTTTTCATGCAGAATTATCCGATTTTCTTCAAATTTTGTATATAGGTTCATTGTGATAAGGCACTTCCCTGATTAGTTTTGGAGGTTTATTGGGTAAGTGCAAAGGGGTAAATGGGGGCTATATACACAAAGTTTCAACTCTGTAAGTTACATAGTTTCTGAAAATAGCTCTGTGACAGACAGACAACGGAGAGGGAGTAATAGGGTTTCGTGAGATGAACGAAACCCTAAAAGCGAGAACACATATTTATTTTACAACTAGATAACAATATTTTTTTTCACGAAATTTTTACGCGGGCTTCAAAACCGTTATACTCATAACAGATAAAAATTTCAAAGAGTTAGTACAAAAAGAACCATTTTTTGGACAACAAGAACTATGTAATGGCCCTACGGGAAAAAACAAGACAATGTCTTCTTACGAGCACTTTTACCACTGAATATCAGTTTGTTTTCGCAAATTTTTCTTTCAAAATATAAATTCATACAAAATCGGGTTAAAGATATAACATTATACAAACTTGAGTTTTATTTAAGGTTGTTATTACGGGCCCGAGCAACGCTGGGCAACGTCTGTTAACTAAAAAAAAATAATCATTGCTATTTGAATATAATACTGATAAAAGCTTGAGCAAAAATATTAAATGTTTTTTATTTTAGAATAATCCAATTTGCAATAAAATGTCAGTTAAATTTGTTGTAGAAGATAAAGTAACAGCAGTAATATTTAAATTTTAACTTTGAAGTGTAAATCGAGCTAAATTTGGATTAAAGATGTAATATTAGACAAACTTGAGGTTTATTTAAGATTGTTATTACGTGCCCGAGCAACGCCTGTTAAGAAATAAAAAAAATATAATCATTGCTATTTAAATATAATACTGATAAAAGCTTGAGGAAAAGTATTAAATATATTTTATTTTAGGATAATCCAATTTGTAATATAATGTCCGTTAAATTTGTTGTAGAAAGTAAAGTAACTGGAGTAATACCCTTTTAACTTTTCTTTGTAAATCGAGCTAAAATCACTAGAAATTGGAACATAGCTTCATTTATTTTACACATAAAATCATGACTATATTTACATATAAATTACACATAATACAGGGTGGTCATAAAAAAACTTTGCCGATATATCGAACTCTAGCGATCGAGATGAGATTTCAGATATAGTTATTCACAGGTATGAGCTTAGTATTCTGAGAACGGCAACAAATTGGCGCTCACGGTTACGGTTATAGCTACAGAAACTCGAAATTTTCAAATGGCAAAGCCCATTTTTTTCATTGCAAAATGCTCAGCGCATGCGAAAACCCTAATAAGCGTTGAACGGTACGTGTATCGCAATAAACGGACGCGTTATGCACGCACAAAAACAGCTCTGCGAACGGCTAAAAAAACACGATCAGGGCGCACAAAGGAAATTTGCATATGACAGAGGCAAAACACCAATCACGGAACGCCGTTCGCCAGATAGTCAGCGTAGAAAACGGATAAAAAGTGGAGTGGGAATGATAGTTCTTCAGTCGGGAGCACGCACATGCCGACGAAATGACTCTTCCAGCGAAAGTTCGTGGTGAATTGGTAAAACTATTATCAAAATGGGATGAATGCTGCGAAAACCTTGCGTGTTTACCGTCAAAACCATCGTCAAATACGTGACCCATGTAGCCCGCAATCTCTTCGTGATTTAGTAAAGAAATTCGAAGAAACTGGCTGCACCTGTGATAGACCGTGATCCGGACGACCAGCTGTTCCTGAGGATACTGTTATGAAAGTGCAACACACAGTGACTACAGGACAGATGCAAACTGCAAGAGGTGCATCTCGTGTATTGGATATACCGAAATCAACGGTCCTAAAGCTACTGCGCTCTGTAATCCGCATGTTTCCTTACCGGTACCAGCGCGTCCAGATGTTGGAAGTGGGGGACCATCAACAACGTATAGACTTTGTTAATGAATTTCTTATCCGATATGATGGAGATAACGACTGGCCTCTTCGCATATTATGGACGGACGAGGCACATTTCACCTTAACTGGCAACGTCAACACCAAAAATTGTGTACACTGGGCAGACATGAATCCGCACGCTGTGACACCAGTACCTTTATACGACGTCAAAGTTGCTGTATGGTGCCGCATTGCAGGCACAATTATTATCGGGCCGTAATTCTTTGAGGAAGCGACACCAACGGTATTTGTAACTTGCTCTGTAACTGGCTCCCACTATACGGCAATGCTGCAAAATTACGTCATACCAGAATTGCTGCAGCGAAATGCACTGAATGACATCGTTTGGAAGCAAGATGGTGCACCTCCACATATACGAAGTCTGTTCGCAGGGTCCTGGAACAGCATTTTGGCGACCGTGTCATCTCACGCCATTTTCCATTTCCGTGGCCTCCGCGATCCCCCGACCTCACCTATGGATTTCTGGTTCTGGGGATATCTTAAATCTAGACTGTACATGTGCAATCCGCAAACCTTGCCGGATTTGAAAGAGTCTATCAAACATGAGATTGCAAACATCCCTCATGCGATGTTACGTTCGGCTGTATTGTCCACAGTCACCCGCAGGCAATGTGTAATTGCCTGTGATGGCACCCATGTGGAAAATGTGTAATCAAAATAAAAGTTTTCTATTCTCCGATCTGTATTGTAATCGGTGATTGGTGTACTGACTGTGTGTCATATGCAAATTTCCTCCGTATCATGTTTTTTTTTTGGCCGTTCGCACAGCTGTTTTTTGCGCGTGCATAACGAGTTCGTTTCTTTCGATACACGTACGGTTCCAACGCTCTTTAAGGTTTTAGCATGCGCTGAGCATTTTGCGACGAAAAAAAATGGGCATTGCCATTGGAAAATTTCGAGTTTCTGTACCTATAACCGTTACCGTGAGCACCACTTTTTTGCCGTTCACAGAATCCCGAGCTCATACCTCTGAATAACTATATCTGAAATCTCACCTCGATCGGTTGAACGGACCGGCCGCTAGAGCTCCATATATTGGCAAAGTTTTTTATATATATATATAACCCTGTATTTACATATAAGACAATTGACTAGGGAATCAAACACAATCTGACTTGCAATAGGAAATTTAAAAGTGTGTATTTATTCAAATAGCTATCTTGGAGGATTTTCAGAACTTTTTCTTTTAGATTTCCTTTTAACATATTTCTTATTTTAAAGTACTATTCTTTAAGTAACGAGCAATTTACAACTAATGCTATCAAAAGTTTTCCAAGATCCAAATAAACTTTGAATTTCGCGATATTAAAAGTGTTAAGAATTATTGTTTTTTATAATATTGTTTATATTTTGAAAAGTTCAAATAAGACAATCTTTAAACAAGCTATTACTTGCGAGTATTTACTTCCAAATATATTAGATTATGTTCTACAAATTGCTTGGAAGAATATTTCTACTACACACGTATTTAGAAACATAAGTTATACAACTTCGATTTTAAAATCGATGTTGTTATAAATTACTGTAACATTGTATGAGAAAATGGGATTCATAATCCGATTATCTTACAGAAGCAAATGCTTTATTCACTTTCCGATAAAGTGTAGTAAAATATTAGCTTTTCTGTAAGTATGCTTTTTAGTGTTTCAATAATGCAGCATTTAATTTAATAATTATATTAATTAATGGCTTTTAAGTCCTTTTATTGTCCTTTTGATGTCTATATTTGACTTGTTTTAGACTCAGTTAATTTTGGAAAATATTAAATATTTTAATAACTTTTAGTTCTTGTGAAGTACATATAAACAGTTTTATGAATAAGCCTTTCCATAAATACGCTAATGAAAATGGTAATAGAAGAGTGAACGATGATGAAGAAACACTTTTACAGATAATGCAGGGGATTTGTTCACGTCCTTTTAGATCATAAATAAAATGTTATTTATATTAAAAGACTAAATCAAAATTCATTGAACTTATCAACTAGAACGGGTTACAATTTTCTTTAAATATGTGAGAATAATAAAATTCAAAGGCAACTAAAGAAAGCTGCTATTTTTATATTTTTCAAAAAACATTGGCGTAAAAAGGAAGAACGAGAAATCCTGCTTCAAGCATACATTATAAAACACTTTCCAAAGCATCCAGAATACTGTAACAAATATTCACTGTTTAATAACTTGAAATACGATGTCTATATAAATAATTTGGGGAAAAAATAAGACTTTTGAAAACCCAATTTTAGCAATTACCAATTATCAATTTATTCAATAGTCGAATTCTTTTGTGTATTTAATGTACATGATCTATAGATTTGTATATATACTACGTAATATGCTAAACTTAGTTCAATTAGGAAACGCATAGCAAAATTCTCGTTCAGCAATTTCCATCAATAAACTTCCTCAAGATCTTTTATGAAGCCCTGTATAGAATTTATAGAATTTTTATACACACCGAGCAATATTTATTCGAATTAGAGCACGGGCAGACAGACAAACAATTTTCAACTTTTTTGGAAAGTGTTAATTAAAAGAACACCTACAAAAAGTACTGTTTGTTAATTATTGTAAGTGAAGCCCAACTAAAGGTAGTCGGTTGGTAGCTCAATTTCAATAATATCCAGTTTCGCTACGCAGAAATA
Organism: Maratus michaelseni; assembly: GCA_963931845.1. Classification (NCBI taxonomy): domain Eukaryota; kingdom Metazoa; phylum Arthropoda; class Arachnida; order Araneae; family Salticidae; genus Maratus; species Maratus michaelseni. The sequence continues at coordinate 254,587,202 of OZ007586.1, read as the reverse complement.
TGTAAATTCGATAAAATTTTCCTGGTGGAAGTTGGAACATATCGCTAGAAAGGCATTGGACTGATTGTAAGAAATGACGTTTAATTGGGATAATGGAAGGATGATAGTAATCTTGTAAAACCGCACAACTTGCATTTCATTATAAAATTTCTCTATGTATCTCTAAAAAGTTGTCAACTTTTCAATACCCTATTTTCTATGACATTACTTGTATTCTTATTTAAATTTATTTTTTCTGAAAAATAGTATTTTGAAGCTCATGAAGCTCATTTTGAAGATATGCCAGTCATGACAAAAATAAATTATGTGCAAGTTCTATCTTTTTATCTGAATAATCCTCCAACCTACATGAGTTTTTATACTTGTTTATTTTAATCCCCCCCCCCCCAGTATAATACGTGTTTTATAAAGAAGCTTAGTTAAAATGGCATAGTTGGATATATGGAGGTTTTAAACAATGTGCGATTTATTAAACATTTGAAATAGTTCTTATATTTTATTTACAGGGAATTACTACTTAGTTATGAATATAAAAGACAGAATATAACAAAGAAATAAATATTTTAATTAATTCATTAATTTAAAGGCACTCTTTTTCACGAAAAAAATGTTTATTTCATTTATTTTCGTGGGCCAAAAAGTTGTTTATAATATTTTTATAACTATCTAGGAATTTCGTTCTGTCGGTGTAAAGACAAACTCTGCACCCCAGAGAGTATCGCCAATTTTTCACGAGAAAAACGAAAATAGCCATTTGATCAGAAGTTATGTATTCTTTGTTCTTACAATTTATGTTAAAAAAAGCTTGGAGAGCCACCAACTTATTGAAATCGACTTAAAAAACTTTGAAATTTTCAATACGAACAACTAATTTTGACTTCATATACGGATTGTTTGGTAAACTTTATCTTATACTGAACGGGATAGTTGCAAAACAAACTGCATTGCGGATATTTTTTAATACAGAACTGAAAAACCACTTGATGGAATGAGCTGTAATTTTGGATTCGCATGTTTAAAACTTCTAAAACCGATAAAAGTTAAACTTTTTATGTGATAAAATACATATTCTATTCGAATATTAATTGCATAATATAAAAATTATGAAATAAATATTCGATAAAAATATGTATTGTAACATATAAATTTTAATATAAATCGATGATCAGAAGCTTTAAATGTGAAAATTTTAAATCGAAACTCCGCCTGTCAAGTAGTTTTGAGTTATGCTTGAAAGCTATTCGCATTGCAATATGTTTTGCAACTTTTAAAAAATAATTTAGCATTAGGAGTTCTAAATCTGTATAATTCCTAAATAACTTGACCGAATGACTTCCCTCTTAGTTTTCTAAAGTAAAATGCACCGAAGAACCTAAATATTATGTCCAAATTGGGTGTTCGTATTGTAAATTTCATAGTTTATTACAATTTCAATACGGAGCAAACCCCTTAAACTGAACTTTTAAACATAAATTGAAAGAAGCAATAATTAACAATTGAATGGTCAATTTCATTTTTCTCTGAGAAAATTTGGCAATTAAAATGTACGAGACATGCCTTATTTTTTACACTGAATGTACCTAATTATGGTGAAAACTTTAAACTTTAAATGCATTTTAAGAAAATTATAATTCAAAGAAATATTTCAAGATTTGAAATAACACAATCTAATTTAATAAAACACAACGTATCTTTATTTTTGAGACAAAAATCACACAGAATCCATCAGTTGAGTAAGACACGTGCAGCAAGAAAATTACTCAACTGACTAAGATAGGATTATTTCTATTTCTTCGAAATGTGCGTAGTGTTTATCAAGTTGTGTAGGGTTATTAAACAATTTGCTTAATTCCTCTTTTAATTGATGCCAGATTCTTTGTGCTATTTTCTTATCTTTAAGCTGTGATTTAATCAATTTTTGAATTGAGAATATCATTAAAAAGATTATATATTTGTAAACGAATATGTACTTCCAGATTTACTATATGCATTCTAAAATGATATCATTCTTACAATGCTGAACTTTCTATATTTCGAAAGTAATAATAATAATAATATTACTAATAATTATAAAAAATAATTATATAATAATAATAATAATGATAATAAATAATAGAAATAATAGTAATAATAGCGCAAGTCATGTCACTGTCATAAACATTTACGGTTTGATCGCTTCGCTTTTCATATGCGAAGCAGCCATATTTACTCAAAATTAATTTTTCATTAAAACTGCTTAAAAGTTACATTTTTAGAAAGATCGTTCAGAATAAATTATGGTTAGAGAGATGAGTTACATTCAAATATGTATTTATTCTGAGATAACTTTAGTTGAAATTAGGTTGACAATCTGATATCTCATTCCATCAAAGTAAACAACCACAAGAGATTCATTTATCCAGAGTGATAAAAATATTAAACCTTGAAGGTAATCATTCACAAAACGAGTTCCCCAGAGATGAATTTTGAAGCGCTATCTGGTGTAAAAAATAATTCGCATCTCTAAACCAATAAAAGTTTAGCATAATTCTGTTAGGTGAAGTGCTATACAACTCAACTTCCTTCACGATCTTTTCTTGACGACGTTAAATGTCAACAAACCAACTCGTGTAATAATATTTAATGAACCAAATTTCAAAATTAATCGTCAGTTAATTTGATACATATTGATATTTGATCGGAAGATAGATCACCAAAAATATTAGTTAATCGCTAATCATATTTACAGTTGTCAATCTCCAATCGCGTTCAAAACAGTTATGTAATATACATTTATTAGTACATAACATCATTAAAAATGTAAATAATAAAGAACCAAACTAAAATGATACAAAACAATAATTTAGTATATACTTATTAAACACATAACATTATATTGACGGGTTTATCTAAGATATTTACTATGGTAGTTTCATTTCTGGCTGTATGTTATAGCCTCCGGAATGAATATAATATAAATATCTTATACATATACTATATGTATGAATATAATATACATTACTGTATCTATATTGTTTTATATTATATTATACAGTCATATATAAATGCTTCTGCAATAGCATTTAATATTTCGACTACATAATATTAAATATAGAGTTACAAGATAGAATGGAAAGAAGCAATAATTCACAATTGAATGGCCATTTTTGGTTTTCTTTGTGACAATTTGGAAATTCAAATGCATGAGGCGTGTCTTTTTTTTTTTTTTTTACGCCGAATGTACCTAATTATGGTGAAAGATTTAAACCTAAAATGTATTTTATGAAAAATATCATTCCAAGAAATGTTTCAAGCTGTAATAATATGACAATATTAATTGCGGTAACCCTGTAGTGGGCTACTGTAATTAGTATTTTAAGTGCCATTGTTGGCGCGGTGTATTTATCTGGAACGGATTTTAAAAGTTAGTAGACATTAAGCATAAATGACGAAGTCAGTGAGTTACGCAGTTATGAAAACTTCTGAACTATATGAAAAAAAGAGAACATAGGGAAACAAAATCGGCAGAGATAGGCATGTAGAAGAAAGTTGGTGAATTGTAAACTGACTGCATGCCAAGGGTCAAAATTGGGAGATACTGACAACAAATACGGTTTGAACTTTAAAGGGAATGTGATTATCATAAGCGACTTCCAAAAAGTTCTATATATCACAAAACCATATTCTTGCTAAAACACCTCAATTAGTGTGCAACCTGATTATAAAACATTATCCAAGAAGATTAAGAATAATGATATATTTTCAAATTTTTCGTAATCGAGTCTACAGTTAATATTAGCATAAACAAAAAATATATTACTAACAATATGGTTTAATGTAAATGTGGATATCATTAAAGGCTTTTCACACACACAAACAAAAATATTGCACCAAATCGTATTACCTAAAATACGCCAATTGGGAGTGAACGCAACAGGAAATTACTTAATAGGTTTTAAAATCTCCGCAATAGCGAACGTATTGTAATTGATAAAGAAACGGACATGGAGCATAAATGCCTAAGTTGTTTGGCATGCATTTAAGGGCGAACAAAAAGGTCGCCAGAGGCGGCTAGTCGCAACAATAATAATAATGTTAATAAATAATTATATAATAATAATAATAATAATAAATATAATAAATAATAGTAATAATAATAAAGATAAAAATAATTATATGTTAATAATAATAGTGATAATATATGATAATTATTATAATATAATAATAATAATAATAATATAATAATAATAATAATACTTATAGGAGTATTTAAAATAAATAGAATAAAAAAATAATTTCAAGACTTTGGAAAGATTGCTTGTTTATTGTTACATGTCAGAAGAACCTAGCTAGGTTAAGGGGTTAAAGATTTTACAATATATAAATATAATATCTTTATTCTGTATGATAAAAAAAAATAAATAAAGTGCTGGGAAGCTCTAAGCAAGTTATATAAATTAACCAAGTTACTACCTAAAATTTAACTATCCTGACATGTCCATTCTGGTAAAAGGTTAAAACCCCTTTTATTACTAGATTTTTGTCCACTGCAAGCATTCATTAAATAATGATGAAAAAAATGATCGTACGTTTTCCTATTTCAGAAGAATAATTGAAGTAATAAAATTTTAAAAACATATAATTCAAAATATAAAGAAAATTACCCTAATTATAAGAAGTATATATATATATATATAAACATTACCGTTGTGATTATTTTTCGAAGACTCTCAGCATTCTGGAAAAGACTGAAATTAGATTTTCATAATTATTAACATGTAGAAAGTGAACTAAAATTCTATCTTTTGCCTGCAATGACGAAGTGATATTATTTTAAAATATATATAATATTCGATGCAAAACTCATTTAAATAAAATACACTACTGAAAGAACATAGGGAGTGGATTTTAAGAATTAAAGAAAAGTGTATTTACATGTATACAAAAACACTTAATTGAAAGAGAATTAATAATAATATAGGATGAAATACTCCCTTGTAAGTTTTCCAGTTCAACATACTTTTATTAGATTTCAAAAGAAACTACCATAAATGATTATCCTCATTTAACTTTAATCACATATAATTGAATCCTCTTCTGATGACAAAATACTCTAATTTCAGTCATAACTTTGATTCTGCAACACAAATATACAAAGAATTACCTTGATGATTAGGCAGACACAGGCATCCATCATTGTAGAGTGCGACCATCGATTTGAGGGCCTTTAAGAATCTCTTTAGAAAGAAAGAAGAAAAACTTTAGAAAGAAAGACTTCTGAAGAAAGTCTTTAAGAGTCTTTACTGCCCAATTTGACATACCCTTGTTTTATAGTAAGCCCTTAGGCTTCTAAGAGAACGAGTATAGGATTATTGTTCTAAACATCACTGTTTACTATTTCGAAATTTGTAAAGTAACATTTTTTACTATCTTGCTTTATAATATCACAAGACTAAAATCGAAGAGATAAAAAGTTTTTTTAACTGCATTTTTATCATAATATGATTTTTTCAGATTTTTTTCTCAGAGGGAGTCAAAAACATGGTGTGATTAAGATATGTGGGGCTTTTTAATTCCTCCCACTTGGTGTTGTTTGATTTGCCAATTTCATAATTTGGTACTGCCCTGGCATAAAAAAAGTTGACCGCACTGGAACCTGATTGGAGTTGTTCCAGAAAGGCCTTAACCATTCAGATTGCTTTATTGGAGATTGAAGACGGACTAACACTTGTTTGCTGATGCAATGAACTTAGGTGGCTTTAATGAAGGGCCATAAATTTGCATCTATCGATGTACTTCTTTCTGTGTGTCGTAGGAGACATCGTGGATAGGGTTGTAAATTATCCTCGTTAAAATGCCCGGTTGGGTGGTCAAGGTTATCTTTCTTTTCCCTTACTTTATGGAAAATATTCCCATATATAGTATTATAAGAAAGAATATTTTTTCTTTTTTTTTTTTTTTTTTTTGTTAGAACAAATAGCAAATGTGGTGATTATCACAAGCATTCATTCCCACCAAGACGAAATAAGGTTGCTAGTACAAATGCAATGGATAAGTAGAGGTAAGTTTCACCGAGCAGGCAACACGAAGAAGATCACCGTCCACCTATGTCTGCTACAGTTAACTGTAATATAATTAAAGAAACTTTAGTTCATATAAAGAAATGGTTTCTCTGTAGGAGTAGGGAGTGGAGCCGGGAAGCAGATAGGTAGCTCATGTATTCCTTGTCTCCACATAAGTTGAAATGTTTGGAAAAGTCTCTTAAACTGCTGTGTGAAAGAGGTGATGTTTCCAAAAACAAGGTAATTTTTGTTTGAAAATTGTGTGCATATTTGGATAACAAAACAAATTTTAAATTGTGAAAAAAGTAAAAATAAGTCTTCAAATTTGGAAAATAAATTTAAGCAAGGCCTAAAAATCTACCAAATTGCGAAAAATGACCAGTATATGTTTTTACACAAGAAATTTACATTTGACTATGCACAATGATGAAACAATCATCATCACATATCCCTAGCATACCAAAGTAACATTTTAAAATAGTATATTCAAAAGAAAATAAACATATCATATTTAGCAACAGCATTTGAGAAACAAGAAGAATGCATTGGGTTTCAACATTTCGATATCCTGCGCAATTCAATACAATCCAATCAACAATGGAATAACAAACAAATTCGTATAAATCCTCAAATGTGACATAGTAAATATTTGGCATCCATCGATTGAAAGCAATTTACTACATTAGTTGTGAGTTGCACAATAATCTCAGAAAAAAACAAATTATATTTGTAATAAGTGAATACATATATAAAATGCCCATACTGGTTACCCCATCAAAACTATATTGATATCTGTTTACACATACAGATGATAATGTAATATATCATATTAAGGCAAAAAACATTTTAAGTTAAAACAAAGAATGTTTTTCTTAATTTTTTTGTTAGAACAAAAGATGACTATGGTGATTCTCACCAGCATAAAGAAAATGAAACACGAGTCTTAATCACATTTGATATCACTGCATTGTATTGAAGATATCTAGAAACCCACAATGTTCTTTTTCTGAAAGATTTCTCTATAGAAAATATATGGCATTTAAAAGGGGGAAACCAGTTGCATATTAAAGGTTAACCTACAAGTAATCAATGATATCAACTTTAAAATAATTCAAATATTTGTATACCGGTAGGCACGATTAAATTTTTTTAGATAACTCATCTTTCTCGGGAAACGTATTGGTTTTTAATGAACAAAAATCGCCAATACCGAAAATTTACGTAATTTGCTTTGACACGAAGAAGGGGAAGTTTTTTTTATTATTAAGTTAATTTGGTGGCATATAGCAATTACACTTGTAGTAGATTACACCAATAGTAAAAATATGATTAATTGTTTTGACTCCTGCCTCATTGAGGAAGTACAATTCATATTATTTTAAAAAATTAACTCGACAAGTATTGCTTTTGAGAGATTTAATTCTTATCCCATGAGCAATACGTAAGTTTAATACAAAACACAATTTCAAATGGGCTAATTTAGAGACTCGAGTGAATTCTCTCAAGTGAGCTATGTTGGCCAGAGTTGTCCGGGATGGCTCAATTGGTAGAGCGTTCTCGCGTGAAGTCAAAGAGACCTAGTCCAAGTGACTGCCTCAAAAGTTTTCTCTCAGTTAGAATTAAAATAAAATTATCTAACTTCAATAATTTAAATTTGCACGAAAAGTAGTTAGCGATTTTAAACTTCAAGTAAATATCTTTTACAGTTTATTTATAACATTAATTGGGTTATCAATGATTTTATCCGTTTTCTGCATCATATTAGAAATCCTGTTTTTTATGTAATTTAAAAATCTACGTTGCGTTATATATGTATGCTTTAAAAAAATAAGAGGAATTTTTAAGGAAAACATTACCGAGACTGTTTGGAACTTTTCGATCGATTTTTTAAAACGATATCTCAACATTTTTATATGTAATTTTTGGGGTTTACATGTCCTGTTTGTATAACTCTTTTTTAACTCTTATTTTACACTTATATTTTTTATAAAATAACGATTTTTGTTGAATAATATTTTTTCCCCACTTTCTTTTCACCACTCTCCAAAGTCTACAAACAATTCATAAATGCGTCTGGTTAAAGCTTTTCTTAAAAGTACAAAGCATAACATTTTTGGTTGAGATAAGACGTGGCAAGAATATTCATATAGTGTACTTATTTGTACTACATTTCTAATCACTGCTGAGAAACCTCATACAATTGAATTTTCACAATAGCTGATGGTAATTAAAACTGATCAAGACATTCGTTTTCTTATGTATTTGACAACGTATTGTATAGTAAAGTACAAAATGCCTGATTATTTTTTATTGTAATTTCAATATCCGTTTGTACTAAAGTCCAAAATTAACAGCTATACCTCAGCTTTCTCAACGATTCCATGTACAGCTAACACAATCCCATTTCTGTTTCACGTTTAGACATGTCTCAAACACCTACAATGCCGCGTCATACACTGTAATTTTGTTAATTTTGTCAATTCTCGGCAATTTCATATTTTTTTATTTCAATCACTCACTGGCACAAAAGAAACTTAATTTATAGCCAGGGTTTACATTCATAGTTCAAGAATATAAGATGTATTACTACACGAAGTTTAGTCGTGTAACAGTTATTCAAAGTTGGTTAACAACTCACGCCCTAATAAATGGACATCTATTTAAAGTCAAATATTAAAAGGCAATATCACACATAAAACTGGATTTTCTAATGCAGTTGAAATCATTTGACAGACGTGAAAATATAAAGAGTCTATTATTTGTATTAACATAAAAAACAACAATAATAGTAATAATAAGCAAAAAACTGCCTACTTGACAAAAAGAATTTGATCGAATTGCGTGTGTAAAATAGGTGCAGCAAAATCAGTGTTGGGAGATTATGGGACAAAAGTTTTATATTTTGAAAGTAATGATTTATTTTGAAAGTTAGGCTAATTTGGGCTTGTTTATAAACCTAACTGTCAAAGATTTTACTACATCAATAGAGGAGATTGGGAGCTAATGGGATATGTTCTACGTTTCATACGTTAGGAACTGTAATTTATAAAAATCGAAGATTTTTCTTTTGACGCACCATTAGTTTATTCAGTGTTCTATTAATATATAAAATATGTTAGTCATAGCTGAATTAATAAAGAAAAATAAAGATATAAATAGCCTTAATTTATCAAGAGAAAATTTGCTCTATTAGACCCCCGGCTAAGGGTTCTAATGGAAAACATAATTAAACAGAAATGTTTCCAAAATAGGCAAAATCAAGAGCTATATCAGCATTATTATCAATTTAATGAACAAAATCTTACTTTTAAAATTAAAATTTCTTTCTAATTTTGTAAAAGTTATTAATTGAAAATTGATTGAGCTCTTTAATAATTTGTCATACTTTTATTGAAAGTTATTTTGCCAAAACTTGTACTAATTATAACAGGTATAAAAGAATAAGGCACATTAAGTTTTCTTTACACAAAATGTATCTTTTAGTATAAATTTTAGATGCAATATTTAAATATGATCACTTTGGGGGTGTCCGAGTCTGACATGTCCTACTATTTATTCTTATGCCATTTTGAATTGTATTTAGGCTTATTGTAAATTAACTATTTATCACTAACAAAAAACGATTTCAAATGAATAGCACTGATGAAAGGCTTCATAATCACATGTAATACAGTTAAATCGATAATTACCGTATATACTCGCGTATAAGTCGACCCCCAAAGTTGATAGGAATTGCATGTCCTTCCGTTTGAATGACAATATTTTCCATTTGTTTTTTTCGTCTTATTAAATCTCAGAAAAATATTTCGAATTATGTAATCAAGTAAGGCAAACAAACTATTTAAAGATACTGATATTTAAACGGAAGGATATTATTTATCTGAAATTTTGAGGGCAACTTATACGTGAGTATATACGGTAATACTTTATCAAAAGAAGTATTTTTTAAACATAAACAAAAACAAAAACAAAACAAAAAAATCCCTAATAATTAGACTTGGGAACGTTTTGCTTCTTGTTTTTTGCAAACATCTAATGAAAAAAAAAGATTAATACACGTGCTTATATAATTCTAGTACTGCTGCATATTGATAAAAGCCTGAACATTTCATTAATTTATATTAGGGGAAATTACACTTGCTCCGTTAGCCTCCATGTCCCATTAGCACCCACTCTCGACTATGCACTTGTATTAACTTTTTCTGAAAATTATTTGTTTTTCAAAAAGTTCCTGATTTTATAAAAGAAACTACTCTGTATTGACAACAGTTGAACCCATAAAAATGAAATTAATATTTCAATTAATAAAGTTCTTACTTTTTTTTAAACATTTTTTAACGTGACGCATTATAGCAAAGATAAAACATTACGTTAATGTTATTTTTATGTAAAAATATGTAATTCGAATTATCTTTATGACGTTTTATATTAAAATTTTAAATGTGTAAAAAAATTACACATTATTTTTTAAAATTGCAATCAATGCAACAAGAATATTGCTATCTATTATTTGAAGTAAATAACATGTAAGAAAAACTCAGTGAAGAAAGTTATTTTTCATATGATTACATAAAAGTTGTTATGTATTTAATTGTGAAGTATTCCGTGACAATAAATATTTTAAATTGCGGAATAAATAAACTGCAGAAAGTATTCTCAGTATATTAAACAATAAATAATAATTAAAACTTTTTCACTTATTTATAAGTTAATTGATTATAAAAATCCTGATGCCTAATGTTTTAATCTTCCATTTTTCGTAAATATTCAACGAATATAGTTTACTATAAAAATAAATTTATCTCAGTTTATTTTACCTATGTTAAAATATTATGTCATCAGCTACAGTTTCTGCGCATTATTAAAATTTGTACATCATAGGAATATTTTCGCAATAACAACAGCCAACTAACGTCTCATTAAAGATAGATATTTTCAGGAAATATGTTCTAAATATTTTCAATTTCCATTTCTGTATAATATCGCAGTTAAACAGGAAACATTTTCGATGAAATGTCAGTAATCGAGAAATCTTAAAATTACAGTGGATGGATTTCCTGTTAGACAGCGAAATTAATGCATCACATTGGGAAACTTTTGGTAAATATCGTTTTACTTATAGTGATTTCTTCTTATACGGATATAAAGAATAGCATTTAATAGCTAATGCACAATGAATTTTCACAGCTTATATGTTCTGAATAATTATAAACATCTTTTGAAGTTAAGCTTTCAGTTTTTTACTTATTGTATTTCTGTTTAATTATTTACGTTTCTTCATAAAGTTTTATAATCAAATCCTAATAATCAAGGAAATACGTAATTATACAGTTGGTTTGTGTTGTGATCGTTCAAGAGGATATTTAATAACAAGGTTTAAATGTTATATAAAATTTTAACTATAAAAAAACAATAATAGAATGTATTATGCATTTATTCAATATTTAAGTATAAAATTAAGTAATTCAAGTATACTTTATAACGAGAACGATAAATGCGACTGTTAATTAAAAATTTTATTACTTAACTTATAACTTTACGTTCTTATTTTTTTAAGACGAGAGGATACTTAAAGTTTAACATCAAAGATCAAAGAAAAAATACTTTTGAAACATTTTATTTTCCTTTCAATATGTAACATCCTTATTGTCGCCCGAGGAAAAACTTAAAATGAATTCACACGTGACTGGAAAAGCTTTCAAAGATTAATTGGTTTGGCATTTTGGACTTTAATTTAACAAATGAGAAAAATCAATACTCTAGACAAATGAATTTCTTCAAGGGTTTTTTTTTTTTTTTTTTTTTTTTTTTTTTTTTTTACGCAGATGCAATGAGTTATATACTTTCATTGAGTTATATACGTACATTGTAATATTCTTCGTCATGATATTTTGTATCTTCTTAGATTTGAAAGTAATAATAAATACTAATATATGTTTAAAAATATGAGTTTTTATTGTACATGAAATATACATACATATTTAATTCAGTTAGATTAAACGCATATTATGTAAAGTTTTAATTAAATTATAAAAAATACCGTTTGAAGAAATATTCAGAACTGAAAATTATTTCAAGTAGTCTTTGTTCTGTGAAATATACACATGGATGTAATTGATTTTTTTTTTAAATTTAAAACATTTTATGACAATAAATTTGATAACATTCATAGTACAAAAATTTTATGTTAATCTAAAAATTGTGAATGATATCCTTAAATTACTTTTTCTCAATTTAATATTTTATCTGCAAAATGTCTTCCTCGTTAAACATATTCAATGCAATTTGAAATTTTTATCAAATAATATTTGGTAAAATTGCATAGATTAAGGAATTTGGAAAATTTTGAAAGTAAAAATTAGTTGATTCACACATTTTTAATTTAAATTGTCTAAAAATTGTAATTAAAAAAGTTAACCAGATAACTGTCAAATATTTTGACTAAATAAGGTCAAAGAAAAGGTATCTATAAATTATTTTTCCTAATTTATCCTCAAGTATTTTATTTATAGTCTGAGACGATGCACGTGGCAGAAATATATTTCTGTCACAATAAAAAAAAAATAAAAAATGTTATTATAACTGAGTACCACATGAAAAAATTCTTATTGATCTTCAACTTGAAACTAACAATGTTCTTCTCAGGGTCATATGATCAGAAAGGTCGTGTCATCACCACCTACACAATCATGAAATTTCTAAATGCTGAATCTGCTTACGTTTTTCCGTTTGTCAGAAAAATCTGTTATTTTTCTGCAAATTCGTAAATTTTTCCCTTTATCCAATATGATTATAAATAAAGATTTTAGTAAACGTCATTCATGGTTTTAAAAAAGTGTGTTGAAAAATAACTTTACAGTTTTGATTATTTTTCAATAAAAGGATCAATATATAATGCCAGAAATGCATCAACATTTAATGAAGTACTCTCTATACTGTTAACTAATGAATGATTTAGAGTAAGAATTATTGAGAATAATGAAATAGTCATTGATTCAATAAAATTATATTAAAAAGAAGAAAACCAGGTAATTTGGCATAACAAATTGCTTAATTTTATTGTTAATGAATCAATGATTTTTCAGCTTTATATATGTTAATTACTAAACAGATTACTAACAGACCCTTAAATGTTTCTTCCTTCATAAATTACAAAAGGTAATTTACAACTATTAGAGATAATTGATAATAGAAGATAAGTAGAATATTTTAGTTTCTAAAACTTTTGGCTAAACATTTTATTCTTAATATTTAAGTTAAAATAACCCTCTAATTTATATTTATGTTTATAGATAGATGGATTGTGATGTAAATGATATTTTATACCTAGTATTTAAAAAAAAAAACATTTAAATGTGTTAAAAAATACTAATACAGCATTTTACGAAGGAATTTAAGCACAATACTGAATGGTAAGATACAGTTGACGCATTATGGCGTATGGCAACAACTACTAGAAAAAATATGGTCTGGAAACGGACTTAAGATCGATTTTTGTAGCAGTCTCCGGACTTGGGCTCGCTTTTTAACACTTTCCAACCTAGTCGAAAAGTGTTTATGACTTCGGTTTGTCTGGCCGTCTGGCCGTGCTCTAACTCCCGTAAGTATGTTCGGATTGTCCTGAATTTTTTTTTGTTTTTGTTGTTATCTATAGCATGTTCCCTATTTCATCTGAAGTGTGTAGCACTTATACTTTTTTTACAGGGACAATCAAAAGTTTTCCTATACATTACAGTCAATGGTGACTAATATTTTCAAGTGCATTTTGATGACGCTACATCATTTAAAACATAATGGAATTGATATATAATTATGAAGCGCATTAAAACAAACTTTTGTAGAATATAGGGTGCAAAGCATTTATTATTAATGTATAGGGTCAAACGAAAGAAATCTGTTAAGGTAAAGCCAGGAGAGATGGCGCGGTCGGAGAGATTGCGCACATAGAAGTTCGGGGGGAAGGAGTAGAGTGAGTGCGCAGCGACTCCAGGTAGTCGTACAACAGCAGTAGTGGAGTGTCTACTTGAAAGTTTAGCTGATTGTTTTGAGTGTCTAAGATAAAGCATTGCTATTTTGTTTTGTTTTCCCAAAGTAAGTGCTTGAATTTTCACAGCTATTCATCAGAATTTCTATACAATGTCAGTAGTACAAAATATTTTAAACTTAAACGATTTCTCATAAGCTACTAATCTAGACTAACAATGTGAACATCAACGGTTCGATTTAGTAGCGACCATGTTTATATAAAACGCAGCGCAATCTCTCCTACCAAAATTGGAGAGTTTGCGCATCTGCTACTTAGGAGAGATGGCGCATTGTTTCCATTAGTTTCTGAGCTAGGAGAGATTACGCAGCTTATTGGTAAATTTGCCTAAAAAAATGAAAAATTAAAATTGACTAATTTTAAGTTAAACGTGTTATCAAGTAACTTAATACTATTTTATAATCTTATCCGGACTTTCTTTTTCTGATTCTTTAATTTTTTTTCTTTTTAATTAATTTTTTTTAATTGTTTTTAAAATTATTTCTTTTTGCTGATTCTTTAATCAGTAGGTTGAAATATTCACTCCTAATACAATAATATTTGTTCACAAAAACCTTACAACAATGTCATTTAAGTGTAATTGTTATTGTCAACAATTTAATTGTAGTTATTATTAGTAACAATCTCTCCTACCCATGTGCGCAATCACACCAACCCTCTAAGGACAGGTTGAGCAAAATAACTCTCTTGGTTTTATTACAATTGTTCTATTAAATTACAACATAACAACAAAATAGCAATGGAAATGCATAAAAAACAAATGAAATAAAAATTATTCATGGGTAGTTTAGAAAAAATTAATGTTTAGATCTTTTATTGTTATTCTTTTGAATTGTGCGCAGACTCTCCTAGCTTTACCTTACACATCGTTCTATGGGAAAAATTGTCTGCAGTGTAAATTAGTGATATTTCACTATTTCAAACATAATGAAAATTATATGCATTACTGAGGTGCACTATAAATTGCTGTCTTGTGTGCATTGCGTTTATTTACAGGGACACACAAAAGATATTGGTTACAGTACATGTGCGATATTTACAGTCTATGTGTGATAAGTGCGTTTTCAACTTTGGTTTGTGTTTTTAAGTTTAACAATTTTTTTTCGTAGTACGTGTGTGTTTATAAACTCGGTTGATCATATACAGGGCTACACAAGGGAATTCGTATGTATTACAGACTATGGAGTGAATTGCTTAAGGGGAGTTTTTAATTGTGTTTACGCATTTTCCAGCTGTACCATATTTAGTAGATTAATAGAAGTTTGTGGAATATAAATAAATTCATATACAGGGCTACGCAAAAAAGATACATTGTCGTTTACGTTTGGTAATTGCTGCAAGTGAGTTTCAAGTTTCCTTTTAGCTTAATAGGTGGTGTGTACAAAGGTCTTCGATTGTTGAAATGTAAATATTCTAACTGAACTAAATTTTATCATACTATATATCCACATCTATTGATCATATACAGGGCTGCACAAAATAATTCAACTACTTTTTTGACACTGGAAGATCATTTCGAAAACTGTATTTTTCAATGTGTTATGTGTTTTCTAAACTGTTTACTTACATATCTTCTTTCACCTTATTTAACGGTGAAGTTTCGTTACAGTTTTCTGGCTGTGTTGGAAAGTGTCATGCAACCAATATCCTTCCAACCCTTTTTTGTTTAAAAAAGTAAACGGAAGTGAAGAGAAGAGGAGAAGGAATGGTGGTTCGTTCGGAGTAAGTAGGATGTGGGAAGGCATCCGAGTATATTTTGCTTGTTTAAGAAGTAATGTGGTTTAGGTGGAATTTTTATGAATATTAGTGAAAGTGTACATAATGTAAATAATCATCTTGTAAATATCAGCTCTCATTTAATAAACTGTGCATTTAAATTTTAAAAAGAAGAATCGTTGTGTCATTCGGCTGTCATGATATTACAGCACGCTCTCTTTCGAGAACCAGAGTTATTTCTACGATTAAAAATAATAAAAGTTGTGATTTGAATCGCAGTGTTTGAATTACAAAATAGAGGTGAGCTATTTTTTTTTATCATTTGATTGTGTAGTAAGATACTGTTAACTTTATTCGAAAATGTTTAAAAACGTAACTAAAGCGGATTTACTTATTGTTCTGGAAGAAATCGGTGAAGAAGCTGATGCGAGTAAGAGAGTACCTGAATTAAAAGATTTGTTATTGAAATCTAAAGAATACTTAAAAGATAAAGATTTCGTAACTGAATTTTTATCGACTACAGTTTCAGAAAGAAAAAATGGAGAGGAAGTAAATAGATTGCGTTTACAACAACAAATGAGAAGCGAGAATTTAACCCATAACGAAGGGGAAAATAGTACGTCATTATCATTAGATAAATTAATTAAAGCAGTTCAAGTTTTGGTAATTCCAGTGCCCAAGAAAAATGAAACATGGAATCTTTTTTTTGATTCTTTAGGAAGAGCGTTTAAGCACAAAAATGTTCCTAAGGAATATAAATCGGAAATTTTGCTAAAATTAGTAGGTGAAAAAGCAGGAAATGTTCTTGTTTATATTGATGATGAAGAATTAGCTGATTATGATAAAATTAAATCTTTAATTTTGAAAGAATATGAACCGTCCCCATTTACTTGTTTACAAAATTTTAGAAACGCTAAAAGATTACCTGGTGAAACCCATCAACAGTTCGGTTCGCGATTAAGATCCTGTTGGTTAAATTATTGTAGAATTCGAAACGTTAAAGATTTCGATTCACTTATTAATTTAATAATATCAGATAAAATTTTTGAAACTTTGGATAATGAGCTAGCTACTCACATTGCAGTCAAGCAAGGAGAAAGTTGGCTTTTGCCCGATCAGTTATCGAAAGACTGTGACATTTATTTTACTGCAAAAGGCAGGTCTTTCGAGGAAACAAAATTTGAGAAACGGCCTATTTATCGTGAAGTGAATAATGATAATAATACTAAATATGTTCCCCCACAACTAAGGAAGAATCAAGCTACGTATGAGAACAGACACTTCTCAAAATCACTTGATTGTTATATTTGTAATTCCCCATTACACCTAGCAAAATTGTGCCCAAACAGAAGAAATAAGTATGATAAATCTTATACTCAAAATGATGATCAGGGTCAGAGAAAACCGAAAATGCAACAAGATACAAATAAATTGAATCCAAATAAAAATAGTAATGCAGTAGTCACTAATGTTAGTTCCAGGCATTTATACATGAATGATCAATTAAACGAAGTTACTCTTTTTCCTTTAAAAAAAATCACTATTTATGTAGAAGGTAAAGAAATAGAAGCTATTAATGATTCCGGTACCCAAATTAGTATTTTAAATACGTCATTAATTCCCGATCTGAAAATCGAAGCTAAAGGTAGTATTTTGTTACAGTCCGCTTTCAAAGAAAAAGTACAAGCAAATTTGGCTACTATACCCATCCATTATAAATTATCTAACAGCGGAATTTATGTTACCTTAAATACGCTTTTTGCTTTCACTGAAAACTTAAATGTGCCTTGTTTATTAACTCCAGACGTGTATAATGCTTTGATTGAACTTCAAAATGAAGAGTTTTGTAATAATAGTCAACTGCAGGAGTTCGAAGGTCACGAAGCTAAAAATAGCTCAGACGCCCCACTGGCGAAAGAGCAATTAAATGTTTGTTTTATTTCTTCAGAGAATAAACAAAATGATCGAAATGATGAATTTTCAGAGTTTAACAAGTTTTGTAAAGAACAAAAAGATTGCGCAACTTTAAAGAATTCATTCAAGGACGCTAGATTAGGAAAAATATAATTTTTTTGATACGGGATAATTTATTGTATCATAAAGAAACTATTTGCGGTGATAAAATATATCAGCTCGTGTTACCGGAAAGTTATAGAAATAAAGTGTTACAATTAGCTCATGATTCAATTTTTGGAAATCACTTAGGGATGAGAAAAACTAAAGAAAGAATTAAATTATCTTTTTATTGGCCGAATATTTCAAGAGATGTAGAAAATTATTGTAGAACATGTAAGAACTGTCAGTTAAAAAGCCCTGAGAAACAAACAGATAAAATTCCGATTACACCTGTTGTCCGCGCTCCATATCCATTTCATACTGTAAATATTGATTGTATAGGTGAAATTATTCCGCCGTCAGGAAGGAAGCATAAATATTGTCTTACCTTAATTGATCAAAACTCTAAATGGCCGGAAGTAGTACCATTACGGAGTCTCTCTGCGAAAACAGCATGTGATGCTTTATTAGATATTTTTATGCGCACCGGAATTCCTGAAGTTATCTGTTCAGACCAGGCCACTAATTTTAAATCTGAACTGACCGGTTCTCAGAATTTGAGAACCGGTTAGGGGCATGTCCTCGCTTTTCAACTCCATCATATCCCGCTTCGAATGGATTAATTGAAAAATTTAATCGTGTGTTTAAACAAATGCTACATCATGTAATTCGTACGGATCCTGTTAATTGGGATAAACATATTCCTTTTCTACTTTTTGCCTACCGTGAAGTGCCAAATTGCACAACTGGAGTATCACCGTTTAAGCTCATGTATGGTCGGGAAGCTAGAGGTCCCTTGGCAGTACTAAAGTCATCATGGTCAGGTGAAATCCCCTTACCATTGAATCTTAGTAATTCAGCAGTAGACTATTTACAAGAATTAAAAATAAATTTGGAAAGAGCCGCTGACATTGCTTCTCTAACTGCTGCAGAAAAACAAGAAAATTACACTCGCTATTTCAATCGTCGAAGTAGAATGAAATAATTTGAAAAAGGCGATTTAGTATATTTGCTTATCCCTGATTCTACCAATAAATTATATGCTAGATGGACAGGACCCGGAGAAATACTTGAAAGAATGAAGCCACATTCGTATAAAGTGAAATTACCCGATGGGGGTGTCAGACATGTTCATGCGAATAAAATAAGGAAATTTAACGTAAGAGTACAGACTGTTGGAGTCATTTTTGAAGACGATGTAGAATTTGGTGAAATTCACCCAACACCAATTAAAGCTAATGCTTTGAATGAAAATAACATAGAAGTAGACCTTAGTCATCTGGAGGTTGATAAACAATTAGAGTTAAGTAAACTTCTACAAAAACATACACCATTATTCTCAGGTAAAATTCAAGTTGCCAACGTTGGAGCACACAAAATTCGTTTATTACCAGGTGCGGAAAGAAAGAAACCATATATTTATAAAATTCCGGAATCACTAAAAAATGAAGTGGACAAACAAATAGAAGAGTTAGAGCATCTAGGACTTATAGAAAAAAGTGAAGCTGAAATAGCTTATCCGGTCGTATGTGTCGCAAAGAAGGACGGTAGCATGTGCTTATGTATAGATTTTCGTCAATTGAACACAGTGACAAAACCTTTTGATTACCCTATGGAAAATGCAACTGAATTAATTAATCAAATAGGAAGTGCTAACATAATTACATGTTTAGATGTATTAAAAGGGTATTGGGAAATTCCTCTAGAAGAACAGAGTCGAGATCTTACTTCTTTTAAAACCCATCGTGCTCAATACCGATGGAAAGTCATGCCTTTTGGATTGCGCAATGCGGCTGCCACATTCCAGAAATCGATCAACAATGCTCTGGATGAACATCGTGAGTACAGTCGAGCATATCTGGATGATATTGCTATTTTTTCAAATGACTGGGAAAATCATCTGAAACATCTTGACGCTGTTTTATCTAAATTAACTGATCTGAAATTCACAGTTAATGTTAGAAAATGTGTTTTTGCCAAGGCACAGATCAAGTATCTAGGTCATGTCATAGGAGGAGGTAGACATGAGCCCGATCCGGAGAAGTTACGTGCCATTGAGACAATAGAATCGCCTAAAACCAAAACAGCCCTCAGAAGTGCATTGGGTTTATTTAATTATTATCGTGACTACATAAGAAATTATGCTGAAATCGCCAAGTCTTTAAC
The DNA here is from genome assembly GCA_963931845.1 of Maratus michaelseni. Classification (NCBI taxonomy): domain Eukaryota; kingdom Metazoa; phylum Arthropoda; class Arachnida; order Araneae; family Salticidae; genus Maratus; species Maratus michaelseni. The sequence goes on along the minus strand of OZ007586.1, from coordinate 254,567,180 downwards.
CGACTTGACAAAAAAGAAAATCCCAGAAATCATTCCGTGGTCTGAGGTTGAAGAAGAGGCTTTCCAAACTTTAAAACGTTCATTGTGTGAAGCTCCTAAGCTGTATACACCAGATCCTAAAAAGCCTTACACTATTCAAAGTGATGCCAGTTCTTATGGAGTTGGTGCTTGTCTATCGCAAAGAGATGAGAAAGAAAATTTGTGTCCTATTAGTTTTGCTAGCCAAAAGCTCACTAAGGTGCAACAAAACTGGTCGACTATTGAGCGTGAAGCTTATGCGGTAGTGTGGGCATTAAAAAAATTTGAAGTTTATGTGTTTGGTGCTGAAATTGAACTAATAACTGATCACAATCCCTTAATATATCTTCAGAAATCTGCATCTCAGTCTGCAAAATTACAAAGATGGGCCTTATCTCTACAAAGATATAATATAAATATTTCTCATTGCCCAGGTGCAAAATTAAAAAATGCAGATAGTCTGTCACGACTAGTTACTGTATAAGGATTATTTAAATGATACTTTATTTTGTGTTTAATTTTGGTATGCAGTATTATATCAAGTCGTCTTTCCGTCTGTTGTGAATTGTTAGTGTTTTTTATATGTTTATTATATATTCATTATAACTATTATAACAAGGCTTCTATACATCTGTTTTGAATTGTGTTTTTATATATATTTTATGCTGTAAAGTTGTATGGTTGCTATTTGTCAGATTTTGCTTCGCTTTGCGTAGCACAATCTTATCGGGGGGTGTCATGCAACCAATATCCTTCCAACCCTTTTTTGTTTAAAAAAGTAAACGGAAGTGAAGAGAAGAGGAGAAGGAATGGTGGTTCGTTCGGAGTAAGTAGGATGTGGGAAGGCATCCGAGTATATTTTGCTTGTTTAAGAAGTAATGTGGTTTAGGTGGAATTTTTATGAATATTAGTGAAAGTGTACATAATGTAAATAATCATCTTGTAAATATCAGCTCTCATTTAATAAACTGTGCATTTAAATTTTAAAAAGAAGAATCGTTGTGTCATTCGGCTGTCATGATATTACAGAAAGTGTTTCATAATCTATGCTTGACGCATGATTTTTCGTTCTTGTTATATCAGTTTCCGGTCTCGGGATCGATTTTTATACCGGGCTCGGGCTCAAAATAAAATATATATATATATATTCACAAATTGAAAAACGCAAAAAAAAAAGAGGTACAAAAATGAAGTGTAAGTTTTTTAACGTGTTTACAATTCTTTAAAAATCAGTTTAAAGGAAAAAAATGGATTTGTCATTGATCGGATATAAGGAGAAATATTTTACCAGGGTCTGAAACCTTTGCACTGTCAGAGTTAGTAACATGAAGAAGCTGCGCTATATATTCCTTGTCTATCCTCACTTTCTGTTTGAAGTCCTTTTCCAGAATTGCTGGAAAACAGAAGTCATATTTTTCTGTTATAGTTGTATAATTATATTTTAAAAGAAACATAAATTTGACTTTTGCATAGTTTATGCAGTACATCATAGTTCGATATAAATAACAAATTTGCTATTTTAAACAGATTTTCAGGACCATGTTAATCACGGAACTTTGCCATGGAGGAGTATTTAGGATTAATATTTATTTCTGCGTAAAAATAGATTTTATAAGTGAGAAAATAATTATTGAAAGAATTAAATTTTTTTATTAAAGATTGTCTACTGCACACTTTTGATACACTTTCTTATGACACAAAAATTATTTGTGCTCAATAGGGCTCGGGCTCCTAAAAAACAACCAAAACCCATCCCTAACACCCGTGGATTTTTAAAAATATTTGTGCGTGTCCATTGCTATTGCATTGATAATAATGTTTTAAGAGTAAAGGGTCTTTTAAAGGTGAATTCCCCATTTACTTGCTACAACTGAAGGAAAACCGTATACCACGAAGGAACTAAAGAAAAAACCGTATACCATGTAAATACGAATTTACATAAATTTGGGAAATTGAAATTTTTACCCGATAAGTTAATTACAGTGTAATTGGAATTCGTATAAATACTAGGATGTTCATAATACAGCATGCTTCGTCATGTCTTCCCTGGTTGCGACTTTTTTTACCGATTTTATTTTAAGTATATGAAATCCCATGGTCTCCTTTAAAATATTTTAAACTTGGAAACTTTTGATCCAAAAGTTAATTATTTTCAAAACTATAATTGTTTAATACTATTTTTTGGAGTTTAAAAAAGTTTTACCCCCTTGTTTATCTGCTTTCAATTTCCTCTGGCACAAGGATCCAGAGGAAATGTGGATTGAATCAGTTAATTATTGTTTCAAATATTTAATTATTGTTTGCTTAAATGATATTAGTGTTATATAAGTATTGAAAAAGTTCTGATTGAGGCAAGTAATTTGCAACGGCTTTCGAAGGAATTCCTCATTCTTTTAAAGTCAAAGTGCAGACATCTATAAAGACAACATTAGCTTTGCCTGTAGTGTACTTTTACTTAGCATTTATGGTAAATAAACTATTTCTGTAAATGAGAATTAATTTTAAAACACTCTTTTAAGGCATCTAAATGATTTTTGGTAATACGTTTTCTGTCTTTTTAAAAAATGTATGTTGATAGATTTTATTTAAGAGGCATCACAATTTCTTTATTTTTTCACAATTCATTTAAATTTTTAAATTGGTTTTCTTGGAAAGCAGTAGCATAAAGAATAATTTATGCCTAAATATTTTGATTATATTATTAGTGATACTATATAAATGAATTAAGAGTGGAAACTTTAAAAAAAATAAAATTAGAGTATCATTTAAAAAATTTCAATTCCAAACAACATTTTAAAAAGTTTTTGAAACTAATTCAAATATTACATTTTTTTAGCTAAATTAAAGTCACGCATTCGTTAAATAGCAACCAAAAATGTATGTAAATTATTAATAATAAAATCAATTGTTTGGATGTATCGAGTGTCTTTAATAACAAAAAAAAAACATTTAATTTTTAAATGCAGAACATGATTTTTTTCCTTCTTCATATGAATCAATAATTTCTCTATAGTTTCAATAATTCTCTAAATTCGATTACAGATCTTTTGCTTTTTATGCAAATAATGATGTGTTATGAAATTTTTAAATAACCATCTCCCGCATAGCATGCACGGTCACAGTGACGTCACTGTGACCGTGCATGCTATGCGGGATTTTATTTAAGAGGCATCACAATTTCTTTATTTTTTCACAATTCATTTAAATTTTTAAATTGGTTTTCTTGGAAAGCAGTAGCATATAGAATAATTTATGCCTAAATGTTTTGATTATATTATTAGTGACACTATATAAATGAATTAAGTTTGGAAACTTTAAAAAAAATAAAATTAGAGTATCATTTAAAAAATTTCAATTCCAAACAACATTTTAAAAAGTTTTTGAAACTAATTCAAATATTTTATTTTTTGTGACGTCACTGTGAGTTACGTACGTCACGTCACATCTGTGGCCAAAATGACACCACTTTGTAACGTCACACTGTGATCAAAATGTGAACGTCTTGAAGATGTAAAGAAAACTTAAAATAAACTTTAGAACATTTTATGGCATGAAGAAAATTACTTTTTGACAGCTTTAAAAATTTTTGTGACGTTGCAATGACGTCACTGCAAGTCACATAAGTCACGTAAAACCTATGACCAAAATGCCAACACTCTGTGACTTCACGGTGTGATCGGAGAGAGAATTTGGAAAAAAACTCATAAAATATAGAATTGAATTATGTCATGTACCTAAATCATTAATAAAAACATTGTCACACATTATTTAAATATATTGTATTTCCAAAATTAAATAATAAATAAATATTTGTCTACATATATGAGGCAGATATTTTTTTACAATTTTCATTGCCATTTTCATGAAAGTTAACAAAATATACTATATAATACACAGGTAAAAATCCTTAAATAGAAATTTAGTAACGTAGGAAAGTTTTGGCGGAAAGTAATTCAGAAATAGATCTCCCATTCTAATAAAACTGTTAGCGATTTAGAGATTTGTTAGCATTTTAAATACAAACATTTAATTTTTTTTCCTACCACCGCATAGAACTCATTTGCTAATTTTGTGATACTAAAAATATTTTAAAAATCTCCAATCTCTGATTATTTTGAGGGGCCACTCAACCCAATCATCAGCTTTCTGTTTAAAAAGTGAGGACACCATTTTTGCGAGTTCGACATCGGGGGTGCTCGGGGTGACCGTCGAACGCGTTCAAGATTTTTCTTGTACTGAATATTTAAGGTGGTTCTCAACTGACCTGCTCCACAACGCGAAGCTTTCTGACATAATTTCTGACTCATTTTTAAACGCAAAGGCATAAAATGGGCAGGACTGACTATGGAAGCAATTTGGAATCGAAATGAGTTTTCCATTTTTTGATAAATAAATTACTTATTGAGTTATAATCAATTCGTGTCACGTGACGACTGGTTTTTCTCTTTTCTTTCCCTGTTACGTCGGGTATTTGGTTCAAAACGCTGACTTTGACATTCTTTTCTGAAAGATCTTCTGATTTTACTAAAAAATGGAAAACGTCTTTCAATTACAGAGTTTCTGAATAAAAACAAAAGCCAATTTCGTTTCCGAACAAAAACGAATTAAAAATATGTCATAAAGTATATGTCATTCCTATGGCAATTTATTCCAAAACTGGTCAGTGCTTAATAAGATATCACCTCTGTTAAATATATTGCTCTTTTCAATAGAGTGTAAAAAATGAAAAAATCGTACTTAGGAAATCTGATTGCAGAATAGTATTTATATTTATGTCGTAATTATTTTATAAAGACTATTAAATCCATTTTTATTTAAAATTTATGTTTACTTTGGACGCCTAAAACAAATGCAACTGATTAAAAAATATATAAAAATTTAAATTTTCACAGCTTATTTCCAAGAATCATTTTTACTCTCTCATATAAAAACAGAATATTATAGTTTTATTAGAAGTTATTTGTCAGCCATATAAACTATAAAGCATTTGAAATGTCTTTATTTAACTGTTTTATTTCTATTCTTTTTCTGGAAACACCTGCTAGATGTTACTTTGTGGTAAACATTACTGCGCAGATCATGATCGCAGATGTTGAGGGCAGACGATTATTTTCATCGGCGGATTAGAGTGTGTGGTGTTCTTTTAAGTTTGTGGAAGTATATTGTGGAATTTATACCGTGAAAGTAAATTAACGTTTTAAAGTGAATCATCCATTTTAACCTATCCTTATGTCTAGCTGGGTGCGTTATTAAGGTCTGCGTGATATTTGATATCTCAGATCTATGAACACACCTAAGCTGGACATTTTGAAAATGAAAGCAGTGGATTTGAGTCTCATTTTTCAATGAAAAGGAAGCTGTCAACGACCATTAAAACTTAATCCCTAGAACTGGTGGTTTTACTTATAGATTAGCAGGTAACTTTTAATGTCTTCGCAGTTTTGTTAATAGTGCATATTTAGTAATGGTACATTAATAGTGCATTATTTAAATGTTAAGATGTTTAAATCTTTTTTTTTTAATCACTTGTATAAAATTTTATCTTTAATGTTTTAAATCGTTTTAAATAGAGAGTTTGGAAAAAAGCTTAAAGTATTTACTAACAATATATATTCTAAATGTAAAGTGTTATTTATAACGAGGAATGTATTTATATTTTGCGTTTCTCAGTTCAATTTTCATAGTTATTCATTGTAATTAAAAACATTGCAATTTTTAAAACTATTAACATTTGATTTACAATTTGAAAATTTCTTAGCTAGTGGAGGTTTTGAGAAATAAGTTTCTGGTATATTTTAAATAATTGCGACAATTTAACTCATTACAAATTTAGTTGTCAAGATATGTCAATATTAGGTGCACAAAAATAATGAATATTGATGAAACAATAAAACAGCTATTCAGTTAAGGTAATTTTTCCAGTTATCGAATTTTTTCTATAGTAAAAATTGATATTTAAGCTCTGCATTTAGTATTCTATCAAAAACTATAAATAAAATAATTTGTAAAGAAAAAAAATATATTTTTTTTTTCTTTGCGTTTATGATCCTAAGTTTTAAATTTCATTTGCTTCGAAAAATGTTTTATTGCTTGATACAATGTTTATTATTTAATAATATCGCACAATAGGTAGATCTATTATTTAAATGGATTCCTAATATAAATTTTTCACAATGCTTATTTAAAAATCTATACTTTTATTTTCATTAAATTTGCATTCAAATCCAAAATAACTAATTTCTGAATCCATTTTTATTCGGAAACACATGAAATTGGCAGGTGTTCTTATTCAGAATATATGTAATAAAATGGCATTTTCCATTTTTGACAATAGATGTTTCAGAAAACACTATCAAAGTCGGTGTTTTGAACCGAATTTCCGACGCGCAGCGTCAGAAACGGAAAAAACGTGACCAAAATTGCTCTTAAGCATTTCATTTATCTAAAAATGGAAAACGCTATTCATTCCAAATCGCTTTAATAATCAGGCATGCAAGTGTCAAGCGTTTAAAAATTTGTTCATAAATGTGTCAGAAAGTTTCGTGATACTGAACGAGGGAAATATGGCAAAGTATACACATTTAAAAACTTCAATACTTAAAAGCAAAATAGCATAGTTTTAATTATTGTCAATATTTTTGGTGGTTACATAAAAGAAATGGAAGTCGAAGTTATTTTTAAAAGTGGTTATTTGCACAATAGAATTTCATATTATTTAAATATTTAATTTTATTATAATTTTTAATGGATTCATCTATTATTTTTATATTAGTATGCGTTTTTTACATTTATAATTTTCTTGTTTAACGGCTACATTAGCCGGTTTCCCAATCATATGCAAAGTTTTAATTTGAATACGAGTTGCATAAAAAAAATGATTGCCGATCCAATCCTTATCGTCGATCTTATCCGTATTTGGTGAAATCTTGTTATCCGAATCTATGCGAAATCATTTATCAGGTTCGGTCGGGTTGTGGGCCTACAGAATTTTTGTTGTTGTTGGGTTAGGGTAAGATTACGGGTTGAATGTAAATATAGTTTCAGTCAACCATCATTCATGTTCAAGTAGACATTCAATCATGTTCAAGAAGTATATAACCGGATTCGTGCATGACTCTAGATCCGAGCCGACATCAGAAATTGTATCGTAACACAATTTTTGATAAAATCTGGTTACTTGGTCGTATGCAAGATTCTATTCTGAACAAGACTTACAGTAAAAACATTATACCCGACTCGGGTCAGATCGGGTTCACGAAAATCAGCTCACACGACAACTAATCCAAATCTATTCTGTAGCCAAACAAATCCAAAAAGATCGATCCGAAGTTTCTGGATTGTATTCGGGTAAAATCTGGTCACCCGACCCGGTGCAGTGTCGTCACAAACGTCACAAACTTGAACCATAAAAAAATTTTGATCCGAACAATCCGTATAGGATTCGGGTAAAATCTGGTCACCCTATCCGATGCAGATTCGTCACATTTTTCACATTGAAGTCGCACGGTGACTTCACAAAGTAGTCACATTGTGAGGTCACAGAAAGCCTTGAAAACGGCCATAACGACCTCGCATTTACGTCACAGTGACTTCACATCGACGTCACTTGACGTCACGACGACTGTCACAAAGTCACAGTGTGACTTCACAGTGACGTCGCCGTGATGTCACCATGCCTTACGGGCTTGTATCCGTAATATTTTACTTCAAATATGAAAACTTTGCATATGATTCCGAAAATGACTATATAAATATTTAAATACTTATAATTTTCTTCGACATTCGTATATTTTATCCTAAAATAAATATTGGTTTTTATTATAATTAACCGTTTAAGTTTTTGTCTTACATTTTAGATATTTATGGAAGTGAGTTCAATATCAATAGTATTTCTTTTTCATTATAAATTTTATTTTAATATAATTGCACATACATCTAGTATCTTTAAAATAAATTGTCAAAATGTATCTAAAACATGTAACCAAATGTATCTAAATGTATCTAAATTCTAAAACACCGAATTTTAAAACAAGAATACGAATCTAGACTCCAAGATTAGCCTAGTCTCCTTAGATTTAGACCACTGTTCTGTTTCTTAAAGAGTTTTCATGAAATATTTGTTCTAATAGTAAATATTTGTGCCACAGACTGTAGTTTATACGGGTTTTTTAAAGCGTAATTCAAAAGATACTAGTTGAAATGAGCTGACATGATATTTTATATACGCATATTAAAAAGATTTACAACTCACAGTCCTTTCGACTAATAATTTCATAATTTATATTTTACGATTAAAAGATTTAAAATGCATAATAAATACACAAATATATTTGCGATATTTAATAATAACACAACAGAAAAAAAAAACAGCTGAAAAAGATAATTATTATAACAGATATAAAATAAAAAATAAAAAAATAATTCATCTTAAATTTGATATCGGTTCAAAATTTTAAATCTTTATAATTCCCTAATTTTTCCACCGAATGCCTCTAAATTTGGTACTAAGAGTTAAAAATTACAGTAGAATCAAAATATGATTTGGGACGTTGAAAATTTAAATTATTCTCTATATAAATTCAGAGAAAATTCCTAAGTTTATTTTATTCATGACCAATTTTAGAAGACTTACTTCCTAGTAGAATGAAACATTTTGAATATCTTTGTGGCGATTCGGTGATTAAAAACGTCCTTCCACCGGGAGGAAAAGGTAGCTTCCATATTCCGTGTTTTTAAAAATACAAATAATTTTACCTAAGCATCCCAAGCTAAAATGCTTGGAACCGATTTGATTACAGAATATTCAATCCCGGTATTCGTTAATACTGAATTTGAATGCGAATTTCAGCATGAGGGTTACAGCATAAGAAAAATCAGATTATTTCAAAATATCAGTCAACCTAGAATTTTAAATAGCTATATCTCAGCCATTTTGTAAGATAAAGCAAAAAATGCTCCGGAATCCTTGTATCACGATCTAACACCTAACGAAAACAACTTTTCTAATTTATAATTTTTTATACATTTCTGTAGCTTTCATTACAAAAAGCTACATATTGCAGCCGTCCGGGGAAAAAAAAATATGGTATATTTTCACCGATCATGACCCCCAGACCAGCCTCCGATGGGTTCAAATGCTGGTTCAAATGTTACTTTATATATATATATATATTGGTTTCAAAATGGAGGCCGGTTAAAATTTTATTTTTTTTAAAAATTCAACAAGATGTACAAAAAAAACATGAATTGAAAAAAATGTTTCAGTTAAGCGTTAGATCGTGATACAAGAATTCCGAAACATTTTTTGTTTTGGCTGTATCCTAAAAATGGCTGAGATATGGCAGTTTGAAATTCTAGGGTGGCTGAGATTTTGAAACAATCTGATATTTGTTATGCTGTAACTCTCGTATTTATAAACCTATATGAATGGGACTGATCATGTGTACAAAACATACCAAGTTCTCGACAGAGTTCGTTGGCCAGCTTCATGCGCCATCTTGTTTCAAAATGGCGGCAAGTTAATTTTTTTATTTTTATTTATTCAAAAAGATGTATAAAAAGTTATAAATTGAAAAAGTTGTTTCCATTAAGTATTAGATCGTGATACAAGAAATACGGAACATTTTTTGTTTTGGCTTTATCTTAAAAAATGGCTCATATATGTCAGTTTGAAATTCTAGGGTGGCTGCCATTTTAAAACAATCTGATTTGTGTTATGATGTAACTCTCATGCTGAAATTCGCATTCAAATTCAGTATTAAGGAAAACCAGGATTGAATCTTATATAATTGGGTTCCAATCATTTTAGCTCCGGGCGTTTGAGTAAAATGAGTTCAATTTTGAAAAACATGGACTATGAAAGCTACTTTTACCTCCCGGTACAGGCCAGAAGGACTGTTTTTGTATTTAAAAAAAATAAAACTTTTTAACTGGCCGCCATTTTGTAACAAGATGGCACATGAAGCTGGCAACGAGCTCGGTCCAGACCTTGATATGTCGTGTATACATGATCAGTCACATTCATATCGGTTCATAAATACGAGAGTTACAGCATAACAAAAATTAGATTGTTTAAAAATGTCAGCCACCGTAGAATTTCAAACTGCCATATCTAAGCCATTTTTAAGATACAGCCAAAACAAAAAATGTTCCGGAATCCTTGCATCACGATCTAACACTTAACTGAAACAATTTTTTCAATTCATATTTTTTTTGTACATCCTGTTGAATTTTTAAAAAATATAATTTTTTTAACTGGCCGCCATTTTGAAACAAGATGGTGGACGAAGATGGCAGCAAACTCGGTCGAGACCTTGGTATGCCAAATACACATACTCAGTCACATCCAAATCGGTTCATAAATAAGAGGATATATATATATATATAAATCAACATTTGAACGGAGGGTGGTTTTGGTGTCTGGGGGTCATGATCCGTGAAAATATAACAAAATGTTCCGTAATTGCATTCCTCCGAACGGCTGCAAGAGGTAGCTTTTTGTAATGAAAGCTACCTAAAACATAGATTTTTCACATTCTCCCTTTTAGGTAGCTTTCCTTACAAAAAGCTACCTATTGCAGCCGTTCGGAGGAAAGCAGTTCCAGAAAATATTGGTATATAAAACCAACCTCCGTTCAAATGCTGATATATTATATATATATATATATATATCCGTATATATATATCTGACATTTGTCATGCTGTAAGTCTCTTATTTATGAACCTATTTGGATGTGACTGAGTATGTGCATGGGACATATCAAGGTCTCGACCGAGTTCGTTGGCCAGCTTCATCCGCCATTTTTGTTTCAAAATGGAGGCAGTTAAATAATTTTAATCTTTTAAAAATACAAAAAGATGTACAAAAAATTATAAATTGTAACAGTTGTTCCTGTTAAGTGTTAGATCGTGAAACAAGGATTTCGGAGAATTTTTTTGTTTTGGCTTTATCCTGAAAATTGTCTGAGATGTGGCAGTTTGAATTTCTAGGGTGTCTGACACTTTGAAACAATCTGATTTTTGTTATGCTGTAATGTTGATATTTATGAACCAGTATGAATGTGACTGATCATGTGTACAGGAAATACCAAGGTCTCGACCGAGATCGTTGGCCAGCTTCATCCGCCATCTTGTTTTAAAATGGCGGACAGTTAAAAAAAATTTAATTTTTAAAAACTCAAAAAGATGTGGAAAAAATTACAAAAAAAAAAAATAATAAAACGTTATGTGTTAGATCGTGATGCAAGGATTCTGGAGCATTTTTTGTTTTTGCTTTATCTTAAAAAATGGGTGAGATATGACAGTTTGAAATTCTAGGGTGGCAGACATTTTGAAACAACCTGAGCTTTTTGTTGTGCTGCAACTCTCTTGCTGAAATTCGCATTCAAATTCAGTATTAGCGAAAACCAGGATTGATTATTCTATAATCGGGTTCCGAGAATTTTAGCTTCGGGTGTTTGTGTAAAATGAGTTGAATTTTTAAAAAAATGGAATATGGAAGCTACCTTTACCTCCCGGTACAGGCTGGAAGGACTTTTTAAATTTTAATTTTGTCCTATTTTACTTTGGCTACCAAAAGTTAAAGTACGATAAATTTTTCTGTTTAACTTACAAATATTTTGGTTGAATTATGCGTTATGTATAGAATGTTAAATTACTTTGATATAATTATTAATTAATAATTATTGCTTCACTTATTATTAATTATTACAAAATTGTTAATTAATTAGTATCTCTTCACTCAAATGAGTATTGTTTGAGAAAAGCCTGAATAAAAGCTTTTATGATGATTAAAAGGAAGTTTCATTAAAGATTACATTTTCCTTTTACCTTAATGAATTATTGAGATTACAATATATGCATTATTGCAAAGATGACTTTCACTTGAATGGAAAACAAAGATATAATTTACGGAGCAATTCTTGTTCCAGCTCATTCTTATTTGAAGAGCTTACAGAAGAACTCAGAGTATTCGTTTGTGTTTTAATGTAATTCTAATTGTGCTCAATATGATTAAGATCATAGAATCCAGTAAAACTTTGTCAGAAGATCCTTTAATGGCTCTTTCGATTTGAAGCCCCACTTTATCGGATTTACTTCACAAACCTACTTATGATGAATACAATAGAAACAAATTGTAAATTTACTGAAAAAAATCAATCACCCAAATAGGGTGGTTAGAGTTATTCCAAAAATTTAAAAGGTTTAAAGAAAAGCATAGTAGAAAAAAGAAGAAAGAAAAATCATGCGCCCAGCACAAATTATGAAACACTTTCCAACATTTCCAGAATACTTAAACAAAATATCGCTGTTTAACTAGGTAAATAAGATACGTAAGTAAATATTTTAGAAAACATATAACACATTTGAAAACTATATTTTAGCAATTACCGTCCATAGCCAGAAAAGTACTGCAACTCTTTTGTACAGAACTGTATTTGATCTATAGATTTGTATATATTCTACATAGTATGGTAAAATTTACTTTATTAAGAAAATACATAATAAGTTGAAAATTCCCCTTCAGTAATTTCTACCAATAGACAGAAACATACTCGAATTCTTTTGTACGGTCCTGTACATTACATACATATTTTTATACACGCCACATATTAAGCTAAAATTTATTTCAAGCTAAAACACGCTTAAATCTACTGAAATCACACTTTCAGAAATTATCATCTTTAGCCGGCCATGTGTCCAGTTTTTTGCGTGGCTCTGTATATGATTATATTTATATTCTACAAACATTTCTTAGTATACTAAACATCGCTCAGCTTGAAAATGCATAACTCAATAAAAAACCACCTTTAAGAAATTCACGCTCATAATCAATAATGCTTACGAATTTTTATGTTTAGCTCTGTATATGATCTATAGCATTTCTACACACCACGCAGTATACAAAAATTTGGTTAAACTTTTGAAAACGCATATCATAACCGAAAACGTGCTTCCAGAAATTACTGCTATTAGAAAGTGCTTCGGATAGAGTACTGTATCCGAAATATTTTGTGTGTCCCTTTAATTGTTCGATTAATGCTATGCACATCACATTCTACAGCAAGTATTTTCTAATAAATCTCAGTAATGTATACCAATTTTATTACACTTGGAATGCTTTAACATAATTTAAATACGCTGCAAACAGTTTTCCGCATAGACCATTATGTAAGGGAATTCTTTTGTGCAGCCCTGTAAAGGAATAGTAAATGCTTTGCGCCCAATATTCTGCATAATGCTTGTTTTAGTGCACTTCATAAATGCATATCAATTTTATTATGTTTGAAACGGCGTAACATCATGCAAATGAATTTGAAACGATTTTTTCCCATTAACCGCAATGTAACGGAATATTTTTGATTGTCCCTGTAAACGAACTATAAATGCTACACACTTCATTTTCAATAGTGATAGTGCTATAGTAAACGTCAATATCACATAAAAATTACAGAACACTCCGAGTATATTTAAGAGAATTAAATTGTGGACAGACAAAACGAAGTCATAAACACTTTTCAACTATATTGGAAACTTAAAAATTGTTGACATAAGACTGTTCTCAAATCCAAATGGGCTACTTTCAGACACATTTTTTAATTCATTTTTGTTCAGAAACGTATGAAATGGGCAGGTATTGTTATTCAGAAACTTTCTAATGAAACAAGTTTTCCATTTTTTGGTAAAAGCAGATGAATTTTCAGAAAACACTGCCAAAGTCGGCGTTTTGAACCGAATTTCCTATGTTTCAGCGCCAAAAAAGGAGAATAATTTGTTGTCACGTGACATGAATTGCTTATAACTCGATAAGTAATTTATTTATCATAAAAAGAAAAACTCATTTCGATTCCAAAACTCTTCCATACTCAGGTGTGCCAATTTTAAGCCTCTGCGTTTAAACATGAGCCAGAAATTGTGTCAAAAATTTCGCATTGTTCTGCAGATCATTTGAGTACCACCTTACGAAACACACATTCGCAGTTTGCGAAGCAACCCCCATACATTACAAAGTTAATTCTAAAACTTTATATAATTATTAATATAGTGCATTAATCGAAAGGTGATTAAAACTTAATCTTTTTACTTTTTTTCTTTTTGAAGTAGGTACCTTTAGAAAAAAATTAACTTCAATACATTTTTCAATGTACGTTATCGATTTTTAATTAAATGATTTTTCTGTTAATAATAATTTATTTCAAGCACGTGTTCTTGACGTATAAAGAAAAGTGATCTAACTTTAGAGAACATTTTATTCATTATTTGTTAACAATTAAACATTTTGGCACTGCGAGGAAATTATGAACCCTGCTACAAGAAAACAAAATTAGCTTGTATAGGATATTGCTAATTTTTACTGGTAAAAAGTTTTTTAAATTAATACTGTTTTTGTACAATATATATAAGATTTTGAAGGTGTCCACTAGGTTTTAACAATTGAAAGTAGAAACAGGAAAAAATACAACATTATAAACGATAATAATTGTTTAATTTATTCTAGACACATAATAAAAATGTAATAAAAACACCTAATTAGACAGTCTATTGTGAAAGATTTTTACAGACAATATTGATTTTTTCTTGCCATCATGCCATAAATAAATCATTACATTTTGTCTGATAGTTTTTAAAAATTATCATGGCTTTTAGAAGAAACCCAAAATATGTTTTTTTTTTTTTTTTTTTTTTTTTTTTTTTTTTTTTTTTTTTACTGAAATGAAGTTTTTATACATAATGCATTTCTTATCATTCGACAATAGCTAATTCCTAAACCGTTATTTTATGAGATATAGTCCCAGTTGAAAAAGCGTTTCAATTGTTCTTCATCATAATATGAAAATCCATTTACGTCAAAATAGTTGTTTTTTAAAAAGTTACAAAATTTAAAATTTTATACATTCCCTGGGTTCTATAAGTTATATTTAGAAAAACTTTTTCAATGCTCTAGCAAGTGATACAGTAAACATCTATGACTAAAACTTACCAAGTTATAATACACAGACTTTCTAAATGTTTTGACTTTTTAAGTTCGTTTTAGCATTTGAGTTATAATACATTGACATTTTACATTTCTGACACTAAAAAAAGCGATTTGTTATTGCCAGGAAACTCTAAATGTACGTAAAATTCAAATTATCATAACTTGGTAACTTTTCGTCGTAAAAAAAATGGGATGTTTGTTGTTTTACTTGCTAGAGCATGGATAAAGTTTTTTCTAAATATAACCAATAGGATTCAGGCACCATATAAAAATTTAAAATTCGTCATTTTTGAAAAAAAAAACTGTTTGACGTAAATGGGATTTCATATGACGAATAACGACATTTAAAAGAAATTCGCAATTGGATCTATACCTCTAAGAGCTAAAGGTTTAAGAATTAGCTATTGATTAGCAAGAAGAAAGGACATCCCATATACAAATTGTTTTTTCCTGGTCGTTTAAATATGTTTTTTATTCAAAAACGTTTTTTAAATTGACATGTTTTCTGCTTCAAGTCATGTGATTATATTTGAACTTTTATATAGCTCTTTTAAATTGGTGCTAGTCAAAATTCACTGTAATAGATTACAACATTGGAGTTTTTCATTCACGTTTCAAGTGACATGAGTTTCTGATAACAAGCATTTAATATGATTAAAAATTCAAAAATTACAAAAAATGTTTAGCGACGCTTTGTATAGAGAATTATAAGAATTGTTATCTTAATATCATTAAGAAAAAATCAATTTTATGAAACCTATTCTGAATGAAGATTTAAGAATTTCTTCCAATTCTCTCACATATTCTTTAGATTTATTTTCTTATCAATTTTGCAGCCTATCTAGAGTGTAATATGTACCATCTGTGACCCAGTCAGATTTTATGGTGTGTTCAGTAATACTTTATTTCCCTTGATATTAAACAAAAACGAAAAATCATGCGTCAAGCATAGATTATGAAACACTTTCCAACACAGCCACAAAATTGTAACGAAACTTCACCGTTAAATAAGGTGAAAGAAGATATGTAAGTAAACAGTTTAGAAAACATATACCACATTGAAAATTACAGTTTTCGAAATTACCTTCCAGTGTAAAAAAGTAGTGGAATTATTTTGTGCAGCCCCGTATATGATAAATAGATGTGGATATACACCATGATAAAATTTAGTTCTATTAGAATTTTCACATTTAGCAATTTTCGTCAATCGAGGGAAATACACTCGAAATATTTTGTACAACCCTGTATATTACCTGAAGACTTTTGCACACACCACATATTAAGCTAAAAGGCAACTTAAAACTCACTCGCAGCAATTATCAACCGTAAATTATAATGAATCATTTTCTTTGCTTAACCCTGTATATGAATTTATTTATATTCCACAAACTTCTATTAGTCTACTAAATGTAGTTCAGCAGGAAAATGCGTAACACAATTAAAAACTACACTTAAGCACTTCTCCCCCATAGTCTGTAATACTTACGGATTCCCTTGTGTAGCCCTGTATATGAACAACCGAGTTTATAAACACACACGTACTATGAAAAAAATTAGTTAGCCTTAAAAACGCAAACCAAAGTTGAAAACGCACTTATTTCACAGATTGTAAATATCGCACATGTACTGTAACGGATATCTTTTGTGTGTCCCTGTAACTAAACACAATGCACACCACATTTTAAAGAGAGCAATTTATAGTGCACTTCAGTAATGCATATAATTTTCTTTTTGTTTGAAGCAGTGAAATATCACTAAATTACACTGCTAACGATTTTTCGCCACAGAACAATGTGTAACAGAATTTTTTTGTTTGACCCTGTAAATGAATAATTAATGCTTTGCACACCATATTCAACAAAAAACATGTTTTAATGAGCTTCATAATTATATATCAATTCCATCATGTTTCAAATGGCGTAACATCATCAAAATGCACTTGAAACGATTATTTCCCATTGGCTGTAATGTAACGGAGTACTTTTGACTGTCCCTGTAAAACAAACTATAAGTGCTACACACTTCAGTTGAAATAGGGAACGTGCTATAGTAAACGACAATAACATACAAAAATTTCAGGGCGATCTGCGTATATTTACGTGAGTTAGAGCACGGGCAGACGGCAGACAGCCAGACAATCCGAAGTTATAAACAATTTTCAACTAGGTTGGAAAGTGTTAAAAAGGAGCTTCTAGAAAAAGAATATTCGTTTAACATTTAAAAAACACAAAATAGTTATTCAGCAGAAAACATGAAATAATAACTTCAATGATATTTAAATGTAGCAAGAAAATTTTTCTTTCGCCTTTCAATGAATTTAGAAATTCATATGTTTTATAAATTGTTGGAATTTAGAGAATAAATAAATGATAAATCACCTTAAAATTACTTTTTGATCGTTGACTCCATTTAAAATCCTTTCATAAAAGACTTTGATATGATTAAAAAAAATGAGATAATGTACTATAATTTTTAAAAGACACATTAATGCACATTAGAAAAAAAAATTATGTAGAATGTAAAATATCAAATATTTTCCTTAATATTTTTTCATGGTATGTGAGTTTCATTAGAATATCACTGAAAAGTAAATGCAAAATAAATATAAACGCAATTTATCGCCTTATTTACTTAATTTATTTTACTTAATAGAAACAAATTGATTCTGAGATCAGTAAAAAGAAATTCTTTTGAAAAAAATGTACTTACTCATAGTTAGTATAAGTTTAAATGCAACCATAAAGAAGCAAATTAAAATGCTTCAATTTAGTTTAGAAACGTACCGAAAATATTATTTGATCAATAATCAAAAAATAAATCTTAAATCTTGAGAAGTAAAGATAAAAATGATATTATTCAACTTAAAAGGAATTTATTAATCTATTTATTTCTTTTCTCCTTTAAGCTGTTGAAAAATGCGTTTTAAATTCATCGTATTTATTGGTTTCGTAAAAGAAATAAACTAAAAAATTGTTCTTCTTTTTTTTTTTTTTTTTTTTTTTTTTTTTTGTCGTAGTAGTTTATAGTAGTTTTGCAAAAGTCTTTTAAGTAAGAGTGCGTATAAATAAGCAAATTGAAAATTAATACTAATTTATATACAATATATATAGGATTTTGATGTAGTGTGCTAGTTTTTAACTTTTGAAAACAAAAACAGGTGCAAAATAAACCGTTAAAGACAATAATTATTCACTGTTAAAATTTTGCAGCAAACTGTCCGGTCATTCGACAGTTTTTATAGAAAATGGTTAAATAACCCTAATTTAACTCCATTCTGACAATAATATGCTTAGAATGGAATTAAATAACGGTTATGTAATCATTTTCAATAAAAACGATTGAAAGACTGGACAGTTCGCTGCAAAATTTTTACAATGTTTAATTTACATATATTTACAGTGTTTCATGAAGGACCCTAACTTTAAAAATAAATAACTCGGAAACGGTGATAGATAGAAGCATGAAACCTGTGGTATGGTTATTAAGTAACCCGTAAAAATCTGATACAGAAACCTCAAAATTTTAGAAACAAATTGATGACGATGCAAGTGGCTTAACCATAAGTAGGCTGTATCACATCTAAAGCGATTCAAAATGTGCACATTTCACACAACACACATGTCGCAAATGAAGAATGTAATTGTCAGTGACACTCTGTTTTATGTCACCGGAAATCAACGGACAAGCTTGACAAATAGCCTCCTCCAGCTCGTCGAGTGTTAAAGGATTGTTGCAGTAAACAATGTCCGTCAGTGTCCCTTCCGGAATTTCTTTAACTATACGCTAATAGCGATCTCGTTTCAACGACAAAATCTTCAACGACTGATCGTTCCTGGCGTCTGAGCTCTTTGTATAGGGATCCGTAATGCTGCCTGCAGCGTCATCTATCGGCGCTATTTTAACTAAAATTTTAAGTTTTCTGTATCATATTCTTATGATTTTTTAAATAAACATATGACTGGTTTCAAGCTTCTATCTATCAGCATTTCCGAGCTATTTATTTTCAAAGTTAGGGATCTTTCGTAAACACCCTGAACATACTTATGATAAAAAACATACTGAAAACACACAATTAGAATGTTATGGCGTTCGTCATATATTCTTAGGATTATTTTATTCAAAATTTAATTTTCCCTTCTTAAATATTAAAATATTATGGGCTAAATTATTTTCTAAATTATTTCTTCGTGTGCGCATTAAATACGTTATTCAAAAAGCTTTCCTTTCATCATAATGTTAATTTCAGACCCGTTAAAAATATCGTACTCTATTCAGTTTATAAGCTTGCAATCTACTCTTTGAGGTTTTTACATCCGGAAGCAGATATTTCAATTATCCTTTACGCTTTGTTCAGAATATAACAAATGTATATCTATCTAAATTTCCATCTGCTGATTCCGGACTTAATAATAATTGTATATACAGTTTGCTCCTATCAAAACCGTAGTTGCCATACATTTTTCCGATGGGGATTGGGTTGCCGTGCCATTTCACTTATTTTTGCTAGCCTGCCAATTATAGGTTCGATTGGCATGTCTACCGGTTGAAATTAACATTGCGGTCTCTCAAACGGTAGTAATAACTCCGCGCCATTGGCTTGATTCAGCATTTTTATGTTGGCATTTCAACTGAATAAAAAAAATCAGATCATATCTGACTTCCAAGCTAGAAGAATCTAATTATTAAG
The DNA here is from genome assembly GCA_963931845.1 of Maratus michaelseni. NCBI lineage: Eukaryota > Metazoa > Arthropoda > Arachnida > Araneae > Salticidae > Maratus > Maratus michaelseni. Next base: position 254,547,498 of record OZ007586.1, on the reverse strand, counting down.
TTACGCTACAGAGGCCACCCCTCGTTTTCATCGTTACGTCTTTTGCAATAAAAGATAATTTCCATGGATTCTTTTTACTTCTCTTCAATGCTGTATAACATCGTCACCGGATGAGAACCCGGTGTTACTGCCTTTATGAACGCATGTTAATAGTACACTTGATTGCTTTACGATCTCAACACTTCCTGTTTTCCTGCTCAGATCCAACATCATCCTTTTCCACAACTGCTAATAAATCTACCTGACAAATGTCTAGTGTGAAAGATTTTAAGATACAATATGGATTTCTTTCTTGCCATTATTGCCAAACAAACAACTATATTTTGCCCGCTAGTTTTTTTTTATGATGACTTTTATAAGAAACTACAAAATATGGTATTTTTTTAACCCCTTAACCCACGATTTAGATTCGAAGATGTTGGGCCGAAATCGTATACAAACTCGCGCAGCGTTCGAGTAATTCGCACGACTTGTGTAACACGCTGATCGGGCCAATCGTAAACATGACGGGCATCGCCAAGGCTTCACTAGATACCGGGCTTGCTCATTCATTATCATGGCGTCACAAAAGGTGGCTGGCCGCGACCAGCGATTGGTGCAAAGCGACGAGCCCGTCGTTTTGTGCCAATCACTGTTGGTCTTTCATTTTGTCGTTTCGCTTTGTACCAATCACTGGTAGCGGCAAGCCACATTTTGTTACGTCATGATAATCATGGCGTCACAAAAGGCGGCTGGCCGCGACCAGCGATTGGTGCAAAGCGACGAGCCCGTCGTTTTGTGCCAATCGCTGTTGGTCTTTCATTTTGTCGTTTCGCTTTGTACCAATCACTGGTAGCGGCCAGCCACCTTTTGTGACGTCATGATAATGAATGAGCAAGCCCGGTATCTAGTGTAGCCCTGGCATCGCCCGTGGTAGGACGATCGCCGTTTGTAGATAGCACAGACAACACTGTTAAAAATATCGTGAAAAATTACCTCTGTTTTTAAAGGCTCTCTATTTTCTGACCAATGAGAACGCTCCTAGGGCGTTTATGTAGCATTCTCATTGGTCAGAAAATAGAGAGCCTTTAAAAACAGAGGTAATTTTTCACGATATACGATTTCGGCCCAACATCTTCGAATCGAAATCGTAGGTTAAGGGGTTAACAGTGAAGGCTCGTGATGTATTTCTGTTATCTCTTCGGATCGTGATCAGTGTCAAGTTGTTCTTGGTCACATTCGCACGTCGAAATTTACGTTCGTAAATTCTAGAAAAGCAACCCCAGAAGATGTTCTCAAGAAAGAGATTTCGTGATGAAAGCAGTGAGAATTGTGCTGATAATTTTGCTAACGAAAGTGACAGTAGTGACGATATATGTCGAGTTCGAAGAAAGTGTAGCCGAATAGTTAGTGATGATATATCCGATGACGATCAACTACCAGAGTCCTGGCCTTGGAAGGAAATAAGAAATAGTCCAAAAATCTGGGACTATACGATGATTCCTGGCCTTACAGAGGGAGCCTTATGTCAATTAGGAGGAAGTGGAGGAGAATTTTATATATTTAATCTAATATTTGATGACATATTTTGGAACAATATTGTGACCGAAACTAACCAGTATGCAAATCAAATACGAGAAAATCCACATAGAAGACGAGAAATCGACGACGCTTGGTTTCCTGTAGACTATACCGAAATGAAAAGATATTTCGCCTTGACCATTATAATGTCACAGGTAAAAAAAACAAGAATCCATATGAATTGGTCGAAGAGGGCTGTTATCGAAACGCCCACATTTAGAAAATCAATGCCTTTGAAGAGATATCTACAAATTACAAGGTTTTTGCATTTCTCAAACAATAATCTGGTTGCCAATACCGATAAAATGAGCAAGATTAAACCTGTTAATAATTTTTTGAACCAAAAATTTAAAGAAGTGTATATAATGAAAAAAGACATTTCTATTGATGAATCGCTTATGAAATTCATGGGGCGTCTATCGTATAAGCAATTCAATCCATCCAAAAGGGTAAGGTTTGGCGTCAAAATTTATAAATTATGTGAGTCTGAGTCAGGCTATTGTTATCAATTTAAAATATATACCGGCAACGATAAAATAAACTGTGATGACAGCGCTTCGGAATGTGTTGTCAAAGAGCTTGCTGAGTCAGTGCTGCACAGGGGTCACACTTTATACATGGACAATTGGTATTCTTCCCCAAAATTATTTATGACGTTATCACATAAATATAAAACAAATGTAATTGGCACAGTACGTTCGAATAGGAAGAATATGCCAAAAGATTTGTGCAGTGTAAAATTAAAAAGGGGGGAATACGTAATAAGAAGCTGCAACCGAATACTCGCTATAAAATGGAAAGATAAGCGAGATGTATATATGATGTCGACAAAACATGAAACAGTCCAAATTATTTCACAAGGATCCAACCACACCCTAAAACCGAGTTGTATTGCAGAGTACAACCACGGAATGAACGGGATTGATGTCCAAGATCAAATATTGGCACGTTTTCCGATGATGCAGAAATACAATGAAAGGATACAAAAAAATTTTTTTATCTGTTTCATATTGGTCATTTTAACTCCTACATTTTATGGAAAAACCTGAATGATGGAAAGAAACAATGCTATGTCGACTATAGGATCAATATAGCCGAATCTCTATTGAATAATATGCCAAAACCGATTTATAGAGAACGAGGCGTATCATCTGTCGGAGATACGCCAGACAGACTGTACGCGAAGGACTGGGCTCATTTTCCAAAGCACATTGATCCAACACCCTCTAAATCAAGACCGTCAAAACGTTGTACAGTTTGTCACAAACATAAAAAACGTAAGGAAACAACATGGGAGTGTAAAAAGTGTAAAGTTCCGTTACATGTACCAGAATGCTTTGAACTATATCATACCGTTACAGATTACTAATTTTGGAGTTTGGATTTTTGTATAAATAAACATTTTGTAATAAACAATTATTGCATCAGGCTGTAATTGCATATCAAATATTCCACGTAATATTCACTTCTGGCCCGACCATCGTACGCGGGCTATGCCCGTAATATTCACTTCTGTCCCGATCACCGTACGCGGGCTATGCCCGTAACATTCATTTCTGTCCCGATCACCGTACGCGGGCTATGCCCGTAATATTCACTTCTGGCCTGATCACCGTACGCGGGCTATGCCCGTAATATTTACGTTTGGCCCGACCATCGTACGCGGGCTCTGCCCGTCATTGTAGGTTAAGGGGTTAACTAAAGTGAAGATGTTATACAGAGTGCTTTTCTCATAATTGATCAATAGCTAATTTCTAAACCTTTTTTTCTTTTAGAAATATAGTTTCAGTTGAAAAATAAAAAATAAATAAAAAATCTGCATCGTATGAAAATTCATTTACGTCAAAATAGTTATTTTTAAAAAATTTTATTAAATTTAAAATTTTATGCGGGTTACCTGGGTCCTATAAGTTATATTTAGAAAAGCTTTCTTCTTGCTCTAGCAAATAAGACATTAAACATTCCATTATTCTACAACCAAATCTTACCCAGTTATCAAACATTCAATTTTTAAATTTTCGGTGTTTTCTGGCAATAAAATCAGAAAAACGCTTCTATAAGCCAGAAAAATGGGAAAATTCCTAAAAATTAAAGTATTATAACTCATTAAATTTTGGTCGCAGAAGAATGGCTCTTTGCTGTTTTATTTGATAAAACATGGAGAAAGTTTTTTTTTTCCACATTCCAGAACTTATCAATACTCGTCCTCCTAAGTTCGATTAGACGAGTGAGGATGGATAGGCGAGTATTGTTAACTTCTGGCATGTGGGTTGCCATAGTTTGTACAAAAACTGGACATACGCATTGTGCGTCTTTCGCTATTGTTATGTATAGAGGCATTCTACCTATTCGATAACTTTCCAGAAGCAGCGCCATCTGTGAGAAACTTTTTTAACTAATTTTTTATTTGCTATAACAAAATTTCAGATCATAAGAAGGATTTTCGTCCAATTGCTTGACCATTCATCGAATTTTGGAACACCCTGTATTTCTTTATTTTTTATGAGTTTAATAATAAAGAAATGCGTATTCTCTCAAAAAGTTTTCTTTTCATTTAAAACACAATTATTTTATTCTCATTTGTCTTTTTAACTACAAAAAAACTGATGAAATCTCGTAGACACCGCATGTGTACATTTGCCTCGTGAAATGCAAAGTCACGGGTAAGTGTACACACGTTGATTACAAATTAAGCTTGCTTGGTGTTTAGTAAAAATTAAAGTTATTCATGCAAAGCAGTCTTATAAAAAGCTGTTTAAAGAATACTTACACATTTACATATGCTTTGGAATAAAATATGTGTTTATTACATAACGTCAAAATTGCACTATATATTTTCTTTTGTACACTTATCCTGGTGTATCTTTTCTGCCGGGAGGGAGGGAGTGATCATCACATGACCGGGCGCCCGTTGTAAATTGTACCGAACATATAATTCTTTCAATTATTGCTTCTTATTTTAATATCACAAGTAGATTTTAATAGAAGAACACATATAGTTTCTATTATCGTGTTTTTCTTTTAAATATTTTGAAAAATATTTCACAATATACTTACATTTGCTTACAATACATTTATTTTTCGTGCATACATATATTCAGATTTCACATTTCCTAATCTAAACTTTCATTAGGGCGATATGTATCTCGAAAAACCGATTACGAGTTTTGAGCTTTAGATATAAGATATTCTTTCATAATGGAGTTTGTAAGGTTCTTAAGAATGTAATTCTGCCGCTCCACATTTCTCCAATATTATTTTTGCAAATAATATACACAAGTTTATTTCAGCAATTTTCATCATTGTACAAAATATTACAAAAGGCCACCGTCTTGTTCTTCAATATACTGAATATACCTCACAGATTTTATCACAGGAATCAACACCTCATTTGGTCAAAATCTATTTAAGAATTATTTCACATTTTCCTCTTTCGGTATCAATTTCGGTGTTATTTATGTAACCTTGATACTAATATCATGGCTTTTTTTTACTTTGGTACATACGATACGACTGTTTTATTTTATTTCATTTTTCAAATCCAAATATAAAAGTCTCCAAAACTCTGAAATTTCCGGATAAAACTTATTCCGGAATTTTTCTCTTCTCATTGCTGATATCACCGTTACTTCCAGGAAAACGTTTATATTTATCTATACTATCATTATTCCTTTCTTAATTTAATATTTTCTTGAGATAATCCACCATTCCTTTGTCATCTAAACTATCGTTTTCGCTTAAAGATTATTCTTATTCTAATTCCGATAAAACTGCATAAGTCGAAAATAATTTCACAAGCATGCGCACGTTGTAAAAAGTTCTAGACTGTAGGTGTTCACTCATGGAAATGAAACGCGCAGCTGATTTCTCACGCTGAAATGCAAATAACTTTTAAGAAGTTAAGGAAGAGGTCAAATAAAGGAATACTAACGGTGATTAATGCCCTTTATCAATTTTGTTTTAGAGAAAAAAGAGGGTGAGTGTTCAACTTTGTACAATAGCGCTTGGCGGAATGTTAATAATCTTGAAATTGAAAGAAAAACATTTTTCTGAAAATTTAAAGATCCAGGGATTCAAAAATATAATTAATCAAAACTTTTTTATTAATAAATTTTAATAAAAACATTATGTATAATAAGCACAAATATTACTTCAAACTATATACAATAAATTATTCAGCTATTTCAATACCGACTCTCTAAAAATTTTATTCACAATGAGGATTTTAGAGAACATCAAAAATAATCCAGTACTGTGTAATAAAGGCAAATAACAAATAGTAATGTCATATGACCAATTTAGAGTAAACTCAAAAGGTCAAGATACATCAAGATACATGTTTTAATATGCAGTCACTGTTTTCTCAGAATTCAATATTTTAGAAAATGGCATTTTTGCCATTTTCTAAAAAAAAAAAAAATCCTAAGGCTTATGGTCAAAGTGACATTTCTGTGACGTCACTGCAAGTCACGTAGATCTCATCAAATCTGTGATCAAAATGCCAACACTCTGTGACCAAAAAAGGAATTTGGAAAAAATATATTTATTAGATGAAAAAATAAAATAAATATAAGTTAAAATCAGCTTTAAGATATGTACAGGGTAATTACAAATGATGGACCTAATTTTAAAAAAATCATATTTTTGAACCTACTGCACATATTACAATAAGTGATACATGAATTTAAAGAGAAACACACCAAGTTTTTTTTCAGTTAAAAATGTTCGATGTGTGACCCTTTTGTTACACGGCATACTACATTTGACGAAACGGCAATGACAGAGAAGAGTGTTTGCGTATTAAAGTATGCACGAGTTTCTTCAGTAATTTCGGTGCAACGTGCATTTAGAAATCGCTACGGAAAAGAAGCATCAACCAACAAGAGCATACTGCGATGGTATCATCAATTTGAATAAACAGGTTGCTTGTGCAACCTGTTTCATCAAATTGCCGTTTCTTCAAATGCCGTATGCCGTGTAACGAGAGGATCACACATCGAACATTTGTAACTGAAAAAAAACTTGGTATATTTCTCTTTGAATTCATGTATCACTTATTGTAATATGTACAGTAGTTTCGAAAATGTGATCTTTTTAAATCGGGTTCATCATTTTTAATCACCCTGTACTTTTTTAAATCTCATAAAATGTAGAATTGAATCTACCGAGCATCTAATAATTTTGTATTACTAAAAAAATTTCTTTAAAAATCTCTACTTTTAATTATTTATATTAAGTAATTATTTGTATTCAGGTGCCCACTCAGCCCAGTGATTAGCATGCTGGACACAAAATGAGGACCATGGGCCGATGTTCATGGGTTCCATACCAGCGCGATATGGGCAGCTGACCTTCGGGATCTTCCTTGTACGAGAGCAAAAATTTGGGTCACTTTCCCTTCAAAACGTCTCTCCGAAAACATATTTTTTATAGTAACTTGACCCAAACTGTCCGGTACTTGAAAAAATCCCTTCCCCTATCACCGTTAAACATATTAATGTTTTTTTCAATGAAGTATAATTAAAATATATTCATATTTAGTAAATTTAATTATATAAAAGTATTGATAGGTCTATAGAAATTACTTTATAAATGCGATTAAATAAATATATATGTATATTTAATTTCTATTTAACTTGGAATTGAGTAGCTGCAATGAATTAAAAATATATAAAATTACAAGTTATCATAGCTTATTTATAAGAAATTTTAATAGAATTTACTATTAAATGCAGAATTATCTGATATAAACATGGAATAAAATGGCATCATTAGAAGTTAGTTTTTCTGATCATATAATTTACAAAATATTTAAAATATCTTGATTTAAGTTCTTTTCTAATTATGTTATGAAAAACCTTTGAGATCACCCGCATATGCATGTCTGCTCTGCTCAGAGGAAGCTGCGCAGAAATTCCCGAAAACATTTAAAGTAAACGATATTTCATTTAATTCTGCAGTTAGGATATATTGTTCTTCTGATAAATTTTGTGTATAAATTTAGTACTGTGAAAAGCACATTTTAACTTTTTAAATTTTTTTCAATGCTTTAGTAATGCTTTTAAATGCTTCTAAATTGCTATATATTTTCTAAATAGATTACTGTTCCACATGGCAGCAGAAAAAAAGATGTAAACTTTTTTGACTGAAATGCATAATTGCATTGTTACTTATTTTTAAAAATTCTATCTAGATATTAATTAGCTATCGATTCATAAATTTGTAATCTAAAATATTCTGGAAATATATTAACAGTTAAATTTTAAGTTTGCAATAGTTGTATTCAAATACACATTTATTATTATTATTATTTAAGAAGCAATAGAAATGATTCACGTTATGTACTATAATTACGTTGAAATAACCTTAATAGCAGTTGTTAATCAATTTATAAGAGTATTATGAAATAAACTAATGAATGATGTTTAGTTTTCCTTTAATAATTATCTAAACTTTGTAATTTAAGAAATGAATTTGCTTTTTATTTGAAGTGTCAAATTATAATATTATTTCTTGAAATTTCGAATTTTGTCCACATTTGAAAATGAGCAATATCCTATTTATTTTTTCTAGAAAAAAATGTTTTCATATCGACATGTTAATCTCATTTCTTTTCCTGCGAATAACCAATGAGTATTTTTGATTGTTTTACATATTTTATATATTTTTTCTATGGTAAAAAAAAAATCATATGTTTATCTTTACTTTTAAGCTTAACTCCGATATAGCTGTCCAAATCTTGATTGTTTTATTTCCAAATTTGAGCATTCTGCTGGTTTCATAAAAATTTAAATATGTTGCTAAACTTCAAAGATTTTTTTGTGATTATTTCATAACTGAATAACAACCGCTATTAAGATTATTTAATTGACTGTAAAACGTGAATATTTTGCATTGATTCAGAAATTCTAAAAAATTGTGTTTACTTTAAGAATGTGAAGAGGTCAAATATTGCAAACATTTTATTTAAAGGCTATTATTTTCAGGATATTTTAGGTTAGTCAGAGCAACAAAAATTTATGAATAAATAACTAAATTACTTTCCATACAGATTTACACAAATATTTTCACATTTAAAACAATTTAGTTATAAACATTCCAATAATAAAAATTTTGAAATATTTTTTTGAAATATTTTTATTTAAGAATTATCTATAATAATTTAGAAAAATTTTAAAGCATTACTATTACATTAAAAATTTTAAAAGATTTAAATTGTACTAACATTGTATTTATCCACAACATTTATTAGAAGAACATTCTTCATTTATTAGAAACATCCTTCCACGTATATAATTGAATGTGCACGTAAGGGCTTGGTGATATTTGACCTATATTAGTTCTATGAACTCGTCTTTGCTAATAGACTTATGCTAAAAGTTTGCATCTTTGCTAAACGTTTTTGAGATACATTAAACTTTTGCACACTAGGTCTAAGCAGTCCAGAACCTCCAATTGAAGTTTAATACAACACCCATGACTTAATAGGCATTAGAAGCAACACCTAATAAGTAATAGGCATTGCCCTTACCTCAAGATCAGTAGGTGATCATTAATTAACTTATTGGCATAAATAGTACATTTTTAGTAATAGTGTATTTTTACTAAAAGTACTCATACATTAAGTAATAGATTTTTTTAAGCATTAAGATGTTTAAAGTTTCTTTAAAACTATTTTTCACCGATATTAAATTTCCTCTTTAGTATTTTAAATTGTTTTATACATGCAATTTGGGAAATTGATCGTGTTTAATCTATGTATTAGCAATATATATTATAAACATAAATTAATAATAATAATGATCAAATTTGAATTTAATTATATGTGTGTTTTTTGGTTCAAATTTCATAGTTATGCACTTTAAGAAATAATTCATGTGGTGATTTTGTGAAAACCTTTTTTTGGTAAATTTGCAGTAATTGTGGCAATTTCACGTACTTAAAATCCATATGTCAAGAGGGGGCCAATATTAGCTGTGCAGATAAAATGATATTATGAAGCAATGATATTATGATATTATGAAATAATATTGATGAATATTATAAAATAATATTGATGAATATTATAAAATAATATTGATGAATATTATAAAATAATATTGATGAATATTATAAAATAATATTGATGAAGCAATGAAGTAACAATTCAATTCAGGTAATTTTTCGCAGTTTGTTTCTTTTTTAATTAATGAATGATTTTTAAGTAAATAGTGTTTAATAGCTGTACTTCATTCTATATCAAAAACCAGAAAGCCTAGAGGTTATTGACAATTTGATTCTAAGCATGTATATGAAATTTTTGTCAAAATAATATAATAAAATGTTTTTGAGTTTACGATATTAATTTTAATATTTTATTTGCATAAAAAAGTTATTTAATGCTTGATATTATGTTCACTATTTTCCATTTTTAAAATATCACACAATTATAATAAGTAATGTATTTTATATGGACTACTATTGTAAATCTTTCGCAATAATTATATTTTCATTAATTAAATATTTCACTCACATATAAATACCATTGTAAAATATGGCAAAGCGTACATTTTAAGGGATAAACGCTTAAGAGCAAAATAGCATAATTTTAATTACTGTCAGCATTTTGTTGGTTAAATATACAAATGAAGCTGAAGTAATAGAAGTAGAAGACAATTTTAGTAAGTTGCGGCATTTGCATAAGCGAATGTCACATTATTAAAATACTTACTCTTTATTACCATTTTCAATGTATCCATATCTATATTTTTATATTCAATGTGTATTTTTTACATTTATAATTTTACTTGTTTAACTCTACATCATTTGGTTACACTACCCGATGTCAGATTCTAATTTGAATCAATTATAGACGATTCTACACGGGTCGTATCCGGATTTTGTAAAGTCTGGTTATCTGGCTCTATGCGGTATATCAATCTGAATATGACAAGAAGTACAAAAATAACAGCCGCACCTCGCCGGTAGTGTCGAATTTTGGTAAAAACTGGTTACCCGGCCCTAATCTGGAAGCTAATATAAAAAAAAAGGAAATTCATGCCGACCCCATTAGAGTCCTGCATCCGATCGGGTAACCCTTTTACCCGCACCCGACAGAGTTTAGCCTCGGTCAGGTTTACGTTAATATTTTAATGTTGTTGCGGATTGGGTTTGGGTCATGTTGACTTCGGGTTCCGGTCAGATTTGGGTTGAGATTTGATTCTTTCGGGTCGTATTTGTGTTAACTTGATTTTTAAAAAGAAAGATCAGAATATTGTTTCCGATAAAAAACTATATTTTAATATAAATGCGTCCTTATACATGTTCATTTTTCTATATAAAAGATAAAATTGATATTAAAAACATTATTATAAACTATTTTTCCATAATTATTCCAAATTGTAGATCAACTTTCAATTATTTCGGGTTTCATGTCCGGATATATGTCGACGAAAACTTTTTTGTCGGGTTCGATAAGATTTTGGGTCACCAACAACGACAAAAATATCCGGTTAGAATCAGATGGCGTTTTGACTTGAAGTAGAATTTAAGAGTTCAAGTCGGGTATATCAGGACTCTAGACCTAAACTGACCCGGGTCGTATCAATTTCCTGGTTACTTGGTCGTATGAAGGATTTTATTTAAAACTGGACTTAAAGTTAAAAAATAATGTATATATATATGTATATAATGTATATATAGAAATTCATGTCACCCAACCCCTAATTGAAATCTAACCTGTAGAAAAAAAAGCCCATCCGAACTTTCAGGATTGAATTCGGGTAAAATCTGGTTACCCGATTCGATGTAGAATCGTCATAAATGTCACAGTCTTCCCAAAACAGTCACGCTGTGACTGTAAATCGCCGGTCACAGTGCCACAGTGTGACACCACAGGGACGTTGCTGTGACATCACAATATGCTATAAGGGATGAATACAAATTTTCTTCTAACGTTAAATTTATTTTCCAAATCAAATGCAACATTCCTTCAACAAACAAATTAAAATATTTTGATAAAAATATTGTTAATAGAAAACCATATATTACGATAAAATTTAAATTTTCAAGTCTCTTCCCTTATTTCATTTTATTTGATTAGATATAAAATGTTTTTTTTTTCTAAATTTATCTCATAAAATTCTAAGGAATTTACGTATATTAAAAAATTAAATAGAAATTCATTAAATTAATAATATTTTACACATCAAAGAACTTAAAAAAAGTTAAAATAGAAAATTCCTGTCTGAAGCATTGGTATTTTCCTATTTTCTAACTTCATATGTTGTTTAAATTTCCCTACAATAAACTAATAGTTTCTATTCATTATGTACTAAATTTACATTAGAAATTTATTTTCCTAGATTGAAGGATATTAAAATTTAAATAATGAAATTATTTAGAAAACTGTCTTGGAGATTAGTATTTAACTTTGCTAATATCTGGCAGACTTCCTTTACTTGTGTCTTGTGTCACGTTTAAGGGGAAAGATAGGTTTTCGGAATCCTTTTTGGTGAGATAATTCCAGTTGTCTGCTGTGACTGGGAAAGCAAACAATACAAAAAATGTCATTTGGGCTGAGTCGGAAGAGTAGGTTGATTTCTTTGTTATTTTCTTTTGAGGTACGTACACTAGATTTAATACAAGTTGAACAAATTGGTCGTATGCCTAATACGTTCGCTATTTTGTCGAGAAAGGTAATTAGCAGGGAGTTTTTTTTTATTTTGCCGTAGCAAATTTAATTGAACAAATGTGAGACAATATCAAAAATGTTGCAAATTGTTTGAAATCGTATTTTAAAATTCTCCCATATGTTAGAAGATATTTCTCACGCTAGAACAAGATTCGAACTCAAACCATTCAATGAATGCTATCGAAAATTTGACGTGTCCCTGTAAACGAACTATAAAAGCCACAAACTTGATTAATGAACACATACAAAATACTTTCAAGATTTTTTTCAAGAATTATTCTTTTCGAAGATGCTTTCACTGTCAATATTATGTTCGAATTGATTCAGTATTTCGGACGTCATCTTGATGATCTGAATGTTTTGTTTTTGTGTGTCCCTGCGAATGAACTATAAGAGCTACGTACTTGTTTAAAGAACTCATCCAACAGACTGTTAGATAAGAATATTGTTTATGTTAGTTTCAAATGGATTCAGTATTTCGGACGTTATAGTGATGACGAGTTTTGTATTACATAGAAATATAGATATAGAGGTGACTAAATATACTATTACTATAATACATTTAAGAGTAAATATAAGTATTATATTTTGTCAGTTAAGACCAGTTCTATATATATATATATAAACGAAGTGATTGTAATAGGTTGATTTCTAAAGAAATCGATCATCAACCTAAAAGTTTTAGTTGTGTAGTCGTGGGAAAATGTTATCAAACATTAATAACTTCGCCTTTAATCATTACATAAAAATATGACGTGCTAACATATTAGTAATAACATATACTAATTAATGCTATACTTAAATTTTGCTTAATGAGTGGTCTACATATAGAAATTGTGACAGAAGTTAATAGCCGAAGAAATGATTAAAAATGTCGTTATGTACAGCAATTTTTTTATTATTATTCTGATAATTAGAGAAGTTTAAAAGGCTGGTTTCTATTACATGTGTGTTAAATTTGTGTTTTATTTATACTATTTTATTGATTGCTTAATGAAGTTTTAATTTCGTTAAGGATTATTAGCAGGAAACGAATGCTGAACTTTTTATATTGTTTAAAGTTTAAAATTTTGTAATCGTTTTTAAGCAATACAGATAGATTTTTTTTTTAAATCATGCTTGAAATTTAATTTAAATGCTATTATAAATCAGTCAATTAAGATACAGTTATCAAACAAATTGAAAGTAAGGTAAAGCTAGGATAGTCTGCGCACAATTCAAAAGAATAACAATAAAAAATCTAAATATTAATTTTTTGCTAAACTATCCGTGAATAATATTCACTTCATTTGTTTTTTATGCATTTCCATTGCTATTTTGTTGTTATGTTGTAATTTAATAGAACAGTTGTAATAAAACCAAAAAAGTTATTTTGCGCAATCTGTCCTTACAGGGTTGGTGTGATTGCGCACATGGGTAGGAGAGATTGTTACTAATAATAACTACAATTAAATTGTTAACAATAATAATTACACTTCAATGACATTGTTGTAAGGTTTTTGTGAACAAATATTATTGTATTAGGAGTGAATATTTCAATCTAATGATTAAAGAATCAGAAAACTGAAATAATTTTAAAAACGATTAAAAAAATTGAATTAAAGGGGAAAAAAATTAAAGAATAAGAAAAAGCAAGTCCAGATAAGATTACAAAATAACATTAAGTTACTTGAAAACTCGTTTAACTTAAAATTAGTTCATTTTCATTTTTCATTTTTTATGCAAATTTACCAATAACCTGCGTAATCTCTCCTAGCATAGAAACTAATGGGAATGACGCGCCATCTCTCCTAAGTAGCAGATGCGCAAACTCTCCAATTTCGGTAGGAGAGATTGCGCGGCCTTTTATTTAAACATGGCCGCTACTAAAACGAACCGTTGATGTTCACATTGTTAGTCTAGATTAGTAGCTTATCAGAAATCATTTAAGTTTAAAATATTTTGTACTATTGACATTGTATAGAAATTCTGACGAATAGCTATGAAAATTCAAGCACTTACTTTGGGAAAACAAAACAAAATAGCAATGCTTTACCTTAGACGCTCAAAACAATCAACGTGCACTTTCAAGTAGACACTCCACTACTGCTGTTGTACAACTACCTGGAGTCGCTGCTCCCTCACTCCACTCCTTCCCACCAAACCTCTATGTGCGTAATCTCTCCGACCGCGCCATCTCTCCTGGCGTTACCTTAGATTTTTTTCCCTATATAACGGTGTAAAAATTCAAAATGTGCGATGCTTAGAAATTAAAAATATTGCAGTAGCAAAACTCTCGAAATCAAAATTTCATCAAGTGTTGCCATTCGCAAAATGACGTCATCGTTGCGCACGGTCACGTTTGTGCTTTATAATATAGATAGCCAGTACTGTAATCGAATAAATTTGTGTGCTCTGTAAATGATCGATACATGCTGGATATGTCGTATTCTGCAGTAAGCATCTTGTAACGTACATAAATTTCAATATTTTGAAATAGTGTAAATTCTTTAAAATAAGCTACAAATAATTTCCCCCCGGTAGACCATCACACAACCAAATTATTTTGCGTGACCTTGTAAATGAATGATAAATGCTTTACATTCCATATTCCATAGAAAGCATGTTTCAGTGCACCTCATAAATTCATATCAATTTCATTATGTTTGAAGTAGTATGACATCTTTAAAATTCTCTGCGCCACGGTTTTTGTTCGTATACCATAATTTAACGTAATTATTTTAAGTGTATTTGTAAATTAACTATAAATGTTACACACTTCATTTTCAACAGAGAACATATGGCATAGTAAACCTTAATAACATATACAATAATCTCTTACTTATACGTCGCCTCTTTTATGCGTCTCTCTCAATTATACGTCGATTTTCAGTAACCCCGGATAAAGAAATAGTGATGCAATGTTATATATTTTTGGTTACGCGTTGCAATGCGAAATGTGTCTCTCATTTATGCGTCGGAGAAATTTCATGTTTACCTCGTCATTTGTTTACTTTCTACACATGTCCATTCCAAGAAATTTGACATAAGCTGTTAAAGGCAAAATCAATTGTACTATTTTCTGGTCTATTGCATTTTTTTTCTGGACATTATTATAAGCGGCATTTCTTGGTCATACCCGTTCACATGTGCTACTCCTAGGAGGACTATTTCAAAAAAGCAGACTTTCATTTGAAAGAAATTTGAAAATGATGCATCTTCTGCCAAAAATAAGCCAGTATAAGATTAAGAATGGAATGCCGTTTCATTGGGAATGATTCATTTTAATGATTTTGTAGATATTGGTGAAAATATAACAGGAAAAATCAGTGTCATACAAAAAACAGCCGCAGAAATTCAAGATGATGCCAATGAATATGAATCGTATGTCGAAGAAAATGTACAAACACCATCCACTGACTATTGCAAAGGCAACAGACGCTCTGAAAAGCCTCCGTCACTACATCCAACGAACTGATACATCTGGTTCAACATATTCAAGTTCCAGTGAACTCAACAAAACTACTTTTAGGGATAAATATCAAGCTTATAGACAAAGTTTAATTTTAGGCTATTTCAGAAATAGGATATGTAATTAAAATTTTGAGATGTATATATTTTAGGTTTGAATTAATAAATCTTTAACAATCTAAATAAATCGTATTTTTTATTATTCTGCATGTTTTTTAACCATTTAAATCTTAATTTTATTCTTAAACATTTATTTCAAATTTAATATTTATTTGGATTTCATTAATGCGTTTCTCTTGTTTATGCGTTGTTTTTTAATTAGTCCCATGCACCGACGTGTAAGTGAAAGATTACTGTATCAATTACTTGGCAATCCGGGTATATTTTCGAGAGTTAGAGAACGGACAGACGGCAGGCAGTCAAACCGAAATCATAAACATTTTTCAATACATGTTGGAAAGTGTTAAAAACTAAACTACTTAAAATTTAATACTAACTACTTAGTATTTAATACACGTATTAATAAAATTTCCAACCATTTAAAACTTTCTTGTGTCAATAATATCTATCGCGAGATAGACAAACAAACGGCTAGATAGGAAGATAGACAATAAAATACAATGCAATACAATACATCCAAGAAATGGCACCAAGCTTAAGCCTTATGATTAAAGCCACTGTAAGCAGGTAGATAGCATTAAATAAGTTAATTCTTTTGCATATGAAAATATAATAAATTAGTGAAACATCTTCAGTAAGACGTGCAATACACAAAATTTTCCATTTATATTTTTTTACTCTATATTAGTAACTGAAGGAATGTTCTTGACTCAACAAAATTGTTAAATCAAACATCACTTACAATTGATATGAAAATAAGGATTTTTCGTTTGATGTGTTTATCGGTTTCATTGAGTTACGTAACACATAAAATGTCTTCACACAGTATAAATCAATAAATTTAAAAACCAAGACATTTTTTAACTAGCTACTAAATAAAAACATCGTGAAAGATGAAATAATGCAAAACAAAGCCAAGTCGTCACGATGCATGCGATGTTTGCGTTTGAAACATTTCCACTACAGTTTTCAGATTGTATTTCCGATGGGAAGCTACAAATTGCACAAGATGAGGTCTATGGATATCGTGAAAAGTTTTCTTCCTCTGCGAACACTTTTACCACCTGCCATTTAACTATAAATGCGTTCTTTCTATTAAAACATATTAAATGGTCTAGTGGATATATCTGTCCTTAAATTATAATATCCATTGTGATCTCCTTATATCCATTCCTTATATCCTATATTCCAGCTTGAACTCGTGTTTGTTTAGAAATAGGAATATGTTTCAGATTTTCTTTTCCACAACATTTTAAGTGGAATTATATAGTTATAGCAAAAGTCCTATCTTTACAAAAAAGTTATTGTATACTGTCTTTAAATTTGCTTATGTCTTATGTTTCAATATTAAAAATCAAACTGGTAACTGTAATATTTAATCTACAAAAAAAATAACTTTTCAAAAGTAAAAAAAACAGCCAAGCTTAAAAAAAAACGAAAGTTGTGGCTAAAAAACGGTGTGATATCAAATTTCCAAGCTTTTATTATAGTACTTATTTAACTTTTTTCCATTAAATAAGTTATCATATATATAAGTCGAGTGCTACGCATATGTTAATAGAAATCGTTTTCTCCTGTACTAAATAAATCCTAACGTGTTTCTGAAAATTCAATTTTTTTCAAATTATGCATGATGGGCTTGGCGGCCATCTTTCCATATTTCTAAGCCTTCAAATTTCTAAAGTAAAAGCGTAATATGTTTGCAATGTAATATGTTTATAACAATGTCGAACTTCAGATTTTAACTACGAACAGATGAATTGAGGAAGACTAATATTTTGAAAAACGAAATGATTAAAATAATTGCTTAAGTTACAATTTTGAACTTCGGATTTTAACTACGGATATGGTTGCTTAGAATTTTGTGTATAATATGAAAAGATGGCCGCCAAGCCCATCATGCATAATTTGAAAAAAATTGAATTTTCAGAAACACGTTAGGATGTATTTAGTACAGGAGAAAACGATTTCTATTAACATATACGTAGCACTCGACCTATATATATGATAACTTATTTAATGGAAAAAAGTTAAATAAGTACTATAATAAAAGCTTGGAAATTTGATATCAGACCATTTTTTAGCCACAACTTTCGTTTTTTTTTAAAGCTTGGCTGTTTTTTTTACTTTTGAAAAGTAATTTTTTGTAGATATCATTTCTTTTTTTTAAATAGATTATACATAATTTAAATAATCTACGCCATGAAATTAACATGAGAATGTTATGTAAAATTACATTTTACTTTCAGTTATTGTTTAAAGGGCTAACTAGAAATACCAGTAGATTTTTTAATTAAACTAATTACACCCTTAAAAACAACATATTAAATGTGGCTTGTTATAATACTTGTTATCCTTCGTTAAAAAATATCACTGCCTAATCCATGAGATGAGTAAAATTGGAATATGGACAAAGCGCGTCAGCGCTGCTTTTGAAATCAAACGTGATATCATGCTCTTTTATTATTAGCGTTAAATCACATGGATTGGCGAATGTTTATAAAATGTAGTTAATGATGAAAAGTAACAAAATATCTTAGCAATTTCTTAAATTTACATTATTTTATTCAATTAAACACTGTACTCTTACAATAAATTTAAATGGAAACTTCACTTCTAAAGAAAACAATTTAACAACTGAATTCCATTAATTTATAGAAAAATGATGTCAAATAATTCTCAGCCTACGAACGAAATGCTTGTCCTTTACCATGGTTTTAGAGAAATAAATTAATCACATTTAATTCCTTTTCGAAAAGTTTGTTTACGTTTGGAAAGAAATTTTAAATGATTGAAATTTAAACTCTTAATGTATTCATTTTAGAAGTGAAACCTCATCTCTAAAAAATTATTTTATTTTTAAAGATCTTTCTAAAAATGTAAATTTTATGAATGAAGTTATATTATATATATATTAAAGCATGAACACTACGTCGGATTACTTTATTTTGCAATATTATAAGAACACACATTTTATCAGACAGTTAAATGCACCAAACCAACATGAGTGAAAAATTGACCTGCGCAGGTCTCGAACCCGGATCTTCAGCGTACCGTGCTAACGCGTTGCCACTAAGCCACCCAGATCGATATCCTAAACTGGCAATTTCTCATTCTTAATCTTGTTGGAAACAGTCATCTGCCACAATTTGAAATCACATTTAATTGTCTGATAAAATGTGTGTTCTTATAATTATGAAGTTTTATTTAAAAAAAGTATCTTCAGAAAAAATGGCTGACTTGCAGATGAAATTTGATATGATTAACCCGTAACTGATTTGTGCTATTATAATACACATGGTACACAGTTGTTGGCAGAGTTTTATCTCTGTTTTGGCATAATTTTTTAGTTGCCAAGTTAATTAACAGTTTTTTGCTAATTAAGGATAGAAATTTATTTATTTTTTCACTGGATTTTATAAAAGCACGTAGATTAGGTTATTACTTGTCCAAAAGTGCAATCATTTTTCATTTCTGCCCTATATTTTTGTCTGTAGGTTGTTTGAAAAAAAAGTTTGACGAAGAAAAAAGTGATCATTTTAAGTAACTCGACGTTTAAAAAAAAATCTATATCTCTGTTTATAAATCACTTATGAAGATGATTTTGGTCTCAAATTGAAGAATTTCTTCATTAGATTCTTTTAGTTTTCGTTTTTTTTTCTGTGACGCTTCGTTCATTTGATATCTGATATTTTAATCTAGCATGTTTGGTCGATTTAACATTACGAAGTTTCTTTCTGTAAGTAAGCAGTAGCGGTTTGTATTCCAGTTCTTTGCTTTGTTTGTTTGGCGTATTTTCTTTTTATAGCTTGGCTTGGCAGAGCGACCGCCCTGCTTGATTAATTATTATTATTTTTTTTTTTTAAGAAAACAATTTTTGACAAATTTTTGCTCTCTATTATATTTAAGTTACATATTCATGGCAAAATATCATATACCAAGTAATCATCATATGTCTAGACTCTGCAGTGACATGATGATCCAGTGGCTATCTATTGAGATTACAAATGAGTATGATCCGTGGATTTTGCCCAGATAATGACATTGTTGATAGCATGTAACTCAGCGTAAAAAATTGAGTTTTACACTGCCAAACGAGAGTACCATGAATGTAAAAGATGATGAGAGCTAAAAGCACAAAACGCTTATCCTCTCCTGCCTGTAATTTTAGAACCGCCTGAAAAAAAAATTAAATATCATCTTAAAAGTGAGCTACTTGAGTAAAAATTTAAAATTAAGTATTGCGGTTTTGGAATTAATAGTACTTAAATATCAGACATATTTCAACAGTTCATTGTAAGAGTGATATTTTATGGATATAAGGAGACTGAATAAAATAAAATAAATACGTAAAATATTTTTTAAGAAGAACAAAACTGACATTTACCAACAAAAATATTCAGAATACTTTTTATACATACTACAGGGCCGTAACCAGTTGTCAGAGATAGGGGGAGGGGCTTTGAAATTTTTGATGGGGCTAATTTACAGATTGTCTTTCACCCTTATATTTTAAGGATACATAAATATGGACATAAAAAGAAAGCTAGTTCCCACTGTCATAAAACTTTTGATTATAAAATTTTAAAATTCTTAAATGTAATATATGTTGTTATTCATATTGAAAGATTATGAAGTCTAGAGGGGGATCCAGAAGTTGCTAGAAGGGGCTCAGCTACTATACTATATACTATAAATAAATTGTAGCTTTAAATTAGTTTCCTAAAATTAAAAAAGAATTCTGAATGCAAAGTGTCGAGCATATTTGTATATGATTTACTTGCACTGATTGTTTTAATGTCCTACTGCGGAAATTCTTAATTCGTAATATTTCAGTTTTTCTATTAAAAAACAAAATAAAAAACGGCCTTTTCGAATAAAATATTTTTTTTTTTTTTTTTTACAAAAGATACTACCTAAACTACTTTAACAATCATTTGCGATATAAAAACAAGCTGTTTATAAGCTATTTTTTAGATAATCTTAGTATTGCATACATGTTTTAGATACTTTAAATTAAGAATAGCAGTTTTTTTTCTAAAGGACGTAAAAAATTACATTTGAAAGAGAGACATTAAGATAACATAAATGATAAAATAATAGCATCAAACTAGACCGAATATGGAAAAATATTAAACTTTATTTCTTCTCGTGACACCTGTTAAATTTTATAATAAAAGTTTATAATTATTATTTTTATTTATAATAAATAAATAAATAACACAAAATTCTGCAACTCTCATTTAAGATAGAAACACAAACCTTTTCACTCTAAAAATCTTCTTTGTTCAATTTAAATGCATATAAAACTAAACAACACAGAAAAATAAATGGTGCACTAAATAATGAAGTAAAGCCTACATTTTTTTTCCCGACTGGATGTTTTCTTCATTATTCAAGAAAATAATTCCGAAAAGTCAGGATTTTTATTTTTATTCATTCAAAACACTGGGCGGCATAATCAGAGAAAAGCATTAAAGTTCATGCAGAAAACACGAAAAGTTCAGAAAAATACTTTTAAGCTTTATATTTTTGGAGTGTACTTAACTCTAGCTAAAAAAACAAGAGAACGTTACCTCTTAAGAAACGACTTCTGAATTATTAAGAACAGGAAGAATGGTTAATATATAATTATCTGACCGATAAATTTGACCTAACGTTTTAAGAGGACTTGATTTTTGTAAAACGTGTTTCAATAAGTGTTATAAAATACCTTTGCTTTATAAGTTCGAAAAAATTTTCTTAATTGAAAAGAAATGACATAATTTATGAAAAAATGTAAATGAATTTTTTTTTGCGATAATTTAATTTGCATTTTTTTGTAAATAAGTTAGAATTAATAAAAAAAAATCGAATATTTTCCCCAAAAACGTAATTTATCAGTTAATTATATTATCAAAACGTGGATAGTTAATAAAATCGGGTCATACGACAACTTTAATGAAATAATTTTAATCTTTTAGGGAAAATGTTTAATTCGAATTTCAAAATGGATTTTAAAGAATGAAAAATAATTGTATAAATAATTTGGGATGGGTATATCAAATTTAGTAAATTTTTCTATTATGCCTTAGATTATGTAGATGCATTAATTAATAAAAAAATGTTAAAACTATCATTTACTTTAAATTTATATTGTTGCTATTTAAAAGTTAAGACGATCTAAAATTGTCAATTTAATTAATTTCGTAAATAAATATCCCACCTTTAATATATTTGCAAAACTGATTGTAAACATAGAAGCAGAAACAGGTAACATAGTTTCACTTATATAAAAAATAAATTAGAAACATTCAATTTTATAAAAGAGAAACATCAGGTCTAAATTAAGGCCTAAATTAAGTACGGCCAAGTTTTTATTTCAGTATTGGTACGGCTTTATCTTTTTCTATTAAGCTATTTTGGAATACATTTTTACCTTTTACTTTGCATATTTTCCAATGAATGGGGAAGTTGCACTCAATTTACATTATGCCTTCTTTTATGTTTAATTGACGAAGACGACTCTACATTCCTCAAAACTTAATTCGGAAACGAAAAATAATTTTAGACAACTAGTTATTGGGGTTTTAAACTCCGTTAAAAGCAAAACAAAACCACGTGACCTGAAAACGCGACGGGATTTGTTTGACGTCACGACACATGAAACGCGGATTCTGCTTAGAGTCGAGTACGCGCAGGTTGTTTTGCATTACTTTCTATTTACTATAAACATCTTTTAAAGATGCATTTATACAAAAACAAAAACAAAAATTAAAATCAAAAGATTATTTTAACATATCTAAATATAATGCAGTATTAATTTATACATTTGTATTAATTTTCATTTAGAAAAGTGCTGAGGTATTTGTCGAATCCGACCGGATACGAAAAACACAAAACTATGTCTTTTGGAAACAGTTATTTACTTTCAAATTTACTTTTAAAGCAGAAAAACTGCATTTCATGTGGGGGAAAAATACAGAAAGCTAAAGCTAAAAGGCACGTATATTTTCACTTACTCTGATTTATTTGAATGATAGTTTTATTACAAAAGAAATCGTAAGTAAAATCGCATTTATATAGTTCTTGAAATGCATTATTTTCTTAATTAATTTTAATCCATAATAATTCGTTTTGATATGAAAAAATTTCGTGTTATGCAGGATATATTACGGATAAAAAATGTACTCAAATTAATTATGAGAAAACGAAATTTTGAGTAATAATGCAGAAACAAAAATCTTTATTTAATAATGATTTATAGAATAAAAACTTTAAATTAACTACTGGCAATAATAAATGTGTATTCACCGATCATAATAAAATTACTGCAAGATACGTCAGTAAATTTATCACTATTGTCTTTTATTTTCTCTTTTTATGTGCTTACTCAAAAATAAGTATTAAAGTAAAAATATATTTTTTAAATACACATCTTTCAAAAGCATCCAATGTTTATCTTGATAATCACGCCTCTTTTTATGATTGCAATTCGTGATTTTTCCAAAAAAATGTCGAATATAATATACTATAATTTAGCGTGGCCACCGAACCCGATCATGGAAAATTCGCCGCTTTTTTTTACGCTTAGTAGAAAATACGAGCTATTAAATTTATTAAAATAAATGTATAATCTTTGCTTTATTTCTGTTTTAAGGTATGGAAAAAGGAAGGGGGAAAAAAGAATAATTTAAACTATATTTTGGGATTTCTAAATTGATTTCTCAACGTATAATTATAATTCAATTAATATGAAACTTTTAATTTATTGAAACGTATTTTTTTAATATATTACACTCTATAGTTTTTATTAATATTTTCTACTTTTTAGTTTGTAAAATATTTGCATCTTCACAGCCATTTAGCCTTTTTTGGCGACCGTGGTTTAATGGATAAGAAATTCACTGTTGTTGTAATTCATATAGAATTGTAACCGCAAAGACTATTTTTCGATTTATCAACTGAACTGTAAAGTGAAGTGTCTGAAATTCAGACACTTAAGTGTCTGAAACGGATGGTTCAAAAAACAGATACTTTGAAGTGTCTTAATTTTTTAAGACACTTATTTGTGTCTGAATTTCAGACATTTGAAACGACGTCTGAATCGCGGCCATTTTTGTGCTCCGATTTATCGACAATAGACAGTCATTTCTGACCACATTTTTTTAAGCATTAAAGGTAGCCATATTTCACCACATTGAATCCTTAATAAATGGGAAAATATTTGAACATAAAGCAGGGCTGAGGATTGTTCCAGAAGCAGAAACTGATTAAAGTTGGTCAGACGGGGCTATGATACTGCCTGTCTCCCACCTCCCCCGATTTTCGGGTCCCCAAATTTTATATGCAATTTCCTGATATTTTAAATCTATTTAGATATTGTACTACAGATTATATTCAATGTTTTGAACTTTTACAGTAAGCTAAGATTGAAAACTATTTTTTTTTTATATCTAAAAACAGTAAAACCTCTGAATAATGTGTCCGCTATTCGGAAGTGCCTGCTTTTTAGAAGTAAAAGTATGTAAATATGTATGCATCATCCTGAATTGAAAAAGTAGTTCGCTAAATGGAGGTGTCTGTTATGGAAGTTTCACTACGCTGTGAAGGTAAATTATCCATAACAAACATTCCTGAATAGCGGACACCTCTATTTATCGAACACCCATATTTTTCTATCCCAACACACACATATTTACATACTTTTATCTCTAAAAGTAGACACCTCCAAAAATCGGAAAAATTCCGCGGTCAAGAGGTGCCCGCTATTGAGAGGTTTTACAGTTTTTAGAAAGGCATATTTTTTATTTTTAATCTTATCTTGCTGTAAAAGGTCAAAATATTTATTATAATCAGTGCAATGTCAAAATCTTTTTTAAATATTAGCGTTACTAAAATTACACACCAAATTTGGGGACCCCTAACATCGGGAGATGGGGGGGGGGGGGGCAAGCAGTGACATAGCCTAGTTTGAACATCCTTTAATGAGGTTCTGCGTTTGGAACAATCCACAGCACTGCTTTATATAAAAAAAAGTCTCATTTAGTATTATACAATCGCAGAAAAATGAAAAATTCATTTAAATATTAATTTACTTTACGTATTTCAAATATTATTTTATTTTACATGCATTTGAATTAAAGCTATTAGTTTTAACAACAATTTTAAATTAAGAATCCAATTATTAAAAATTTTGAGAAGACAAAACTGTAGAAAAAAAAAAAGATTTAGTTTCGAAAACTGCGCATTTTAATTATAAAATATAAAAATTAGATCCCAACAGATGTTTGATCATTTAAATATTTTTAATCCAATATTAAAAATTGAGTAATTTACACATATATTTCATAGGGAACAAACAAAAAATCAAATGTTAATACACTGCTCAAAACAATTAAAGGATATTTGAAGTTTTATATAAAATAAAGATATAAACGAAATTTTTTTTGCCGAAAATAGAAGAAGAGAATCACAAATGCAAATTTTTCTGGTTTTCAAACCGTGGAGTATGCAAATTTTGAGTTCGACGTCAAAAACGTCGCTTCAGCGGCAGCGAATGAAATTTGACTTTCAACTGGATAAAAGAGAATGAAGACAAGTATGATAGGCATTCAGTGATTGCTTTGTTTCGATGAGTACGATGTCTCAGCGAAGTCATTTGACAGATTCAGAAGCTTGGAGAATTGTTGGTAGGTTAGAAGGGGGCCAAACTCAAGCCGAAGTAGCGCAAGCCATTGGAGTGTCACAAAGTGTCATTTCCAGGATCTGGAACCGTATTTTGGAGAGTGGATGTGCAGGCCGAAGACCAGGGCAAGGACGTAGACGGGCAACAACGCCCAATGAAGATCGGTATTTAGCGTTAACAGCTCGGAGACACCGAAACATGAACGCTACTCTTCTCCAACAACACCTTCGCTCGGCTACAGGCACCACGATTTCAACTCAGACTGTCCGAAACCGGCTCCATGCTGTAGGTCTGTATGCTCGCAGACCGATGGTATGTGTTAGATTAACATCAAGGCATCGTCGCGACCGCAGGGAGTGGGCAACCGAGCATGTCAACTGGAGGAGAAATGAATGGAGCAATATTCTGTTTTCTGACGAGTCCCGTTTTTCTGTGCATCCGGATAATAGGCGTATTTTCATCTGGAGGGACCGTGGCAGTAGGAATAATCCTGCGTTCGTGCACGAAAGTGTCAGATTTGGCGGTGGAGGGGTGTTGGTGTATGGTGGCATCTCCATTGGCGGGCGCACTGACCTCTACATCATTCGAGATGGAGCTCTGACTGTTCGCCGATATAGGGATGAGATCCTCAGACCTATTGTAGTCCCTTACGCTGCAGCAATCGGAGATAACTTCATTTTAATGGACGATAACTGCAGGCCGCATCGTGCAAACCTGGTGGAGGATTTCCTTTTCGAGGAAGGAATCGTTCGAATGGAATGGCCAGCGTGTTCTCCAGACATGAATCCAATCGAGCACGTTTGGGACGCTCTAGGAAGACGAGTTTCTGGCCGCCAACAACCCCCACAAACTCTCCAAGAACTGGAAAGAGCTCTTCTGGAAGAGTGGGGCAGAATACCCCAACTCGTCATTAATAGCCTCATTGAGTCCATGCCTCAAAGGTGTTCAACGTTGCTGGCCGCCCGTGGAAACCATACCCCCTACTGAAAATGATTTTCTTTGAAGAAAACACCTTTTCTTATTCTTTTTTTCTCATATGCACAAATTGTGTTTTTTTCCTTTTGTACACAAATGCGCAATAAAATGCATTTTTTCTGCCAAACATGTGTAATTTATTCTCATATAACCTACTATGTCTGTCGACCATGTATCAATCAGCTAAAAAGTTTCCCGGATGCAAAATCCACCTAAAACTGCAATATCCTTTAATTGTTTTGCGCAGTGTAGAATATTGTTTTAACCGTATCAGCGAATTTCACACATTAAACACAACGGGAATTCAACACATTAAACTCATAAATATATGAACCGTTTTCCGTTTCTACTTTTTTAGTAAATAAAATATATAAATTAAGCAATTTATTTACATATATATACGTATACGTATATATTACTGGTTTTTAGTTAGATTAACAGCATATAAATACATTATTCGAAGAATATACATTTCTAGAATTAATGTTTTTCTTGCAAACAGATTAGAAAAAATTATTTTATGAAATACTATAGGCTGCCGTATCAAGAAAATGCATCAATATGTCAAAAAAAAATCTATCACCACTTACTTGAAACGTTCGCTGTCACAAGTGTGTTGTATTTATTATTATTGTTTTAAAGAAAACTTTACCCTTTTCTCCAAAACTCTGTGCTGTTCCAACGAGTAAGAAGGAGGTCTTGCATATTCTCAAAGGAAGATTCCTTAATATATCTTGCAAATCCATATTAGCAGGGTGACTCATTTTCACTCTCACCACATGAATCAACGAGACAAATAGACCGGGAGGCGGCAGCACAGACAATCACCTCATCGAGTTCACGGCTGAAATTCCAGAATTAGTTAAAACTCGATTCGCATATTAAAACGCAATCGGTCTGCCAAGTCATATCTTGGTGGAAAACACGTGAAAACCCGATTTTAGTGGTTGACTCGTAGGTTTACCATTGTGTTTTCCTGCACCCAAAAGTATGAAAACATGGAGAACTGGGTGCAGGAAAACACAATGGTAAACCTACGAGTCAACCGCTAAAATCGTGTTTTCACGTGTTTTCCACCAAGATATGACTTAGCAGACCGATTGCGTTTTAATATGCGAATCGAGTTTTACCTAATTCTGGAATTTCAGCCGTGAACTTGATGAGGTGGTTGTCTGTGCTGCCGCCTCCCGGTCTAAAAGTTCTTTTATCAGGTGTTGACGAGATCAAATTAATATTATTTAAGGAAAGAATATGAATTAGACTCACAAAATTTCACATTACGAAAGAACTAATTAAATAAAACTAAATAATTTATTAAAATCTGCCGAATGTACATTTAAAAACAAAAACTCGGTTTAAATTACAGCGAACATATTTCGAACGTTCGAGTTCGAACACAACTTTGAATGTCGAAAACATATCTAAAACGCATGCGCGTCTACGATGGCGCCCTCATGTGGCTACTGTGGAAATGACCAATTTAAGACAAGCGTAAAATTCACCTCAGTCCATCAACGCTGCCTGGTAGGAAGATGGGGGCTTGCCCCTCCCTGGATTTTGAAATTTGATTGTTTTTTTTCTTTTTGTCTGATTATTTAAAAAATATTATGAAATTCATCAAGTTAATACAGAATGATTAAACGCTAAGAGAAAAAAAAAATAAACTAAGACTTATTTTGTTTTTAACTGTGTCAATTCTTTATTTAAAATATTGTTAGAAAATTATTTTTGAATATTTAATATTTCTTAATTGCTTTCTTAGTTCAGCTTATTTCGTGCTAATATTATGAATTTAAAATCAACAGACTAGACTGCGGACCGCAGATGTTGCTGTTCCAAGATTTTACCCCGCCCTACATTTCTTTCTGTTAACACACATGTCTTTGTGTATTTCAAGCTATATCTCTTAAAATTTTAGTCTTAAGATTTAGGAGGTGGAGGATTCTGTGAACCTTTCCCGTATATATACGTACAATTGCAAATAGTTTTTTTTTTTTGAGTTTTTTAATGGACCGAAAATAATTTAGTTCTAAGACTTGATAAGCGGACTCGTGCAATTTTGGCACACGTTCTATGATGTAATCAAATTATTTCTTTTTAAAGTAAATCCAAATTTAGTGGGTTGGAAAGTATTTAAACACCTTTCATTCATTTAAAAAATGTTCTGATGTCGCTGCCATATATAGGGATAAGATTTTATCATAGCATAACACATATGATCACATAACATATTATGTTGCATAACAATATGATCACATTCAGACATTTATGTGCCTGAATTTCTAAATGTCTTAATTTCAGACATTTCATCAGTATTCAGAATTTTTTTTTAGTTTGTTTATGCCATGATTATAGTAATACACTTGTGTGTCTTAAATTCAGACATTTATGATTTCTGAAATTTTACATTCAGACACTTAAGTGTCTGAATTTAAGACGCCTCTATTTGCAGTGTGTGGCGGGCGAACGGAGAAACGATTCAAAATTAATGTATTAATTTATAATTAAGTTCTAAAAATATTAAAATGTTGTTTTGTCATCTGAAACACATCTTTGCTCATAATTTCTTTATTTCTTAATTTAGCAGAAAGTGAGTAAAAAACCTATTACAAGATTCCATTCTTATATACAAAAACCAAGTTGAGTTAAATAAAATAGTGTAAAAATAATTTACAGTTTTATTATTATTTGCTTACGTATAATTTTTGAATGGATGCAGTACATTGTTTGCTTGGGTTGATTGTTTGAAATATAGTTTCTCAGAATGTCCTATTTTAGATTAATCAGGCTCTAAAAAGATTTAGATTAATCAGGCTCCTTTCCTGAATGCTCTAACATTCGTAAAAAATAAAAGTAATGAAAATATTTGAATATCTTGTTAAAGAAAGCAGTATCTTAATTTTAAAAATAAGCATTATACTGTACAAAGCTTTTTTTAATAAAAGAGCAAGGTGTGATGTGAATTTGAATATGTTGTTGAAGTAGAGCCGACTCTTTTCACTTTTAAAAACATCCATCTCATTACACGTAAACCTTTTATAGTGACATATAAAGAAATAAACATATATATCATTCAAGGTGCATTCTTTGTTTGAACAATGCATTAGCAGTGCGTTATGCTAAGAGATGTTATGCTATAATATCACAATGGTTTTTTAAATCAAATTCACAGGTAAGGCATGAATTTGCATGATTAATTTTTTTTAATTATTTGGAAGGTATATGGATTATGTATTAATCTAGCAACAAAAATGTAACACAGAACCAAAGAATAAAGAAAAAAATTATAGATCATGAACCAAAATTCAAACATACTACCATTCTTTTAATGTTTAAAATGTTGATAAAAACAATGAAATATAAATATACATAACATGGCTGCAAATACATTTAGAATTATCATATTTCTGCATAATATTTCTCTGTTGGCCCTTTTAATTTCCGTAGAAATATTGTTAATTTATAACAAAAATAAAAAAGATAATTTATAAACTAAACATCATCTGTAATGTGCAAAGTTCTATAAAGCATAGAACCATCAATCCCACATTCTGAAATTTTCACAAAACTGACAGTATATTTAAAATAATTACTTGATTTTTTTGTCTGTGTATAAGTCCAGGGATTTGTTTAGGAAGAAACTGGGTACTTTAAGTGACTCTTCACAAAGTTTTTCATATTAAAACAGGATCCTTCATAAAACTTTCCACCTTAAAATAGGACCCTTCAAAAAATCCCTTGTCTTAAAACTAGGCCTTTCACAATTTGTTTCCATCTCCAAACTAAGCCTCTTACAAATGTAATTATTTAAAATTAAATCTCACCTGACACAAAACAACTGAAGCCGTCAAAGAATCTACTTATGTAGCTTTTATATATATATAAATGATGTTGTCAAATATTTATAAACAAGAACCTGAATATAACAGTTATTTCAAATTCACAAAATTATAATTAGTCTTTTCACAAATATAAAATACTTCACACAACTTCACAAAAACAGGACCCTACCTGTGAGAAAAATCTGGATAGACCACTGGAAATATTTTTTGAAAAATTATTAAACTTTTCTCATGTATATTTATATAAAAGTTCTAAAAGGCTGTCTTAAAGCTACCTCAGCACATTTCGCTCTTTCTAATAAGTTTAACTGTTTTCAAAGACTCAAAACAGTTTATTTAACAACTGAAGAGATAAAACATACAGTGAAACCAAGCCAAATTAGAAATATAAATACAAAAACCCTTTTATAAGTTGACTCCACCTTCCCTAATGAAATAAATTCTATTTGTACCAGTTTATTCTATATTGTACAATGTTAATATAAAAGAATAAAAGTATACATTATTCTATAAAATACAATATTGTAGTACGACTATTAACTTGTACCGATACTTTATTTCTACATCGAGATCTAGAAATGAAAAGTCTTAGAAACGCGATGGAATAAAAATCTCACCCGGAATTTACAGTATTATTTTTTCATTATAGCAATTTACAAAACTTTTAATTTGTTATATTAAACATTTTTAAGAAAAGAAAGAAATCATTCAGCGTAACGCAAACCATCCACATAGAAAAGAATAGGAAGAAATACAGCGAGAGTTTGTTTACATGTGCAGTGACATCAGAACGGCTTTCGTCACGTGACGCGGCTTTTTCCCGCCAAGACAAAAACTGCGTTTTAAAAGTTAATTTAATGAATTATACAAGTTTCAAATATATGTAAAAATGGTATCAAAATGTTCGTATTTTTACACTCTATCAGATGCAAGTTAAATTGTAAAACGTGGAATTTCCGATTAGTTCTGAAGAAGTATTCCACGTCATTTTCTTTATCAGAATATTTCACGTAGAAAAAATATTTTTTTCATTATTTAGTGTGTCCGAAGTTTTGTAAAATAACTAAATAACAAATGGAAGGCATTTTGATCGAAATTTCAATCGAATGATCAATATTTTCGCTTTTTAAAATATATTACAGTCTATAGTTAAATTCAAAATAGTTTTACATAACAGGATAAAAACATATCAATACTCCAGTAAATACTTCACAAGACTAAATTTAGGCGTTATGAAATACTCAGTTGAAAAAATGAACTTTCGCTTAGAACATATTTATATTATAGATATACTTTATTTTAGTTCTCATAATTATCAAGTTTATTGTGTTAAAAATTCTAAAAATTTATATTTTAAATTTAGAATCATTATTTTCTTACCACATTTCTTATTAATCCAGAATATTTTTTTCTTTTCTTTTCACTTTTACGTAATTAAAATGAATGTACTGCAGTTTAGATTTATTTGTGAAATAGCTAAAACAACATATAAATTAGAAAATGTACGATAATACCTAATTACTAAAAGCTGTTTTTATGTTGTTAGAAAAATTAATTCATCGGTATACTGTACATAATAAATATAATATATGCGGCTTTAAAAAATCTCATTTATGTGAAGAAAATAATAGAAAATTATAATTTTTTCTCGAAATTACAAATATTTCAGTGAAACACTTAAAAAATCCTTCTCACTATTCTTCAAAAACTTATTTATTAAAGAACATTTTGTTAGATTACAGATCATCAAGATTACAGATTAAAAAAATAATCAGAAAGAAAATCATGTCTATACATTAATAATCTGTAATCGCAATCATGATTACTTGATTATATCATAAATGATTATTTTAAAGTTCAGAAAATAGCCCCGTCCCCTCCCTTTTTCAACCCGAGATATGAACAAAATAATGGAGGGGTTAATAAAAAAATAAAAAAGTGCAGACTGTACACAAAATTCCTCATTAACTTCCTATTAAAGGTTTCTTTGAACTATATTTAAATATCAATTGATATAGAGAAATGTGTATTTCCCAAACATTTAAGATAAAATATACAATCATTAAGAGAGGTTATATATTTTATATATATGCAGAGTGTTTCATAAAATATGGGCAAACCTTCAAGAGGTGATAGTACAGATCCAAACAAACAGCTTTTATCAAAGAATGCATGGTCGGAATTACAACGCAAATGTGCTAGATTGTGCCGAAGGTGATGTTGTTATACGAGGCAAAAAACCCACAAAGAAAGATTATGTGACAAAAGCAAGCTTAATGGCATGCGATTACAATAAGTGTTCAAAAAATGTGACCGACAGTGTATATGCATGTGGTACAGTGGCGAAGAAAGGATTGGCGAACTTTCTGAAAAACAACATGCATATGGCGCACTTTCTCGGCAGCGGCCGAAAGTCTGGCGACGAGGCCTTCTTCAGATTAAGTGGGGGTTTCATGCATAAGAGCCTTTAGCTGTCCCCACAAAAAGAAATCGAGACATGGAAGATCTGGCAAGCGCGGTGTCTGAGCTACAGGACCACATCGCCCAATCCATCGGTTGGGATATGTTATATCAGATAGTTCTGCACGTCTCGAACATAATGGGCTGGTGCCCCATATTGCTGGAACCACATTACTCACCGGATATGCGGGGGAACGGCGTTAAACATGTCTGGTAGCATCTGTTGCAGAAATGTGAGGTATTTTTTCCGTCAATGCCTTCTGGCAGAAGATAAGGTCCGAGTAGGTGGTCTCCGATTATTCCTGCTCAAAAATTGATAGAAAAGCGTCGCTGATGAGCATGTGACTAAGTGGCATTTGGATTTACATCCACCATAAATGTTGATTCTGGGTGTTAATGCACCTTCACGTGTGAAGGTTCATTCATCCGTGGAAAGCATACCGTCTCAGACAACTGTCAGTGCAAGCGCTCAAATGTTTTACTGTCGGGCAACCGCCTGTTGGGAAACCTCTCTCCGCACAATCGTTGAACCTTTGCACCATTTCCATTTGCAGTTCCGTAGATAAAATACATATAAACCTTACCCCTATTAGTAAAGGGCAACATCTTATGATACGTTCCTACCGCGATTGACAGTTGCACACTCAGATCAGGGGCTTTTATGTATTAATCGAGGCGAAATTTTGCACGCGCGTTCTTCTTCCAAATATCACATTTGCATACTATTAGTGGCATTCTTCTCTTGACAACTTTCAACAGGAATGGAGATTTAATGTTTGCACGGACCAAGTTTCCAAATATGCCAGCACCTTTGCGTTTTATTTCCAACCATGCATTCTTTCTTGAAAGTTGTTTGTTTGGATGTGTACTATTACCTCTTAAAGTTTTGCTCATCTTTTAAGAAAAAACCCTGTATATATATATATATATATATATATATATATATGGGTGTGCGGAGTAGCTAATAATGAGTGATGTGTTTTTCGGGAAAGAGGAAGGGTATTAAAGTAAGTTTTTTCAAAGGAAATTTCCTGAAAATGGGGTTGAATTAATTTCTTAATCAATGGCTTTCAATAAACTTGACTTTCAGTCAAAAAAAATTGTTTCGACAGAAATTTTTTTGGTGAATAGAGCTGCTTAATAACTTTTTAAAAACGCGATACTCTCTATTGTCCGTACTGTAAGAAAAATTAAAAACAACTTTTCATTTCAGATTCTTGTAATCTATGTAATTATGATTAATGAATTAGTGTAATCATGAGTGATGATTGCAAGCAGCCGTGATTAAAAAAATATGAACTAATCATGATTGAAAGTAATCACGTTTACTTCAAATCACAATAACTTTAATTGAAATATTAATGTGAATACAAAAGAAATCGATTACGTCCAACATTTTCAAAACACATTGTTTAGATTTTCCTGTTGCAAGTTTTATGTTACATCGGTAGTCTCTTATATATAATTATTAGAAGATTCGTAAAGGGGAAAAATTGCTGGATACGATTACGATTGTATGGAGTTCAATATGTACACGCTAGTAGTGAAGGTGCTTTTGTAACGATTAATCTTTTAATAAACAAATATTTGGATCACTCATTTTGGTTTCATAAGCTCACGTATCGAGAAACTAGGTATCATACTAATTGTAGATAGCATTGATATTGTTTGAGTTAAAAAGGAGTTTAGTTTTCTTCAAGGATTTGACCAATAGTTACATGGTGAATTTCAGTGTAACTTATAAGTTCTTACATAAAGATAGAGTAAGTTCGTACAAAGAAATTCAGAATGGAAAAGTTTAGAATAAAATTATTAATAGTGCAATTTTTTTAAGGCAATCTTTTGATTATTGAAAGAATCATCGCTCGAAGGTGACCGTTTATGATAAGTATATATTAATATGCTTTGATACTTTATACAGTTGAAATTAATAATTCCAACAACTTTTCAAAGGGGGCTCTATCTTGTGTTAAGACACACAAAAATTACTCTCACATTTTTAAAAAGCCACTTCGAAGAAAAACCTGACTTTTTTTTGCATGAAACTCATATTTAATTTTTGAATATTTTTTTAAATTCCTTATTAATGCCTTCTTTGAAAGAGAAGCAACTCACACACACACACACACACATATATATATATATATATATATGCACTGCTCAAAAAAATTAGGGGAGCAAGCAAATAAAAGAAGAAAACCTTGCGAGACAGCCATGCATGGGTATAAAAAGGAGAGTACACGTGTATCAATGCGGAATACAGAAAATAAGACGCAAAAAATTGTAAAGGAGCTTTAATTCTTTGAAAGGATAGAAAGAACATGAAAAGATGGTTTAGGGCAACAATTTGGATACATGTAAATTATAACAAAAAGTATTGTTTAGTAATGATGCAAGTTATTTAATACAGCGTGTGGTCCCCTCTAGCAGCTAAGACACTGCTGCACACCTGTTTTCCATGGATGTGATGAGGTTATCCATAAGAATTTGAGGAATACTGTTCCAATCTTCAAAAATTGCAATCTTCTTGTCCCAGAACGCTTGCCCCAAACGAAAGCTTTCGTCTTGCTACAATGCATCGTCCGGGTGTGTCCCAAACATGCTCGATCTGATTCAGGTCAGGAAAGCATGCTGGCAATTCCATACGCTGTATTGTTTCAGTTTCAACCATGTTCTCCAACGGACGAGCTGTATTTGGTCAAGCATTATCATGCATGAAAATAAATTAATCACCATGGGTGAAGCGTAAGGTATGACGTGAGGTCTCAGTATCTCGTCTTTATGCCTTTGGGCAGTCAAAGTGTCATTCCAAACGATATGCAGGTCCGTACGTCTACCTATGCTGATTCCAGCTCATGCCATCAACCCACCTTGTCTATAATGTGATCTTTCACGAACAAATGTGGGGTTATTTCGAGTGCCTCTTTCCCTACATACAAAACCACGTCGAGTGTCACACTCCAGACTGAATAGAGAAGCAGCATTTAACTCCAATCCGTTGCCTTCAATCTTGATGTTCAGCATCCCAACTTCTTCGAGCTGCACAGTGGCTTGGGGTCAATGGAATACAGATCATTGGCCTACGTGCATAGAGACCACACTGATGAAGCATATTTCGCACTGTTTAGCTGGACACCTTTCATCGTGTTGCTAAGAGGTACCGTTTTTGCAACTGAGTATCATCCCCTTTTCTGACTCGACGAGCTGTTAACAGGATATATCGGTCATCAGTTGCTGTGGTGCACGTGGTAGACCTTGCCCTGGTTGACATCTAACATTTCCTGTTTCTTGGAATCGATTCCACAGCCTTGCAAGGACATTTCTTGCAACTCCAACAGCGTCCGCTACTCTTCGTTGTGTTTGCCCGGATTCAAGCCTATCTCTAATACGCCAAGCCATGGATTCCGGTAAATCACGTTGTTGTGATATTTTCAAATCACCCTTTTCTCAAAACAAAAGCTGAGCAATTGAATTTCGCAACTGAGATAGTGAAACAGACATTTCTGCGAAATCCTGATTTCTTCACTTATCTCCTTTTTCTGGTTTTTGACGTCTCTCGTATAAATATATATATTATACGAGGATTTGTAAAAAAGGATATTTATGAGTCTGTGTATTAAACGAAGTTTATTTGTAAATAAATATTCCAACGACAGAAATATTTCTTTATAAACGAAAAATAGAAAATATGTTCAATTATTGGCACAAGAAATGAAATTACCAAAAATTAAAAAAAAGGGATAATTACTGTCTATTGTTCCTGATTCCTGTTTTTTTTATATAAAATTAAATTAATCATTCGGTTCACTTATTAAAATATGCTTTTTTTTTTAGTAGCTTATTGATCAAAACTGAAAAGAGAGAAAACGAGAAATATCTTAATAAATATGAATATTATTAGGATGAAATTTTCCTTAATTATACGCATAAACATTTTATTTTTGTAGCTTTTAAAGCTATTATTTCTGTAGATATCTGTAGATTTTAAAAACTCACCATTTTCTTGGAAATGGTTGAAATTTGTTTGTAGAGAAAAAAAAAATTAAAATTAAATAAATAATATTTTCCCCCAGCTTCCATCAGATTAGCAAGAAGATAAACGTATAAAAGTTAGCAAAAGTTCTTATACTATTACCATTTATTATATTCCAATTTAACAATTATTTATGATATCTACACTAACATTTTAAAGATTGTCAATTATTTCATACGTTAAGAAAACCCTTATTTTGTAATCATTATATAAATTAAAAATGACGATCTTAAAAAAAAAAAAAAATGTATAGAAATTACTTTTCGTTATCCCAATAACAGTAGTCAATAAGGAAATACTATCAATAACACATTGAAAAGTTTCACATCATTTCTTTTATTTCACAATTTGACTCAGAATATTCACATTATTCACATGAAATAATTTCATTTCCCATTACAATATTTTATAGACACTAACTTAAGTAAGTTTAATTTATCCGATATAACTATTTTACACAGATACTTGAAAACTATTTATTTAAATATTCTTACTTATTTTATTTTCAAACTCCTTAATGATTTAAAATTTTCCGAGAAAATACAAATAACAATGCAGAGCTCTCGAATGTGAAAAATTATTTTTCACAAAAGGAGAATAACATTTTAATACTGAATGCTAAATTATTTGCAATGCTTTTCCAAAGCCTTTAATAAAACTCCATGTTCGAGACTTTGCTTTTTTTCCGCTGCACCAAAAGCAATAATAAAATAAAATATATTTGATAGATTTTCATTATTTATTCTACTTGAAAAAAGAAATCGACTTTCATATTTCATTATTTGCCCTTAAAAGTTTCTTAAAAACTGAGAACGAAGATACGTATTCAGAATATTTTTCGTTAATAAATGCTGTTTAACCGCTCATAAATGTTATTTCAATGCTATACAAAAAGGTGTAATATCACTTTTGATAAGTGATATAACTGCTAATATGAGGACTAAGATATTTTTAAAGTTTACTAACGATGTATGCTTTTCAGTGTAAATGCATTATATTTGAAAAAAAAAAGGAAATTCTTATCCATTTTGAACAGTACAATATTAATACTATTTAATACATAATACAATACAGGAAAAGAATTAAAAAAATGATACATCAGTCCCTACATTTAAAGATAACGGCTCCTTTTAAAGATAATGATTTTTTAATGCATAAATATATGTATTAAAATTTAATGTTTCCCTCTATTGTTTTATTTCTAAATTACTTTTTGTAATTACCTGATATTGAAATCACAATTTGTAAAATTCACAACGATCATATTTAACTGAAGTAAAATTAATAAGATAAATTAATTCATATAGTTTAATAGGTACATTTCACACAATGAAAACTCAAGATACATGCAAGGCAACCAATGGTGACTATTTTTTATTAATTTCCTACCACAATTTCCAAATAAAAATAATCTGCTTCGAAGATTATCGAAAACCTATGACGAACATTATTGCTTTAAACTACTGCGAGGTAAAAAAAAGTCACCAGTGGCAGCCCTGTATATATATATATATATATATATAATGTTATGCATTTTGTAAATATTTCATTCTTTTTAATTTATTTTATTTTATTATTGTGAAAATTGCAGTATTATTAATGTATTTCCTATTGAGCATCATGTAACTCAATGCTAAAGGCCTCAGGTGCTTTGCAAGAAAAACAACCTTACAGCATCGGTTTTATAATGGAGTTCTATTGAAAAATCGCCAAGGAATGGGTTTATCGCCAAGTTGGTGATGGTTTTGGCGACTTATTTTTGTCGCCAAATTTGGCGATATATCGCCAAATGTCGCCAAGTTGGCGACGGATTTGGCGACTTTTTGTGCAACCCCCCCTTATACCTTTACATTGGAATCCTTTCTCGTTTGGGGTACTCTATCGAGAGTTAAAGCACTTTCTGGTAATTTCTAGCATCCGAAAGCTCTGGAAAATTCTACAGTTATCTTTAAAGCCTATATAAGGGACTTCCACCAGTTCAGTTCAGTTAGTTCTCTGTCAAATGCGATTGAATACGCACGAGAGGCTTTGCATTGAGAACTGTGTTGTCTATGAGCGATTTAGTATTGAACAATACGCTATATTGTTCTGTGTGAAATTTTGCTGTGCTGTTATTAGATTTGAAGATTACTGAATCTTCTGTGTTTTGAGAAGATATTCGTATTTTTATTGAACTGTTTAGAGCAAATAAAGCTTGCTGATTGTTTTTATATATTGGCATCAATTCTTTCGTACCCCGAGCTCACAACATTTGGTGTCAGAAGTGGGATTGAATGCCGATTACAAGAGCAATGGAGGAGCAACTGAACAAATTATTGGAGAAATTAGGAGCTATGGATGAAAAAATTACTCCCAACCTTGGCGAGTTGAAAAAAGAAATGAAGAAAGATATGTCAGCGATGGATGAGAAAATGACTGCGAACCTTGGTGAGTTAAAAGATGATATGAAGAAGGATATGTGAACCAACCTTGGTGAGTTGAAAGAACTAATAGAGGATAAAATAACATCTTTAAATGACAGAATTGACGGCGTGGAAAACAAAGTTGAAGAAAGATTTCAAGAAATAGAAGAAAAAGTTCAAAATACAGCCAAAACCGTAGAAGAAAAGGTAGAAGAAATACAAAGGACAGCCAAAACCGTAGAAGAAAGGATTGACAGTGTAGAAAAGGAGTTGGAAAATGTGAAGAAACAAAAGATATCTGTCGAAAACTATCCCGAAGATGTCAAGTATCAAGCTATGCTGCCTCGGGCCTCTATTAAACTCTCGACGTATGACGGAAAATCCTCATGGCCAGTTTTTAAGAAACAATTTGGGATCGTAGTGGACGCCAATGGATGGGATTCCCAGACAAAGACTTGCCAGTTAGCTGCTTCTCTACGAGCTGATGCTGCCGACGTCTTACAGACTTTGCCTGCAAATGAACCGCTGGATTTTGAAACGCTCGTCAGTGCCTTAGAATTGCGCTTTGGCGAGAAATGCATGAAGGAATATAGCAGACTCCAGCTCAAATCTCGACAGCAGAAATCCACTGAATCCCTGCAAGATCTTGCTACGGATGTCGAGAGACTTTCACATCTTGCTTATCCTGACTGTCCGACTGAAATTAGAGAAAGCTTAGCTCTACAGCATTTTATCGATGGTGTGCGTGACTCTGAGATCCAGAAACAACTCCGGATTGCAGATCTCAATGACTTAAAAGGGGCTTTAGTTTATGCCCTAAAATTCGAGGCAGCCCAGCAAGCTACAAGGAAAGATCGGCACTTTGTGCGAGTAGCCAACATGCCTGAGACGTCGGATACAGCTGTGGAGCGGTTACAGCAGCAGATGAAGGACGTGATGAGACATATAAACTCCTTGATGGCCAACAAATCTTACAGGAAGATCAAGTGCTGGAAATGTGGTGGAGAAGGCCATATCCAAATCGACTGCCCAAGACGACCAAGCACCGAAGGTAATAGCTCACCCGCTAACGGAGGAGCAGGAAAACTGATTAATGGCCATCTTGTGGGGCGGAGGTTTCCAGATCTTAAGAAGCCTCATTTTCAAGTATGTGAAATTTCTGCAAGAAGTTGCGGCGAGAACGGAGTTTTCCTAGTCGGAAGTGTGAATGATTTGTCCTCTAATATGATCATCGATACAGGAGCCAATGTGACCATCATTCGGAAAGATCTAGCTCAGCGGTTGAAAGAAAAACTCTCCTGGACCCCGCCACGTGTTATCCTTCAAACTGTGACAGGTGATAAGATCGACATATTTGGAAGAATAACACTGGAAATAAAGTTTGGGAACGCCGCTTACCGCCATACAGTCTATGTGGCCCATATTTCAGACCCTTTCATACTCGGACTGGACTTTTTAAAAGAGCATGGATTTACACTGGACTTTAAGAATAATCAGTTACGCTCTGCTCAAGAAGATGTCACTATGTTTAAACTTGGAAATGAGTCCGGGTCCATTCAACGGATCACAGCCAAGGCAGATGTTATCATCCCTCCTCGAACCGAAATGATGATACCTGGAGTAACTGGAAAAGAATTTTCCAGTATGGCTTGACTGGATATCCTGAGAAGAGCCCAAAGGGAGTGCTAATAGCATCAGCGCTGGTAGATCTGTCGAGAGATGTGATACCCGTGTGAATTGCGAACGTAAGTGAAAAGTCTAGAATTATCCAGAAGGATGAAGTGCTTGCAACCTGTGCTCTAGTCACCTGTGTATGCAAAGACCCGAGCTTGACGTTGTCGGAGCCGCCTACAAGTTCAACACCTGAAATTGGACGAAATGAAAATTTATCTCCCGAACAGAGACATGCCGCAGGAAGACTGTTCCAGAAATTTAAGGATGTGTTTTCTCAAAACGAGAGTGATATTGGTCGCAATTCACTGACACGGCATAGAATTGATACTGCCGACCATCCACCGATTAAACAGCATCCAAGACGCTTGCCGTTCGCTAAACAAGAAGAGGTTTCTAAGCTATTACAACAGATGCAGGATAGTGACATCATCGAGCCGTCCTCAAGTCCGTGGGCCTCTCCCATCGTGTTGGTCCGAAAGAAAGATGGCTCCACAAGATTTTGTGTGGATTATCGTAAACTTAACGATATCACGAAGAAGGACAGCTATCCTCTACCAAGAATAGACGACACGCTAGATACTCTTTCAGGACATAAATGGTTTTCCACACTGGATTTGAAGAGTGGATATTGGCAAGTAGAGATCCATCCTGATGACAAAGAGAAGACCGCATTTACTACTGGAAAAGGACTTTGGCAATTCAAAGTTATGCCGTTCGGGCTCTGCAATGCTCCAGCAACGTTCGAGCGCCTCATGGAGACAGTGTTAAAAGGCCTGACTTTTGAAGCTTGTCTCATCTACCTAGACGACGTCATCATTGGTGGCCGCATGTTTGAAGAACATCTAGAAAATATTCGAAAAGTGTTAACGAAACTAAGAGCGGCGAATTTAAAGCTGAACCCTTTGAA
This sequence comes from Maratus michaelseni, assembly GCA_963931845.1. Classification (NCBI taxonomy): domain Eukaryota; kingdom Metazoa; phylum Arthropoda; class Arachnida; order Araneae; family Salticidae; genus Maratus; species Maratus michaelseni. Next base: position 254,505,736 of record OZ007586.1, on the reverse strand, counting down.
ATGCAAGTTCTTCCAACGGTAAGTAAATTATCTAGGACACATCATTTCAGCTGAAGGTGTTCGAACAGATCCTGAAAAAGTGTCCGCAGTAAAGAACTGGAAGCGTCCGGAAAATGTCCATCAGTTGCGAAGCTTTCTGGGACTATGCACTTATTACAGAAAGTTTGTCCAGGGGTTCTCCAACATCGCAAGACCATTGCATAGGCTCACTGAAAGCAAGCAGAAGTTTCTATGGACACAAGAATGCGAGAATTCCTTCCAGCGGCTGAAAGAAGCTCTCACATCCTCTCCAGTCCTTACCTATCCGCACCCCGAGAAACAGTTCATTGTGGACACGGATGCCAGTCATGAAAGTGTCGGCGCTGTACTTTCCCAAGAAATAGATGGCCAAGAACGAGTCGTGTAGCATACTGGAGCAAATGTTTATCGAAACCAGAGCGGAATTATTGCGTCACTCGTAAGGAGTTATTAGCTATAGAAAAGCCATAGAACACTTCCATCACTATCTCTATGGCAGGAAATTTCTCCTTCGTACTGATCACGCATCCCTAACATGGCTGATGAATTGTAAGAACCCAGAGGGCCAAGTAGCCAGATGGATACAACGGCTCCAGGAATACGACTTTGACATCAGGCATCGCAAAGGCTCATCGCATGGAAACGCTGATGCCCTATCAAGAAGACCGTGTCCCGAGAGCTGTCGCTATTGTTCCAGAGCGGAGAGCAAGTATAATCTCGAATATGTCATACGCCAGACGAAGACTTCACTATTGACGCCACCAGATCCCTGGAGTGATGAGAAGATTCGAGAAGATCAAATGGCAGACTCTGAGATCAAACCAATCTTGGAGTTATTAGAATCTTCTAGCACGAAGCCCAGTTGGAAAGACATCTCGACTTACAGTCCTACGACGAAGCAATATTGGGCTCTTTGGAACTCTCTCCACGTCAGGAATGGTGTCCTGTTCCGAAAATTCGAATCGGAAGATGGGAAGACATCTCGGTGGCAGTTGGTACTTCCTCGATCCCGAATCCCCGAGGTCCTCAAGGAATTACATGGCAGTCCCACTGGTGGCCATTTTGGAGTCATGAAAACATTGCACAGAGTCCGAGAGCGCTTCTTCTGGGGAAAATTGAGAGCTGACGTCAAACAATGGTGCAAATCTTGCGATGCATGTGCAGCTCGGAAAGGACCAAAGAAACGTAGCAGAGGAAGACTAAATCTCTACAATGTAGGAGCTTTTGAACGCATCGCCCTTGACATCCTAGGTCCTCTGCCAAGAAGTGCTGATGGCAACAAATACCTTCTTGTTGTCATGGACTATTTCACAAAATGGCCTGAAGTTTATGCCATCCCTGATCAAGAAGCTTCTACGGATGCGGATGCCTTGGTACACCAGTGGATATCAAGTTATGGAGTCCCTCTCCAAATGCATTCGAACCAGGGGAGAAATTTTATCTCTGCTGTGATTGAGGGTCTCTGTCAACTTCTCGGAATGGACAAAACTAGGACGACGCCTTTACATCCACAATCGGATGGCATGGTTGAGAGATTTAATCGTACCATCCTCAACAATCTCTCACTGCTAGTCTCAAGAAACCAACAAGACTGGGACCAAAAACTTTCCTTGTTTCTTCTCGCCTATCGCAGCGCCGTCCATGAAACAACCGGCTATTCCCCGTCTCAGATGCTTTTCGGTCGTGATCTTCGTCTACCTTGTGATCTGATTTTTGGTAGCCCTCCAGATGCGCCTTCATCGCCAGAGGGATACGTGCAGAATCTCCAGGCACGATTTGAAGACGTCCACAACTTGGCTCGAGAGCGGATCAATTTACAGACGGAGAAGATGAAGACCAGGTACTACACGAAAGCAACGGGACATCAATTCAAAGAAGGTGACAAGGTTTGGTTTTATAATCCGACTCGACGTAAAGGAATTTCTCCCAAACTGCAATCGCACTGGGACGGTCCTTATACAGTCCTAAACAGACTGAACGATGTCGTAATTCAGATCCGAAAGTCACCAAGTTTGAAGCCTAGAGTCGTTCATTACGACAGGCTGGCTCCATACTATGGCCATAGTACTTAGTTCATTGATTGTAAATAGTGTAATGTAAATAATGTAAATTAGTATGACCATGGTCTTGTATATAAGTTAATGTAATAATTTCTTTTGCTTAGCATTATCATTATTAATGTTATTATTATTTAAATACTTGTATGTAATGATGTCTATGCTCTAATTTAATTATTTTTTTTTTTTTAAATAAGTGTATATTTTGTATAATTCAGCATAATGAATGTGTTTAATTGTTATTTTCCATGTTTGCTTTAAGTGCTTTGAATAGTATAGCATTTGTTGGTAACGGGTTTGCTTTCCGATCAAAGGTTGAACTGCCCGGGACGTGCAGTCCTTGAGAGGGGGGCAATGTTATGAATTTTGTAAATATTTCATTCTTTTTAATTTATTTTATTTTATTATTGTGAAAATTGCAGTATTATTAATGTATTTCCTATTGAGCATCATGTAACTCAATGCTAAAGGCCTCAGGTGCTTTGCAAGAAAAACAACCTTACAGCATCGGTTTTATAATGGAGTTCTATTGGAAAATCGCCAAGGAATGGGTTTATCGCCAAGTTGGCGATGGTCTTGGCGACTTATTTTTGTCGCCAAATTTGGTGATATATCGCCAAATGTCGCCAAGTTGGCGACGGATTTGGCGACTTTTTGTGCAACCCCCCCCTTATACCTTTACATTGGGATCCTTTCTCGTTTGGGGTACTCTATCGAGAGTTAAAGCACTTTCTGGTAATTTCTAGCATCCGAAAGCTCTGGAAAATTCTACAGTTATCTTTAAAACCTATATAAGGGACCTCCACCAGTTCAGTTCAGTTAGTTCTCTGTCAAATGCGATTGAATACGCACGAGAGGCTTTGCATTGAGAACTGTGTTGTCTATGAGCGATTTAGTATTGAACAATACGCTATATTGTTCTGTGTGAAATTTTGCTGTGCTGTTATTAGATTTGAAGATTACTGAATCTTCTGTGTTTTGAGAAGATATTCGTATTTTTATTGAACTGTTTAGAGTAAATAAAGCTTGCTGATTGTTTTTATATATTGGCATCAATTCTTTCGTACCCCGAGCTCACAACAATATATATATATATATATATATATATATATATATGGTATCTGCATCTTATTAGTAAAAGAGCCAATGTTCATTTTTGACATTTTAATAAAAAGGTGATTTAATGTTTTTTTTTATTATTATTATTCTTTTAATTTTTTATGATTTTTTAGTGTAAAATAATTTTATTGTGGAATAATTTAAACAGAGGCCATTGGCATTTCTATCTGTAATACCTATGATTATTGTGAAGTGATTGCTGGATATAGACAAACGTAATTGTGATAATTAAAGAATGGTGATTATTATGTAATACATTAAAGGTCACGTTAGCGTTTTTTCTATTATATCTATGACTATTGTGAAGTTTTTTTGTGGAGATAGACTGAAATTGGAGAGTTTGGAGATTAGCATAGGTACCAAGGATTATGTATTTTGGATACGACTGAATCACAGATATATTAAATTAAAAAAGGACGAAGGTTACTATTCAGAAATAGTGGTATTGAAAATCCGAAGTCTTTCGAACTGCTGCTTCTGTTATTTCCACAATATATATAAAATGAAGTAAGATATTCCCTTTAACTTCCCAGTAATGACTAAATTTTAGTGGTATTGTAATTCAGCTTTGTAATTTTGTCATATTTGTTCAGAAATAAAGCTTTTGAAATAATAATTTTTTTAATTAAATCATTTAAAATTATATTTAACCTTTACAAAGAATTTAATTTAAAATACCATTCCTTATCAGCTAAATTTACATAACAAACATTAAAAGTAATTCATTTGTACCTTTTCAATGTCACTGTCGTAATCAGTATTTTTGCCTGTTAACCACAAAAAATATATATAAATAAATAAAATGAAGTAAGATATTCCCTTTAACTTTCCAGCAATGACTAAATTTTAGTGGTATTTTTCTTCACGCATCATTTGCAAACTCTAAAAATTCCCAGCTAATTAAATAAAAAGAAATAAAATTCATTTATCTACCGTCTACGGTTTCAGAATTTTAGAGAAAGATATGTTTTCGTGCCCTAGGACACTGATAATTTTGCGCTTGTCATAGTTCTCCTTTAGTTTTCCAATTAATTAAATGACAAATCTGGTATATATTTTGATGAGTCTGCATTTTAAAATTTTTCATTGTAATAGCGCATAACCGTCTGTAATTTGTCATTGCGTATGGCGTCATGACTTGACACGAGAAGTGTATTTTGACGATCATTAAAAGGTTACTTAATCTCTGTCTGCGAAAGTGAAAAGATGTGTTTTTCTTGGTGACCACCTCTCGATACAGCATTAATAATCTCTTTTAGTAAAAATTTTCTACGAACATGTCTATTTCCTGCAATTTAATCATGCAATCTTAACGGACTGAGTTTTGCTTCAAATTCGCAATGTACTTACGGTCGCACGGTCAATTGAAGGAAGAAATAATAAGCTTTAACCAATCAACTATACTATTGGGCCATCCGGAAAGTTCTGCTGTTTTTCAAAGTGAAATGCAGTTTTGTCTAGTTATTTTGCTACTGCTGATAAGGAGTGACCTTAAATGACCCAGATATGTACATTCGGTATTTTCTGCTTCGCTGCATAATTCTTGCTGGTGTTGTGGGAAAATTTTTGTTTCAGTGCAGTGCTAAAAATGGAGAACCAAAAAGTTCATTTTTGTCAGGTTATGATCTTTTTACCAAGAAGGGTAAAATTGCTATTGAGATTGCTCGTAAAATTTCTACTGTATATGAGCAAAATGCTATATCAGATGACATAGTTCAAAGGATATTTGAGAAGTTTAAGCGCGAAAATTTAGTCTCGAAGATGATGCTCATCTGGAAGAACATCATCTGCAAAGGAGGACCTCTTAAAGGAAGCTATCGCTGAAAATCCAAATTACATAGTTCAGGAACTATCACACAGACTAAATAGACCCAAAAATACACTGTGTCAGCTGAAACAGCATTTAGTCCATATACAGCACAAGTTTTACGAGCAGTCTGACTAGCATCTGTATCTTTCTTAAAATAAAGGAACATAATATGACAAAAGGTAACTTTTTAGTTCTCCATTCTTAGCACTGCATTGAAACAAAAATTATACCACAACACAAGCGAGAATTGCGCAGCGCAATCTTTAAGATTTTCTTTTTCTACAGATTATTATTATTTTTTTTTTTTTGTTAATTTAATTTCAATAACAATATATTTTCTTTCGAAACAAAATTTTTGTAGGGTTATATTTTCTTAAACATTCAATTTGTGAAATTAATATCCTGTTTAATATATAACATTAGGGTTAAGTTACAGGGGCAGGAATCCAGGATTATGACATGGAGATTTAAAGAGTCCTGTCACTACAGAGCATTTTGAAAAAAAGAATATTTAGTTAGAAGGCGCTACTTCTACTTCCACTTTCTCTCACAGAATACACTCTGTTTTTAGAACACAATGCAATAGAAGGTCGCTTTAGAAATTTTGTCATGATTTCAAAATGTGACTTTTTTGTCACATATATTGAATATGAAATTAGACCATTGCACCCAGTAAATTTATTAAAAACTTGTAATAAGTGTAAACTTGTAAGATAAGTGTATGTAGTTTATTCTTATTAAGCATTTTTTAGAAAATATTTCCATGGCCAGATTATGGATTTTCGAAAAAATGCCTGAATTATTTATTCGTCAAGACGTTTTCGATTATCGATTATTTTTATATGTTGCATCTACGCCGGAAATATCCGGTTTAAAAAGAAAATAATTAATCATTTAGAGATTTGCATTCTTCTAGTACACTCTTCTAGTTCACTTAGTATGAATACGTCTCAAGGTAACAGTTTGATTTCTGATTTATTTTTTTTCTTTTACGTTGGCTGACATTTAGCAATTTAAGCAAAACAGGACTATTTTGAGAAGTTCTATAACTAAATTGACTAATAATATAGATACAATACTAAAAATTGACCGAGTAGATCTCGAATCACTACACTGTTAAAAATTTGCAGAAAACTGTCCGGTCGTTTGACCATTTTTATAGAAAACTGTTACATATCCGCAATTTAACCCTATTCTGACCATACTATAGGCAACAATATGGTCAGAATAGACTTGAATTACGGTTATGTAACCGTTTTCTATAAAAACGGTCAAATGACTGAACAGTTTGCTGCAAATTTTTAACAGTGTAGAAGGAATATTTAATCAGTTAAAAATTAAAGCATCTCATTTAAATGGTCTATAATATAATAGAACCAATATTAAATTTGGAAAAATATGAAAGTAAAATGATTGCGACTTATGAATACGCTTATAAAATATCTTTAATAAACTTACGCGCTGAAAGGAAACTTATAGAAAAAATATATTGTTCCTTTGAATAATAATTCAGAAAATGTAACTCACGCCACTAATGGAAATAAATTTGTGAAACTACCCAATCTGAATCTACAGATATTCTACAGGGATTTACACAAACAATCAGCTTACTACCGATAATGAGACTTACGGCGTTAATTATTTGTTGACAGGTATTGCAACGAAAAATGGTCTTCTTCTTGAAATTTGTAATGAGACTTTTGCAGAGGAACAATCTAATGGTTCACAATTATCCGTTATCTATAATGAAATTTTAAATTATGATTTTTGTGAGAAATGTTCACCATGCTTTATCCACCCTGATTCTAAGGTTCTTATGTTAAAAAACACAATGTAATTAACGATACTTATACCTAGCTTATCGTTGTTCCTGATTCACTTAAAGCTAAAGTTTTAACAGTTTCACATTTGTCACATTTCGGATTAACTAAAACATATGACTTTCTTTCGACGCGTTACTTTTGGAACGGAATGTTTAAAGATACGCTAAATTTTGCCGCATCTTATACTAAATATTTGCACGCCAAACATGATAGAATATCAAACGCACCCCTCCAACCAATATTCCAGGTAGCACATGACGTTGTTGTAGCGTTGAAAATAAGATTTTACTAATGAAAATTGGTTACGTTATTTTATGTTAGTTGAAAAATATACTTTATATCGCAATATGTATGACTAAACAATTCGGAAATTTAATCAGTCGTAGAAAAGACTTTACAAAGTCGTTTTTATTGTTCATGATATTTCGTTTTTTGTCTAACGGATTTTCTATGACTAAAATCCCCTTTCCCACTGCTAAAATTCGATGAATTAGAAATTCTATTTTAGCCAACAGCCGGAATCTTGATTAAACAAACAGATGAAGTTGCCTGCTTCTGCCCTGTCTTGTTTATCGTTTTCCATTCTTCCTGTGCAATGTATCTGGATCCTCTGTAACAAGAATTCTCAACTTGTGTTAAGTTTAATAAGGAGTTTATGATTTGACATTTACTTGAGTTTATTAAGCAGATCATGAGAGATGATTAAGAAGCTCAATTATTACAAACTATTTATTATACTGGGTGTTTTTTTTAAAAACTGACACTATTCAGAGCCGCCTGTAGCTCGTTCTAATAACTGGATTGACACAAAATTTTGTGAATGGACTAAGAAAACCATGGGAAAAAAGATTCCAACAAAAAAAAATTAGTTCCAATCACCGCCGATAGGGGGAAATGTGGCGCTGTACATTGAAAAAATACATCAGAAACAGACAAAATTAATAATTTGGATAAAATGCCATGTTTTATTCATCATTTATGTTTTATTCATCATTTCCCTTTCGTTGATCGCAGTTGAAACATCCATTATCACTTTTTCTGCCACCGCTTTACGTCCTCTGCCTGACCGAACTGCTAGCGAGCCTGTTTCTTCGAATTTCAGAATCATTGCTTTCAATACATTAACGGATAAAGGTCCTTTGCGCAGTTTATGGCGTGTTCTAAGTAAACGAAGAGCGGCTGGTGCATTGCACTGGTTACAATAATAGAACTTCACAAAAGTAACGCGCGCTGCGGTAAGTGAGATTCATTTTCAACCTGAGCTGAAATTGTTTCTCGGTGTTTTTCGCATGCATTTATAACTTAAACTATTGGCGCTACTGTCGCTTGCGTAAGTAAAAATTTGCATTTTCATTTATTGCCCGTATTTTATACTAATTCTCAGTTGCATAACTGACCACAGCGCCACATTTCCCCCTATCGGTGGTGATTGGAACTATTTTTTTTTGTTGGAATCTTTTTACCCATGTTTTTCTTAGTCCATTCACAAAATTTTGTGTCAATCCAGTTATTAGAACGAGCTACAGGCGGCTCTGAATAGTGTCAGTTTAAAAAAAAACACCCTGTATTAAGATTGAATTAAAAGCTCCATTTTACATGGAAAGCAAACGATACACAACTACCTGTGGAGAAACACAACCACCTGTCTTCGTGAAAAACTACTATCAGCCCAGTTACCATAATGCTGAGTCGAGTTCAAAAAAGTGTCATATACATAGGAAATGATCGTTACAGTTATTCCTTACAAGTATATTCTCTCACCATGTTTAGACCAGATTTAATATTTTAAATTTTATTTTAATGTAGTTTATCGCGAATTGGTAACATTGCTGGTTTTTATATCTTCCATTGTTATTGAGTCACATTTGGATAAATATTTTTTTTTTAAATAAATTGATAAGATTGGATTTTCTGAAAGAAAAAAATAGATTTACAAACAAAATATATGTAAATATTTTAATTTTGTAAATTGCCCTTTTATGTCCGCGTGTGTAATTATATTTCATTAGCTATTCAGTTTTCTCTTTTGTTTTCAATTTCATGAATTCTAATTAATTTAATGTATATGTCGTAGGCTAAATGCAAAATCCGGCTCTTTGCACACAGCCTAGACTGTGTGAAAAGAGCCGGGCTACTTGGGGAATCATTGTAAAAATTTTGGACAATCATCTCCCTTTCTCCAATCAGTCTGATATTTTTTCAGTCTTATTGCAAAGAGCCTAGAGTGAGATAGGTAAATTGGAATATGGTCATTTATTTCTCAATCAGCCTGTATTTTTAGGCTTATTTCAAAGAACCTAGTGTTAGGCTAATTAAAAAATGGTCACTTCTTTCTCAATCAGCATGAGTTTTTCAGTCTTCTTACAAAAGAGTCTATTAATTTTTAGGCTATTTAGAAAATGACTAGCTGTTTGTCTAAATATCGTGTTATAGCCGGCCTGAACCTGAAAATTTCATTCAGAGTCAACTTGAAATCCGACCCGAACCCGACAGAAAAATTCCATCAAACTGTACTCCGATCCGAAAAGGACAAAAAAATTTTAGTCGACAAGCAACCCGACCCGAACAGGAAAATTTAAGTTAACACAAAACCGAACACGAACATGACAAAAAAATTCCATCGAACTATATACCGATACGAACCAGACAAAATAAATTCCTTCTTCACGTAACCCGACCCGAAACTGAAAATTGGAGTTAACCCGAAACCCGACAGCAAATTTAATGGAACCGCAATCCGATCCGAAGACGACAAAATAAATTCCTTCGTCTCGCAACACGACCCGAAACTGAAAATTGAAGTTAACCCGAAACCCGACCCGAACCCTACAAAAAATACCTCGAACCGAACCCAATCCGAACCCCACAAAACAATTTCTGTCGTCATGCAACCCGACCCGAACCTGACACATTTCAACCTCAACCCAAAATGCTTCAACCCGAAGACTAAATGAAATGAAATTAATTAACTTTTAATGCAATTCCGAAAAGTTTCCTGACAAAAAAGTCATCAAACCGTAACCCGATACGAACCCAACAGAATATATTTCTTTGTTACGCACCCGAACCGAACCTGACAACAAGTATTATAAAAATTTATTTTAAGTCAATTCCTACTTTATAATCATAAATATATAAAATAAACCCGTGCAGCATTAATGTCCCACGTTATCTTTATTGACCATTATTTTATAATCATCGTTGCGGTATTTTATTTTTGTGGCATCACTAATTTGAGATAAATCTTTCATTTCATTTATGAAAACAATGGAAGGAATTTTTTTCTCCCATTTAAAACTAAAATTAATTAATTAAATTTAATTAATGAATTAATATTTGAAAAACCGTATTAACATAAAGTGTCATCCACTACAAGTTTTAAAAAAATTATTTGAACTTGAGTGGATGAATAGAAAATATTTTATTAACGATTGAAAATTGGAACAAGATATATATAGAGAGATTGTGAGCTAATAGTAGGAATTTAAAAAAAGAAATCCATGTAACCGTAACCACATCGAAACACGACAAAATAATTTCCGTCGTCACGCAACACGACTCGAACATGAATATTGAAGTTAACCGGAAACCCGACCCGAACCAGACAAAAAATTCCATCGAACCATAACCCAAATCGAACATGATAAAATAATTTCCGTCGTCATGCAACCCGACCCGAACATGAAATTTAAGTTAACCCGATACCCGACCCGAACCCGAAAGAAAAAAACCATCGAACCGTAACCAGACATAATAAATTCCTTCGTCTCTTTGTCTGGTTCTGGTCGGGTTTCGAGTTAACTTAACTTTCGAGTTCAGGTCGGGTTGCATGACGATGGATATTATTTTGTCGTGTTCGGATCGGGGTTCGGGTTAAATTCAATTTTCAGGTTCGGTCGGGTGTTGCATATCCACGGAAACAATTTTGTCGTACTCGGATCGCATTGCGGTTCGATGGATTTTATTTGTCAGGTTCGGGTCCGGTCTCGAGTTAACATAAATTTTTAGGTTCGGGTCGGGTTTCGGATCAACTTAAATTTTCAAATTCGGGTCTTGTGGCTAGACGACGGAATTTATTTTGTCGGGTTCGGGTTGAGTTTCAGGTTAAGTTAAATTTTCAGGTTCGGGTCGGATTTCGAGACGAAGGAATCTATTTTATCAGAGTTTGATCGGGTTACGGTTCGATTGCTTTCTTTGCCGGATTCGGGTCGGGTTTCGGGTTAACTTAAATTTTCATGTTCGGGTCTCTTTGAGAGGCAAAGGAAATTATTTTGTTGGGTTTGGATTGGGTTACGTTTCGACAGAATTTTTTGTCGAGTTCGGGTCGAGTTTCGGCTTATATTCAATTTTCAGCTTCGGGTCGGGTTGCATGTCGATTAAAATAAATAATTTTTTCGTCTTCGGATCGGATTGCGGTTCAATGGATTTTTTTGTCGGGTTCGGATCGGGTTTCGGATTAACATCAATTTTCAGATTCGGGTCGGGTTGCGAGACGAAGGAATTTATTTTGTCGGGTTTGGAACGTGTTACAGTTCGATGGAAATATACTTTCGGGTTCAGATCAGATTTCGGGTTGACTTCGAATGGAAATTTCTGGTCGGGTACAACACGATATTTGGACAAACAGATGGTCATCTTCTAAAATAAAAGCGTAAGTCATGTGACTGTCATCAACAGTTCCGGGATGGCCGTTTCACTTTTTCATATGCCAGGCGGCCATTTTTATTAAAAATTATTTTTTCGAATAAAACTGCATAAAAGTTACATTTTAAGAAAGATCGTTCAAAATAAATTAATATTTGAGAGATGACTTATGTTCAATTATGTATATATTCTGCAATAACTTCAGTCGAAATTAGGTTCACAGTTCAAATTTTGATTCGTCGTGAACATTTAAAATATTAAATCATGGAGGTAATCATTCGCAAAGCAAGTTCTCCGCGAATGAATTTTTGGACCGCTGCCTCGCGTCAAAAAAAAAAATAATTCGCCCCAGTGAGACAATCAAAGTTTACCATAATTATGTGCTATACAACTCAACTTCCTTTTCTTGACGTAAATTGAACTCATGTAATAATATTTAATGAATAAAATTTTTAGCATTTTTAAAATCGCTAATACAGCTTTTATTTATCGCGTGTACAAATTAGAAACGATGCTTTGATTTTGAAATCAAATGTTTTGATTTATGATATTATTTCTTATTTATTTATTTATTTTCTATTTAAATGAAAAGTGTGAAGTATTTTAAATTTATGTAATATAAGCATTTTGAATTAAAGTTAAGTATTTTAAATGAAATGAGTGACAGGTTTATAATTTAAAATTAAATTAACGTAGTATGAATGATGGTGATGTGAACAATATTTGGCGATTTATCATCTGCTCCCGGCTAACACAAATACTCATAATTAAAAAAGGAAATACAAATAAATAAATGATAGTTTGATGTAAATAAATATTGATATACATATCAAAAATAATTTATAGAACTAAAAAAAAATTAAAGTAAATAAACAACAATTTCCATAAAAAAAATTTCGCCAAATTGGCGGGGGAAAAAAATCGCGCCAACGTGCGTATGTGACACCTGTGCCCAAAAAATATGCTAAATGCTACCATGATCGCAAAAGTTCATGATTTGTCTATTAAAATCTTCCGATTTGGCGAAGGATTAAGGGAATATTAAATTATGAATAAATGTAACGTGTTGCAATGTTTAACATACATTTAAGGGAGACCAAACTGGTCGCCAGTGGCGGCTAGTTTTCTAAATAGGCATGGTCATTTTTCAATTAGCCTTACACTATTTAGGCTCTTCGCAATAAGCCTAAAAAATAGCAGACGGATTGAGAAATAAATGACCATATTCCAATTAGCTTAACGCTCTCTAGGCACTTTGCAATAAGCCTGAAAAACATCAGGCTCATTGGGAAAACAGAGATAATTCTCCAATTAGCCCGGCTCTTTGCAAAGAGTTGGATTTTGCGATTAGCCTACGACATACATATGAAGAAAAATAAATAAGCATGTGGTTATTTATTTTTCTTCATATATGTATGTTTAAAATTTTGCTTAATGCTGCATATTTTTTCCGTGTAATTGATATTTGGTTAAGGGGACAGTGAACTCTCAAATGAGGAAACTCTCAAATCAACCGATTTAATCGAATTTTTGTTTTTGCGTTATTAATATTTACATAGTTAAAAATCTAATTAGATATTGCCATATACTTTAAAGTATGTTTTGCTACTTCTTAAAGTTAAGTATATGAAAAGTAAAAAATAAAATAACATATAATGATATATTTTAAATGAGTTTTTCTCAAAACAAATTTTTAGTAGTGTATTCATCTGTAAAATGCTTTTTCTGTTTAAATTTTTGTTCAGGATTTTTAGTATCTGTAATTTATAATTTTTGTGCATAACCTTAGTGAATCTGCATACCTATGTTTTAGAATGTTGGCATATTAAGTTCCTCGAATTAGTCATAAAATTTATTAAAATATTTTAACTTAATTTGTAATAAAATCAAGTTCTTTTTTAAAAAATAAGTTTATTTCCATTAAAAATGGATGCATTTTTTTTTAAACCCCTAAATAACAAAATATAGAAAATATTTTAAATATTTTAAAGCATGGAACATTTAAAAATATTTTTTTAGATTTTTTTAATTAATAGATTTAAAAAAAATAAATTTTCAGAAAAATTTGTATTTTTTTTTTACGAATATTTTGAATTTTTGGTACAGAACACTTCTTTAAAGAATTTCTTGTTCTCATATCATAAATGATGAAGTATAATATTTAAATCTAGCAGCTCTTCAAACTTTAGGGAAAAAATGTGTTATAAATGAGTACTTACTACATCATAATTAAGTATTCAATATCAAAAACTTTCCAAGGTGATAGATGATTTATTACTCATAATTTTTTGTTTAATGACTTTTTAATAGTAGACTATGAGTTAAACAAAAAAGAGAACTTTTACCGTATATTCCAGCATATAACGTGTATTTTTGATAAATGAAATTGATTGACAGATACAAGTGCACTGTATACGCTAGTACATATATACTTTTAAATATTAAGAAAAAAATATGATCGTAACAAGTAAGGTTTTTAATTTAATGAACTTTCTTTTTATAGATAAAAATACTTTTGCTGTGGGATTACATGAAATGTAAGAGTTATATAACAATCTTTACTTTTCTGTTTGCTATGTATGTCATGAAGGTTTCTTTGTAAAGATGGATGTGTGTGTTATACGGCAAATATACCCAAAAATAGATAAATGAAGTCTGAAAGGTTAGATGCAGGTTATAAATCAGATAGCGTTACACACCGCATAACGCGAGAAATATGTTTAAACAAAGTTAATGAGGAGTTAATCATAAATTAAAATGTAAAAGTGTATAGCTATTGCAATCATTGTTTGATTTTGTAATTTGTGTACGACCCCTGACAAGCAATCATCCGTTTGCAAACCCATATCAAGCCTCCTCCAGTCGGACAAGCAGACAGATAAACCCAATTCATAAACATTTTTCAACTATGTTGGAAATTGTTGAATTGAATACAAGTCACATGGAAAATTATTGTATTCAATAAGTACATTAAAGTTTACTCACTAACTTTAGAAGCATGCAAGAAAAAGTTTTATCTGTTTTACTGATGCATCTTTATAACACATTCCAACATAGTTGAAAAGTGTTTATGAATACAGTTTGTCTGTCGGTCCGTCTGTCCGCCTGTGCGTGCTTCAACTGTCGTAAATATATTTGGATTTTCATGAAATTTATTTATGTTATTCAGGTTTACTATATAATGTTCGGTATTAAAAATGAAGTGCGTAGCATTTATAGTTCATTTACAGGGACACACAAAAGAATTCCTTTACTTTATGGTAAATGGAGAAATTCTTTTTTTGGGGCATTTTAATAATGTTAAGATACTTCAAACATAAGGAAATTAAACAGATCACTGAGGCGCACTTCAATATATTTTCCATAGATGAAGGTTCTCTGCCTGATGCATGGCTTTTTATTTTTGATTAAATATTAAATAGGCGTTGAATTCTGAATATTTTTCAATGCTTTAGAAGTTTGTTTCGTAACTTAAATTTTTTTATCGTCAATATTCTCTCTTCTCAAGCAATTCAGAGGGAGAAAAAAAGCGAGAGGAAATAATACAGTTACAGAAAATGATATTTATAAAAAGCAAAATACAACATTTATAATATTTCTCATAGAAAATTCACCAATCGATAAAAATGATAGATACTTGTGTTTCTATCATGCGTTTTAAGATTTTTAAACAAATGTTTTTTCCATGAAAAAAAAATCACATTCTCCTTAACTTCACAGAATTGTTTCTAAAAATTTGATACAGTTTTAAATATGAGACGAATAAAATATAAAGATATTTTATCCTTTTTCGTCATCGTCAAATAGACCTAAAATATCACATGACTTTTTTAAACACTTTCAACATTGTTGTTAAAACTTCCAACATATTTGAAAAGTGTTTATGAATTTGGTATGTATGTCTGTCCGTCTGGCCGTACTGTAACTCTCGCAAATATACTCGGATTACAATGCAATTTTTATTTCTTATAGAGGATTACTATAGAATGAATGGTATTGAAACTGAAGTGTGTAGCATTTATAGTTCGTTTACAGGGACAAACAAAATATTTATGTTATTTTATGATCTACATTGAAAAATTGTTTGTTGTGCATTTTATTCATGGTACGATATTCCAAGCATAGTGAGATTAATATGCATCACTGAGGTAGAATACAGCACCAGCATTCTCAGGAGTATAGAATAAGTGCATTTATAGCTCATCTACAGGGATACACAAAATATTTCAATTCCATTATGATCTATAGGTAAAATCATTTACCGTGAATTTTATTAATGTTAGGTTACTACAAACGTGATGAAATAAAAAAGGATCTCTGGGGTACACTGCAGCATGCCTTCTATAGATTATGGAGTGCATATCATTTATCGTTCACTTACAGAGAGTCACAAAAGAATTGGGTTAAAGAACTGACTATCAATGACATCTCAAAGGATGTGAATAACTTTTCACTCTGCTAAACAGCAAAGTGAAACAGTTAGCAAAGTGAAAATAATTCAAATTCTCTGTAGTGTCATTTAAATATTTATGGTGTTGTTTCAGTCCTGCTGAAAATTTAATTGGAGCTGACTATCATAAAAAATGGCTAGAAGTGCGTTTTCCGCTGTGATATACACTTTAAATTTATCTAATATTTAGTATACTACGGGGTGTATATAAAATATATAGATCATAAACAAGGTTGCACAAAAAATTTCACACACATTACCGGATAAAAACGGTAAATGCTGAAAATGGATTTTTGTGAGTTATGTGTTTTTTTAATTGTTTATTTAGATATCTCATGAAAAAATGTAATAGCTTAATAATATTCTGTTAGGGTTGGAAAATGTTTCATAATCTATGCCTGATGAATTATTTTACTTTCTTGTTTCATTTTAATGTCGATTCACTGACAAAAAATATTTCTTCTTCTGTGATCGATATCATTAAATGTAACCGATGAAATTCAGACTATTCAACTGCACTTTCCTCTTTGGAAACTTTTGTTGTTTTTGCAGAATGACAAAATTATTCGGGAAATCAAGTTATATAGTTAGATTTTTTTTAAATTTTAGAATAGAAAATATCTTGTGATTCTTTTAGTAAGTACTTACATGTACTTATGGTTGCCGCACTATAAAACTTTTATTTCATAATGACAGTTTCTAAACTATGTGATGACATTTTTACAATTAGTGCATATTTTTCGTTTTCTATAGGAAGAAAGTTTTCAGCTTTTGTAAAGTTATTCCAGTTAGCTAAAACTCTGATTGTATCTATTATTAGTTATCAAATTTGTATATGAATTTTTTTTATACATATAAAGCGAGGGCTCATGCTACTTTTAACAGATGTTGTCCCTATATCAGAAGTGTGAAGCCTGCAGTTAAGTCATATACACTAAATATTGAACTCTAACAATGTGCGTCGAAGTAAACACGAGATTTCTGTAGAAAGTAAGTAAATTTTAAAACAGTACGAAATACATTTACATTTTATTTCATTAAATTTCGTGCAGACACCACTGTTCCTGTTCATCACAATCTTGAGCACATACCTACAAATAACTATGTGTCACATTCGGTTGGTTAAACGTAGTGATTTCTAGGGATTCATATATCGCCAAAGTTTCTTTATGACCACCCTGTATAAAATTTGGTACACTTGCAACTCATAGGAATTGGGATAGAGCTAACAATGTTCATCGCAAAAAAACATAGCATAGCAGAATACCCCGTTCAGGGACCAAAGCCAGGATTGAATTGGCATAGTTTTTCATAATAACCATCGGTCATTAAGATAGGTACAATCGTGTGTAGTATCTGACTTTAAAAAAATTCCCACATTCATATAGAACTAGCTGGCTTCGCCCGCTAGCGGGCCCCTAATTTACATCGGTGCCTCGAATCTTGTAAAACCTTGAATAAGATAAACCTCGAACTAAACGAATCTCCGACCCGGGTCCCCGCTGTCTTCGGCACCGTATACCGGTCGTGCTACGCACGCACCGGTTAATCCCTTAATTTGCACATTGAATAGTACAAACCTCTAACGGAACGAACCTCTGACCCTGGTCCCCGCTGCCTTCGGCACCGTATACCGGTCGTGCGACGCAAGCACCGGATAATCACTTAAATTGCACATCGAATAGTATAAACCTCTAACTGAACGAACCTCCGGGTCGGGTCCCCGCTTCCTGCGGCACCGTATAGCAGTCGTGCTGCGCACGCGCTGCAGTATATGTTAGTTCCACCTTCCACCACCAGGCGGTGCAAACTGATTATACGATCATATCTGAAATCGTTAAGGCTTTTGATGTCGAGTCCAATGAGTCATACCCCGTCGTAATCCGGACCATAGAAACAGAGATAATAAAACGCCCCCTAGGGATGAAAACCGAACTAAAACCGATAAGCTCTAATATCCTTTATCGATGTCGAGTCAATTGAGCCAAATCGCGTCGTGATGTGACCCACAGAAGCCGAGTTGGCTGAAAAATCCTTTAATTACACCTTCCACCACCAGGGGGCGAATGTGTTCTATACGAACATGACCGAAATCTGTAAAGCTGTCGAAATCCAGTTGGAAGAGCCAAACCCCGTCATAATCGGGTCCGTAGAACCCGATTTCTGGAAGCGTCCCCTGGTGGTGAAACTAGGAACTGAAATATGTAAGTGCTATCGATATCGAGTCGAATGAGCCAAACCGCGTTCCGATTGGACTCAAAGAACTCGAGATATTGTGAAATACAAATATAAAATCTGATATTATTATTCGAAAAGAGTGGTATAAACTCAGAAACTTTTTAAAATGTTATAGAGGGTAAACCTCTAACTGAACGAACGTCCGGCTCGGGTCCCCGCTGCCTGCGGTACCGTATAGCAGTCGTGCTGCTCACGCGCTGCAGTATATGTTAGTTCCACCTTCCACCACCAGGTGGCGCAAACTGTTTATACGATCATAACTGAAATCGTTAAGGCTTTCGATGTCGAGTCAAATGAGCCATACCCAGTCGTAATCCGGGCCATAGAAACAGAGATAATAAAACGCCACCTGGTGGTGAAAAAAGAAATAAAACCGATAAGCTCTAGTATCCTCTATCGATATCGAGTCGAATGAGCCAAACCGCGTTCCGATTGGACTCGTAGAACTCGAGATAATGTGAAATCAAAGTATAAAATCTGATATTATTATTCGAAAAGAGTGGTATAAACTCAGAAACTTTTAAAAATGTTATAGAGGGTCCTTATTACTTTAATTATGATGTCTGGAATCAGTTTGGTGGAAATCCGTAACACAGTTTCTTAGTTATAGAAACGGACCACAGTTAAAAGAAAAAATCCGGAAAGCGGGGGGGGGGGGGGGGGCGATGACACTGCTTTTCCTTAAACGACTGATTTAGACTACCGGACTTCTTGTTCAAAGACAGGGACCTGTAGAAAAAACTTAAAACTGAAAAAAAATCGATAACGGGCGAAGCCCGCTTTTCCCTATCATAATATCTGGTTGCCACTCTAAAACAAAAACTTACTCGTAATGCAGTAATGCATAAATGCAGTAATGCATACTCGTAATGCAGTTTTTAGACGCGGCCTACTTCTTAAAATCCTAATATCTAGCCGGCACTATAATAAAAATCTTTCTTTTGCTTTAATTATACAAATAACGATGATTAATTATACAATAAAAAAATATATCGGCTCCTAATGAAGATATGAGAATAATTTTTAGATATTCTGAAAGCAGAATCCATTTTGCGTCGCCCTGTCAAAGTTTGGAATTACTGCGCCCCTTAGATCCGGAGATGGGCCCCCCTCTGAAAAAGCGCAGTTGAAAGTCACGTGACTACTTTATCTCTTTCAGAAATGACTTATTCACAGACGATTTGTCTGCGTTGAATGTTGAAATAAAAAAGCAGCTGTCTCTTTGGAATAGAAATAAATTCATTTGCCGTGTCATTAATGAGTTTTAATTGATATCTTTAAAAATTACTGGTCGATTTTTACGAATTTTTTTTTGTTGAATTCGCGATTTTTTTATACACGTGTTAGCAAATTTTCGTGAATTTAGAGTCATTATTTCCACTTGTTTCAAAAAGGAATGGAGCGATTTGATCTCGGATGTGTCGACCCGGCATTCTTTACGGCAACCTTTTTCCCGTCTGGGGTCAATGTTGGATGTCTGGTCAGTTTTTGGCCAAAATAAAGAAAAGTTACGGTCCGAATTTCAAAAAATTTGACATTTTGGAACGACAAAAATCGGCCGCGTGTGTACCCCGATTTTCGGATCGATACCTCCGGTAGATATTTTTTTATTAGATGATGCATTAAAAAGCAACAATTTGGATGTCTGCGATTATCAAAACGGAAATTTTTTTCAATTCTTTTTCAAGTTCGGTTTCGGTCGGTAATTAAAACAGTTTTGTCGATTACAACTCCCCGGGTCCGGGTCGGACACCCGACCCGGCCGAACTTGGGCACCGCGCCTTTTTTCCGATTTTTTTGGTCCGCGTCCGCCGTCCGTGCGTCGATTTGTCCCGGAGCCTTTGCGTGTACAGAGGGGAATGCACAGACAGACAGAAAGAAAGAAACACACACAGACGTATACCGACATTAATAGTATTGACTAGCTGGCTCCGCCCGCTAGCGGGCCCCTAATTTACATCGGTGCCTCGAATTGTAGAAAATCTCGAATCGTGTAAAACTTCGAACCGGACGAACCTCCGACCCGGGTTCCCGCTGCCTTCGGCATCGTATACCGGTCGTGCTACGCACGCGCCGGATAATCCCTTAATTTGCACATTCAATGGTACAAACCTCTAACCGAACGAACCTCCGACCGTGGTCCCCGCTGCCTTCGGCACCGTAAACCGGTCGTGCTACGCACGCACCGGATAATCCCTTAATTTGCACATCGAATAGTATAAACCTCTAACTGAACGAATCTCCGACCCTGGTCCCCGCTGCCTTCGGTACCGGATAATCGTTTAAATTGCACATAGAATAGTATAAACCTCTAAATGAACGAACCTCCGGCTCGGGTCCCCGCTGCCTGCGGCACCGTATAGCAGTCGTGCTGCGCACGCGCTGCAGTATACTTTAGTTCCAGCTTCCGCCACCAGATGGCGCAATCCGTTTATATGATCATAACTGAAATCGTTAAGACTTTCGATGTCGAGTCGAATGAGCCACCCCCCGTCGTTTTCATGCCCGTAGAACCGAAGATAGGAAAGCGCCCCCTGGTGGTGAAAAACGAACTATAATCGGTAAGATCTATCGATGGCGAGTCGAATGAGCCATACCCCGTCGTGATCCTTTCGATAGCGGGCGAAGCCCGCTTTTCCTTATCGTAATATCCGGTTGCCACTCTAAAAGAAAAACTTAAAATACTCGTCATCATGCAGTTTTTAGACGCGGCCTACTTCTTAAAATCGTAATATCTAGCCGGCACTGTGATGGAAATCTTTCTTTTGCTTTAATTCTACGAATCATGATTAATTATACAATTAAATAATATATCGGCTCGTAATGAAGATATGAGTATAATTTTTAGATATTCTGAAAGCAGAATCGATTTTGCGTCGCCCTGTAAAAGTTAGGAATTACTGCGCCCCTTAGATTCAGAGATGGGGCGCCCCTCTGAAAAAAACCCAGTTGAACGTCACGTGACCTCTGTTTAAAAAATGCTCCTCGCCTCTTGAAAATCGATCCAGACGATCGTCTGGGCGCGTGTCTGCGTTCTCGCATTCCCGGCACGGAAAGAAATGAAAAATCATTTTTTATCGATCGATTTTTAAAGGATTTTTTCAGTTCTCATTGTAGTACGGAAATGATTTTTCGAATTTATGAAACCGGACGCTGTCCTGCTTCCGTCCGTACGACTTCCGAATTTCTGGCCCCCCCCGACTTCCGGAGATACGGGTCGGACCTGCACTGCGGTTTGGGGCTTAAATTGCTCCCTGGGAACCCGCTGCCTTTTCCTTCCCCGTCCCGAGAGAAACCGGCAACCCCTTTCGGAGGCGAAAATTTGTGGTTTTCCTTTCTTTTCCAAGTTCGGTTTCGGTCGGTAATTAAAACAGTTTCGTCGATTAATAACTCCCCGGGTCCGGGTCGGACACCCGACCCGACTGAAACTTGAGCACCGCGCCTTTTTTCCGAATTTTTCGGTCCGCGTCCGCCGTCTGTGGGTCGATTAGTCCCGGAGCCTTTGCGTGTACAGCGGGGAGTGCACAGACAGAAACGCACACAGATGCATACGAACATTAATAATAATAGACTAAGTATGGAAATGGTTTGGCATTACATATCTGGGACTGGATAGCAGATTCCGAAATATTCCCTGTATATGTATTAATCTCTACCAGATCCTTTTGTTGCACAATTCTCTATAACAACTCATGTGGTATTCAAAAACACTGGTAAGTTAAACAGAGATTACTTTCTAGTATTTTGACAGATAACAACTCTAGGGCTTCATATTTTGCTTCTTCTTGCAATAGATACCGAAACACACCGTAATAGATCTAGTCACATCTCTAGATATAGCCATGGTTCTGTCTATTGACGGAGAAATATTTTAGTTGCTTTAGTTCTTTAGCGATTTCAGCCTAGATTTCGAGTCTGAAAATATTTATGATTTTGAAGCCATCATCTTGCTGAAAGGTATGATTTGAGGAACTATAACCCTTTTTTATAAAATTATTTTTTATTTAAGAGCAGATGCTCAAGAAATTCAAATTTGTTGAGATATCAATGGTCCATTGTTTACAAGGTTCATTGACCAACGATTGAGTTTGATCGTCTGAACTACATTGACGTAACAATTACCTGTTGGTTGGTCTAACCGGTAGTATTCTGTCTGATTAAATGTTGGTTAAGCGTTGCACTAATGATCTGAATTACTAATTGACACATGTTTGGGTCTAAAAATGCACTGTTGATAATAATAAAATGTACAAATAATTTATTCTATTTTAATTATAAGCATCAAATGATTTGTTGGCTTTTTAGCAAAACATTTGAATTATTGATGCTTCTACAATTACTGATTAGCAGTAAAATAGCCCAGAGGGCAAACAACAGATTAATAAAGTACGAAATTGTGTCGACATCATCACTAAATATAATGCAATAGGCAAAACACCGACGTTTTGGATCATATAAAAGTACTTCTTCATCAGATTAAGCCAATACGTGCTTGAAGGAAATCACACAAGGCGAAATAAAGAAGAACATGCTTCGAAGAGAAAGGATTATAAATCTTTATAATTTGGTTTCTTTTGTTTAAAAATGTTTCACTACTCGCTCTTTGTATTTTAAAGAATCTCTCTAAACCCTTTTAAAAATGAAGTTTATTTGTATGTCTATTAAGATGCAAGATTATGAGGTTAAGAGATGTAATCTCGTTTAACAAATACATTTCTTTAATTTAAAAATTAAATTTTGAGAAACTGTATGAAATTTTGAAAACTAAATTTCATACTTATTTTGCTCTTTTACAAAAGTACCACGGGGGTACTATGGGGGTATTATGGGGGTAATTAAACGTTCACGTGAAAATAATGCTTGTTTGTGAAAATAATACTTTTTACACTTGCAACATTTGGGATAAAGGGAGTCGGGAAGGGAATTGATTTTATATTGCATTATAAAAGGTTTCTACAGAAAAAAGTACAACAAAAATAGTAGCCTAAAATTACTCAAATAATTGAGTTAATTTACTCTTTTCAGCACACTCTTAGCATGATTTTCAAAATTATTATCAATATTAAAGAGCAAGAAAAATATTTATGTTTCCATAACTGAGAGAAGTGTCACCAGTGTTGTAGATACCTTTTCAATTTTCGAGTAAATTCCTCGCAAATCAACATCATGTTTTAAAATCAGCAACACGAAAAATATTTTTATTTTCCATTATTTCTTTCCTTTTTTTTTTCAAATTGCTTTTGAGAAAGCATGATTTCAAATTTAGATGTATGTTTGTTTTCTCCCTCAATCGTTTACAAATAATTTCGCATTTTCGCTTTGGTGTCCGATCCTGAAATTTCCTTCTATATTATTCATATATACTCCATTTGTTTTTGATAATAGAAATTTCATTTTTTGTGCTGTCTGTTCATTATTTTATGATGATTCATAAAATTATCCTTGAAATTTTGTATATAGATCGAAATGTGTGTTTACAGCTAAGGATATTGGACCAGCTTAGGCGCGCGAAGTCTTCTCTAAACAAAGCCGCATCGGCCAACGCGCCGATAAGACGGCGCAGCGGGCCAGTCTGAGCCTATATTTTTAACTGCAGGAGCACAAAAACAGGACGTGCAAAGCAGTGTGTTTTTCGAGAATAAATTTCTGGGCACTTTACTGACAAATTAGTAATCTTTAATCTAAAAAATCAAACGATATCTCGATAAATAATGGAAATAAAAGTTTGAAATGTTTGCAGTGTTTGTAAATTTCTTATTTTTTTAACTACGAATAGAACTATTTAAAAACATACTTTATGAAATTGTACGTGATAAAATAAACTGTTGTATTTGAAATGACATGGATATAAAAATCACTTAAAACTTAGATGACTTTATTGAACTTAAACTATTAGATACTATCTTAAATTTAGAATATTAAAACAAACTATTTGGGTTCAATTAGTAAGAATTAGGGGGTTCGTGAGATAAGAAAATAATTTCTTTGGAAGTTATTCAGACAAAATTTTAAGAATGAAGAAAATATAAGATAATCTGTATTGATAAATGAACGATCGTTCACAATTTAATTCAATTTGAAAAGATTTAAGAAATTTGTAATAATAATTTATAATAAGGCAAATCCAAACTAGTAAATTCCTGACATATTCACAAAGTCGTTTTTATTATTAATGCATGAAATTTCCTGCTATTATTTTTACGTTTCTAAGAGATCAAATAGATAACATTTCTATTTTTCCAATAGAGACAAATGTACTTTAAGAAAACTATGTCCAGGTTGACGGTTGAAGCCGGTTTTAGAGACACCAAACAGAGATAAATGTTATAATGGCGGTGCAATGGATTACAGCTCAAGTTTTTATACCATATTCCATAACTTTTTCGCTTTTTTCTTACCACTAAAATTCAATAAAAAAATTTGCCTTATTTATCATCGAATTCAGTGAATAAATAAGGCAATTTTTTTAATTAAATTTCAGTGGCAACTCAAAAGAGTAAAATTTGGCAGCTATGTAATATGTAATACACTTATATAAAAACGAAACACGATTTTTGATTACAAAGCACTTAAATAAGTAATATGTGTAAATATCTGAATTT
Source organism: Maratus michaelseni (assembly GCA_963931845.1). NCBI lineage: Eukaryota > Metazoa > Arthropoda > Arachnida > Araneae > Salticidae > Maratus > Maratus michaelseni. Next base: position 254,480,975 of record OZ007586.1, on the reverse strand, counting down.
ACGTACATTTATGTATAAAAATTACTTACTGAATGTATAAACAAATTCGCGTTGAGCTGAGATTTCATTCCATTATTATTTTTGAGAAAAACTTTAAAAGCTGTAAAAGATAGAAATTATTTTTTTATCCTAATTTAAATCCTTTAATAAATCTATGCCATTTGTATATGAAATGAAAAAAAAATTATGAAAATTTATACCTGAAGGATATTGATAATCATTTTAAATAAATTATTTTGCAATGAAATTTATTACTTTAAAATTTGTTGTCACTATTTCCTTCAATACATCAAATTTCATAAAAGAAAACATTTTTTTCCTTTTCATGCATAGAAATCTACTGTCATTAAGCAGAATTTACATAAATCACGTTCGCTCTGGAGAGGAACATTGCGCTTTGTGGGCTTTTCACGTTTTCAATGATTTTGCCAGGTAAGATTTTCCGCCAGTATGAAATATTCGTGTTCATTCTCAGAAAGTTATTCTTAAAGGCAATATATCAAATAAACATTTCCCCTTTAAATGAAGTTACTATTTTATTTCAGTTGGCATGTAGATTAAAAACTGAGAATCACAAAATGAAGAAGATAAGAATCAAGAAGACGATGATGAATAAATTATTGAAATCAGCCCATAATGTTGGAGAGATTATTGACAGCTGAATAACGACGATCTTTTTTCATCCTTTGTTATTTTTCGTTAAAACTTGTATTTAATACTGAAAGTAAAATAACTGTGGAACTGCCTGAGTACCATTATGTAAAAAAAAACCAAAGATCCATTTATAATAAAATACAAATATAATTTTATTGAAAAGGGTTATTAATAATGAAAATTAATAAAATTATAATTATAGGTTAAAAATAAGGTTTTTACAATAGAATGCACATCCTGTTTCGATATATATGTATCTCTTAATATTTATCTATTTACATTTTATCTTAAAAATTATTTTGATTAAATTTAACGTATTGTACATTTAAGCATCTATTTTTCATATATGATATGGTCTAAAAGGTAATGTTTTAGGTATAAAAAATGTTTAACTATAAACAATTAATACAGGTTGGTACACATTTTTAATACAAAAGATTAAATTAATTTAAAAATAGATATATTTAATTATCTTTTAAATTAAATCTATTACTAATATTTCTAATGTCTCACATTTTTCTCAAATAAGAATAATAGGTTTTAAAGAGTATGACTTTCACAACTAGTAAATCAATGAGAAAAGTGCACAAAAGGCCTGGTGGAGCTAAAAAGGTCCATGGTTCGGTGGTTGAAGAGAGGCCTGCAACATCTTTAATTCTCCAGCAGAATTGGTCATTTTCCAACAGTCGAGGAGATTTTCCGAGCGGACATAAAAAAATATGAAATTTTGAAAACTAAATTTCATACTTGTTTTGCTCTTTTACAAAAGTACCACATATTATGGGGGTAATTAAACGCCACGTGAAAATAATACTTATTTGTGAAAATAATACTTATTACACTTGCAACATTTGGGATAAAGGGAGTCGGGAAGGGAATTGATTTTATATTGCATTATAAAAGGTTTCTACAGAAAAAAGTACAACAAAAATAGTAGCCTAAAATTACTCAAATAATTGAGTTAATTTACTCTTTTCAGCACACTCTTAGCATGATTTTCAAAATTATTATCAATATTAAAGAGCAAGAAAAATATTTATGTTTCCATAACTGAGAGAAGTGTCACCAGTGTTGTAGATACCTCTTCAATTTTCGAATAAATTCCTCGCAAATCAACATCATGTTTTAAACCGAACGTTGAAAAGAGGCCTGCAACATCTTTAATTCTCCAGCAGAATTGGTCATGTTCCAATAGTCGAGGGGATTTTCCGAGCGGACGTAAAATAATATTTGCCAATCTACGGAAATGAGGTCGGTTCAACCAAAGCGTAGTCAGGGAAGACATTCGTCAGAATATCGACCGGTGATTTCTTTGCTGCTTGTGAAACATACATATCTTTTTCGAAAATAAATAAAATGGGACTATTTTTCCAATAACGTGTCCTAGAACCATCATAAAGAATAGTCGAGAATTTTTGCGATTTCAATACTTTCTACTTAGGTATATAGAAGTTGGAAGATGAAATCAAAACGTCCACGTCAGGCGATCAGAAATATGAAACATAAATAGTTGGTCGATGGACGCAAGCAACAATTCCGATGATCTAAGCCTGACACTGGTATCTTTTTCAGGAAGCATTTGTAATAAAGAAATCCGGTTGACGAAAAGTCAGACGATAGCCTTTCAATCGTAAAAATCTGTGGTGACTTCCGGTAGTTATTTTGTGGATTTTAGAAGACCCTGTTAGCAAGTTAAAAAGTAGAAGACATAACTGCGACTTTGTAAAAAAATCTACAGTGACTATGTCAATTCAATGACAATTATTTAATTTAATTTAAGCAATCAAATCTGTCGGAATGATAATTTTCTATTTACAAATGTCAAACTTATTATTCAGATTTGAAAAAGATGATAATGAAAGAGCATGATTTTGTACGTTGCATAATAATGCATCACTCTTTGCGATCAGCTTTGTAAAAGAAAATAATATTGCCTTATCTTCCTCCAACTCCCCCTCCCCCCTCAAGCTATCGCAGGCAGTTTTTTACGAAAAAACACGTATGATTTCTTTCATCATCTAAACGTTTGGGCATTCTTTTCAAGAATTAAGTTCAAACAATTTTAAAGCGGATTATCTGCTTTTTTCATCTCAAAAGCAGATAATCTTACTTTCTAGTTAAGACCGTAGTATAAAATAAATAAATGAGTGATTAAAATTTCGTACACAGGGTGATTCAGTACTGGAGGAACAAAGTTCTGGAATGGGTAGGGTACTCCTAGACGACTCGGAATCACATAGCAATGCAGAGCCGGAAATGCAATCTTAACAAGATAGGGGCTGTTAGGGGCTGAATCAACGTGATCGAAAATTGACATTTACAGACTATAAGCTTAATGTAAGTCATGACTTTTCTCATTCCCCGAAATTTTCTGCCTACGTGTCTGGATCTTACCATCACGTTTGCACGTTTTAGGTGTCCAACTACAGCTCTAGCGAAAAGCACTCTCAAGAAGATAATCAACGCCCACAAACGTGCAAAACTGTAGATGGTAAGAACCATGCACGTAGACAGAAAACTTCGGGGAACTTCATTATAAGGAAAGTCATCACTTATTTTAGGTTTATAGTCTTTAAATGTCAATTTTCGATCACGGTGATTCAGCCCCAAACAACCCCCCTATGTCGTTAGGATTGCATTTGCGACCCTGCATTGTTATGTGATTCCGAGTCGTCTAGGTGTACCTCACCGCTACTAGAAGTATCTTCTTACAGTTTTAATACACTTTTTTCAATATCACGTTTGAAAATACTCTATGATCTGTGTGTGAATAATATTAGGCTGAGATTTCTCTGTTATTTTTGTTGGCTAATTTTTTTTCTTATGTCAAGCTGTGTTCATTGTTAATATCCGTATTCAGTTCATATTCCGATTCGAATTTTTTTCGCTTTAGATACGCTATATTCCGCTGGATCCATTCGTTGAATAAGGTGTTAAAATAGTACTTTGTTTTTCATTTTGTTATGGGTCGTTATAATATCGTCGTTATATATGGTCAATATAACGTTATCCACTTATTTATAGTTGCGTAGTGAACTCTTCCAAGTTTTGAAGCCAATTTATCGAACCAAACTAGAACGAGTGCAACAAAAAAGATTAAACTTTTTCTCCAAATATGTTTTTATCAAAGATAATTTGTATGTATTCATATATTTTAACCAGAATAAAAAAGAAAATGCGTTTATAAATTCTCGAGAAACAGCGTGGAATAAGAATATATAATATAGGCGCCAAAACTTGCAATTTTTGAGTAATATCACTATTTCCGAATGAAAATGCGGTCTTTATTTAATGACAGATTTGCGATTAAATGCGTCACATTTAATTGCCAATTGCGACAATACGTCAAATTTGCTATTAAATAATACGAATATTACTATTTAGAAATAGTCGTATTCAAAAATCGGAATGTTTGGTAGCTATGGTATAATCAAATGGTAAAAAAATTATGGGAATTTAGCTAAGATAATTTGTATAACCCTAAATTTTTAATTAGGGCCTAATAAAAATTTAAACTTTTATAAAACACAAAAAGGACAATTTCACTAAATTTTGAATTTTTCTTATTCATGTCGAATGAAATTCCCTCATAAAACTTGAAGAAATATATGTAGTATTGTTGAGTTTTTCTTATCAAACATTTTTCGAGAAATTTATCTCAAAATTATAAAATGTAAAAGCAAATTAAGTACTAGAGGTACGATAGAGCATCGATAGAAAATTTTGTAAAGTTTGAATTAGCATCGTTTTTTCTTCTAAATTTATATTAAATACAGACGCTAGTACAAAAGAATAGACGGATACATCTAAGATTACAAGGTAAAAATATTACAGTTTTTTGAACCCAGCTATGTTACTATCTTCTTGTTACATAGCAAATGTATTTTTTATCGTGGAATTTATAGAAAAATTTTAAACTATAGACAAAACTTTTCTTAAACAAGAAAAGTTATAAGGAATTATCCACTCTTAAAACTGTCACTTTATTTAAATCTAAAATAAAAAGATTCTTTTGTTACTTAGATAACAAAAGATTGAATGCGAGCTCAATAAAATTACATTCTGTTTTCAAAATCCACTTATTACTTACCCATCATACGTAGTATAGGGTAAGTCTTGTAATCGTTTTGAAAATCGAAAAATTTTTTTTGACGGATTTACACGTTTCAGACACTGGATATTCCGAATAAAATATTTTTAGAAAAAAAATTTTGCCGTCCGTCTGTGTGTCTGTGTGTGTGTGTGTCTGTAAACGCTCTATCTCCCGAAAAAATTGAGATAGAGACTTGCAATTTGGTATGTACTTAGTATGTAATAATGGGAAGAAGCCTATTTCATTTCATTAACCTCGATTAACCGGAACTATTTTATTCGGACCCTCGAAATATTCGTTCTGATAAAAGGTATATAAAAATTTTCGAAATTGTTTATTTTAAGAAATGAATATAAAAGACAATAAAAAAACATAAATTTTACATAAAGCATGAAGTCGATCGGATAATGAGTTGCCGAGATATTTGGAATCCTATTTCCCACACTCTTCGATTTTTCATGACCCTGTATTTCATCCAAATTTCACTTCAAGGAGATATTTTAATTGGAAATTGGACGCTTAATCAGATGCAATAAACCGCTAGTTAATAGGATTATTATTTTTGGAGTTATAAGGAAAAACCTCTTTCAAGCAATTCAGTAATCGAGCCTTTAAAGTTTGTGACGTCATCAAGCCACGATTTTATTTGAATTGCAATGCATTTTATAAGTAGTTTACACATTTTAATTTTAATATTTTACATTATGCATATCCATGATGGGTAAGTATTACGGTGGCCCCCAACGACTAGTTTTTTGTTAGATAATAAGTTAATAAATCTCCAAATTGAATTTTTTTTATATTTTTTTGTTATAAAATATGCTGAAGGAGATTCTTTCCATAAAGCTAAAAAATGGAGCTATTAATAAAAAAACTTGATTTAACAACGTAAAAAATAACTATATTCTATATTTTACATTTTATAATAATTTGGATACATTTATTTTTTCAGCTGTAAATAATGTTCAGTTTTCCTTTCTTTGTTGTTACTTTTCATATTTTATATTCATTTTTGATATTGAAATTTTAGTATCAATAATACAAAAGAATGAATCTGCGTAGTTTTTAATAAATAAAAATGACCTTATTGTTTAGAACTAGGTTAAAAACAGCTATACAGCGCTGAAAATTTGCTTTAAATATTCAGTAAAAGTTCAAAATGCAAAATTCGTATTTTAGATATTATTTTTTATTTTTGAGTAATAGGTCAAATAAGCTTCTTCAAGTATATGTTTTATAAAGCAAAAAAAAAATATGATTGGATAGAATTTAAGAAATGGTACTTGATAGATGTTTGTTTTATCATGCTAAAAGAATGACGAGCTTACAAAATTGAATCGTTGAAATCAATAAATTTGCCTTTACCGATTTTGCTTTGGTAATGCGTTCATTTTAGTGCAAACTTATAGCTGAATATCTGAAACTGAGTAGTGTTATTTTATGAATTTTAAAAAATTTCTTAGAAAAATCTGACTAATATGCTAAATTTTAAAATATGCTTTGTTTGTTGAAGTTCTTTATGGTAGTATACATGTTTGAAATGGATTTTATGACAGAATTAGCGAATAGTTAGTGCAAAATACATTTCCTTGATTTACCAGTTTAATGTAGCATTATGTCCGGTATTAATCAAAAGAAAACAAAAAATATTAAAATACAAATTCTATTATGAAATTCTGTATCGCAGACGGCTGCAGGATTTCTGCCCTCGACAATTGAGGTTGGGATAGAATGTTTCAGCTATGGAAAAACGACTGTTATCCTGCAATAACAACAAAAACTAAAACTTCGAAATGGTTCAAGTTCTCACTGTTGAGGAGATATTTTACATAAAAATAAGAAAAATGTTCTAATTTTTAGTATTATTTTGGCTTATAATAACTCCGAGTATTTTACTAGGTTCAAATTTGAGAATTACGCGTGCACATTTAAAAAATATATAAAAAAATTCTACCAGAAAATGATAACCTGAACTTTCGCTGAGCTATTACTTTTTAATGCATCTTTTTCTTTTTAGAATCCGATATTAGCCTGATTTAGTCCCAGGTATTGGAAAAAATCATACACTACTGAAAAAATATTAGACGAGCACTATGGTTTTAACAAAGTAAATACAAATAATTCTCCTTATACCTAACGTAAAAGATATAGCATATCTGTCATGAAAACAAATATTTGTATAAATCAACAGATAACAGAAACAAGAACTAAACATCCTGCGTCAAGCATAGAATATGAAACACCTTCCAACACAGTCAGAAAACTGTAACGAAACTTCACCGTTAAATAAGGTGAAAGAAGATATGTAAGTAAACAGTTTAGAAAACATATACCACATTGAAAAATACAGTTTTCGAAATTACCTTCCAGCGTAAAAAAATAGTCAAATTATTTTGTGCAGCCCTGTATATGATAAATAGATGTGGATACATACCATGATAAAATTTAGTTATATTAAAATATTCACATTTAGCAATTTTCGCCAATCGAGAGAAATACACTTGAAATATTTTATACAGCTCTGTATATTATCTGAAGACTTTTATACACACCACATATTAAGCTAAAATGCAACTTAAAACTCACTCGCAGCAATTATCAACCGTAAACGATAATGAATCATTTTCTTTGCTTAGCCATGTATATGAATTTATTTATATTCCACAAACTTCTATTAGTCTATTAAATGTAGTTCAGCAGGAAAATACGTAAAACAATTAAAAACTACACTTAAGCACTTCACCCCCATAGTCTGTAATACTTACGGATTCCCTTGTGTAGCCCTGTATATGAACAACCGAGTTTATGAACACACACGTACTATGAAAAAATTTAGTTAAACTTAAAAACGCAAACCAAAGTTGAAAACGCACTTATTTCACAGACTGTAAATATCGCACATGTACTGTAACGGATATCTTTTGTGTGTCCCTGTAACTAAACGCAATGCACACCACATTTTAAAGAAAGCAATTTATAGTGCACCTCAGTAATGCATATAATTTCCATTATGTTTGAAGTAGTGAAATGTTGCTAAATTATACTGCAAACGATTTTTCCCCATAGAACAATGTGTAACAGATTTGTTTTGTTTGACCCAGTAAATAATTAATGCTTTGCACCCCATATTCTACAAAAAGCATGTTTTAATGCTCTTCATAATTATATATCAATTCCATCATGTTTCAAATGGCGTAACATCATCAAAATGCACTTGAAACAATTATTTCCCATTGACAGTAATGTAACGGAATACTTATGACTGTCCCTGTAAAAAAAACTATAAGTGCTACACACTTCAATTAAAATAGGGAACATGATATAGTAAACGACAATAACATACAAAAATTGCAGGACGTTCTAGCATAGTTACGTGAGTTAGAGCACGGACAGATGGCAGACGGGCAAACAAACGGAAGTCATAAACACTTTTCAACTAGGTTGGAAAGTGTTAAAAAGATATAAGGGTTGATATTGCAATTAAAATACAATTTCACTGTCTCAAGCGTCAAATTTAATTACACCAAGTTATTTATTTTCCGTTTTAAGTTTATATGAAATTTTTCCAAAAACGTTAGTTACATTAGTCCATGGCCTGGTGAATAAGCAGGAGATTGGAAGCCGGACAAACATAGAAGAGGGTAGCGAAATCTGCTGTAGTGAAGGAAAATGACATTTATTGGGTGTGATGTGGATCAACAGGGAAGCCAATATTCCTAAGAAATGTTAGAAGTCAGCTAAGGAAAAGTTCCCTCTCGTGCTATTACATCACCTAACAACATGTATCTAATAATAATAGCTCGTTTAAACAGAACGCGCAATACAGATACTGCAAAATTGAATGTTTTATTTGGCAACAGTACCGTGTTTGTCAAGCTGAAACTGGAATGTGGTGAGTTTTTTAAGCAAAAGTCAAGAACTACCTAGCGTAATAAGGTGTGAATTTGTGTTTGCATATTTAAAGATTCTAAAAATCGGCTTTTGCTTCAAAAATTATAGCTTACAAATTCATAAATTTTTCGAAAATTTATTTCGAAAATATTTTTTAATTATTTTCAAAACAAATATTAATCGTAACCTGTAAATGTTTTAAATTGATTTCTAGAAGTTTTAAATATGCGAATCCAAAATTAGAGCTCATTCCACAAAGTTGTTTTTGTGTTATGCTTAAAAACATATCCGCATTGCAATGATTACAAATCAACATAACATTATGAGGTCTAAATTTAAACTTTCCTAATTCCTAAAGTACTTAACATAATGACCTCTCGTTTTGTATGCAATAGTAAAATGTAACAAAAATGCCAAATATGATGTAAAGATTAAGCGTTCGTATTGAAAATTGCAGCATTTGGTACAATTTCAGTATGAAGATGACACACTAAGCTTTCAGTTCTAGAAAAAATTGAAAAAAGACAAAATTTTCACTCGAATGGTTATTTCTGGATTTTTTCTGTGACAATTTGAAGATAAAAATATGTGTTCTCTTTTTTGTCTTTTTTTTATATGACTGCACAAGAAGAAAGACATTTATTTATTTTCAAATACATTCGCTCGTCAGTTCTGATGAAAGTCAACCATTTCAACATTTCACCAACAGAATTACTTTGTATCTGAAAGGGTTAACAAGATAGAACCAATGTAAGTTGGCCAATAATGTTTATTCTTTTAATCTCAATATACCATGCAGACTAAAAAAGATTATTTGCTGAACGTCGAGAAAGGGCACTACGTGAATGAACAGTTTTTCACTGACAGTCGCAATGCAGTTTGAACTGTAACAATCAACGTGTTCCGTGATGAAACAAAAGTGTTTTTTCGAAATAACTCTGCGTTCATAAACGAAATACTACAATGAAGATGAGGTGAATTGATGATCTGGTCAGGAAATAGTGCAGGTGGATGTACGCGTACTCATACTATCTTGAAGAATAGTTTGACGACTAAAAGATATGGGCAAGAGATACTCAGATCTGATACTGTCCTTAGAGTTGAACAATACACCTTTGAACAATACACTTTTCAGGTATTCAAATTGGTACTTTAGATATTTTCCTCAAGTTTTTCATGTTTATAAAATGTCCTAACAACTTTTATTTATTTAGTTTTCTATATTACCCTTTAATGTATGCATACTTTCCATTTTATGTCAAATTATGTCTTTATGCTGGTACTTTTCTTCAATTCTATTTATTTCTCTCCTTTTTCTCAAAACAAGAAAAGTACTCAGTTAAACTGATGGCATTGAGCTCACAAGCTATTCACACTAATTGTATATTATTCTCTTATTTCAAAAAATAATGCCCCTCGAAAATTTAATAAATCGACAATAAATCTGTATACAAAATTTGAAGCAAATCGGATAATTCTGCGTGAAATACCCATTTATCTAAATTAAGGGAGATGTATTAGCATCCGTTCCCGCTTTATATTTAACCAATGAGTCCCAAAACTAATCAGAGAAGCGCGTTATCAGAATGAACCTATATACAAAATTTGAAGCAAATCGGATACTTCTATCAAGAGTTATCGCGTTACGTACATACATATGTACGTACATACAGAACCTGCGGGCACATTAGCTCTCAGGTTTTTTTGCCTGTGAGCTAAAAACATATGTCTGTTATATGAAATACTCAGTCATCTCATAATGACACGTTTTGTATACACGGATGTGCAATCTTTTGATAGTTAATGAAATCATAAAACAAAGTCCATAAAATACTTTTCCCTACATTATTGATTTTTTAACGTTCTATTGGTTCGTAATAACTTAATTATATCTCGCTTTTTATTTTTAATATCGAACTTTATTTATTCACTGTAAATTTTTATACTACTATTGTGATAACAACAGAAACAGAACGTGCTGTAAAAAAAGAAATAATTTTGTCTTTCATTGTAGAATATTTTTGAAAATATTCCAAAATAAAAAATATCTCACTTCTAAAAATATTTTTAAGTGAAAATTTCAATAACACACTTCTAAAGGTTTTTCACATTATGCCCAGTTTATTAGGAAGTCTATCTGTTTAGTAAAAGTCTATAGAATCAGTTCTTTTAGAGAAATATTTTATTTTTCATGCTTAGAACACTTGGGAATGTAAAACGAGAGAGCTTTATGACACTTGTCTTTTTGGTAGAATTGAAATTTTGAAAAGATACAGAAATTACGAGATATGAAGCGTAAATTTTCGTTAGGAAGGTAGACTTTTATTCTAAAAATATTTCAGTATAGTACTGCTGAAATATTTAAAAGCTACCGCTATCAAGTTTTAAGAATTTTATATATATATATGCGTTTCAAACATTTCATTTTCCTCAAAACATTCTATTTTCTTTATTTTATTTCGAAGTAAATGCATTATGATTCATACGTAAAATGTTTGAAGAATAAAACTTGAGCAAAATAAATCATATTGTCCTTCTCAAAGCATAGAATTCTAAACAGGACGCAGGAATCCCCATTACGCAAGAATTACACAGAAATTAAGCAGGAATTCTAGTATGTTCGGCTGATAAGATAGCCATAAGAAAGACATCGCTTCATTCTGCGTGACTCAATGACTAAAAGTTTTAGGAAAATGGTGGCGTAGAATCTTTAACAACATACCTTCACAATATAAATCATGTGTGTCACCAATTTTTTTGCACACATATCACAGTGAATTTATGAAAAATATAGTACTCCCCATGTCTCTTTAAATACTGTTATTAGCTATGTATGCTAAAGGCGCCTGGTGCATGTAAAATCCGTCGTGGTGCAAAGCCTTCCAAGTTACCTGTGAATTATACCTCTGGGGGTGCCTAGTAAGGTGAGGGTCTAGTCACCTGACCAAGGTTCTAAATTACGAGGCCTTTTAAATCTGTCAATTCAACAAAGTTAAATAGAAACCTTGAACCGGCAAACAAAGATAACTGTTGCAAATCACAAAAGAGCAAGCACTGCAGCGATGTCAACAAATCTATAGTCAGGTGGATCACAGCCATGCTCTGTGATCAGGCGATTTTGCCCCGCTCCCAGGTACTAACCCGTCAAGCTAGGCACTCATGCCGGGCAGGTAGGGGCCTGATTAGTGGTATAAAAAAAAGACTGTTATTAAAATAATCGTAAGGAAACAAGAAATGGCAGGATTATCGATCATTCCCAGTGGCGCGTCTTGTAAAAACCAAAGATCGTTTTCAATACAGCATGAAGTGCAATGATTAACTTCTAGTGGTGGCTCACTGTGGAAAGACGAAAATATTTTTCTATATCTCTGTTTCTGTGCATGCCTGTCCCGCGATAGCTGTTGCAAAACCATTCAATTAGTTCGAAATTGGGTAGATATTTTGCTGAGGTATACATAATTAGCTGCTGTATAGTTTTTAGTTGAATTTGTTTGATTTGTTAAAAAAAATAGACCTTTTTTTCAAGTCATAATGCTTTTCAATGGGTATTTAGATTATTCAAACGCTGAAAATAAAACGACACGTTCAGATAATTGATTTAAATCAGGATAACCTGCGGAACATGGCATACATAACTACCACTATTTTCGTATATAATAATTTGCATTATTTAATGACAGAAATTTTGGAATTTAATAAGGTGTAGATTGTATTTCGGAAATAGTGGTAGCAATTCCCTTTCCGGCAAAAAGTTTTGATACCCCTGTTAATCAGAGTTAAATGTTAAATTATAGGTTTCGCTATGCGGATTAGTACTCTGATAGGTTTAAAATTTTGCCATTACAATTGTCAGACATTCGGAATTTGTTGTATAACATTTGATGAAATTCAGTTTATCTGCTCGAAAAATATAAAAAGTTTTCATTTATCGCTTTTACGGTTTTGCGCATTTCTTCTATTATTTTACTTCATTTTTCTCTACCAGTCGTCTAACAGCCGTATTTCATAATTTATAATAATAAATTGAATAAAATCACGCTATTTCGACAGAGTTAAAGTAAAATTTTTAAAAAAATGTCATGAAAAAAACAATTTGGAGGATTTTGGTATAATTCTTCTATCGAAATAGATTAAGAATTTATATAGATAAGCATTCTCTGTTAAATATTATTGAATGACCATCAAATCTGTTATTTTACGAATAAGGAACATAAAAACGTTGTTTTTTTTAAATCAGATATGTCTCGTTAAAGGAGCTTACATTTGCATAAGTATGTATCTTCCACGAGATTTTATCCAACTTCAGCAATATATGCTAATGTTTCGTGGTTAGCAGGCAAATAAGTATCGTTATTAAGATAAGATAAAATCTTCTGTAGAACGAGATTTTTATGATAATAAAATCACAATGTAATACGCACACGTTAATATACGCGATTTGTGAAATAGCACAATTATTAGAAATTATGAATGTAAAATAAATAAGACAACGGGGGATTTTTTTTAATTACTAGAACGAGCAATTGAAGAAGAACATTGCATAAAATCCAGTTTAATGTAACAGTAATAAATAAATACTAAAATGTTTCATATAACAATAAATTAAACAATGTATGTAACAAGGAATTATAAATATTTTATTATTGTAATTCACAAATATATCTAGTTTGTATTATTATATGTTAATGCTATGATCAATCATAAATAGAAATATCTTTAGCATATAATTTGCAATTTACATTTTAACGTTCTATCAAACAAGTTAATAGTACCATTTTTAATATTTTCATTCAAAGATATGCTAAATACTTTGATTGTGATAATAATACTTCGGTCGTATCACCCTGTCACATTTTAAAAAGATTAGTAATAAACAGTAAAGAAATATATCTTATTATTTAATCGATTTCTTTTAATTTCTTCCTTGGCTCAATATTTACAACTTGTTTCTTGATTATCATTATGAAACGATAACGATAGGGCAGGCATATCTTATTAGCATACTTATCATTTGACAATACATCCATTAAAAAATTCATTTGTTGAACAGGTTTTTGATCTGATAGAATATTATGTATTTTCTTACATCAATAATTTTCTTAAATATGACGCAATGATTACGAATTTCTGATTTTCTGCTTTAGAACAAAACTGTAATTATGTACTGAGAATTATGCACCAAAGAATAAAGACAAACGTTTTATCGGATTAATATATATTTAATAGCATTTATTATTCTCTTCTTGGAATTTAAAGTTCACCCATTTCATTAACAAGTTTTTAGAGTTTATATTTTAAACTTAAAAATAAATGCTACTAAAAGCATTATTTACCCAGCCGTAATATTGTTTCTTTCCTTTTTAAAAATTGTCTGAAAAAGTTGAATAAAGAACGAAGTACACAATGTCTAAAACATTCACTTTTCTATAATGCAAGAAACGAGAGTGGAATAAAGAAAAATATTGGAGGAAAAACGAGAAAAAATATTGATTAAAAAGAGCTAATACTATTTCTGGTATTCAGGAGTTATTTGCAAAATTATAATTGGAAATGCAAATCGTATTTTGGGTATTTCAAACAAAATAAGAAGAACTTCTATTTAAATAAACGGAACTTTTTTTAATTCCACTACGTTTGCGTTCTTTTTTCATTATTTAATTTTCTTTCAAAATACTGCAGAACACATCTTTCTTTTCTTATTATCTTTTCTTGCAGTGAAACTTTCAAATAGAAATTTTTATCCGGAAACAGAGTTCAAAATGTTATGTTAAAATAGGCACATGATTTTAAACTCAAGTTCTGCTAGTGCTACTTAAGACAAAGTACAAGGGATATTAAATTACGTAACATTTTACCAGAGTGTATGTAAAATCACTAGAGACATTTTCCTGTACTGAAACATAAAATGTTCCCTATTCATTTTCAACATGCCATATATTCTACTTATCAATTGGTGCTCAGAACAAAATTTTTATAGACTCAATCTAGTTCTCTATTCATTCTCTAGTAATATATTCTTTAATAATTTGATTTTATATCATAGATAGCTTCTCTTTAAGTCGAAATAATGCATTATTATTTTAAATTTATATGCTGTTCCAAGAAGGTTTTAAGACTATATAGCCGAGATTCAAATTTTAAGCTATAAATTCTCCATCATTATTATAAAATGCACGTATAACTCTTGTCACTTGCAAGAAAATATTCCTTACTTAAAGGGGGGAAAGGGGTATTCCGATGTAACAACAGTTATATAAAGGAAAGAATCTACTTTATTGCCAAATGTAGGCGTTTTTCGGAAATTTTTTCTCAATGAAGGATCAATAAGACGAAAGCTGATTTTTCCCCACTGCGCAAGTATATCTTTGTCTATTTTGACAATTTTGTGCTTGTAAAAAATATAAAACCTAGGGGCGGTATACTTATACGCGCGTACTCACTGTGTACGACTTGGAACGCGGCAGGATTGTGCCTCGCAGATTTAGAAGAGGAGAAATAGATTGATTTTTTTCTTTTCTTTTTTCTTTTATGGTACATACATGAGATTCAATACAAATTAAACAAGTTGGTTTCACTCCTTCTAAGTTCGCAAATTTGAAGAGAAAAGTAATTAGCATGGAAATTTAAAAATTAATCAGGCTTACCTAATGCAGGGCCATATCTAGAATTTGCTTCAAGAAGTGGGGGGGGGGAGAGAAATCGTTTTCCAGAGCAGTATTTTTTCATTTTTTACTAGTACTTTATAATCGCTTGAAAATGATAATATATATTAAAATAAACGATCAACGTAAATAAAAGCACAAATAAAATACATGTAAAATAGCAAATAGCTGTTTTGAAGCCTCTAAAGCTGCATAATCAGTGCCAAAGTTAAAAAGATTCAAAACGGATTTTAAAGTTTAGGCCATGTAAGTATGCATGTATCTCCGCAAGCGGCCAAGATGGAATGGCGATAAGTGTTTAAAAACAACAGCAGAGTCAGGAGTCCCATGTGACGGACTAAACCAATCAGAAGTGCTCCGCCAGTCTGGACGAGTTTAAGTACGGAGGAGAAAAAGTGGGTTGGGGGAAGTGAAGAGAATGAATTAAAAGAAATGCAGCCATGCATTTGAAAAATTCGGTGTACTGGACATATCATTACCTAAGTTGCCTGAATTCTTTCATATATGATTAGTTTCCAATAATCAAGGTCATAAATGGATGAGCACTTCTGAATTACTGAACCTTCTGAAAAATTAAAACTGTGATTCTTAGGCTAGCAATGGTTAGTAATAGCGGAGCGTTTAATGTCACAATTTTTAACATTGGTTTTATTCTCCCCCAAGCGGACCTTAAAAGGTCACTTAGTTTGACCTATGTACATTCTATCACACTCACAAGATATCTTGTAAATTTCCCAATGTGAAAATCTGTCAATTGGATGTTTGAGATCTGTAAATTTGATTTTGTTAAATGGTGCTTAAATTACTTTAAAATCGAATCTTTTCAAAATTTTGGATATTTGATGGCTAATTCTCGGAAGGTATGGAAGTACAATTAAATTTTCATTACGAACATTGTTAACATTGGAATGTGTACATTTAATTAGTTTATTATGAATTGAATTAACGATTTCAACAGAATAACACCGGTAAATGGAAATGGATTTAATGTGGTCGAAATCTGCTTTGAGTAAACTCTCAGATGAAGAAATGTTTAAGGCGCGATGAACATAGGTATTAAAATCATCCAATTTTTGATTAGAAGGGTGAGCCGAAAGACGTTGTGTGGCTAAAGAAACTGCGAGTGGTTTACAGTTAACAGTGGTTCGGAATGAGTCATTTTCGCGATAAACCATAACATCAAGGAAAGGTAGTTGGTTATTATTTTCAAATTCAGATGTAAACTGTATATGTTCGTCTACAGAGTGCATAACAAAAAGAATATGAGGGATATCTGTATCACTAGAATCCAGTAAAATGAAGCAGTTTTCGACATAACGGGTGTAAAGTGAAACATTTTACCTATTGAAAAGGTTTGACTCTAAGTAATGCATATAAAAATCAGTGAGGGTTGGGATGAGGGGTAAGTCCATAGACAAGCCATCAGTCATGCGATAAAAATTACTGTTAAATATGAACGTGTTTTGCGATAGACAACTGTCAGTAAGGTGTAATAATTCATCAATTTCAAACTGTGAGTAGTGAAATTCCTGGAGGCGTAATTTAAGACAATATAAAGCACCTTAAACCGGTACGTTAGTATACAGGAATTTGACGTCGAATGAGTAGTGGTGAAGTTACGTAGTTTATTGACGAACTCATAAGAGTGTCTGCAGGTGTAAATATTGTTGGAGAGTAGAGGGGAGAAAATAGAAACAAGATATTCGCTAATTTATAGGAGGAATTACCAATGTTAGAAACGATTGGTCTGAATGGTTTTTAATTCCAATGTTTATCGCGCCTTAAACATAAACATTTGTTCATCTGAGAGTTTATTGAAAGCAGAATTAGTCCACATTAAACCCATTTCCATTGACCGTCTTTATTCTGTTAAAATCGTTGATTCAATTCATAATAAACTAATTAAACGTACACATACCAACGTTAACAATGTTCCCAATGAAAATTTAATTATACTTCCATATTTTTCTAGAATTAGCCATCAAATATCCAAAATTTTGAAAATATTCCATTTTAGTAATGATTGAAGTAATTTATGCACCATTTAACAAAATCAAATTTACAGATCTCAAACGTCCAATTGAAAGATTTTCACACTGGCAAATTTACAAGATATCTTGCGAGTGTGATAGAATATACATAGGTCAAACTAAGCGATCTCTTAAGGTCCGCTTGGGGGAGAATAAAAACTATGTTAAAAATTGTGAAATTAGACGCTCCGCTATTGCTAACCATTGCTGGTCTAACAATCACAGTTTTAATTTTTCACAAGGTTCAGTATTTCAGAAGTGCTTACAGATTTACGACCTTGATTTTCAGTAAGCGTATCATATATGGAAGAATTCAGGCAACTTAGTCAATGATATGTCCAGTACATCAAATTTTTCAAATGTCTGGCTGCTTTTCCTTTAATTCATTCTCTTAACTTCCTCCTCTCCCCTTTTCCTCCTCCGTATTTAAATTCGTCCAGAGTGCCAGAGCGCTTCTGATTTGTCTTCTCCGTCACATGGAACTCCTGACTCCGCTGTTGCTTTTAAACACTCATCAGCATCCCATCTTGGCCGTGTGCAGAGACGCAAGATTACTTAAATGGCCAAAGCTTTTTAAAATGTTTTTTTTTAATTTTTAACTCAGGCACTGATGATGAAGCTTTAGAGCCTTGAAACAGCTGTTTGCTACTTTATATGTATTTTACTTCTGCTATTTTTTACGTTGATCATTTATTTTAAAATAAAGGAACAAAGTTTAATCCTCCCATTTTAAATATGTACTATACGTTTAATGTAAATTTTTGACAGTTAAAAAATAAAAGCCAGAATTAAATTTTTAATGTTTTTTACAAGACACAATCAAAAAAATTTCAAAGATAAATAAAATATTTTACTGAAATAAGTTGAAATATGATGCATTTTTATCACTGTCACTTACACACCATTCAGGAGCCGGATTATCCATTTTCTGTTCTAAGTCAACGTTTATTATTAATAAACTAGCAGACCCGGGCCTGGGTTATAAACTCAAATATACCTAAAATTACTTTACCCTTATCGGATTACTTTACTTTCCGCACCAGATTACTTTAATTTTAAATATACCTCGTATGCGCCAAATACAAAAAAGGTGCCAACCACGAGGTCAAGATGCATCGGCACAATAGCGGGTTTAGATGGTAAAAGGGGTTGCCCAGGAAACCGAACATGGAACTTTTCGGTAACTTTCATTACAAAAAGCTACTTATTGCAGCCGTTCGGTGGAAAGCAATTCCAAACAATTTTGGTATATTTTCACCGATCATGACCCCCAGACCCCAAAACCACTATCCGTTCAAATGTTGATATATATATATATATATATATATATGAAAGGATAAAAAGTTAACCCGTTTTAAAATGCAAAATTCAAATTCAAAAAAAATTTTCTAACTTCATAAATCTGTATTTAAATCTAGTTTGCCCCTGTTATCTTGGTTTTCCAAACGTACAATTATTACTTTCATCCATCATTTTCGATCTCTCTTTAAGATAAAAAGTGCTGAGTTTGTATTTCTAGTAGCCATCTGTGGTTTGCGGCACCCTAGGCCGCACCTTGTTGTCATCATAAGACCGTAGACATCAGTCAAAAGCTAATTAACCAATTCACTGTCTCTCTCCTACCATTCTCAGTAGCGCATTCTAGCAGAAAATATTTGATTTAAGCTCCAACAAAAAGCGCGGGTTTTTCCTGGCCGTTTTTCCCGGTTCCACCTGATAAGAATTACTGCGGCCGGCCACCCGAAAATGCCGTCTTCAACGGGCTAGGCTCATTATTCCAGACGATAAGCCCGTAACATCGGCTCTCACTACAAGTGGATCTGACTCAACAGGAGTATGTAAATAAAAAGGAAATAAAGTGTGATTTCAGGAAAAAAGTCCGTCCGGCCTGTACTGGGAGGAAAAGGTAGCTTTCACAGTCCTTGTTATTAAAAATTCAACTCATTTTACTCAAACACCCAAAGCTAAATTGCTTGGAATTCGATTATAGAAAAGTCAATCCCGATTTTCGTTAATACTGAATTTTAATGCGAATTTCAGCATGATAATTACAGAATAACAAAAATCAGATTGTTTCAAAATGTCAGCCACCCTAGAATTTCAAACTGCCATATCTCTGCCATTTTTTAAGATAAAGTGAAAACAAAAAAAATCCGGAATCCCTGTATCACGATCTAACACTTAACAGAAACACCATTTTCAATTTATAAATTTTTATACATCTTTTAGAATTTTTAAAAAAATTAACTTGCCACCATTTTGAAACAAGATGACGCATGAAGCTGGCCACCGAACTCGGTCGAGACCTTGGTATGTTCCGTACACATGATCAGTCATATTTATATCGGTTCATAAATACGAGAGTTACAGCTTAACAAATATCAGACTGTTTCAAAATCTCAGCCACACTAGAATTTCAAACTGCCATATCTCAGCCATTTGTTTAGATATAGCAAAAACAAAAAATGTTTCAGAATCCTTGTATCAAGTTCTAACACTTAACAGAAACAATTCTTTCAATTTATAATTTTTTTTCAAGCATTTCAATTCACAGTTATGTTTAACTTGTGGAATATCTCTCAAAATCAGTCTGTTTTAATGTGTAGAAAGTTCGGAATAATATCATAAAACTTGCATGAGCGTAAAAAACAACGCGTAATATTTTTCTAGCTTCAAATGTGCTAGTTTGAACTCCTTAAATGCTTGGAAATAGTTCATTAATCCAGCCTCGATCCTCAGCTAATCTTGTTGAATTTATAAGTAAAAAACTGGACAAAAACTGGCAAAATCTAATCAATTGATTTTGACAGCGCGGAAGTTATAGCCATATGTATATGAAATACCATTCCTTTTAAATAACAACAATCTCATGTATTATATAGGAAGGAACAAGCGGAAATTTTGCGACCGACTTAAAGAGCACAAGAGAGACATCAAATTTGTCAAACTGAACACAGCATTATGGCTGCTCAGTTACAGCTGACACAGTCGTTTCATGACACAACTTTGCTCCAATGGCGAAATCAAATCAATTGAACTGAATTTGACAGCGAGGAAGTTATATCCCTGCAGTCGAATACCTACAAAGCCAAGATCCGAGAGTCATTAGTAATAGTTACAAGAAATAACCAAGTATATAACGATGTCTCTAATATTATATCGAACATATAGACAAAATACCTTACATCCGTGCTTACTTTCAATAAAACATGTAAGTTATAAATCGAATATGATGCAATAGATGGTGTTACATACGTTTTTGGGAAACTCCCCCTATGAAAATGACATTCTTTGTTTTGAATCTGAAAATGTACGTATCGTATACATAAGACCTTGCTAATTCTCGAAATGTTACCCCTTCCCCCACTGATGATTGACAAGTTTTATTGACCCGAAACAGTCGGGATATATTTATGTTTTTACTATTGTAAGTAACTTATGTAATATTTTGTGAATTTTAATGTGTCTACTTATACACTGAGGAGCTATTTTCGTCCTTTACTCATAAGTTCAAATTGTTTTAGTATTTTGGATGTTATTCACATGACAAATTTTCCATGTTTTTTCTTTTGTGTGTCCCTTTAAACAAACTTCAAGAGCTATATAATCGGTTAACGAACTCATTCAAGATACTGACAAGATCAATACATTGTCCCAATTAGGTGTAAGTTGGTTCAGTATTTCGAACGTTAGCGTCCTGACAATATTGGCATTATATGTACACAGATAGATATATAGATATGTAAACGAAGTGACTGCAATAGGAAGTTTTTTAACTAAATTAACCTAAAAAGATAAAAGTTATGAAAGCCAATTAAACATGTGGGGCAATGAACATATTTTCATTGAATTTAATGTACAGAAAACAAAAAGGCGCATCACTCTAAAAAAAATTCCGTATGTATACAGATGTTTTTTTGTGAAATTTATATATTTTAACGGAAACTTTTTATTTCGAGTGGAAATCGTTCATTTTCCCGCAATAAACGGACAATTTTCTTTTCATCTTTACTCACTGTATGTTAAAAATAAAAATGTTCCTTCCAAGATAGACAAACGCAAATGTTCCTTTTCAATTCAGAGAGAAACGAAAACTATCCATTTAAATTTTCGTAATTAATATTTTTGTCGATAACCAAGTGGTTGTATGTGGCCAGGTGGTAAACGGGACATCATCCTCTAATGACGAGTACGGAGGTTTGAATCCCAAGGAAGGCAATGCGGTAAACAACGGATGTAATAATATGTAACACCTGTTTCATGTAAATGTGCATCAGTATATATAATTATTATATAGATATTTTAATATTGCGCATATTTACTTCTAAGAACAGAAATTTCAGTCCTGAATAACGTAAAATTTCCACCCGGAATACCGAAACGGAAGTTTTCTGAAAAAAAAAACAACAGAGAACAGACGGAAACTTTGCTATCTGTACATCTTCCGTTTTTTCACGGAATATATTTTTTTACAGTGTTGCTTGAAATTTGACCTACATATTTCGCATTTCTTTTTCAACTTTAACTATTTAGAAGAAAATATTTAAAGCTATTTTTTTTAACAATAAATGGGTTCACGGTACCCAAAAAACTATTAGCTTTCAAACCCGATTAATGTTTTGATTGCTTTAGATGCTATGTTGTTCCGCGTGTTGAAAAACATGGTTTAAAAAACAAAATCGAGTTTAAAATTTTACTTAATGAATACTCAGCACAGGAATGCTTGCATTCAAAGACCCGTTACTTGTAAAAAGTTTAAATAGTACAAGATCTTTTCAGGCAAATATTCTACACACATTAAAGATGCAAAAAATATATAGAAAGAAAAGTCGATTTTTTGGACACAAGAAAGTAGAATCTTCCCTTTTCAGGATTTTGGAAAAAAATTGGAACTTATTCTCTGAAACGGAAATCACCATTACCCAAACTTTAAACAAAACATTTCATAAAAGTAAAATTAATCAGATCTTCAGGAAGCTCAGAATAACAAGAACAACTAGCAAGAACGAAAAATCATGCGTCAAGCATAAATTATGAAACACTTTACAACACATTCAGAACACATTCAGAACACTTTAACAAAACTTCACCGTTTAAAAAGGTGAAAGATAATGGTCAAGTAAACAAGGTCAAGGTCAAACCGTCGGGGAGGCCTACCTTTCGGCTTAAGCTCACTAGCCCCACCCATGGTCAAGTAATTTGGAAAACGCAAAGCACATTTGAAAACAAAATTTCTGCAATTATCACCAATAGTTAGAAAAATATCCAAATTCATTTCTGAAGTCCTGTATATGATGTATAGATTTGTATATATGTTACGTATTACGCTAAAATTTAGTTCAATTAGAGAACGCATAGCACAGTTGAAAATTCCATTTCAGCAATTTCAGTCAATAAACGGAAATATACTTGAGATATTTTCTGCAGCCCTGTATATGGTTTATAAAATTTATGGACACCAAGTATTATGCAAAAATTTAGTTACATTTTTAAATGACTACCACATCTGAAATCGCACTTTCAGCAATTATTGCTAAAATACAGTACTGTAATCGAATTATTTTGTATGCCCCTGTAAATGAACAATGAATGCTATGCACACCATATTCAAGCAATTTTCTTGTAATGAACCCCTGTGATAATTATCAATTTCAATATCTTTGAAATAATGTAACATCATTAAAATACATTGCAAACGATTTTTCCACATAGACCGGTTCGTGTAAACTAACTATAAATGCTACACACTTCATTTTCAATACCGAACATGCCATAGTAAATTTCAATAACATATACCTATGTCACGGTAAATTGAATATATTTACGCTATCTAGAGCATGGACAGACAAGAGACGGAAGACAGACAGACAGACGGACAAACCAAAAATATAAACACTTTTCAACTAATACCCATATTAATAAAAGTTATGATTAAATATATTTATGTTTAGCGAAAAAGTGACTTTAGTAAACCAACGATTGAATTGAATAGAGTCTGTGGCACTTTAGTGTTCCTGTAAATTTAGTGTTCATCGAAAGAGAAAGCTCAATCTTCAATGGGTCTCAAGGTATTGTTCTTTTTATTATGTTAAATGTATTGTGTAAAAATTGAGTTTTTAATTCAAGTTAACTGCGTTAAATTCTGGATAGCGGCCTCAATGGTTTATTTTTTGTGCTAATATGTAAAAATTTGATATACAGTATGCCCACTAAAGTCCCTTGCCACCCTCGTAACTTCGGAACGGCTACTGCTATATTCCTAAAAGTGGTGTCTAGGTATAGTAAAGTAGCCATGCGCTACTGAATGAAACCGCCTACGGCGCCACCTGGTGGAACACAGCGGAGTTAGCATTCCTATCTCGGAAACGGAAAGAGATAGGGAAAACAAGTGATTTACAAAGTTGTAGAGCATCATCCATTTAGTATAAAAAACACCTTGTGGACATTAATGCGAAGAACAGAACGGTTAAAACGCGCATTTGTTTTTTCGTGATCACCTACACTGTGACGTGATAAAACGATCTTAGAAAGAAAGAAACAACCAGTTATGAAACAGCAGGTGTATATGACCCCTCCACAAACATTGCAGAACCTTAAACGACAAATTACAGGGGTTTGTGCCAACGTGTCACCATCTATGCTCCAACATGTGCAACGTGAAATTCAAACAAGGACCAAATGTGCATTGCAGCTCACGGTGAGAAGTTTAAACATCTAAAATAAAGGTATTTTATTATAACTAGTTGTTTTTTTCTTTCTAAGATCGTTTTGTTACGTCACAGTGTAGGAAATCACGAAAAAACAATGCGCCTTTTAACCGTTCTATTCTTCGCATTAATGTCCACAAGGTGTCTTTTCGTACTAAATCGATGATGCTCTACAACTTTGTAAATCACTTTTTTTCTCTATCTCTTTCCGTTTTCGAGATAGGAATGCTAACTCCGCAGTGTTCCACCAGGTGGCGCCGTAAGCGATTTCATTGAGTAGCGCATGCCTACTTTACTATACCTAGACACTGCTTTTATCAATATAGCAGCAGCCGTTCCAAAATTAAAAGGGTGGCAAGAAACTTTAGTGCGCATGCTGTATGTAAAATTTCTCATAGGGAATAAAATTTTTCAAGGGGTACAAATAATTGTAACCAGTTAAAAACTATTAATATTTGATTTATTATGTTTAAAATAACTCAGTTAAAACTTTGAGAATTAAAAGCCCTTCCATTATTAAAGCATTTAATTATGTATTAGTTAAAGATGAATTAAATTAAATACTGAGATAATTGAGTAAATTTATAAAGATCTCGAAAGGTTAGATCGAACGTTATTTGTTTTAATTAGTTTTGATATGTTTTCTTGTATATAGTTAACTTAAATATATTGTAATTTATTTAATTTTAAATTGCCTACACTCTTTAATAACATGATGTGACTGCATGTTTTATTACTGTAATAACACGACTAATTTTACTGTAGTTTTATTAGGTTAATATTAATTCAGTTAGGATTTAGTTAGCGTATATAGCTCAAACGTTAAATTTCATCGTAAAAAGTACATTACGCGATAATTAGTTTAATTTCAACTATTCTTCTATGGCTAAACTTAATGTTTTGAACCATAACTTATTCTGACTATAGTATCACGATCACTTTGTATTTAAGGCAATTATATTTAGCCAAAGGAAGGGAAGTAAAGGTAATTAGATACCTGGTAGGATTTTAATTACGTAACCAGTTTTTTTTAATTAATGCTGAAATCTTTCCAGAACTATGTGAGACAGGAGAATAAAAAATTGGATTCTCAAGAAGCTATCATCTCATTAATCTACCATATTGCAACATGATTCTGCAAAGTAAAAAAAGTAATAATATTTTAAAGACAGATAATGCATTTGAATGCATCATTGCTATAATCTTTATGATAGTCACTGACTTTTCCCTGTTTTTATTTATATTTCTCAAAAACAAAATATACATTTTTTTTGCACTTATTCATATCTGTTGTTTTAATTGCTTTCAAACTATTGATATTTTTTGAATAATTAGATATTTGTACTGGGCATTGGTATCGGCATAAGCTGCATATAGTCGAAGCTTTAGCATTATTACAACGATTATTTTCTTAATATTCAAAAGCAATATTTTTACCTTCTTTGTGGGGAAGAGAGGGGGGGGTACCCTAAAACCATCCTTATTGTTGTATCACTGAGTGTGTTCACTTTGTAAATCAAAAGCATTGTCTATATATATTGTGTGTGCGTTCATTATAACGAATGTCCAATACAGTGACTCTAACATTATATCGACAAATTTAAAAAGTTCCAAAACTTTATTTATTCTTACAATTTTATTTTTCACCCAAAAAGACCAGGGGCATACCCAGAAAAATTCTCATGTGGCTATAGCCTCCCCCTCCCTCCTCCCAAACGCCGGGACCGAAATGTCATGTACTCGTACCGATTGAGTTCGTAACGCGACAGTACCATTGGAAGTGCTTTTTATACATAAAAACTCCTTTGATAATTTCATGATATAATTGTATCTGATGACAATATAAGGTAAAGGAAGAAACTTTCGTTAGTCAAAATAATCTAATACAGGGTGACAAGAAATAACTTGGACGAAGTTTCAAACCAAAAATCTGTAACTACAACTAAAGTTAGAAAGTTATTGTCATAGGGAATTGATTCTAGAAAGCTACTAAACAGGTGTAAGTAAGCTAGTTGTGATAACCATTATGGTTAACAAACGATCTGCCATACTTGAATTATATAAGCAAGGAATGAAACAATGTGAAATTGTTCAACGATTGAAAGTGCCTAAGCAGACGGTTTCATACAGAATCAAAAGGTTTAAAGAACTCGGACATTATGGTGACAGGCCAGGAAGAGGAAGAAAGCGCACAGTTAACACATCAAGAAACCGGGTAGTTATCAAAAAGCGAGTTCAACGAAATCCTAGGATTTCAATAAGAAATGTTGCTAGAAAGATGAAGATCAACAGAGAAACCGGACGTTTGATGGCAAGAGTAGAGCTTGGTCTTCACCCTTACAAAATGAAAGAGGCTCAAAAGCTTACAGCAGAGAACAAACGCACAAGACTTCAAAGGTATAAAGAACTGTTAAAGTGGGCCGCAGGTGATCGATGGCAAACATTTGTCTTCACAGATGAGAAACTGTTTTTGATTGAACAAGCTCACAATAGCCATAATGATAGAGTTCGGTCAGCAGAAGCACCTGGACCTTCTTGCATTGTTGAACGGCGTCAACGACCCAAATCTGCAATGGTTTGGGGTGGAATATGTGCTAGTGGGAAAACACCACTTGTTTTTGTTGATCAAACGATAAAGATTAATCAACAAACATATCGCAAACTCATTTTGGAAGATGTTGTCTTACCTTGGTCACAAAATTTCTTTGGAAACAAAAGATGGACCTTCCAACAGGATTCCGCACATGCACACAGAGCTAAAAGCACTCAAGATTGGTTCAAGACACATTTTCCTGACTTCATTGGAGCTCAAGAACGACCACCGTATTTCCCAGATTTGAACCCAATGGATTATTCTATTTGGTCCATCTTGGAGACAAGGGTGTGTGCTAAACATCATAAAACTTTGGCATCCCTAAAGAAATCCTTATGCAAGGAATGGGATAAAATATCAGTAAGTGAGTTGCGGCCCATAGCCGAAAATTTTGTGACACGTTTAAAGCTCTGTATTAAGGCTAAAGGTAGCCACTTTGAAAATTTGTGAATATATTAGACGAAATAATGTATTCATATTTATTTTGAAGTTTGGTCGCAATATTTTCCTTAGCATTAAAGTTACTAGGACTTCCCTCAAAGGGATTAGTCTGAGTGAGTGATATTGCTGAGAATATAGGGTTAACAATTACAATATAAAGAAAAAGAGCAAATTAAATGATAGAGTTACAAAATATCATATATAAATTCATATACACTGTTAAAAAAATAGAAAAGAAGTACCGTTCATCAGATGTGTTGTCATAATTTTTTCCTAATAATCCTGTCGACCACTTTTCATAACAAAAAACTACCGCCAAACTGTCAGATTAAACGCCAAAAATGCAGTCCCATTGACTTAATGTCAGAAGCATTATGCGTGTTTCTTACGTCATCAAGTGGTTTTTAATTCGACATTTGCGTGTATTTTTCATTATGTTTTACTGATTTATTAGTTATTTTATTAATTAAAATAACAATTCTAACCTTAAATTCTTATATTTTATTTATTTATTTATTTTGATATTCCAATGGCCACGTTCTCCCGTTTATTTGGCGATAGTTTTTTGTTATGAAAAGTGGTCGACGGGATAATAGAAAAGTATCATTTTTTATCAATATGTAATATTTATTAGAATGCAGGTTTCTTCTAAAGAAAAAGTAAGGATAAAAATATCTGCAAACCACGTTTAGTTTTTAGTCAAGCCAGAATATCATCTAATTTATTCCATCAAAGTTAGAGTAAAAACTGATCCAAGATTGCAAAAGTCACGCGCGAGAAAAAAAAAATTAACAATCGTATTTTGACTACATTAGAGGATGACGTCATCCGCTTCGGGAAAAACATGGGACATAGAAATATAAATATAAACATTTCAATTTCAATTTCGCTTTTTAATCATAAATATAAAATAAACCCGTGCAGTGTTTTTTATAATAATTGCTGAGCATCATATAATGTGGTATTTTATTTTTGTGGCAACAATAATTTGAGGAAAACCTTTCATTTCTTTTATGAAAACAATGCCGATTTAATTTTTAATTTTCAACAAATTTTAATCAAAAACATGTTTGAACGATTTGTTAAGTGGGCTATGTCAGAAGCCTGTTCAAAATCCTTTCATATGCTGTCTCATTTGTCGTTCTGCGTTTCGTATTTTCTTAGAAAAAGGAATGTTGACAGGAGAAATAATATATATCAGGATTGTTGCACATTTTTTTGTATGTGAATTTAAAATTTTTCTTCCTTAATTATATATCTATTATTTGTATAAATGTTTATAGAAACTCTTACACTTCAAACCACATTGATAGCATGCTTTGCTACAAACCAGATTGCAAAACTATAGTCTAAATTACTATTAAAGTATACAAAAAATCTTTCGATGACTTCTGTAAAATAACTTTTACATTAAATCTCCATATCGGCAAAATTGAAAAATTATATATATTTCAAAGTTAAGCTTAACAGATACTTCTTGATTATTCTCAAGGAGGCTCTGCCCCCTGCGCTTTACTGTGCCAATCCGCAAACTTTTCTTTTGCCTGTCTGTCTGTCTCTCCACAATCTGTCTGTTTCCCTATCCGTTCTTCCGCCCGTCTCTCTAACCGATTGCCCATCTCTCTACACGTCTCGCTACCTGTCTCTATATTTCTCTACCGATCTCGCTACCCGCCAATCTATTTCTCTTACCGTCTGTCTAACCGTCTAACTACTTGTATGTTTAGCCGTGTCTCTATCCACTTCGCTACCCATTTGTCTATCTGGCTCACAACTTGCCTATCTGTCTCAATACCCGTTTGGCTATACGCCTCTCTACCCATCTTCTTACCCATCTCCGTACCCATCTACTGTCTCTCTACTCGTCTGTATACCCGTCTCACTATCCGTCTGTTTTTGTACCCGACTCGCTACCAATCTCATTAACCGTCAGTCAACTCGTCTCTGTAACCATCTCTCTACTCGTCTCTTTATCTACCACGCTACGCGTCTCGCAACTTTTCTCGCTACATTCCTGTCTACCGGTGTAGCTACCCGTCTCGTGACCCATCTCGCTACCTCTCTGTCAACCCTCTTTTTACCTTTCTCTTTAGCCGTCTGTCTATTCGTTTCGCTACCCGTCAGCCTACCTATGTCGCTACTCGTCTCTCTACCCGTCTGTCTACCCGTTTGTTTACTCGTCTTTCTACCTCTCGCCACCTCTTCCCAATATTTAAACAATTCATTTAATATACAGAAGCCGTTTATCAGTTATTAAATGCAAACAGAAGTAATTTATCTAATAAGTGTAATCAGATGCAATTTTTTTTAAATACATACATAAACCTGAATAATAATTCATCAGTTTTGTGTTCATAGTTGTTTATATCATTTGACAGTAAATCTCAACTTCTTAAACCTGAATTGTCTCAAGCTTTTAAAAAAACTCACAAGGTCTGTATAACTGCAAAGTACCCCTGAAGGCTATATTAGCTACATGTTATTAAGTTAAGTAAAAGTTTCGTAATCTCGTTTGCAGCCAATTGCTTATGTCAGAAAGCGTGGCTTAACGACATTTTAAATTCATTACTGTAACTTTCTTTTCTTCTTTTTTTTTGGGGGGGGGATGTTCAAATATATACATTTAAATTAAAACTTTTGCCTCCATGCCATTAGTGTTGTTTGTATTATTAACCTGGTAGACCGAGCTTCATTTGATACAAATGTAAAAGACTTCTCCTACAGTTTTTTTTTAGGAGAAACTTTCGTAATTGGGCCCAAAGCCAATCGGAGCATTTAATATCATTATTGTAACTCGTACAGAGTTAAAACAATATTGTTGCTACCTTTACTTTTGTTTGAGACCAACCTTGCCTGTGTATCTGAATGGGGAAAAGTTTCGTATCCTATGTCGGTTGGCGAAAAAAAATTTAAATGGTGCCAAAAGGTAGTTTTAGCATCTTACAAAATTTTTCAAGAGAGCGGTAAAACATGTTTTCAAATATTTACAAACATACGTTTATTAAAGCATATTTTTGCACCATCTTAAAAATTTAAGCACGATGCTAAAATAAAATTTTATCGCCATATTCGATATTTTAAGTAATGAAGATACATAAACAAACTTATTTAACATTCTAAGAGGCATTTTTGTGATAAATAATTGTTATTGTCAGGGAGGTAAATTGTAAACAATTAATAAACGGCTAGTAAATAATAAATAGCATTTAAAATCTAAAAGTGGAGAAGTGGTCCATATAAAAATGCAAAACATAACATTATACGCTTGATATATGTAAATCTTTTTTTTTATTTTTTAATATTTTCGAAGGCACAGATAAAAAGGTAAAAATCTCTTTTCCAAATGCCAAATATACAAAATAAAAAAATATCTGCAAAAAAATATATTTACATAATACTGCATCTGCAAAAAAAAATTAGATTTAGAAAAAGTAAGCCAAATCCTGCAGATCCCAACAATCACATCGAAAAACTTATCACCAAAAAAGAACTCGCCAAATCTTACGGCACAGGAGATGGATTTTTCCCTCTGAATGCAGAATATCAGTTTTTTTTTCTTGTACGATGGGTGATTATAATATAATTGTTTCAGTTCACATACTACATACCGTCTGATATATTGGTACTTTTATGTTATCCTGGCGCAGTTGATAAATCGCCAAATATTGTTCCTATAAAATTTTCATATTGAATTCATTTCATTTAAATATAAACCTTTCACTCATTTCATTTAAAATACATGCCTTTCATTAATCCCATTTAAAATGCTAAAAATAGAAAAAAAAAATAATGCCATAAATCGAAACCTTTTATTTAAACACCAAAGAATTTTTTTTTAATTTACACACGCGAAATAAAAAAAGCTGCTATTGCTGAGATTTGCGCCAAATCTCTAATACCAAGTCTACCAAGTTATTGCGGGGTTTTTCTTTCAAACAGAAAAAAATCCAGATTAATTTTCGATTTCTACTAAATTGAAATATATTTTATTGTGCTGAATATTAGTGCGTGCATATTTTTTTGCTCCATGTACTCCATGAACTTTTCAATTCCGATTGTCTACGAAAATCTCCCGCCGGTGAAAATGACGTACGCACAAAATTTTGTGATGTATGTACTTTAATTGTGCTTTTTTATCTATTTTTTTAATATAATTTCCAAACGGTTTGACATTTATTCTTGGTAATAAATAGACTTCGTTGTCAGCTTTATAGGTACCTACTGTAAAAATTTGAACGAAATCCGTTAAATATTTTTTGAGTTATGCTTGACGAAAGGTTTTAATATCCATCGTAGCTATATATGGGGAAAAGTAATACTGCGCTGTGTATGAGTCTTCGTTGCACTCAGACAATTATGTTTCATGTGTGTCCAAGTTATTTCTTGTCACCCTGTAATACTCGTATTTAGTTGCGTATCTTTAAATCAAACATGTTAAGAAAATTTAGACAAAATTTTCGCCTTCAAATTTTTTTTTAGGGTAGCAATTTCTCACACTTCAAAATTTAGAAATGGTTTCTTTGATATTGTAAAGAATAACGTATCACAATGGAAATACGTGAAAAAATATCAAATATTTTTGTAAAGACAGGGACAAAAAAAGTGATCATCGCTTTCTTACTCTGCAGCATATCATCGCATAAAAATATGACTGACACCAAACCAATAGTAATAACGTCTACAAATTAATGCTATACAAAAATTTTGCTTAGGGAGTCGTCTATATATAGAAAATTCAAAAACTATAAATACTGAAATATAAAATAACCACACAATTTTGAAATCATATTTGGATTCTTCGCTAAAACTTTCGGATACCAAACGGTAAGTCATTTGGTCAAGTAGTTTAGTCGTTATACTAGTTTTAAGGAGGCTTATACCTCCTGAAAGCCTCTACCGCCAGTGAAAAGTAATGTGGTATCGAGTTCTCATAACTTTTTAAATACTTATTGAAATTACACAAACGTAATTTATTTAAGCCTTATTTAAGGCTTTATAAAGTGCAAATAGTAACACTTATATTATAATATAATAAAAAATACAGTTAAGTTGATATTGCAAAAAGTTTTCACAAAGTATGTCACAATCTGCACGATAACTTAACTTAGAACGGAGATATGAACATGAAATTTCATGAGCTGATACTGCTAGACGTCTTAAGGTGCATCGTAGTGTGGTCTCCAAAGACTCTGGATTAAAATTCAATCCAAAAATGCAGCATCAAAAAAACCTGTTCCAGCCTACCGACGGCATACACACCCAGCGCAAGATCGCTTTCTAGCTCTTTCGGACCGAAGGAGGGGGAACACTAATTTGGGTCAGTTTATTTCAGATCATCATAACGCAAGAGGGATGACATTATCTGTTACTATGGTGAGCAGACGTATTCACACTTAAAGACTCTATGCAAGACGATTCGTTGTATGTATCTTAATAGATGACACAGAAGTGCCCGTTTACGTTCGACAAGAGAGCATGTTACCTGGACCAGACAGCAATGATATCTATTCTTTTCAAGGACGAATCCCGGTTTGCTTTGGAGACTAATTCAGGTTGTGTTACTGATATGTAGAGAACAAGGCTCTAAATACTAACATTGTAACATTGTTGAATTAGTTATAGAGGAAGTGAAATCATGGTTTGGCTGGAATCTCTCTGAGTGCTCACACTGACCTGTTTTTGTGCCATGGAGGAGCTCCAAGTTGTGAGCTAACTGCAGTGAGATATCCGGACGAGATTCCTGCTATATCTGTCACACCATATGCTGGTGCTATTGGTGATGAATTCATCCTAATGGATGATAATGCCCGACCTCACTGACCTAGCCCAAGTAGCACAGTTTGTTGGTCCATCGTTGGCAATTTGTGGAAACCGTTGGGTAATCGTAAGATTGGGAATGGTAGGGATGGGAAATGTTTGGGAAATGGTAGGGCCAGAGATCCCTCTAATATGAAGCGTATCTGAATAGGATTTTGTGCAGAAAACGGTTGGAGCACTTTGTTGGCAAAAGGATAGTTGGCTAATGATATTTCAAGACGGACATTTCCTACAGTGGACCAACGTAGAACGACCGTTATCCAAAAATTAGATAACGTTGGCCCAACCATTTTGTTCTACTTGAGAGAGTTGTTGATATAATTTCAAGAATCAAGGATTGGAGCGAATGGAATGGCCAGCTGAATATCTGGTCCTTAAACCAATAGAGCATCTTTGGAACTACCGCGGCAGGCAGGTGGCTACATTAAGTCCTATTCCAAGATTGTTAAACTTGACAGAAAATGTGTTGCTCAATGTGTAGGTGTTGCTCCCGATTCTAATATCTGACATCTTAATTTGAAAGTCGATGACGCCAATGCAATGCAAGTGAGGATGGACACATTCCTCATTAAAACTTTTTTTCACAAGAATGTGGTGGTTTTTGTGGTCGAACTGTGGATTCTTAGTTATATAGATTCTTAGTAATATACTTCGTTAATTGGTAATAGATTTTGAATAGAACTGTACAAAGTTTTATATACAAATTGTTTACATGTTTCGGCTTCACCGAAGCAATTTTCAAGACAAATGAGAATATTCCAGCGATGCACGATCAGTAATTCCATGATTTTATAGCCATCATTTATCTATTTCACATTCTCCGTCAGATTACTCACGTTATTTTATTCTATTCCCGTAAGGCATGGTGACATCACGGCGACGTCACTGTGAAGTCACACTGTGACTTTGTGACCGTCTTCGTTACGTCAATTGACGTCGATGTGAAGTCATTGTGACCTAAATGCGAGGTCGTTATGGCCGTTTTCAAGGCTTTCTGTGACCTCACAATGTGACTACTTTGTGAAGTCACCGTGCGACTTCAATGTGAAAAATGTGACGAATCTGCATCGGATAGGGTGACCAGATTTTACCCGAATCCAATCCCGAAACTTCGGATCGATCTTTTTGGATTTGTTTGGCTACAGAATAGATTTGGATTAGTTGTCATGTGACCTGATTTTCGTGAACCCGATCTGACCCGAGTCGGGTATAATGTTTTTACTGTAAGTCTTGTTCGGAATAGAATCTTACATACGACCAAGTAACCAGATTTTATCAGAAATTGTGTTACGATACAATTTCTGATGTCGGCTCGGATCTAGAGTCATGCACGAATCTGGTTATATACTTCTTGAACATGATTGAATGTCTACTTGAACATGAATGATGGTTGACTGAAACTATATTTACATTCAATCCGTATTCTTACCCTAACCCAACAACAATAACAACAAAAATTCTGTAGGCCCACAACCCGACCGAACCTGATAAATGATTTCGCATAGATTCGGATAACAAGATTTCACCAAATACGGATAAGATCGACGATAAGGATTGGATCGGCAATCATTTTTTTTATGCAACTCGTATTCAAATTAAAACTTTGCATCTGATTGGGAAACCGGCTAATGCAGCCGTTAAACAAGAAAATTATAAATGTAAAAAACGCATACTAATATAAAAATAATAGATGAATCCATTAAAAATTATAATAAAATTAAATATTTTAATAATATGAAATTCTATTGTGCAAATAACAACTTTTAAAATTAACTTCTACTTCCATTTGTTTTATGTAACCACCAAAAATATTGACAATAATTAAAACTATGCTATTTTGCTGTTAAGTGTTGAAGTTTTTAAATGTGTATACTTTGCTATATTTCCCTTCGCTCAGTGTCACGAAACTTTCTGACATATTTATGAAAAATGTTTTAAACGCATGGCACTTACATGCCTGATTATTAAAGCGATTTGGAATGAATAGCGTTTTCCATTTTTAGATAAATGAAATGCTTAAGAGCAATTTTGGTCACGTTTTTTCCGTTTCTGACGCTGCGCGTCGGAAATTCGGTTCAAAACACCGACTTTGATAGTGTTTTCTGAAACATCTTCTGTCAAAAAAGGAAAATGCCATTCTATTGCATATATTCTGAATTAGAACACCTGCCAATTTCATGTGTTTCCGAATAAAAATGAATTCAGAAATTAGTTATTTTGGATTTGATTACAAATTTAATGAAAATAAAAGTATAGCTTTTTAAATAAGCATTGTGAAAAATTTATATTAGGAATCCATTTAAATAATATATCTACCTATTGTGCGATATTATTAAATAATAAACATTGTATCAAGCAATAAAACATTTTTCGAAGGAAATGAAATTTAAAACTTAGGATCATAAACGCAAAGAAAAAAAAATATTTTTTTTTTCT
The DNA here is from genome assembly GCA_963931845.1 of Maratus michaelseni. Taxonomy (NCBI): domain Eukaryota; kingdom Metazoa; phylum Arthropoda; class Arachnida; order Araneae; family Salticidae; genus Maratus; species Maratus michaelseni. The sequence goes on along the minus strand of OZ007586.1, from coordinate 254,445,651 downwards.
TTACAAATTATTTCATTTATAGTTTTTGATAGAATACTAAATGCAGAGCTTAAATATCAATTTTTACTATAAAAAAATTCGATAACACAACTGGAAAAATTACCTTAACTGAATAGCTGTTTTATTGTTTCATCAATATTCATTATTTTTGTGCACCTAATATTGACATATCTTGACAACTAAATTTATAATGAGTTAAATTGTCGCAATTATTTCAAATATACCAGAAAATTATTTCTCGAAACCTCCACTAGCTAAGAAATTTTCAAATTGTAAATCAAATATTAATAGTTTTAAAAATTGCACTGTTTTTAATTATAATGAATAACTATGAAAATTGAACTGAGAAACGCAAAATATAAATAAATACCTCGTTATAAATAACACTTTACATTTAAAATATATATTGTTAGTAAATACTTTAAACTTTTTTCCAAACTCTCTATTTAAAACGAATTAAAACATTAAAGATAAAATTTTATACAAGTGTTTAAAAAAAAAAGATTTAAACATCTTAACTTTTAAATAATGCACTATTAAGGTACCATTACTAAATATGCACTATTAACAAAACTGCGAAGACATTAAAAGTTACCTGCTAATCTATAAGTAAAACCACCAGTTCTAGGGATTAAGTTTTAATGGTCGTTGACTGCTTCCTTTTCATTGAAAAATGAGACTCAAATCCACTACTTTAATTTTCAAAGTGGTCCAGCATAGGTGTGTTCATAGATCTGAGATATCAAATATCACGCAAACCTTAATAACGCACCCAGCTAGACACAAGGATAGGTTAAAATGGATGATTCACTTTAAAACGTTAATTTACTTACACGGTATAAATTCCACAATAAACTTCCACAAACTTAAAAGAACACCACACACTCTAAACCGCCGAATTTGCAAATGAAAATAATCGTCTGCCCTCAATAACTGCGATCATGATCTGCGCAGTAATGTTTACCACAAAGTAACATCTAGCAGGTGTTTCCAGAAAAAGAATAGAAAGAAAACATTTAAATAAAGACATTACAAATGCTTTATAGTTTATATGGCTGACAAATAACTTCTAATAAAACTATAATATTCTGTTTTTATATTAGAGAGTTTAGTATTCTTGGAAATAAGCTGTGAAAATTTAAATTTGTATATATTTTTTAATCCGTTGCATTTGCTTTAGGCGTCCAAAGTAAACATAAATTTTAAATAAAAATGGATTTAATAGTCTTTATAAAATAATTACGACATAAATATAAATACTATTCTGCAATCAGATTTCCTAAATATGATTTTTTTATTTTTTACACTCTATTGAAAAGAGCAATATATTTAACAGAGGTGATATCTTATTAAGTACTGACCAGTTTTGGAATAAATTGCTATAGGAATGACATATACTTTATGACATATTTTTAATTCGTTTTTGTTCGGAAACGCATGAAATTGGCTGGTGTTTTTATTTAGAAACTATGTAATTGAAAGACATTTTCCATTTTTTAGTAAAAGCAGAAGATCTTTCAAAAAAGAATGTAAAAGTCAGCGTTTTGAACCAAATACCCGACGTAACAGTGAAAGAAAAGAGAAAAACCAGTCGTCACGTGACACGAATTGCTTATAACTCGATAAGTAATTTATTTATCAAAAAATGGAAAACTCATTTCGATTCCAAATTGCTTCCATAGTCAGTCCGGCCCATTTTATGCATTTGCGTTTAAAAATGAGTCAGAAATTATGTCAGAAAGCTTCGCGTTGTTGAGCAGGTCAGTTGAGAACCACCTTAATTATTCAGTACAAGAAAAATCTTGAACGCGTTTGACGGTCGCCCCGAGCACCCCCGATGTCGAACTCGCAAAAATGGTGTCCTCACTTTTTAAACAGAAAGCTGATGATTGGGTTGAGTGGCCCCTCAAAATAATAAGAGATTGGAGATTTTTAAAATATTTTTAGTATCACAAAATTAGCAAATGAGTTCCATGCGGTGGTAGGAAAAAAAATTAAATGTTTGTATTTAAAATGCTAACAAATCTCTAAATTGCTAACAGTTTTATTAGAATGGGAGATCTATTTCTGAATTACTTTCCGCCAAAACTTTCCTACGTTACTAAATTTCTATTTAAGGATTTTTACCTGTGTATTATATAGTATATTTTGTTAAATTTCATGAAAATGGTAATGAAAATTGTAAAAAAATTATCTGCCTCATATATGTAGACAGATATTTATTTATTATTTTATTTTGGAAATACAATATATTTAAATAATGTGTGACAATGTTTTTATTAATGATTTAGGTACATGACATAATTCAAGTCTATATTTTATGAGTTTTTTCCAAATTCTCTCTCCGATCACAACGTGAAGTCACAGAGTGTTGGCATTTTGGTCGTAGGTTTTACGTGACTTATGTGACTTGCAGTGACGTCATTGCAACGTCACAAAAATTTTTAAAGCTGTCAAAAAGTAATTTTCTTCATGCCATAAGATGTTCTAAAGTTTATTTTAAGTTTTCTTTAGATCTTCAAGACGTTCACATTTTGACGTTACAAAGTGGTGTCATTTTGGTCACAGATGTGACGTGACGTACGTGAGTCACAGTGACGTCACAATGACGTCACTGTGACTGTGCATGCTATGCGGGTTTCTACTTTGATGCGTATTTCCATTTCGTAACTATGGAGTAACCCAACCCATAATTTTGGTAAGTTAAATGATGCTGTATCGTTATATATTAAATTTTCACGTGTTACAATGTCAACGGTTTTTCTTTTAATGGATGGATAGTATAGAATTGGTACGTCCATTTGACGTGGGACAGCAGGTACCGTGTGTGCTTTCCATTGTTGCTTCATCCACTGCTAATGTAACAACTTCCTCCTTTTCCAGAGAAGCAGGTTTTCTTCACCTCTCAGGTGCAAAAGATAACAAACCCGTGGCTTCAAACTTTGCAATCATTTTCCTCAAACCCTGCGGTGTCATTGGCCCTCGGTGTATTCCTCTTACTGAACGATACCTTTGCAAAGCACGCCATTCATTGCTATCGCATTCATAGTAACATTTAACGAGAAAAGCACGGTCTTGCATGGTTAGAGACATTGTCGATTCGTAACAATGAGAATTCTAACAAACAGGCTCACATTTCTCTGACAAATCAAATGACGTGTAAAGCGCATTTGCATAAATCTAATTTTCTTCTTCCTGCCGTAAGCGAATTACAAGCCATTGTGGTTTTGCATAACCTCACAAACAGTTTCGTTTTAGAAACGATTAAAAACATTTTAAACCGGCATCTTCGTCTCGTAAGGCCGAATTCAGGTTTCAAAAATCACAAATTAGCGATCAGTAAGAAAACGATTTCCGGAATGCGCACACATTTGCGAGTGATTTGCGATCTGAAATTTTGTGATCACTAATTTGTGGTTTGAACTTTTAAGAACACGAACGGATTTTATTACACGGATGGCGCACTCGACTTTTGTCGGCTTTGACGACTTTAAATGGTAAATTTTTTTCGGTTAATGTTTCTTAACGGTACAAAAAATGTTAAACCCGTGTAACAAAAGGTTAATTTAGATTCCGACCCTTATTTCGTTTAACAATGTTGCATACAGCACCATTTCCCCCCGTGGTGGTGAGTGTTTTAACATCTTTTTTTTGGCGGTAAATAAATTCCCATGACCTCCTTTAGACTATTACCAAGTTTGATAACATTTGGTCCAGTAGTTTCCCTTTTATGACCATTTCAAAGTGGAACTTTAATTATAACCATCCTGTATTTAGATTTTTAAGTAAATTTTACATCAGGATATCAAGCGGGAAATCATTCAGTCTAGTAGTTTGGGAATTATGCAAGTTAAAGTTTGGAATTTTTAATGTTATATTCATTTTTAATCATTGCAAAACAGTTTGCAATGCAGGATGTTTTTTAAGCATAACTCAAGAACCGCCTTTCGGAATGAGCTGTAATTTTGGATTTCTATGTTTGAAGCTTTTAGAAATTGATTTCTATTAAAAAAAGTATAGATTACAGTTCATATTTTCGTTGGAAATTAATGTAGAAAAAATATATATGTATTTGCAAATTTGCGAATTCAAATTTACAGGTCAAGAGCCAAGTAGTTTTCTGTTATTTATCAAAAACTACCCGCATTGCAATATGTTTTGCAACGATTAAAAATGAATTTACCATTAGGAGTTCTAAATTTTAAACCTGCGTAATTCCTAAACTACTTGGCCAAATGTAATGGTGTAAAAAATTGTCCGTAAAGTGCTGCAGTTCTACCCATACAAAATCAAACATGTTCAAGAACTTCAACGTAACGATCCTTCTGCAAGAAAATCTTTCGCTTTGGAATTCCTTGCACGTATGGAAGTGAACGAACATTACCCATGGAACATTTTGTGGACAGATCAGGGCCATTTTTACCTAAATGGCAATACCCATAACTGCAGGATTTGGGCCAAACAAATCCCTCATGTTGTGCACCCAGTTCCATTGTATTCTCCTAAAGTCACCGTTTGTTGTGGTATGACAGCAAGTTTCATAATTGGACCATTTTTCTTTGAAGAGCTGTCGATAGCTGGACCTGTTGCATGCACTGTGACTGCAGCTCGCTTAGCGTCAATATTAAGACGTTTCGTCATACCTGAACTCCAGCACCGTGGCAGTTTAGACTCCACGATTTTTTTGCAAGACGGCGCCCCACCGCACATTTGTACATGTGTCACACAGTTATATAAGCAACACTTCACGAATGAACGGATTATAGGCCGAAACATCCCCGCTCCTTGGCCACCTCGGTCAACAGATTTCAACCCCTGTGACTTTTGGCAATGGGGTTATCTCAAAAGCACAGTTTATGGCCATAATCTAAACAATTTGTGGGAATTGAAAGATGCGATATACCGACATGTCCGTGACGTTCCTCCTGATATGCTAAGAGCTACTGTTGAGAATGAAGTAATACAATTTCACTTGCTTTCAGAAAATGGTGGACGCCACATTGAACATGCTTTGTAACACGTTTCAGAAACGATTAAACACATTTTAAACCAATGCCTTCATGTCTTATTTCATTTAACAATATTGCATACAGTGCCATTTACACCCTGATGGTGAGTATTTGAACTTTTTTTTGGCTGGAAATAAATTCTCATGAACTCCTTTAAACTATTACCAAGTTTGATAACATGTGGTCGAGTAGTTTGCCTTTTATGCCCATTTCAAAGTGGAACTTTAATTTTAACCACCCTGTATAATTTCGAAATTTTGCGTCCGTATTAAAAATTTTACAGTTTATTACCATTTTAAAATGAAGACGCCATTTTAAGAAAATATTAAGTATAGCATTGATTACTAGAAGTTATTACTAATCGATTGTTAGCAGTCATATTTACAATTTTATACAATGATAAGGCAGAGTTAGTGTGGGAATATCATTTTTTTACACATACATCAGATTTAATACAAAATAAACTATTTTTCTAAACTATTTTTTTTACTAAAATTTTTCTCACTCTTTCTAAGTGCGATATTCTGGCAAAAAAGTTAATTTGCAGAGAAATTTTAAAGTTGGCCTACGAAATGTAATTGAATGAATATGTGACAGTTATATTAAAAGTGTTAAAAAATTGTTGATGTAAGAGCTTAATAGTCGCTCATAGAGTATGATATTTTTTCTATGCTGAAACGAAGTGTTAACCCAGACCATTCAATGCCAATAATAAGACCATTCCTTGCCAATAATAAAGTAAAGTAAATAATAATATTTCGTTTTAATTAAAAATGTATTTTCACGTGAATATTAAAAAGAGAAAGAAAGCTTCAGTGAAAATTTGAAACGATATATATCAAGCGTCTTATTTAAAACAATTTTCTTATAGCATCGTTATAAAATTCCGGGTGTCAGCGGCCTTGTTTACTTAGCCATTTCATGCAAGATGATTTTTAAATGTTTAAAATGATCTTATTTAATCAATTGCGAAAACAGCCGTTAGCTGTCACGACAGCAGTTGATTCGGCCATAAAATCCCCCAGTCAAACAGAAATGAATGGAAACTGATTACAGAAGATTGCCTCTGGTCGTTTAAATATAATCGAATCTTTTGAAACGGAGCAAATTTTGCGTATTTTTAGAGTCTGCGATGTCTGTGCAGAGGTTCTAACCCCCTAGTAATTAAAAAAATAACTTTCAGAAACACGTTATGATGCATTTAGTGCAAGAGAGAAAGATTTCTAGTAACACACGATACATAGGCACATCATTTATTTACGGTAACTTCGTTAATAGAAAATATTAAATAAGTACAAGAATATAACCTTGGCAATTTGATATCACATAATTTTTTAAACACAACTTTCACACTGTTTTCTTTGTTTTTCTGTTTAACACGTTCCAATATATTTCAAAAGTGTTTATGCATTTGCTTTTTCTGGCCGTCTGTCTGTCCGTATTCTAATTACCGTAAATATACACGGATTGTCATGTAAGTAATATACGTTATTGAAGTTTACCATGGCATGTTCGGTATTAAAATGAAATATGTAGCATTTATAGTTCGTTTACAGAGGCATTCAAAAGAATGCAGTTTCATTATGGTCTATGGGGGAAATCCTTTCAGACTATTTTAATGATGCTACACTATTTGAAACATATTGAAATTGATATACATCACTGAAGTACACTACAAAATGCTTTCTACCGAATATGGTATGCGTAGCTATACAGTTCGTTTACGGGAGCAATCAAAAGAATTCCGTTATAATATGGTCTATGGGAAAAAATCGTTTGCGAATTTTTTCTATAATTCTACACTATAACAAACATAAATGAAATTTATAGGAATTTCTGGAGTTAAATAATGGTCCACGGAGAAAAACTGTTTAAAGCGTATTTTAATTATGTTATACTATTTCAAATATAATGAAATTTATATACATTACCAAGGTTTACCGCAAGATACTTGTTGTTTCATATGATGATCAAAGCATCCATCCTTCATTTACAGGTACACACAAAATGTTTCGGATACAGTACTTTTTCTGAAGTACTGTCTAATAAGCGATAATTGCTGGAAGTGCGCTTTCTGTTATGGTATGCGTTTTTCAGTTTAACTAAATTTTTAAATATTGCGTGGTGTATATACTTGCTATACATCATATACAGGGCTGAATAAAGAATTCGTAAGCATTATTGAGTATGAGCGTGAATTGCTTAAAGGGGGTTTTAATCAATTTTTACATTTTCAAGCTGACCAATATTCACTGTACAAACAGATGCTTGTAGAATATAAATAAAATCATGCACAGGGCCACGCAAAGAAATGGATACATGGCCGCTATGGGTGGTAATTTCTGGTAGTGGGATTTCAATGGTTTTAAGGATGTTTTGCCTCAGATAAATTTTAGCTTACTAATATGGGACGTGTATAAAAATCTGTAAGTAATATACTTGACTGTACAAAAGAATTCAAGTATGTTTCCATGTTTTGGTAAAAATTGGTGAAGGTGAATTTTCAACTGGGTTCAGCGTTTTCGTACTAAACTCAATTTTAGCACACTATGTAGAATATACACAAATCTATAGATCATATACTGAGCAGTGTTGCCAGGTTGGCCTTTTTTTAATTCAGAATTTTGAATTCATACCAGAAATTAACAGGTGTAAATTTTGTTTTATTTAGTGAGAGACATTTTCTGACCTCTCAAGGTAAAAATTCTTCTTTCGAAATTGCCGGTATGAATTTTGAAATTCTGAATTACAGTATAGTCCAAAATGGCAACCCTGATACTGAGATTCGAAAAAGAATTGGAGTACCTTTCCGGCTAAGGCTATGGTTAGTATTTGCTGAAATCTCTTTTACAAATGTGTTATGCGTTTTCTAAAATGGTTATTTAAGTATCTTATTTACGTTATTAAACAGTGATGGTTTGTTAGAGTATTTTTCAAGTGTTGGAAAGTGTTTCATAATCTATGCTTGACGGATGATTTTTCTTTCTTTTTTTTTAAAGCTTGGCTTTTTATTTTTACTTTTTAAAAGTTGTTTTTTGTAAATTGTATATACTGCTTATCGGTGGGTTTTATTGAAAGGAACTCATTTGTTTAACTTACATGATAAATGAAAGTTTATTATATTGCGCGTTTTTTGATAAATCAATAATAAAGAATCATGGCAAAATGGAATAAATTCCAGCGAGTCCATGCTGATTTTGATAAAGCAAAACAGAATTGATTACCATTAATGAAGTTTGAAATATTATATAGATAATCATTTATTAAAATTTTAAACAATTTTCAAGTTTATTGTTAATTTATTTTGAAATATAATGTCTATCGACTAAAATTTATCATAACAAATTAAATTAAATTAAATAACTATAAATTTAATGTAAATAAGATTTGTTTTAAATAAAAATGTCAAGGTGATGCTGATACAAGTGCGTAGATGAGTTTTCAATTGACTACCGCCAATTCCGAATTGTAATCTAAATTTCTCCTTATTAAATCGCAGAATTTTGAGATTAAATAATACAAAAATTACTATCTGAAAATAGTTGTACTCAAATGTAAGCACTTTTACGCACCGTATAAGGTGTCAATGTATTAGTATTTTTCGTAACCGTTAGATTTCTCTCTCATAAATCAGAAGAATATAAACATTTGTACCGACAAATCTGAAAATCTCACGTTGCTGACAAAATTACCAAAAACTCTCAGAGCTATTATTGAAAAGCAGGGCTATTATTATTAAAATATTTGTTAGTGATTGGTACCTCTGATAAAGTCATAATCGTATTAATTTTTTTTTTCATATTATCAAACTGCGAAACAAGTTCATGATTTTTTCCAGTTTATATTGAAGATATTTATACATTTATAAAAAATAATTCATGATTTATTTTACTTTTTAATTATGAAATCTATAATCAAAACTGCTTACCCGTTCTTTATAACATTCTCCAACATAGTTTAAAAATGTTTAGAACTTCGGTTTTTTGCCCGTCTATCTATCTGTCCGTGCTCTTACTCTCGTAAATATACTCGGATTGACCTGTAATTTTTATATGTTATTGAAGTTTACTGTAGCACGATCTCTGTTCAAAATAAAGTGCGTAGCAATTATAGTTCGTTTACAGAGGCAGTCAAAAGTATTCCGTTACTTTACTGTCAATGGGAAAATACCGTTCCAAGTGCGTTTTGATGATGTTACAGCATTTCAAACATAATGATATTGATATGCATTTATGCAGTGCACTAAAACATTCTTTCTGTAGGATATGGGGTGCAAAGCATTTATTATTCATTTACAAAGTCACACAAATGAATTCTGTTACATAATGGTCTACTGTGAAAAATCGTTTGACGTATATTTTAATGATGTTACACCATTCAAAAAATAATGAAATTTATATGAAACAGTAAGGTGCAGTATAGGTTACTTACTGAAAGCATGGTGAGCATTGCATTTAACGTTCATTTACAGGGACACGCAAAATAATTCGGTTACAGTACTGTCTATGAGCGACAATTGCTGGAAGTGCGTTTTCAACTTTGGTTTGCGTTTTAAGTTTAACTAAATTTTTGCATAGTGCATTGTGTGTATATATTCTGTTCATGATATACAGGGGTAAACAAAAGAATTCGTAAGTATTACTGACTATGGAAGTGAATTCCTTAAGGGTCGTTATAAATTGTGCTATGCATTTTCTAGCTGAATTATGTGTAGTATATTAAGTGAATTTTGTAGAATATAAATAGATTCAGAGAGGGCTACGCAAAGAACAATAAAAATTGCCGTTTATGGATCGTAATTGCTGGAAGTGCGTTGTAAGTTGTGTTATGCGTTTTTTAACTTGAATTATATTTGAGCTTAATTTGTGATGCGTTCAAAAGTCTTTAGCTAATATACAGGGCTGAACAAAAGGATTCTAGTGCATTTCCATCTATTGACGAAAATTGCTAAATTTGAATTTTCTAACTGAACTAAATTTTGACATGCTATGTAGTATACATGCAAATCTATAGATCATATATAGGACTGCGAAAATTAATTAGACTATTTTTTTACTATGGAAGTTAATTGCTAAAACTAGCTTTTTAAGCGTATTTTATGTTTTCTAAACTTTATTAATTTTCAGCACAATAATTTTAATTGGTAAATAAATCACGCGAGTTGTAACTTTCCAACTGAGTGAAAAATTATCCAGGCCAGAATTCGAACTAGGGACTTTCGCTTAAATTTTCCCTGGCCAAAGTTCTTTCGGTAAATTGTGTCCCCCAGATTTATCCAGGATAGCTCAATTTGCAGAGCATTGGCAGCTTAAGCCAAAGGTCCCTGGTTCGAATCCTTAAACACTTTTTCACTCAGATGGAAAAATACAACTCGTGTGCTTTACAGTTCAGTGGAGTAAGTCAAAAATTTCAAAAATTCAGATAACCATATTTTCATTGAACGTATATTAATTTCTGTTCAGCGCGACAGTCAAATAAGTCATAGTTCACTTAAGGAGTTGCTAGAGGGTAAAACAATTCGGGCCACTTAATGCAACAGTAATACAAGTTCCATAAAACCCTTCATTTCTCAATTTACTAAATATTGACTTATCGTATTTTTCGGCCTATAATCCGAGGTTCAAATAATTCAGTTTGGACCCAGAAATTTTTTTTAGTAACTGGAGTCAAATGTATTCCGAGTTCATGAAAGTAGCATTTTATCAAATACAATTTCTGTGTCTAAAATTAACTTTTTGAGCCATGGACCCTCATATCTTGTTTCACTTTATTTAACAGTGAAGTTTCGTTGCAGTTTGTTGTGGAAAGTGTTTCATACTCTATGCTTGATGCATGAATTGTCTTTCTGATTTCATTATTTTCTCAGCATTAGTCATTTTTGAAGTCTGTTATACTTTAGAAAATGGCTCTCCGCTATTCATTAAAATAAATACATAAGTTTAGATATCAAGCATCATCTAAAAATCTGCAATATCCTTTGGCTGAGATCCATTTACTGCATCTTAATTGAAATGAACAGAATAAAAGAAATGGGCTTTAATATATTCTTTGTAATTTTAAACTAGTCTGAGAGACGGACATGTTGATATTTTAAGCTAGAACTTGAAGACGAAGAGAGAAAATTAATGATATAATTTAGAATTTCCATAGAAAGTTGACAGAATAAAATAAATGGATTCTTATGAAATAATTATTTATGGATGTCTTGATGAAAACCGTCTCATATGTGGAAATGTGGAACAAGACACTACCACACAAAAACAGCAACAGTTTTATCTTCAACGAATTTTGAGACATAATTTTTTGTGCGGCGTGGAGGCGGAAATTTCTACATTCATTATGAAAGTTTTTTACCGCTAAACCTAAAGTAAATGTTTCTTGAAAAATCGTTTCTCTAGATAACACAAAATTTTCTTTTATCAGTGAAATTTGTCGCATTATAAGCCTAGTGACGGATGCACATTATTCTGCAATTTTTTCTCGTACCAAAAAATTTTTTTAAACACTATATAGAAAAAAAAATAAAACATTAATACATGATTCTATAAGTAAAATGCGTAAAACAGATTTGACACACATTTTTTATTTTGTTCCAAATTTATCATGAATAATACTTCAAATAATTTGAAACATTACATTTTTACTAGATTATGAATGATGTACTGTATGCCAAAATATTGACACTTTTGTAAAAATTCTAATTTGTTCAATGCAGGATTCCCAGCTAAATAAAAAGTAAATTAAAGAGTTTTGTATTGGTAAATCTAAAACATATAATTATATAATATATTAATATAATATATAATATAATATATAATATATTAAATGAAAATTTTTATCAAGTTTATGAAAAGTACTTCTTTCCTAAAAACTTTTTTGTTAGGGAAAAAATATGAAGATTGAAAGTAATTTAAACTTGAGTCATGAAAAATACAACACTCAATTGAATCAAATTCACCTCTGTACTATAATAATTGTTTAAAAACAACACAAAATGTCACAAAAACATATATGCATCATTTATTAAAAACTTTTACTTTAGGTGTTTTAAAAATATACAAAACTGCATTTCACATTAAAAACCTAGCGCTTTCGAGCCGTCCTGCATAATCATCAGGGTTAAAACATCACCACGCAGATACACACAAAAAACACAACTAGTCTGAAACACTGTAAAAACATCAATGTCTGCTGAAGACAAAGTCAAACCATTATAAACAGGGTGGGAAGCATAGGGAGGGATGTGCCAATCTTATTCATTCTTGAACTATCTGTAAAAGCTTATACCATACTTTAGGGATATTGTACGAAACTGAATCATTGCATGTTTTATTTTTCCTGGTTAAAATTTCTATTGATTCACTTATTATTGCTTCATGAAAAGAGGATGTGGGTTTAATAATTTTAGCGTTATCAAAATCTATTATAATCGACGGCTGTTGTTTTAATCTGGAAAGTGCCGTTTTACTTCTATTATACTTGACATCTGCAATATGTTCTTTTAACCGAATTTTAAATTTTCTTAAAGTCATACCAATGTAGTCTTTAACTTTATAAGATTTTATCCTATTTTCAACTATTTCCATAATAACTGGGATTCTATAAATTCCTGCTAAATCTTCAATCGGTATGGGATCAATCTTCTTATGTAGTAACACATTCAATTTAACTGGAGGGGATGCTACCAAATTTATTTCATATTTCTTTAAATTATATTTTAATTTTTCAAAAAGTTTCGGAATATATTGGAACTTGTAAAATTTAGTTGGTTTTTCTGTTAATTATTTTTGTTTTTTACCCTGATATTGATATTGACAAATTAACTTATTAATTAACCTCTCTGAAAAACCATTTTCATTTGCTATAATTTTAACTCTGTCAAGCGCCTCATTGATATAACTATCAGTACACACTGAAAATGCTCTATGGATGTAAAACCTATGCAGCCAGTTTATAACTTAAAGGTGATGAAGCATCTCTGGAAATAGTATTATTTGACCTCATATTTTTCCTATAAACTGTCCGGTCTATAGTTAAATTACTGTTTTTTATCAGCTCTACATCAAGAAAAGGTAAACGATTCTGTTTTTCTAACTCCAGGGTAAATTGTATTTTTGTATCAATTTTATTAAGTTTAACCACAAAGTCCTTCAATAAATCTATACCATGCTCCCATATAATAAAAATATCATCTGCATATCTACACCAATATGCAGGTCTTTCACTAAAATCATTCATAGCCATATTTTCAATGGGTCTTAATTTAATCTCCGCGCATAAACCCGAAATGGGGGAGCCCATTGGTGCACCATCCTTTTGCTTATAATAAATATTATCTAACTGAAAAACGTTATTGTTTTTAATTAGATTAAACCCGGAAATAAGTGTATTTTTTGTGCTCACGCTAAAAGAATCAATACCATTAATAGCTTCTTCCACGAACAAACCTACATCATTCATATCCACAGATGGATATAACGACACTACATCCAAACTCGCAAAAATGTTGTTCTCAGTAATCTGAAAAAGTTTTACTTGCTTAATAAACTCCATTGTCCAAGTAAAACTTTTTCAGATTACTGAGAACAGCATTTTTGCGAGTTTGGATGTAGTGTCGTTATATCCATTTGTGGATATGAATGATGTAGGTTTGTTCGTGGAAGAAGCTATTAATGGTATTGATTCTTTTAGCGTGAGCACAAAAAATACACTTATTTCCGGGTTTAATCTAATTAAAAACAATAACGTTTTTCAGTTTGATAATATTTATTATAATCAAAAGGATGGTGCACCAATGGGCTCCCCCATTTCGGGTTTATGCGCGGAGATTAAATTAAGACCCATTGAAAATATGGTTATGAATGATTTTAGTGAAAGACCTGCATATTGGTGTAGATATGCAGATGATATTTTTATTATATGGGAGCATGGTATAGATTTATTGAAGGACTTTGTGGTTAAATTTAATAAAATTGATACAAAAATACAATTTACCCTGGAGTTAGAAAAACAGAATCGTTTACCTTTTCTTGATGTAGAGCTGATAAAAAACAGTAATTTAACAATAGATCGGGCAGTTTATAGGAAAAATATGAGGTCAAATAATACTATTTCCAGAGATGCTTCATCACCTTTAAGTTATAAACTGGCTGCATATAGGTTTTACATCCATAGAGCATTTTCAGTGTGTACTGACAGTTATATCAATGAGGAGCTTGACAGAGTTAAAATTATAGCAAATGAAAATGGTTTTTCAGAGAGGTTAATTAATAAGTTAATTTGTCAATATCAATATCAGGGTAAAAAACAAAAATAATTAACAGAAAAAACAACTAAATTTTACAAGTTCCAATATATTCCGAAACTTTTTGAAAAATTAAAATATAATTTAAAGAAATATGAAATAAATTTGGTAGCATCCCCTCCAGTTAAATTGAATGTGTTACTACATAAGAAGATTGATCCCATACCGATTGAAGATTTAGCAGGAATTTATAGAATCCCAGTTATTATGGAAATAGTTGAAAATAGGATAAAATCTTATAAAGTTAAAGACTACATTGGTATGACTTTAAGGAAATTTAAAATTCGGTTAAAAGAACATATTGCAGATGTCAAGTATAATAGAAGTAAAACGGCACTTTCCAGATTAAAACAACAGCAGTCGATTATAATAGATTTTGATAACGCTAAAATTATTAAACCCACATCCTCTTTTCATGAAGCAATAATAAGTGAATCAATAGAAATTTTAACCAGGAAAAATAAAACATGCAATGATTCAGTTTCGTACAATATCCCTAAAGTATGGTATAAGCTTTTACAGATAGTTCAAGAATGAATAAGATTGGCACATCCCTCCCTATGCTTCCCACCCTGTTTATAATGGTTTGACATTGTCTTCAGCAGACATTGATGTTTTTACAGTGTTTCAGACTAGTTGTGTTTTTTGTGTGTATCTGCGTGGTGATGTTTTAACCCTGATGATGAGCCAGGACGGCTCGAAAGCGCTAGGTTTTTAATGTGAAATGCAGTTTTGTATATTTTTAAAACACCTAAAGTAAAAGTATTTAATAAATGATGCATATATGTTTTTGTGACATTTTGTGTTGTTTTTAAACAATTATGAAAGTAATTTGTCCGATAATGCATGTGTCAGTCGGACGACCAACAGATCAATAAAAAAGAAAACTGCCCAGTTAAACTGACGGCATTGAGCTCACAGGCTATTCACACTAACTGTAAATTATATTCTTATTCCAAAGAATTTGAAATAAGCCCTCGAAAAATGAAGAAATCGACAATATATTAAGAGGGGGAACCATCCCCCGTTTCTCCTTCTTATAATTAACCAATGAACCCATAAAACAAATCAGAGAAGCTCCTTACCACAATGAACCTATATACAAAATTTGAAAAAATTGGATAATTCTGCATGAAAAATCCATTTATCTAAATTAAGGGGGGGGGGTTAGCCCTCGTCCCCCCTTTAAACTTAACCAAAGAACCCCCAAAACTAATCAGAGAAGCGCCTTATCACAATGAACATATATATAAAATTTGAAGAAAATCGGATAATTCTGCTAAAAAAACCCATTTATCTATATCAAGGGGGGGGTTAGTCCCCCCCGTTCCCCCCTTTATACTTTACCAGTGAACCCCCAAAACTAATCAGGGAAGTGCCTTACCACAATGAGCATATATACAAAATTTGGAGTAAATTGGATAATTCTGCATGAAAAACCCATTTATCAAAATTAAGGGGGGGGGGGTAGCCCCCGTTACCCCCATTATACTTAACCTATGAACCCCCAAAACTAATCAGGAAAGAACCTTATCACAATGAACCTATATACAAAATTTGAAGAAAATCGGATAACTCTGCATGAAAAAAATAATTTATCTAAAATAAGGGGGGAGGATTAACTCCCCCGTTACCCCCTTTATACTTAACCTATGAACCCCCAAAACTAATCAGGAAAGAACCTTATCACAATGAACCTATATACAAAATTTGAAGAAAATCGGATAACTCTGCATGAAAAAAATAATTTATCTAAAATAAGGGGGGAGGATTAACCCCCCGTTACCCCCTTTATACTTAACCTATGAACCCCCAAAACTAATCAGGAAAGAACCTTATCACAATGAACCTATATACAAAATTTGAAGAAAATTGGATAATTCTGCATGGAAAAACCATTTATCCAAATTAAGGGGGGTTATTCCCCGTCCCCCCCCCTTTATAGTTAACCAATCAATCCCCAAAACTAATTAGGGAAGCGCTTTATCACAAGGAACCTATAAACAAAATTGGAAGAAAATCGGATAACTCTGCATGAAAAAAATAATTTATCTAAAATAAGGGGGGAGGATTAACCCCCCCCGTTACCCCCTTTATACTTAACCTATGAACCCCCAAAACTTATCAGGAAAGAACCTTATCACAATGAACCTATATACAAAATTTGAAGGAAATTGGACAATTCTGCATGAAAAAACCATTTATCTTATTTTAGGGGGGTTAGCCCTCCCGTTCCCCCCTTTATAGTTAAACAATCAATCCCAAAACTAATCAGGGAAGCGCCTTATCACAAGGAATCTATAAACAAAATTGGAAGCAAAACGGTTATTTCTGTCAAGAGTTATCGCGTTACGTACGTACATACGTGCATACATACATACAGAACGGGTGGGCACATAAGCTCTCAGGCTTTGATAGCCTGTGAGCTACACTGCTCAAAACAATTAAAGGATATTGCAGTTTTAGGTGGATTTTGTATCTGGGAAACTTTTTAGCTGATTGATACATGGTCGACAGACATAGTAGGTTATATGAGAATAAATTACACATGTTTGGCAGAAAAAAATGCATTTTATTGCGCATTTGTGTACAAAAGGAAAAAAACACAATTTGTGCATATGAGAAAAAAGAATAAGAAAAGGTGTTTTCTTCAAAGAAAATCATTTTCAGTAGGGGGTATGGTTTCCACGGGCGGCCAGCAACGTTGAACACTTTTGAGGCATGGACTCAATGAGGCTATTAATGACGAGTTGGGGTATTCTGCACCTCTCTTCCAGAAGAGCTCTTTCCAGTTCTTGGAGAGTTTGTGGGGGTTGTTGGTAAGACAGAAACTCGTCTTCCTAGAGCGTCTCAAACGTGCTCGATTGGATTTATGTCTGGAGAACACGCTGGCCATTCCATTCGAACGATTCCTTCCTCGAAAAGGAAATCCTCCACCAGGTTTGCACGATGTAGCCTGCAGTTATCGTCCATTAAAATGAAGTTATCTCCGATTGCTGCAGCGTAAGGGACTACAATAGGTCTGAGGATCTCATCCCTATATCGGCGACCAGTCAGAGCTCCATCTCGAATGATGTAGAGGTCAGTGCGCCCGTCAATGGAGATGCCACCATACACCAACACTCCTTCACCGCCAAATCTGACACTTTCGTGCACGAACGCAGGATTATTCCTACTGCCACGGTCCCTCCAAATGAAAATACACCTATTATCCGGATGCACAGAAAAACGGAACTCGTCAGAAAACAGAATATTGCTCCATTCATTTCTCCTCTAGTTGACATGCTCGGTTGCCCACTCCCTGCGGTCGCGACGATGCCTTGATGTTAATCTAACACATACCATCGGTCGGCGAGCATACAGACCTACAGCATGGAGCCGGTTTCGGACAGTCTGAGTTGAAATCGTGGTGCCTGTAGCCGAGCGAAGGTGTTGTTGGAGAAGAGTAGCGTTCATGTTTCGGTGTCTCCGAGCTTTTAACGCTAAATACCGATCTTCATTGGGCGTTGTGCCCGTCTACGACCTTGCCCTGGTCTTCGGCCTGCACATCCACTCTCCAAAAAACGGTTCCATATCCTGGAAATGACACTTTGTGACACTCCAATGGTTTGCGCTACTTCGGCTTGAGTTTGGCCCCCTTCTACCCTACCAACAATTCTCCAAGCTTCTGAATCTGTCAAATGACTTCGCTGGGACATCGTACTCATCGAAACAAAGCAATCACTGAATGCCGATCATCCTTGTCTTCATTCTCTTTTATCCAGTTGAAAGTCAAATTTCATTCGCTGCCGCTGAAGCGACGTTTTTGACGTCGAACTCAAAATTTGCATACACCACAGTTTGAAAACCAGAAAAATTTGCATTTGTGATTCTCTTCTTCTATTTTCGGCAAAAAAAATTTCGTTTATATCTTTATTTTATATAAAACTTCAAATATCCTTTAATTGTTTTGAGCAGTGTAAAAAGGAATGAAATTAATGAAATCACTAATACAAAATTATAAACTCATGTAAAAGTTACTGGCATGTACTGTCATCTAAGTACATTAACATATTATAAACAGCTCGTAGTAATATGTTTACAACTCGTAGTAATATGTTTATGCTAAATTTCAAGAAAAATAAGTTGAAGCCCAGTGCGAGTTTTACTCGCGCAAGGTTCCATACAATAAATTTAATAATTACTAACTACAATATTACAAAAAATCGTTGCTAAAAGAATAAGACTTTGTAAAAAACTTATTGTTGGGTATAGATATACATACTAGAAAAAGTATACGTGGATATACCATGAACGTTCAGAGAGATATGAAGCCTCGCCTTACCTAAAACAAAGATCTTGTTCAAAGTTTATTCTCGGAATTGTGCTAAGCGCGCTTCAAAAGGAGGTGGCAACGATGCAACGCCGCCGTGCCCGTTTTTCTTGATAGATTTTTAATTAATATATTTGCTAATTACTGACAACTGTTTTTGAAAATCATTATCAACAATCGTTCGATGAATTCTGCGTAGATAAGTACCTCGAGCGCCTCTCAAATCATTCGCTGAGCGCCCGAAAAGTGAAGTTTGTGTGTAATGAAAAAATGGGACTTTCTTGCCCCTCAACTCATTCGCTGAGTGCCCGCAAAGTAAAGTTTGTGTGGAACGAAAAAATGAGACTTTTTCAAAAACTATCTGACCTTGAATAATCGCTATAATTTTTTTGCAAGGCTTAAATACACTCCTACTAAACCTGTTTTTTTCATAATTTTGTGTTTCAGGAGATTCGGAAATAAGGGAGGAGGGGGCATGTTTTTGTTGTACATTTTCTACGATATTTGTGAAAATATAATACTTAAAGTTAAAACAAACATATTTTTGTGTTCAGTATCCTGAGCTCTTCCAAACGATGTCACACACAATATATAAAAAAGAAAAGTAACTTAATTTTTTTTACAAACCCCTAAATGTTTCTTAAAAATATTTGTGAATGCCTAATAATCTATAAATATGTGGATCAATAGCCTTTATAACTCTACCAAATTTGAACTTTCCACGTTCCGAAGTTTTCGAGAAAAACGGATGTGACAAGCGGACAGAAAGACACACGAGTGATCTCATAATGGTCTCGTTTTGAACACTTTCCAAAATATTTGAAAAGTGTTTATGAATTCAGTTTTTCTGTCTGAAAGACGTCTGTCTCTCTATCTGCCGTCTATCTGTCCGTGCTCTAACTTGCGTAAATGTACTCGGATTGTCCTGCAATTGATATATGTTATTGGTGTTTTCTGAGCCCTGTTCGGTATTGAAAATGAAGTGTGTTGCAGTCATATTTCTTTTACAGGGACACTCAAAATAATTCCATTTCATTACGGATTTGAGGAAATTTCATTTGCGGTTTATTTTAATGATGTTAAACTATTTAAAACAAACTAAAATCTATATATATCACTGGTGTGCACTTCAAGAGGCCTACTATAGTATATAAAGTGCATAGCTCTCCTTTACAGGGACACTCAAAATAATTCCGTTACATCTCTGAGCTGCATTACAAGAGACTTACTATACAATATTGTGTGTATGTCATTCATCGTTCAATTACAAGAACACTGAAAAGGATTCTGTTAAAGTACTGTCTGTTAATAATAACTGCTGGAAGTGCGTTTTCAGTAGCGGTACGTGTTTTTAAATGTAACTAATTTTTTTTATTATTTGGTGTATATAAATTCTATAGATCATATACAGGACTGCTCAAAACGTCTCAGGTAAATTTCCGTTTATTAACGGAAGTTACTGAAGGAGAAGTCTGAACTGTGTTATGCGTTTCCTTAATTAACTAAATTTTAGCATTCTATGTATTGTATATACAAATCTATAGATCATATGCAGGGCTGCACAAAATAATTCGGATATTTTTCGTAGTAATTCCTGAATTTGTGTTTTAGAAATTTTTTATGCTTTTTCCAAATTGCTTACTTAGACATCATATTTCACCATATTAAACAGTAAAGATTTCTAAAAGTATATTGGAAGTGTTGGAAAGTGTTAAATTGTCTGTGCTTGACGCATGATTTTTCGTTCTTGTTACTTTTTAAGTACGGAACCCTAAAAGACGAGTTTTGTGTAGATGAGTTGTACTACGGGTGCTCGTGAAGTGAAGAGCGCTTTGCATCTAGGAGTAACCTGGCGATATTTAAGAGACTGACTTACAATAGAATAACGAACAATAAGGATTAGTTGTGGTTTTAGGTGTCAATAAAAAAAAAATAAACTCTTGTCTCCTTATTTCCGATGGATAATCCAAATTCTTCACCAGACTTCAAGAACACAAATACAAAGGTAAGTCATTAAGTAAGTCACAAAAGATAATTAAATAATAACTTACAATGCTATTCACTTCAAAATTATTTTTTATTTCTCAACATATTCTCACCAATATTTATGCATTTATATCACCGTTTTACCAGTGCCCCAACACTAGCTGCATAACATTCTTTGGGTTGCTGTCTCAGCCACATTAGAACTTCAAGTTGAACACAGGAGATAATTCAAAAGTTTGGTTGGCAACTTCTTCAACATCCACCATACAGCTTCGAATTAGCACTTCGATTTTCATCTGTTTAGTCCACTAAAAAACCACCTTGGAAGCAAGATGATGCTCAGAGATGATGAAAAGATTCAACTTGAAGTTCTAATGTGGCTGAGACAGCAAACCAAAGAATTTTATGCTGCTGGTGTTGGGACACTAATAAAACGGTGATACAAGTGCATAAATATTGGTGGAGAATATGTTGAGAAATAAAAATAGTTTTGAAGTGAATATCATTATAAGTTATTATTTAATTATCTTTTTTGACTTACTTAATGACTTACCCTCGTATCTGAAACACCCTATCTGAATTGTAAGAGTTACTGTTATTACCATACTGTAAATTAAATTACTTGTGCGTCAATAGCCTTGTTAGTCAATGTAAAATGTATTATGAGAATAATGATTTCGCCGAACAGCAATGAATCACATTAATTTCATGCGCACAATGTGTATTGAATTATAATTAGATGAAATCCATTTTAACATTGTTAAGAAAAGACATACATGCTGCGAATTTTCTAACAAAATATTAGCAGCAGTTTTTTATTTATCTTACAGAACTCAATACTTGAAGGATGAGACAGTACACATTTTATTGTTTAAATTATCCGTTACATGTATATGTGATTCTGCAATGGTTAACAATGTGGGAGGGAGACTTATATTTTCTTGAAAATTCCAAAGTCACAAAAAGATTTTTTATATCTTTTACAATCGTATTACATTCCAAAACATTTAGAGTTATGTATTCGGGCAGAAAGACGAATCTGTCCTATAAAAGAGAAAATATCCACAAAAAAGAGAAAAAACAACTTGCTTTATAAATTGACCTCCGTGACAAATTATTTAGTGTTATAACTACCCCCACTAACAGATTTCCTCGCATGGTTAGTATTTCATACATAAAGGTTTTTGTAACACATTTAGCAATCATTGAATAACCTGAGATTTGAATTGCAGAATTAATGGAGACGGAATTCTGCTAGAATTCATGTGAACTAATAACATTAATAAATATGCTACAAAATGTGCAATTACTGAATTTTAAAATTTGTTGCATAAAATACTTCTATTCACACATTTGATTTATTAATGGTATAATTTTCGAATAATCGAAAAGATTGTATCTCTCCAAAGAACATGGATTTGTATTAGTTAGGTCTGTAAAAAATTACAGTTAAGATTTAAATTCTTCATGTACAAGCAGCCTTGTTGTAGGAGAATCTCACAGAATTCACGTTACTAAAATAAAACTTAAAAATGAAAATAATAATGCATTCCTATAGTAATATATTTAATATGTATTGAGAGGATAATGTGCTTCAATATTTACCTTTATCATTAGTTATCTTGTAACAAATGAAATATATTTTTTTTTGCAAATAAAGTTTACCAACGTAATCTTGCAGTTTTAAAAAGTATTTTTTAAATAATGATCGCTTTATATATTATTTTAGGAAATATTCCCTTCCTTTCTATAAGTAGCATTTTAGGAATAGCATTTTTCATATTTGAAGAAATCAAATAATGACAACTAGATAAATCTGCTAATAATAACTAGGTATTTCTAATTTAATAATTAACATAACTGATTCTCCACTTTTTTTTAAAGAAAAGAAAGAGAATACTGTTTTATCTTCTATGCATGCTACGCAATGAAATGTAACAGCTGAATTAAATTAAATCAAATGTGGAACTTACAGAAACGATATAAAATTATTTACAAGTAACTCCCGAACAGGGATAATTTATTAATTGTCAGGAAAGTAAAAGAAAATATATTCGTTGATATCGGATTTCAAAACTATTTTTATTTAAAATCTTTGTAAAAATATTACGTAAGTTAAGTGCGACACGCATCCAAATTTTCTATCTATTCCACACAGGATAGCGTCTGGAATACTTAACTGTTTATAAATACAGGAATGAAAAAGCAGACGGAGACCAAACAAAACCAAGAAATGTAAATGCATTTACGATGATTTCGTCTTTTCAGAAAGAAATAAAATGTATGTAAAATGTAATGGGTAAAAATGCAAGAAACAAGTTTGCTCTATATATTTTTAGGCGCAGTTGAATAAATAAAATTATTTGTTTCTTAGTTATTGAAAAAAAAGAGTCCCAAAAATAAAAAATTATGTTTCAAAAGCATTTTTATGATTTTTTTTAAATAAGCCACAACCGTTAAATTTAGCATTTAATAAACTTTATAATTAAGCATATGAAATATAAATGTATCGTCCATATCGCCCGTTTTTGTATTGTCCATACTTATATACAATAATATCAAACCATCTTTCAGATATTTGTAAAACATTATTAAATTTTTTTCTTATGTATATTTCTATAGAAAAAATGCACGCATTACAATTTTTTAAATTATAACAAAACTATAAAAGTACATAAAATAATCGTTAAATTAGACTCAAAATATTTTAATAAGTTATTATGGAATTGAAAAATATTTATACAAGAATTCTAATTCTGCTAGCTAAATGATTTGTCTTGTTTTACCCTTTAGCATCTACCCAAGATGATTACATTTCAACTCCGGAACTTTCAAACCTCTAGTAACTAGACAGGCAATTTCTTGTCCAGGACAGTGAAACCGATTACGTGGATTACTGTAAGATGTTTTATTTCTCTTATTCGGTTTATAGCAAACATTGAAATATTTTCTGAATATACTGTTATCCATTTGAAAGTGATAGTAATGTCAGGTCAAAAGTAGCAAGAAAAGCTAAATCTTTAGAAATTTTATGACAAAGTCTAGCAGGCTAAATTGCTCCTAATATTTTAAGGGGAGGTATAGAAACAGTTTTGAAAGGGGCTACTCTACTTTTTGATGCCACAAAACTGGTAATAAACTCTTTGTTTTTTAAACTGCTTTAAAGTACACTACTGTACTGTATGCTTTCCTTAAAGCATCTGAAAAACTATTTAACGCAAAATAATGAACTCTCCGGTAGCAAAATCTGCCAACTATTATAGAGGAACGTTAATACTACTTAGATCTTTTATTTCCTTAAACCATTTATTCCATAAAATGTCCAGCTGTTTGTGAAGATTTTTATACCACTCAAGTAGAAAAAATCGACTTTCTTGTTCTAATAGTACAAAAGCTACACCCAGAAAAAGGAATTGATTAAAACAATAAAACATGTTTTGTTGAGTACATTTTGGTTTTTTTTTTGCAAAATTTTTAGTTGAAGTAAAAAAATTGGTTTTGTTGCTTGAACAAAAAAATATTGTTAACACTCGTACAAAATTTTAACAAAATTTCATCAATTTTACTTGAATTATCAAAATCTGTTTTTTTTTTAATTTTACAAAAATTTTGTAATTCCAGCAAAATGTTGTTGTTTTTGCAAAATTTAAATTGTTGTGTAGTAGCCATAACTCTCTCACGTAACTCGATTTATTTGATTTATATAGCTATATAATTAAAGGATTAACAGAATTTTTGGATAATTAAATCTTTCTTTTTCATTGGGACGGACCAAGGTAGTTTTAAAATGCCCCCTGTCCCATTTATTACTTTCTTCTATCTTTACAAGAAGAAAATATTGGAATCATGAAAATCTTCGACTTCCGGTTTATGACGGATTTTAGAAGGTCCTGGACACGATTTGATTGTTTTTAGAAAATGACTGTCATTGACTCTGTCTGTATGTGACAAAAATTTTGTGGGCGCTCTATCTCAAGAACTAATGCACGGAATTTAATAAAACTTTATATTCAGTTACTTCCTGATATAAATTGTTGCTGATTAGTTTTTGGTGTAAATCGCGCAACAGGTGGCGCTGCTATGTTGCATTTTTCGCGATTTCTGCAATAGCTCTATCTGATTTTCAGCAGTGAATTACTCCTGTAATCTTTGAATAATAACCAGTGAATTTTTATCCTGCTTTTTGAAGTCATAATTCACTGCTGAAAATGAATTAAAAATTAACTATGTGTGTATTGTCGTCTCATGTTTGCCACAAAAAGTTGTGTGCTTCTGATGACATTTCCATCTTGTGCTGCGGTTGCAGCCGTTCCGACAAATATAAGAGTGAGCAATGCCGAACTGAGATATCGTTCCTTGTGGCTCAGTGGTAGAGCCTCAGACCGTTGTTCTGAGGACCCGGAATCGACTCACGGCTTGGGCAATTTTCACGCTCTCGGTTTGCTCTCGAAAAAAAAGCAGGTTAAAAATTCACTTGTTATTAATCAAGGTTTGCAAGCGTAATTCACTGCTGAAAATGAATTAAAAAATAGTTAAAGTTTCATATTTAGATTGGTTCATTTAACAAAAGTTTTTGTAGTATAAACAAAACAAGTTCGTAATATAACATATTTTATTATTTAAACAAACAAAATATATTTTGTTGAAAAAAGAAAATAGATTGTTAAAATAACACATAGAATATATCAATGTAACAAAAAGAATTTCGTTGCTTCAAGTAAAATTGAACCATTTTACTTGAATTAACAAAACATTTTTTTCTTGCTGACAATACAATTTTTTTTTTTCGAATTGCAAAAAAAATCTACTATATATTTTTTTGTTGATTCAAACAAAATTTCCATTGACCCATATTTAAACGAAAAGTTTTGTTGGGTCAACCAAATTTTTGTTGATTCAACAAAACTTTTTTTCTGGGTGTAATCGGTTCGAAAATTTGACCAATGGTCTGAAATAGATTTCGTTTAGTACCAAGTTTTTTAGAAAGGAAATTTTCCAATAGAGTGTTAAAAGAAACATTATCACTGTTTGGGTCCCAAGCAACCCCTAAAATCTTTGAAGGTACCGAATGCTGATTACGCAGATTTTAGTTTTAATTTATTTCAACAACGTGAATAACCATGTACTTTGCCCTTTTTCTCGTAGTTCTGAGTTTGTTTTCCATTTCCTAAAGGTCATACTGGTATATTGAAATTTTTCAATGACTTCTTTACTTATTTTAAATGCATAATCAACATTAGGATCATTTGTTTTAAAATCATCAACATACAATGATGAATTGAAAATTTTGAGAGATTCAGGAAATGTTTTTACATACCTTTGTAAATGATGCTTGATAGTAGCTGCTAGATTGTTACCAATTGAATTTACACCGAAATAAACTCTTGTTAATATGAAGATGTTTATTTCTTAACCTGGATCTGCAACTCATACCTCATCATTCCAAAAACATCTTGTAAATTACCTGTCTTCTTCGTGAAGCACAATCTGTGAAAACTCTTGCAGCATTTTTACAGATTGTGAAGTTAGAAGAAATTGCTATAGGGAATTGTTAGAAGCAATTGCTATAGGGAATTGTTATAAGCAATTGCTATAGGGAAGTTTCTAAGATTGAAAAAAAAATCTAAAAAAAAAAAAAAAAATCTGAATATCTTAGG
This sequence comes from Maratus michaelseni, assembly GCA_963931845.1. Classification (NCBI taxonomy): domain Eukaryota; kingdom Metazoa; phylum Arthropoda; class Arachnida; order Araneae; family Salticidae; genus Maratus; species Maratus michaelseni. Next base: position 254,419,383 of record OZ007586.1, on the reverse strand, counting down.
GATGAGATATAAACAGTCATTTAGTGAAAGTTCACCTTCAGCACGAGTGCTTGAGTCAAATACGATTTTGACTATGCTAGTCGACTTAAAGTTCTGTGAGGTAAGTAAATATTATTTAACTCAGATGTGTTCTCATCAGGCTCAATAATAGTATCTGTTAAATAACTGCCTAAAATAGTGAAAAACAGAAGATCATTTCAAAAATTTGTTCTTAACATCGCACCCAGAAAAAGGAATCCATTAAAACAATACAACATGTTTTGTTGAGTACCTTTTGGTTGTTTTAGCAAAATTTTTAGTTGAAATAAAAAAATTGGTTTTGTTGCTTGAACAAAAATATTGTTAACACTCTTACAAAATTTTAACAAAATTTCATCAATTTTACTTGAATTAAAAAATCTGTTTTTTGTATTTTACAATAATTTTGTAATTTCAGCAAAATTTTGTTGTTTTTGCAAAATTTAAATTGTTGTGTAGTAGCCATAACTCTCTCAGGTAACTCCATTTATTTTATTTATATAGCTATATAATTAAAGGATTAACACAATTTTTGGATAATTAAATTTTTTTTTTCATTGGAACGGACCACGGTAGTTTTAAAAATCCCCCTGTCCCATTTATTACTTTCTTCTATCTTTACAAGAAGAAAGTATTGGAATCATGAAAATCTTCGACTTTCGGTTTCTGACGGATTTTACAAGGTCCTGAACACGATTTGACTGTTTTTAGAAAATGACTGTCAATGACTCTATCTGTCTGTATGTGACAAAAATTTTGTGGGTGCTCTATCTCAAGAACTAATGCACGGAATTTAATAAAACTTTATATTCAGTTACTTCCTGATATAAATTGTTGCTGATTAGAATTTGGTGTAAATCGCGCAGCAGGTGGCACTGCTATGTTGCATTTTTCGCGATTTCTGCAATAGCTCTATCTCATTTTCAGCAGTGAATTACTCCTGTAATCTTTGAATAATAACCGGTGAATTTTTATCCTGCTTTTTGCTGGCGTAATTCACTGCTGAAAATGAATTAAAAATTAACTATATGTTGCCTATGCTGGACTTTGTATTGTCGTCTCATGTTTGCCGCAGAAATTTGTGTGCTTCTGATGACAATTCCATCTTGTGCTGCTGTTGCAGCCGTTCCGACATATATAAGAGTGAGAAATGCCGAACTGAGATATTGTTCCTTGTAACTCAGTGGTAGAGCCTCAGACCGCTGTTCTGTGGACCCGGGATCGACTCCCGCCTTCGGCAATTTTCACTCTCTCGGTTTGCGCTTGAAAAAAAAGCAGGTTAAAAATCACTTGTTATTAATCGAGGTTTGCAAGCATAATTCACTATTGAAAATTAGTTAAAGTTTCATATTTAGATTGGTTCAGTTAACAAAAGTTTTTGTAGTATAAACAAAACAAGTTCGTAATATAACATATTTTATTATTTAAACAAACAAAATATATTTTGTTTAAAAAAAAATAGATTGCTAAAATAACACATTGCATATATCAATGTAACAAAAAGAATTTCGTTAATTCAAGTAAAATTGAACCATTTTACTTGAATTAACAAAACATCTTTTTTGCTGACAATACAATTTTTTTTTTTTTTTTTGGAATTGCAAAAAAAAAAATCAACAATATTTCTTTGTTGATTCAAACAAAATTTCCATTGACCCATATTTAAACGAAAAGTTTTGTTGGGTCAACCAAATTTTTGTCGATTCAACAAAACTTTTTTCTGGGTGCAAACTCTCCTATATGCCACTTTTCGATAATTAAGATTTTTTTTCAAATCCGCCCCTCGTTCATGAAAATTTTACTTTCTACTGATTATCTTTAAAAAGAAAGTTTCCATGAAAATTAGTCATACATTCTCCTTCTCATATTACGAAGTCGAAGGGCTTTGAAAACTATTCGCTATATCCGATACAATATGAAATTTGAAAAAAAAAATATTATACAAGAGACAATCTTTTTCATAAAAAAATCATTTACAGTTCTTTTTATAATTTTATTATATTTTAGGGAAAAAATTAGTATTTTTTTTTTACCAGCTGAATTTAAATTGATTGACACATTTTTTTTCATTTGCATATAAATAATGTTTACAGCCAATATTATGTCTTTCGATATATACTCGTAAGTTTTTATAGACTCTCTACAGTACATTTTAATAACACTGATTCTTTGTTTTCCTATTCAGTGTCGTCATCTTCGGATTTATCAGATTCAGATAAATTTAGAACATCCGCAATGATGTTTTCATATGTTTCTTGCTAGTCTATTTCTAAGTTACTAGTTGCAGTACAAATACTGCTAATTTAATCATTCACTGTAATATGGTTAGTTATATTTCTGTTTTCATCAGGACTATTCTAAAGAAATCTCTCTTCAGGATCAATTCATGGAGGAACATCTAAGATTGTTATCTATTGAGAAATGCTGCGTGTTTCCAGCAGTTTTGAAAGGTTTTTGGTTTGATAGAGTGCCACGTATCTTCTAAAAATTTGAATACAATTTACATCAGCAACAAAACTCTAATTACATTCAGGATTCAACAAAACTCTGTATTTTGATGCATTTTATTGTACCCATAAATAGTTTTGATGTGGCATTTGGCGTAAAACGCAGAATATAATATTTTTAAGCTGTATGTCTCTTCTATGGGATGCGCAGTTATTCATCAAAATGAAAATGGTGAAGAGTTATAGGCCGATATATTTCTGTCATTTATTGATTTATCCAAGTCGCTAGCTATGCAGAAAAGACATTATGTGTGGTAAAAAGGAGAGCTGACGGATCACAGAGATTACAGAGTAGAGAGTTTATGCTTGGTGGAAAAGTAACTTCACGGATGATAGTGCATTTCTAAATAGAAATGGCTGAAGCACGAGTGTTTCTAACACCAGGTACACATAATGAAAGGAAGTATTTCGCAGTTGTCACAGGTGTTATTATGTAAGTTACAGAATGCCTATTTAACTGATCGAAAGACGGGATCCGTGTCTCTAATTAAAGCCTTTTAAAAGCATATCGACGCATGTCATCGAAAGTGGGCGAGGAGAAATGGTTGTAGGCCAACTTATGCAATTGTTTATACTGTCTCTAGTGGTCATGTCGATATCTCCACAAAAACTATGATGAATTTTTCAATATTCCACTATTCTTTTTATTAAGTACTTGTATTGGTGAAAGAAATAAACGTCTAACTGCTGAAGAAATTTTGTCGTGCGTTGTTGGAGAAAAACACGAAAAACACGTCTCCACGTTGAATCTAAATTTTCCAATGCATAAACGTAGATCCGTTTGCACACTCCAACTATCCAGCACCATGATTTTTTCCTGATCACTGATCGAGTCTTTTAGTTTATCGAAGTATGCCGCAGTTATTTGTTTTGTGCTCTTTCCTGACTTGGAGCATGTAATGAGCAAATTTTAGGATGATATTCGTTGCACGTTTTCAGTAATTTTGGGACCAAAATCTCCCTGACATCCCTGTGCTACATGTAGTAATGTTCCCATAAATTTTCCATCGTCGTTAATACACATTCGCACGTATAGGAATGAGTCGTTTTGTGTTACTGATTACCGATGCACCCACGTCTTTAGATCCCTTCATATCGAGAGTTCTGTTAGATAAAATCTCGTATTGGAAGCCAATTTGATCAGTGTTCAGGACGTTGGACAGTTGACACTTTCGCTGCTCAATCATTTTTTTCACAATTTCCCGGAATTCGTCGATCACAGGTTGCAAAGACACTTCAGGAAACAAATCTATTTTTGTCACGATTTGTGTCACCTTTCGACCTGTTATTTTAAGTGCCTGTTTGAAATTCTTGATGAAGTGTAAGCTTGCTGTGAATCCGGGAATTCCAAGCTCCAATGATTTGTCAATGGCCCACATTTTGAGGTCCCTATCATAAACGGTGGTTTTTAACTGTCTGTGACGATGATAAAATTGTGACTACACGTGTTTGGAAATTAATATCATTTTTCTCTGCATGTTCCCACCTTTCACTACGTATTGTGCCCACCGTAGAATCTTCTTGTGGTCTTTTTCCTGCCTACATATATGTTGCATAGCCGTTAGTTTTTTTTCTTTGCCTTCTTATACGTTTGTACTGCTTTCGCCATTATTTCTACGGATACTACTTCACTCCCTGTCCTCTTTTTTTTCGCAGGTTCTTCATATTCGAAAATGGGGTCCGTATTTATTTGCAAATTACTTGTCAGTTCATTTTCGTCGATGCTGCTCTCATACAGAATATCGAGCGACCGGAAAAATTCATTTTCGATCATCCACTTCACTGTCTTGAATAGTCGCTGACTAATGGCCTTCTCTTCAGTTGTTGGCTCCTTTTCCTCGGATTCCCCAAAATAATCTAGCAGTTACAAGCTAAGGAGTTTTATAATCTTCGCTTTGTCGGCAATAGCATTACAGCCTGAAGACTCGCCGACGACATCTTCAGAACTGGGCCCGAATTCGCATGTCACAGGAATGCGTTCCACCACCTCTGAACCAGCGCAACTGGAATGCGAACGACAGGTACTGCTAAAATTCTCCGTCGAGGTGTTAGTTCCTTATGTTCTTTAAAACATAATCCAAGTCAGTGCAGTCCAATTAGTTATATATGATTGTGAAAATGTGGTCACAATCTTTTGTTCTTTACTAGAGGGAACATGGAACCTTTTTACTGGCAACAACAGGTTACATAAAAGTACTGTAAGCTGCCTTTTCTACCAAACAGAGTGTCTGTCCTGCATAGCTAGCGACCGCGACCTTGAGAAATCAATAAATGACAGAAATACATCGACCTATAACTCTTCACCAGTTGCATTCGGACAGGTAGTTGTATACATTTCGATGATTCAAATGTTAAGACCTTTCCAACGGTACCACTCTCGACAAAATCCCTATCTGGCAGTTGGGAAACTTACCTAGTCAGTCTTTACATCACAAACAACTAAATTTACGGCGACTATCCTCTTTACATGTATATTTTCAAGCTCAAAATGACCACCCGATTATAGCACACAATATATGTGAGTGAAATTTGCCACAAAGATGCCCCACACCGTATTCCAAGAAAGGTAGGTATCCATCCCTTCGTTTCACAAACTTTTGTTTTTCCGCTATCACATTTCTTCCAGCCCTAGCAGTAAAAGTGTGAAGATTTAGATAAAACTTCGCAATATCCGATAATGGCGTTTTCAGTTGTTCGTTGTAAGCTATCTCTTTAACATCATTAAAGTATTGGCAATCCAAAGGTGCAGATAAAATTTGTAATAACTGATACTTCGCTATACCCGGTCTCGTAGTTACAGGATTCAACTGCAATTTTTTTTTAACATTACTAGCATCTTGAGTGTCTGATTTCAATATTTTTTCTTTGATTTGATATATCTTTTTCTTCAACTATAACTTTCATACTAAACAAGTTATTAGCTGACCCCATGTAACCCTGCAAACACTAGCTTAAAAGAGTTTCAGTGGCTACGAATTAATACCTTTAGTCTTTTAACTCTACCAGTAACAATGTTATAATACTTATCAGTACTAACTAACACTGTAATTTAATTATTATTATATTCATGACTATAAGCTACTTGTTAACCTTTAAATTTATTAAGTGTTTTCTGGATGTATTTATCAGGGGTGGATAAGCAAGCAGCTAAAATTTGTTATGTTTTAAGAGCTTCAACGTCAATGTATAAAAATGCTTCATCTCTATTTTTTAGTTTTACATTTACTACATTATAAGTTTTCCCAGTTACCTTTTCGGCTTCAAAATCATAAACCGATAAACTTTCTTTCTAATAAACGTTAATTTAAATTTTTGCAAAATATCGCGAATTATGAATGTTCTCATGCGACAATTATCGTATAAAACATGAATTGGTTCGGTTTTATTATTTTTGAGATTTTTTATTATCCCAGAACAAATCTGTAAAAATATGTTGCAATGAGTGTTTCCATTTTGTACATTATTAATGGAACTGTTATCACAATGTGAAATAGATGCGACAATTTTATCAATATTTATTTTCGAATCAGTTTCAAGTTTGAAATGAATTGTTGTACGGTGTATTTTATTACAAATATCACACATTTTAGTTTTCTTCACTAAACTTTATTCTATGTTTACATAAAAAACAACTTCCCTATCTTTTCAGTATTTCTGTTTTTCGATCGATAGTAAAAGATTGACACATGTCAATATTATAATCAACACTGTTGCAGAATAAACTCAAATTCTTATTTACAAAATGCATAATTCAGTTGCTGAAACACTATTTTGCTTACATCCCTCCGTAGTATATTGATATCTTGATTTGTATTTAGATTTTTTATGCATAAATTTTGGTCTATATTTAATTTTATAATCATTTTACAATGATTTTTCGGCATCTAAATCATCCAAAGTTAAAACAGTTACCTTTGGGCTTCCTATTTATGAAAAAACATGAAATTATCTATATTCCATGTTTCGCTGTTATTTAGATTTCTATTGAATTCTGTTTTTAAATTCGGGGTAATAACATTTGTAATATTATTACAACAGCACAATAACCCACAATTTGTATCCAATATTAGTTAATAAATGCAATATTGGTTAATCCGCTAAATTTTGAATTTGCGCTATACACTTATATAAATTTCTTAAACCACGAGTGTCAGAGGAATTTTTCAGTCATTCCATATATATAATAAATTAAGTGTGCGTCTACGATCATATAATGTCTACAAAACTCTCTTTCAAAAGTGGTATATCTGCTTCATAAATATTCTCTGTCAAACTAAAGCCACTATTTGCATTTCCAGCTATTCCAGAAGCCAAACTTTTCAAGTAACTACATTTCTCAACATCTGTTAGATTTCGGATTTTTTTAAAGCAGTTTTAAATTGATTCCAGAATTCTAGAAATTTATTTGATTCACTAAAAAACTTATCTGTAAGTAATTTTGAAAGCTTTGCTGTTTAATTCGGTATTAAAAATGACCTGCCCGAACTAAATAAATATTTTTAACAAAAGCAATATTTTAGTAAAAGTGCAAACTTTTAACCTTAAAGTTTAAATTAGATCTCTATGATATCAATTTTTCATCAAATTCCTTAAAATTTAGAATTGCAATCTCTGCATTTTTTATATAACCCACATTTATAAGGATATGATTTATATATATTCATTGATAATTTACCATTTAGTTTGTAAATCAATTCCTCTAAATATTCAATAGATTATTCCGTATTGTTTAAATAATCATCATTTTCTTCAAACATTTTATTTAATAAATTGCGATGCATATCTCGCATCTTTCTCTGTTTATTCTCATTATTCAAAGAATAATGTAATAAAAAAGAACTCTCCAACGTAACGTCGAAAGAAACAGACTTTTCATTATATTGCATAATTACTTTTTAAATAGAAGAATAAAAGGTTTCCGCTCAGCGACGCACCAAAAATTATCAGAGATATCCCATTATATGCTAGTATTCGAATCAACTTAGTCTATTTACGTAGAAATCTAGTTTAACATCTTAAACAAGATCTGAGCGGCGTTTTAGTGTATTAATCTATGAAAATTTAATTTCTATAACAACAACACATTAAATTATATATTGGCACCATAGAAGGACGGAACCATACAGAATAAATAAAGGTGGATAGAACTTTGTTAACCTTAAAGTGGAGTAAACATAACAGCTATAATACTCTCTTGACTATAATAGTCGCGAGATAGGTTTTTTTAAATGGATTTTTTAAAAGGAGCTATACATGCAGAAAAATGACTTCCAGGCAGGAAAGAGATGTTGTGCGTTGTCTTTCACGAGGGAGTATTTCTCTAAGACAATTGTCCAAAGACGATAACATGCCTGTGACAAAATCAACCTTGTCACGGATTGTAAAACGTACAAGCAACATGCGATATATAAAAAAAAAGAAACAGCAGCCCATGTTGAAAGCAATCTACAAGCAAATAAGAGTCAATTGGGTCAAATATCATCAAACCTGGAAGGAACAGTGGCATAGTGTTATATTCTCAGATGAGAAAAAAAATTAATTTGGAGGGCCCAGACACTCTTGCTTTCTATTGACATGATATCAGGAAAGAAGAGGAAATTTTCTCCAAAAGACAGCAAGGTGGATGCTCATTAATGGCGTGGGGAGGCTTCGGCTATGGTGATAAACTTAACCTGGCTTTTCCGTCAGGCCGCATGAAAGCTACCGATTACAAAAAAAATGCTAGAAACCCATTTACTGCCATTTACAGAGAGAATTGGTGGCCTAAGTTTTATTTTCCAGCAGGACAACGCTGCCATTTACGTTGTAAAATCCTCCTGGATTTTTTTTTAATAATGGGGTGCAGGTCATGGAATGGCCTGCTCTTTCCCCTGATCTTAATCCCCAAGAAAATGTGTGGGGTATCTGCAGTAGGGTTGTATATGCCAATGGCAGACAGTTTCAGTCTGTGGCAGAATGGAAGGCCGCCATCACGAAGCCTGGTATAATATTGATGCGACTGTCCTCAAAGGATTGGTAAAGAGTATGCCACAACGTATATTCCAAGTCATATATAAGCGTGGCGGATATATTGCCTATTAACAGTAGTGGCTTTATTTCGGCGAGACACTCCCCCCCCCCTCTTTTTAAAAAAAACAATCATTTTTTCTGCCCGAGTGGGGCAGGGAGTGAGTTATTCCTTATGTATATGTGTATAGACTTTCTTCAGATATTTATTTCGTTCTTATTGGTTTGTTTCATGTCTAGTTACGGCACACAATCACGGTGGCTTTATTTATGTGGGACACACCTTATTTGTGCACTAATTTACTCCATAGTTTCATTTGGTATGTTTTTAATTTATATTGCTGATAAAGGGTGCTCTGAAATTGTTTTCACTTGAGCATGACGTTTATAAATTATGAAATGTAAATAATAAACACGTTTTTAATATTGTGTAGTTCCTTTTTTTTCTGAATTATGTAAAAAGGGTCTATGTTTTACTTTTATATGTCAAAGATTCAATTATTACAGCTAGTGCAGTCATCAACATGCGTATATGAAACAATATTGTGAAAAATTATTAAATACAGTTATTTAATTGATTCAAAATTTAATAAATTCTCAACACAGGCTAGGAAACAAAATTGTACATATAGCTGACGTATTTAAATCTTGTATTTCATATATGCTTTATCGATGCAATGATATTGAACGATTGTGTCAATTCGTGATTTTAAAGAAACATCATTTATATATTGCCTTTACAAGTGAAGTCAATGCGATGATAATACTTCTCTGTTTTTAAAGTAAGAAGCATAGTTATATACAAATTTAGCATAAGAATTAAATTAAAACATATTTTTTTGCATATTAAAGATTTTTAATTTCGTAATACGTATGCTTGCGCTTTGAATTAATTTATAATTAATAAAATAAGGTATGATTTTGTAACGATTTTGTAATTTTTACTAGTCAATAATGGATACATTAAAAAAAATCTCTTTAATTGATGAGAAATGTTTAATAATGGCTTAAAAATCAAATTAATTAAATTTAAATTTAAACATGTTAACATTATAATTAATGTCCGATATTAAAATTTTTAATTGCGATTATTAAATTATAATTGCAAGTATATTTATTAAACAAAAAATGAGAAAAACAAACGTATCTCGTCTCGGTTTCGAACCCGGGAACGCGTACCAACGAGCAGACGCCATAACATCTGAGCTACGACCAAGGTAGATTTTTCGTTACAAAGTAAGTATTTAAGTTGTGTTAAAATATTAGACCCCCCCTATTTTTCGAGAACTAAGGAGCGTTGTATAAAATCCGTTGAACCTGAGACTAAGGGGTCAGATAAACCCTACAACATATATAAAAATAATCAAAATCTCTTATTACCAATCTTGGTCCTCTCCTTGTTAGATAAATGTGTTAAATGCTGACAGATCTCAATATTTTGAAGGAATACGAAATTAGTCGTAGCGTTTGGACTGCGTATAGGGCTAATTGCTAGGAAAAGTAAAGACTTCAATAAAATTCCTTTACGTAGAGTTTGAAACATGAAAAGGCATATTACTTTGACCTTGATGTCTCCACGCCAGCAAGAAAAAAAACATAAAGTACCCAAGAATGGCAGAACTCCAGATACTGTGCAATAATTTTACAATCCTTGGGTACTTTATGATTGTGGCAATTTCAGGATCAGCGCGTTACACCTTCATCATGTTGGAAACTGTACATGAAGATATGTTATTGAAGCCTGAAATTCGCCCTGTGTGCAGAGCAATAATTACGGTTTATCTAACTCCATACTCTTTAAAATATTAATAATTGCAATCAGCATTTACAATAATACATTTATCTGAAAAAAAGATTGAATCATAATCTTAGAAACATATTTTTTCAAAATTAATAAGATATACGTGAAATAAGGAGGTGTAAAAATGTTGCAAATGTATTGCGTGCACCCTGTAGTAGTCTGTTTTCTCTTACAAGTTTTTAATTTGTATCTTCTCTGATGTCTTTTAGCATTTTTATTTAGTTTATGCTCATTTATGAGATAAAGGATGTCTTTATTAATTTGTAGAAAACCGCAATGACTAACTATGTTCGTCGGAACTGTTTCACCTATGTAATCAATAGTTACATATCATCGAAATGTTAAAATCTTCTGTGTTTCATTTGGAGAAAATAATTTGGAATATTTTTTCAATCTGCTATAAGGGCTGTTTTAAATCATTTCAAGAAATATGCCAATACCACCTTTTACTTTAGGTAAAAATACAATAAGCTTCAGTTTGAGCGTTAAGTAAATCTACTCCACCGTGTACGTTAATGGGAGCTGGTGCACGTTAAATCTGTTCGTGGCTCTAATGTCCTCTAAGTTCTATATAAGCCTTACCTCTGGGGGTGCCAATCCAGGTGCAGGTATCTCATCTGGAATTGGTTCAAAATTAGGAGACTAGTTTCACAGTTATATGGATCATGTCAGCTATATAGAAATAAAAAGCTGCAAAACCGGGCCCTTGGGCCAAACCACCACCACCAACAACAACCCATTGGGCTTATGGTTTAGTCAGTTAACTACAATAGTATTTATTTTAAATTGCAAATTGTTAATTATTTAACAACCTTTCATGGACCCAAAGGACGGGTAGCCAAGTCAATTAGCACAAGAAAAGTAAATTAATTTCAATAATGTAGTTAAAGTATAATTCAGAATAAGTTCAGTTTAACATGTTAGTAACATTCTTCTCTTCCAGGTTCCCCTTGCAGTTCCTCGTGCTGCCGGTTGGGACGGGCCAATGACCGGCCCCAACTGGTAGCACAAAGTTTTTTTTAGCAGCAGTTTTTTTATTCATTTTATTTTTGACTGTTCGCCTCTTTGTTAGGTGCAAATGGACATTGCCCACACAAGCTACCGGACCCGCTCCAATGGGACAGCCCACGGAGCCAGTTTTTACCAGGTGGGGTACGGTAGAAAGGCGTAATCCCGTCAGCCCCTGCAGCGTTTTCGTCTGCCTTGCTATTCGGCCCCAAAATTTTCCTTGCTGGTACGACTTAGCTATTGGCAAAAAAAATAATATATAATAATGATAATAATTTCTGTGGTATTAATTATCTTCCCTCAAAATTCTCCCCCCTTTTTCAAGCTAAGCTGAGTACCATAATTTCGACACTAAATTGTCCAGTCCCATTCCAACTATCATGACGAATATGTGGCGTGCGGCATCAGATCTCAGAATACTAAAACCTAGGAGTGATCAACCCAGTAAAATCCGGACTTTATTGGTCAGCCGACCTGTGTACTTGTCATTATGGACCGCCCCATGAGGCGATCAGGTGAATTTCGCCCCACTCTCCAGGCACTCAAACCCGTCAAACTGGGTTGAATCCCGGTAGGTAGGGGCCTGGTCAGCGGTCTCCAAGTAAATCTACTCCATTTAATGTCCCCTTAATGTCAAGTATGCCCATTATTGAAATACATAAAGTTTGAAGCTGGTTTGATGGATTGTAATTTTAGAAAATGAGAGAGTAGAAATAAAAAGGTGAGGATTAGACCATTATCCTGTTTTAGGGATATTTTTATTATCTTCCTACTGAACAAATTACTTTTTGAAATGTTTGACATTAAAGAACGAGTAAAAAATAGGAAAATTTAAAAATCATCTTTTAAATTAAATTAGGTTTGAAAGTACATTTTTTTCTTGCATATTAAACTTAGGTCTATTTTAAGGGTGTTATGAAAACTCTTATATATGTATTACTTTTGTCATTTTTACTTGAAAGGCATTTAATGTAGCTGTCCTAATTACAAGAGGGCGCATAAATATGGATTAAAATCGTTCTCCATTATATTTTTAACTATTGAGGCATATATCAATTACGCGATTCATATGTTTACTCTAACATTGGTTTCTATATACTATTTGTATTTTTCATCAAAATCTTTTAAAGTAAATTAATTATTTGAATAATTTTGTATAAAATTTATAAAGATACATAGTACTTCAAAATGGCAAATGTTTTATTATAGACAAAATATTTATAAAATAAAAATAAAAATGATTATTCGCCTATATATTTTCTATAACATTTTATTTCGCCCGACGTTTATTATTTCAGTGAATTTTATTGAAGTTGTAGCCTTTGTGAGATTGTATGGTTGCTTGACAGAATCAATTTTGACATTATGTTTCTTGCGAATGAATCGATTTTAGAAATCTTTTTCTTTATCGATTTCAAAAGTGCAATGCTTGCAAGCATCTCAAAAATATTTATTTCCATCATAATAGCTTAAAATGTATAAAGAAGTTTTTTTTTCCCTAGAAGTAGTAATACAAATACAGTTTGGTAATTTTTTTAACTGCTTTATTGCATTAACAATGTCATTATTTTTACAAAAAATATTACAATTTAGAAAAATAAACTTTACCCTCTTTTCTATCCTTTAACATTTATTCCATTAAATTATTCAAAATAATTAAACTTTCATGACATTTTATAAATTTTTGAAACTGTTTAATTTCTTTAACCTTTTAATGACCAATCCAGATTATTACTTGGACATTAGTGACTAAGAGTTTTTCAAGTTTTTTCAAAGGACTCCGCACTTTTAACGCTCCATGGTTTGCAATTCTGCATATTTCGGAATTAAAGATTAGATATACTATAATCCTGAATCAAACAGAAACTAGAAATGAGAAGGAATATTTTGCGTTTCTTGTTTTAACTCTACGTATTGTTTCCACGTAGTTTCCTTTACCAACCAAAACACAAGAGAGAAAATTTAAAAATAATTAATCAATGATTATACGAATCATACTCTTTTATCTGCTTTGTTTAGAAAGCGTAAAAGTCATTAACCACACTTTTTTTTCAAACTTTTTATCCTACACAAATTAACAAAAAATAAAATAAAAAAATGACTATGTGCAAATTACTTAAATTAGCCATTAAATATATTTTTTAAATAATTAATATTATTAATAATTAACTTCCTCAGTACCTTTACTCTGGGATCTCTCCTTAAGTTTGACATCTGGTTTTAAGAAAATATTTTCAACTTACGGATATTCCACTTTCCTTTATGCAGCTTACATTTCAGAATCATAATTTTAAATGAAAATACCAAAATACAATTTGAATTCCAAAAAATATTTTAAATGCCATTAAAATGTTTATTTTTTAAGTAAGCACTGTAATATAAATTTGATTCAAATGGGGAAAAGGGGGACTAATTAAAAAGCTTTAATTGTTTCTTAACGACATAAAATAAATAAAAATTCATAAAAATATATTAATATTTGTGTTTATTTTCCAAAAATGTAAAACTGATATTGATTCTTAATTTTCTACGTGTATCATTATCAAGCTAATGCAATGTATGCATAGAAATATGAATAGTACAGGATTTTGAAAAAATTGAAAGATACGTCAAAATGGATGCACTTTGCAAGATTACTTTAAGTAACTATTTCAATGCTTGCAAATTCCAGTAATTATGTAAGTAATATATTTTGATATTTTCTTTAATACAGTGAAGTTTTGAAAAATAATTCGCGAAGTGTTGGAAAGTGTTTCATAATGTATCCGTGACGCAGGATTTTTCTTTCTTATTATATATTAATTTGAGCATTCTAACAGCTTGAGACATAAGGGCGTCATCTATGTGTGATATCTAGAATTAAAACAAGGAAGGGTAGTAAAGAGTATCCCGGAAAGAGTTTTATTCTCACATAACTTTAGTTATTTGAGTACTATCTGGCCGCCCGGCGTTGTCCGGCACGTCAAAAAATAGCACGAAACGCAAGAAAATTCTAAAACTCACTGCAAAAATTCCGAATAAACTTTATTGAAATAAAGAACAAATTTACTTTATTAGGCCTGAAGATTGAAACCGGTTTCCTTTTACTAATGTGGGAAAATCGAAGCGAATCGCGACAAAACACTAGAAGTCACAATAATGTATTTCAAATGTCGCAGAGGACAAAATTTACTATAGTGGGTAAAAGACTAAAACAGGCTATATTTTAACAATGTCAAAAAATCGCCGCGGACCGAAAAAAAACTATAAAAATTGCATAAAAAATCTCAAAATTTACAATATTGTGCTAAAATATTAAAACATGATTTTTTTTCTAATGGGTAGAAATCACCGCGAAATTAAAAAAAACCCGCTAAAAATCACATAAAAAATTCCTATAATTTCAAAATTAGGAAAAGACAAAATTTACTACAGTGGGATAAAACATAGTAATCGGAGTTCTTTCACGAATATTCAAAAATCGATACGAAACGCGAAAGAACGGGTATACATTGCGGAGGACAATATGTACCATATTAGGTTAAATGTTTAAAACCGAATTATTTTTACGAATATCAAAAATTCACCATGGAAAGCGAAGAAATGCTAAAAATCGCATTGAAAACCACGGAAGACAAAATGTATTATATATGTCTAAAAGTTTGAAATACAAGTCATTTCGCTAATGTAAAAAAATCGGCGCAAGACGCAAAAAACCGCTAAAAATCGCATAAAAAATCGCGACAATTCAAAAATCGCTGTAGTAATTCCGAATAAATATTATTAAAAAGAAGACAAAATTTACTTAGTGAACTAAAGCATTGTAACCGGAATATTTTTCAAATGATAAAAATCGCCGCAATACTAAAAATGCTAAAAATCGATAAATATTCAAAAAATCGCACAGCACAAAATTTTTTATAGTAAACTCAACTACCGTAATTTCCGGCGTATAATCCGCAGCTCAAAGAGTCGTTTTTCGACCCAGAAATTTTATTCAATAATTGTAGTTAAATAATTACAGCGATCTTTTAAGTTACATTTTATAAAATAATATTTCTGGGTCGAAAAACGACTCTTTGAGCTGCGGATTATACGCCGGAAATTACGGTATGTTTACCAGAATCATTTTAGGAATGTTCAAAATTCGACGCAGAACGTGAAAACTCGATAAAAATCGCTAAAAATCCCAATCATATTGCTAAAATTCAAAAATAAAGGAGAAGAAAATGAATTATATTATGCTAAAAGTTTGAAACCGAATTCATTTTACTAATGTGGTAAAATCGCTCACAAGAAAACTATAAATACGGAAAATTACAAAATTCGCATAAAACATTTCGCGAAAATAAAAAAAAATCGCAATACGAATTTCGAATAAACATTATCGAAAAGAGGACAAAATTTACTATAGTGAACTTGTTCTATAGTGAACTATAGTGTACTATAGTGAAACTTTCCATTGTAACTGGAATTCTTTAAAAATGTAAAAAAAAATCGAAGCAAAATGTGAAAAAAGCTGAAAATCGCATTAAAAATTGCTAAAAATTCAAAAATCGCCGAAAACAAAATGTACTATCGTAAGCTAAACCATTATGACCGCAATTATTTAAGAATATCACAGAAAGCTGCAGAACTCGGAAACTAGATAGAAATCGCTAAAACTCGCAATAAAAATCGCTAAAAATTCAAAAATAGAGAAGGACAAAATTCACTACATTAGGCTGAAAGTTTGGTACCGAATTCCTTTTACTAATGTGGGAAAATTGCAGCAAAATACGAAAATTAATAAAAAATATTACAAACCACAATAAAAATCCCAATAAAAATCACTAAAGATTAGAACTCGAGGAGAACAATATTTACTATATTAGTGTAAAAGTTTAAAACCAAAATCATTTTACTAATTTGGAAAATTCTCCGTAAAACGTGAAAAAACTCCAAAAATCGCCTTAAAAAATTGCGAAAATTTCAAAAATCACAGTACAAATTCTAAACTTTATTGAAAAAAGGACAAAACTTACTATATTCCGCTAAAAAATTGAAACCGCATTTCTTTTATTAATGTGTGAAAATCGCCGCAAAACGTGACAAAACGTTAAAAATCCCATAAAAAATTTAATTAAAAAAATTTAATCAAAAATTCCAAAATCGGGCTTCTAGGTGCATAACTACATACATAAAGGTACATTCATCCCAAATTCTGTATCTATGTGTGCAGCAGTCTCTTCAAAACACAACGGAAAAGCAAGGACACTCAAACTTCTTTCCTTATTATTATAGACTAGCTGACCCACCCGGCGTTTCTCGGTATCATAAAAAAAAGTACAAATTGCAAAAAAACTCTGAAAATCACAGGAAAAAATCACGAAAAGTATAAAAATTGCTACCCGAATTCTGAATAAACTTTATTGAATAGAGAACAAAATTTGTTGCATTGTTCTAAAAGACTGCAACCGGATTGTTTTTACTAATGTTAAAAATTCTCAGTGAATCGCGAAAAAATGTTAAAATATCGAAAATTACCGAGGACAAAATTTACTATAAAGATTAATACGGGACTTATTTTTAATAATGTTTAAAAATCGTCACAAATTGTGATCTCCTCCCCCCCCCCTCCCCCCAAAAAAATATATATATCACATAAAAACCGCTAAAAGTTAAAAAATTGCAAAGTTTAGTACATTGGGCTAAAACAATGTAACCAGAATTCGTTAACGAATGTCAACGCAAAACTAAAAAAAACTTAAAAACGCATTGAAACTCGCGATTGTCAAAATGAACTTTATTAGGCAAAATATTGTAAACCGAATTTCTTTTGAAAGCGCATTCAAAATCACAAAAACTTCAAAAATCTCGAAGGACAAAATTTAATATATATTACTCTAAAAATTTGTAACCAAATTGTATATTCGACTGCCAAAAAATCGCAGCGGATAGCAAAAAACGCTAAAAATTGCATTAAAAACCAGTAAAGTATCAAAAATAACAGAAAACGCTAAACATGGCATTAAAAATCGCAATAAATCAAAAATAGCGGAGGAGAAATTTTCCTATAATTGACAAAATGTTTGAGACCGAATTCCATAAACGAATCTAAAAAAATCGTCGCGGAACGTGAAAATAGACAAAAAATAGCATTTAAAGTCGCATTAAAAATCGCTATAAATTAAAAAAAAAAAAGTGGGATAAAATTTTCTATATAAAGCTAAAAGTTTGAAGGTTTTTAAATTTCCTTTTCCGTATGTCAGAAAGTTTCCTCGGAACGAAAAAAGAAAGGCTAAAATTCTCAGAGAATACAATTTACTATAATGGACTGAAAGTTTGAAGTCTTTCCTGTTACGAATGTCTAAATATTGCCGTAAACGCGAAAAGCGCTATAAATCGCATTAAAGACAGCTATCTAAATGGCTAAATGTTCAAAAATCTAGGAGAACAAAATTTACTGTATTAGGCTATAAGTTTGAAACGAAATTCCTTTTCAAAATGTAAAAAAAATCACAGCGGAATCCAAAAAGCCGCTAAAAATCACATTAAAAATCGTTAAAAATTCAAAAATCACAGAGGACAAAATTTATATTAGGCTAACTGTTTGAAACCAAATTCCTTTTCCGTATGTCAGAAAATCGGCGCGGAACGAAAAAAATAAAGTCGTAAAATCGCCTCAATACTAAAAAAAACGCCAAAAGTTACATTAAATAATATCGCTAAAGATTCAAAATTCACGGAGGACAAAATTTACTATATTTGGCTAAAAATGTAAAAGTGAGTTCCTTTTCCGAATTTAGAAAAATCGCAGCGAAACAGGAAAAAACGCTAAAAATTGCATTAAAAATCGCTAAAAATTAAAAAAGTGCGGAGGACAAAATTTATACTAGGCTAAAAGTTTGAAACCAAATTCCGTTTCAGGATATCTAAAATTGCCGCGGTACTCGAAAAAGCGCAAATATCGCAATAAAAATCTCTGAAATTCAAAAATTATCGAGAGTCAAAATTTACTATATTAGGCTAAAAGTTTCAAATCGAACTCCTTTTCCGAATGTAAAAAAATTGCCGAAAACTAGAAAAAATGCTAAAGATCACCAAAATTGCAATTAAAATCGCTAAAATTCAAAAATCGGGGAGGACAATATTTACTATATTAGGCTAAAAGTTTACAACCGAATTCCTTTTACCAATGTCAAGAATCGCTACTAAATTCAAGAAAGTCAAAAAATCGCATTAAAAATTCGCAAAAATGGCTTACGAATTTAGAATAAACTTCATTGAAAAGAGGGCAAAATTTACTATATTGGGCTGAAAGATTATAACCAAATTATTTTTATTAATGTAGAAAAATCGCCTCAAAACCTGAAAAAAAACGTTAAAAATCGCATTAAAAATTGCTAAAAATTAAAAATCCTAGAAGACAAAATTTACTATATAGTTTGAAAGTTTGAAAACAAATTTCTTTTATCAATGTCGAAAAATCGCCGTAAAATGAGAAAAAACTCAAAATCGCTAAAGAAAATTCGCAAAAAAATCTCATTGGACGAATTCCGAATAAGCATTATTCAAAAGAGGACAAAAATTACTATATTGGGCTAAAAGATAGAAACGAGTTTATTCGTATTAATATTGAAAAATCGCCTCAAAACGTGAAAAAATGCTAAATATCGCACAAAAAAATAAAGAAAGAGAAACTAATTAAAAAATTTAAAATAAGGCTTTGAGATGCAAAACTTATTACACAGAGTTACCTTCCTATCAAGTTTTGTAGCTCTGCTTGCAGCGGTCTCTTCAGAACGCAGTCGACAGACAAACTTTTTTCCTTGTTATTATAAACTAGCACGAAACGTGAAAAAACGCTAAAAGTCTCATAAAAAATGGTAAAAATACAGAACTCGCAGAGGACAAAATTTACTATAGTGGACTAAAACATTGTAATCGGAATTCTTTCATGAACGCAAAAAAGTTTTCAAATCAATATTTTAAATAGTTTTCTTAATTTTCGCTAATTAGTGAAAATTCTCAAATTCATTTATATCCGCTTGCAAATCAAGAGCAGGTGTGTGTTTCTTTTGCCGTTTTGAGAAAAAAGATCGCTTTTTGATGAGTTTTTAATTAATATATCTGATGTTAACAGTCCAATTTCTTCGAAAATTGAATCTCCAGATTTCAGGAAATTTTCCGCGTCGATTGGTAAATTGAGCGCTCTTCAACTCCTCCGCTGCGCGGAGCCTCTCCTTACAAAGCTTCAAAAACGGTAAAAATTACATAAAAATTAAATCCAAAAATCCAAAATAGGGCTTCAAGGTGCAAAACTATGTACATAGATATGCCTTACTACCAAATTTTGTAGCTCCGCATGCATCGGTTTCTTAAGAACACAGTCAAAAAATACACAGAAACTTATTTCCTATTATTAAAAATGAATAAAGGTTAGAACAAAAAGTATGTCCCTACTGTATTGATAAAATAGTGTTCTTTTCTGGATTATTTTTGGCAAAAGTAATTGAAGAGGTTCTGCTTTCCATTCTATATATAGAGTATTACTTTAAAAAGTTAAAAATGCAACATTCTATTTTTTTTTAATAGAAAATCGTTCACGGAAATTTATTTTAATAGAGTCTCCAACTAATTACAGAGGTGTATTTTAAATAAGGGCATAGAATTTGGATTTAGGTAAAATGTAAAATTTGAATGCTATTTATTTTAAATTCTTTATTTTAAATATCCATTGATATTCTTTACAATTTATGGATATTCTATGAATACATTTTTGATGGTTTCTGCTGTATGACTTCATTTTCAGAAAATCTTTCTAGCCGAATGGATAGATATAGTATTCTTAAGTATTTTTATTTTAAAAAAATCAGAATTTTGTTTCAGTTTATAAACACTTGAAATGTTTTCCTAATTTAAAAATGTATGTGCGAGTTATTGTCAGATAAATGTGTAAATATGGAATATATAAAATTATAATTCCACGAAAAAAAGATTCTACTATCTATTATTTTAGTCCGTCTTTCTTTAAAGCTATATGACTTGTTTCGATATGTTACATGTTTATTCCAAAAAAAAAAAAAAAAGATCATATTAGGCTATGGGATTGAAAAATATTTTCCAAAAGATATTGACATATATATGTATATATTCTTTCTGTAACATGCTCGTATATCTGCTATAGAACGTGAGACATATCAATAAAATTGTGACATAGCTGGGAAATGTAAAACTAGAAATTCGTTTTCTCCTCGTAAAAAGTAACGTAAAATTTTCAGTGAAATAGGATTTTCCTTAGCTTTTGCATTTTTATTTATTTTATTTCTCATATGCAAACAATATATGTTTCTTTTTCAGAACTGTAATTTGAATGCTAAAATACAAAAGATTAATTAAAATTTTAATAAACTCTTGTCTATGAATAACCATTAAAGACATGACTGAACAAAGGTATAATTCGTGTAAAGTATATTGGTAATAAATAAAGAAAAATATTATTGTGTATATTTGCTGAAACCTATTTAGGGTGATTTTTAAATATATTTTTTAAAGTTATCGTTACCAGTGGTACCAATGGCTTTACTACAAGCATAAAATGTAATACACTTTCAAAAAGGAAAAAAAAAAACATTTTTTAGTCGTTAAAAAAATAAAGAAAACAGTACTGTATATTTATCGAAAAATTTACGTTAATAGCTGTAAAAAAAAAAACAACTAAGAAAATAAAAGGATAAGAATTTTTATTATATTACTAGTAAAAAAAGTACTGAAATATTCACATATTTTAAAACGTTATCTATTAGTTCCATTCCTTGTAATTACGCATATTAAAGCTGGCATAAACACTTTCCTTCGTAAAAAAACATTACATAGAAGTTTGTCAAACTGTCTTAGCTATAATTTCTCTGCCCATTATGTCATGGTTAAGCAACTTGCAAACGTAGATTTTACCATGACCAAAATAGCACAGGCAATTTAAACTAGCTGATTTTAAAATATAAAATTATTGTTTTATGCAATATAATCGATTTCTTAATAGTTTTAAACATTAATTTATTTTATTTATTAAAACGTTATTTATTAAACGTTCTTCATTAAAACGTTCTTTTTAAATGATTTTCAAAATATTTTTTTACTGCATTAACCATTTTACCATTTTAACAATCTAGCTTCAAAATTTCAATTTTTAATATAATTACTTTATTTCATTATTTTCTTTGATTTGTAATTTAACTATTTTCATTGAATCAAATAAATTAAAAATATTGAGGAAAATGCGTTGTTGTTTCGTGAACTTAAACTCTTCTTCACAACGCTCAGCTAAAAACTCTGATAACAATATATAATCAGATTAAAAATATTTTTTTTTTACATTTTGCTCATGATTGAATTATATAATCTTATGTAAATGTAATCAAACTGAAATTGATTATTTCAACTATTTCCTCATTCTACAAGTACATAGGTAATTTTGATATAGAATCGCTTGTCAAATATAAGTTACATAGCTATTTGTTTTCAATCCACTTACAAACGTTTCAAACATTTATTACATCGGCTATGTACGATAGAAACTAACTACACTATTATTTGTTTATGCTTGAAAAATATACAAAAAAAACCTCCCCCCTTAACAATACACATTTTTATTTATAAAGGCGTTTAGGAAAAGTCACAGAACACAATTTCATAACCTACTGATTATGACAATCAATATTTCAGTAGTTTTAAGATATATTATGTATATATCTGTGCACACAGTCCGCCAAAACACCCCATATATAATGAACAGAGGAAAGTATTTTCCAACGAGGTAAATTATATTCAACACCCCATACGTTTTAATTGCCCAAATTGTCCAAGGAAAAAAAAACGAAAATTACATTCAACTGGAAATTGTCTTCTTTCAATTTATGTTAAAAATTTAAGCTTAGAGGATTGTTCTATACTGTAATCGTAACAAATTCTGCAATGTGCGATACAAACACCTAATTCTGATATCATAAGGTAAACTTACCAATAGCGGACCGCTTAAGAACATTTACCTAAATACCGTTAAACAATATTACTCCAAAATATATATATAGTTTTTATCTAGTCTTAGCCTTCATCTATAAGAATAAACATTGAAAGTTTCAAAATATATTCCTTGGAAAAAAATGTAAAATGAAAATTTTTAACTTCCATTATGCTCCAGTAGTGAGCATAGTAAATTTCTGATGCACAAGTAGTAGGCCCCCTGAAGTGAGCCATTCGAGTGTTGACTTTAATGTATGCCATACAGAAGACTTAATTTGTTTTACAGTTCTAGAACTAAATATACACAATAATGAAAATTCATATTTAGAATTCTAGATTGACGCATTATATAATTTCGCTACGAAACCTTCAGATCAGTGGCGTCAACATCAGATGTGGAAGCCGTTTTTATTTTGATATCACTTTACATAATATATAATGTCTTAATATGAGCAATGACATTTTTTTAGGTTATATACAGAGCGTCTCTTATTTTTGTTGAATAATAATTAATTTTTATTCTGCTAGTTTTAAAGGCGTAGTTCCAATTGCAGAAATATTTAAAATGTTGTTCTTCATCGTGTGAAAATCCATTTACGTGAAAATAGTTAATTAAAAAAAACTTAGGATGTCATAAATTTTATATGGTTTCTGGACCTTATAAGTGATATTAAAAAACAATATGCTTTTAGACATTAAACAGTGAAAATTCCCATCTTCTACGACCAAAACTTACCAAATTATAATACATTGAATTTTAAGAATTTTCAGCAATTTTGACACTAAATAGTACGTTTTCGTGCTTTTAGTGCCAAAACGGTACAAATGATAGGGAAAAAAAACTCATGAAAATTATCAATTTTCATCAACGAGCACAGTAGGCATTAGAACAAGCTTCGTTTGCCGAAAAGCTTAGCATTTTCTATAGTTATCCTTGATTTTGTCTATTCACAATAGTTAAGTTTCAGGAAGTGACTCTTCTAGGATTTGGCAGATTTCTGCTTAAAACACAATCGTTTAAGTCTCTCATTCCCCCCGCTTGCTAAACTTGCCACTACCTTTTCGCCTTTCCAACATACAAAGTTTTAAAATATTTAAATTATATTACGTATTCTTTCTTATTTGTCACTTCGTAGTAACAAAAAATGGACAATCATCTAAATTACTATTTCTTCCCCGCAGAAATTTCGGCTTCTCTTTATTGTCTCCGAACAGTTCTGAACAGTCTTTAAAATTTTGAAACTAAAAAAATTCTGCCCTTTTTGTTATTTTGCAGTAATGATAAATAAGCAGTCTGTCATCTAAGTATGGGGGGGGGGGGTGCAGGAGAAAAACAAAATATTTCCCATCTTAATGTAATTGCTGAAAATTTCACAAAAATCCATTTTTGAAAAAAAAATCTTTATTGATTCCAAAATTTTATTGCAAAACAAATGTCAATGCGTGGAGTTTTTTAAGCACAACTCCAAAACGAGTAGGCGGAATCAGGTAACATTTTAGATTCTCTAAATTGAAACTTCTAGAATTCGATTTCTATTAAAATTTTTATAAGTCACAGTACATGGTTTTTCGAATATTAGTTTAAAAAATACATAAATAATGAAATTAACATTCGAAAACCTTATGTAATGTAACGTAGAAAAACGTTAATAGAAATCGATTTCTAGAAGCTTCAAATATGCGGATCTAAAATATCACCTTATTCCGCTGGTAGTTTTTTAATTATGTTTCAGAAACTACACAAATTGCTGTTTGTTTTGCAACTATTAATAATGAAATGCCATTAGGAGAAAACACTTTAAATGTGCACACATCTTAAACTTCTTCACCGAATAACTTATCGTTTGGTATTCTGAGGTACAATTTACTGAAAAATCCAAATATGATGTCAAAATTACGCGTCAATTTTGAAATTTTCAGAGTTTCTTACAATTTGAGTATGGAGACGACTTCCTAAACATTTTGTTTTTTAACATAAAAAACATAAATTGCAGTTGAATGGATATTTCATTTTTTTTCTGTGAGAATTTCGTGATTAAAATGTATGGTATTTTTTTCTTTTTTTGGGGGGATAGGGGGGGAGAAAGGTTACTTTATAGAAAAAATAATTCTAAAAGAGACAAAATATGAATAATGTGTAAAAGAAAAATACTAAAGAGATTAATTAGACTTTTTAAAATTCATTTTTTTAAATTTCCGTTATTTGGAAAAAATATAAGATGGAAATTCGAATGAAAACTATCTTAAAACTATAAGCTTTTGCTTTATATTGAATTTCACGTACAATATGAAAAAAAAAAACTACTCATAACTTCAATTTTAAAACTCGCATTAGAAAATTGTTTGCATCAAAGTTCCTTGTTTAAGAATTCCTAAACTTCCATAACTGTGAATTTTTCTTGAGGGGCCGTATACATATTTATTTTTATTCGAACTCTTAAAATTTCAATAGGAATCTCTATATATATTTTTCCGTTCGATGTGTCATGTCTAATTTATGCAAAATACAAATTTGCATTGCTCTACCTTGAAAAACACGCTAAATATGAGTTACAACATATTACCGGACTGTTATAAATTTGAAACGTATTGTGAATATTACGAGATATTTAGGCTAAATGTGTTAACATAATGATGTAACAATACTCAAAAGAAAATCTATAAATATATCGTTGACTTCCTGTATTTAGTATATAAGTAATGCGAAAAAAATAGATTTTCAAATTCAATCTTACGTATAATCCCTTAAAATGATGAAACCTTCAGGACTAATGGTCAGAAGTGAAAGCAAATTTATTTTGGGAATTTTTCAAGTATGAGGATTTTAATTGTGACAAAAAAAAAGCTTATAGTTATTATTTTCTATTAACTGAAAAATAATTAATATTTAATATTTAAAAAACATATTTATCCGAAATATGCATGCGCATTACGTTTGAGTTTTTACAAAGTATATATAAAATCATATAAAATAACAGTGATGGAATTCCAACATAACTCTGCGGATTCTGGCTAAACTTGCTTTAACATTGCTTGGTTTATTTTTCAAAAATTTATACATCATTAACTTATCATGCAAATTGAGTGTCAATTTTTATTTCCACATTTTTCGCCATGAGAAACTTCAGTATGCAATAAAATAATTTTGTTGCCATTGACCTTTTAAAAGTTAGATTCAATTTTAACATATAGATGACCCCTTATGTCAAAATAAACAATGTATGATATGGCAGGAGCTAGCTACTCACCAATAACGGGAGTCTAGTATTTCAGTGCGAGCGTTTTGTCTGATGCTAACATGTGTGCGTGAAAGCGACATATACTCTCCATTTTTCTTTAATTTTCACTAGTGCGATTGTGCTTCAGTGAATCTGAGTTTCACGGCTATTTCATGCAGTTTTATGTTAATTAGGTCGCGGTGGTCAGCTGGCGAATTATAAATATGAGGAATGAAAGCTTGTATGAGCTGATTTGAGTGAAGTTCTACAGAGTCTGTCCAAAAAGTAATGAGACTGAGTTTTTAGAGCCAAGCAGAAGGCCAAAAGGGTGGAGTTTGCTTGCGATACGTGCAGTGGTGGCTGTCAGCTACACAGTCTGGCAGAAGTAAGTTGGACTTGAGCCTTTACAGCGCACGGATCCCTCGTGAAGCAGACACGTGTTTGAAAGTGGTGTTAGGTTTTCTGAATGCAGCGGAGTGTCGAGCAGAGATACGCCACAAAGTTTTGTGTACAAAACAGATCGGCTACTAAGAAGCTTGCCATGTCACAAAAAGCCTACGGGAAAGCTTTGTCCAAAGATTTGTCCAAGGCTTTGTCCAAGGACCAAGTGTTTAGGTGGCACAAAGCTTTCAAAGAGGGAAGAGAGGACGTCGATGAGATAAAACGTGCTGGGCGCGTCCATCAAGTTCTCGAACTTTTTAGAGAATATGGTTAAAATTAAAGTGTTTTAAACTCTAATCATCGGATGAGTGTCCAAATGATTAGAGACATTAGGACTTACAAAATTGATTCGGCATCAAATCGTCAGGGAAGAACTTCAAATGAGGAAAGCACATCCTTCAAAGTGACTCAGTTCTTAGTTAAACACAGCGTCGCAACGCTGTCCTAACCACCGCACACCCCTGTCTGTCTCCACGGGACATTTTTCTATTCCCTCGGATAAAATCCAGCTTACAAAGTCATCTTTTTGACAATCTGGAGGACTTTCAGAGAAACGAAACCCGCGTTCAGAACAAAATTCCAGTTCAAGACTTCCAGGCGGGCATAAATGGGTGGCAGAGTCGTTGGCAACGATGTATTAATGCAGGAGATGGCTATTAGGAAGAACATTAAGTGTATATAAAATTATCTTCAAATAAACGAATTTTATGGAATCAGATTCATCACTTTGTGGACAGACCCTGTACCCTGTACCTCGCAGAGGAGCCTGAGACTTAGCTTTGGAGTGAAAGCTTGATTTCTTGCCACATGTCTGGATAATTTAGTCTTGCTTATCTGAAGAGTTCACCATTTTTTATAAGAGTTGCCTTAGCATATTTGAATAAGGTATCTGCGAAAACCACGGGTTTCTATTTTTAATTAAATTAGGGCAGTTGAATTGTGTTCTAGTAAAGTAGTTTCAGTGATTTAGTTTCTCCGATAGCCAAGCCATTTTGAATACGATCTCGAGAAGCTATTTTCCATTGCGTAAGTTATGTTTAGTAGTTTTGTATTTAAATCGAATTGTGACTTAGTGGAAGGTAAATTTTAATCTAAATGTGACCAGCATAGTAAATGCCTCCCGCTCCACTGCCATCCCAATTATTTCTTGGTTTAATAGACTTGTTTGTTTAAACTTAAAATCCGTGTCATGTCGATCTTAATACGTGACGAGGCGGACACGACCGTTAAAATATTTATAAAGAACATTACACGAATGAAAACGGTAAATTTTTCTTTTTTTATATCGTTAATTAGGACAAGAAGTTACAGTCATGATTCAATTTTTTTCTTTTTACTTTGTATACATTTTTGTTACCAAATTTATACAATTTAAATTGATTATATAATATATTTTAAATTGGTTATTAATTTTGGTTTAATAAAACATCATATGATACAATGTAGTTGATTTTGAAAACACAGGGAATTTTAAACTGTTATGATTTAAAGTTGAATAAAGAATTGGTGAATAAAATAAGAAATGAAACTTAAAAAAAAATTAAAAAAATAGAAAAGTATATTAGTATATTCTATTTATTTAAGTTTTTAATTATTTTTTAACGTTGAAAACCTTGTATAATATTATTGGTAAGCCAGAAGCTACATAAAATAATAGTACAGATACATAAAAAATAAAGTAATAATAAAACTGAACGATGATGTTAGAGGGATAAAAGAGAAATATAGCCATTTAAATTTAGAAGAAATACGCATTCAGAAAACTGCTTTTAATTTTAGATGCTGCCGTCTTCTTCAAGCGTAGAATAGATTTTTCTGCCTTATTCTTCTCATTTCCTTTATCTAAATTTACTATTGTTAACCGATTAGTAATAAATTGGTAAATGACCATAAGTATATCTTCTAAAAATAATAAAGAGAAAATGAGGAAGTTAGAAAAATTACAACTTATATTAATACAAGCTCTCCTTTCGAAAGTAAGAAAAGTGAAAATAAATTGACATTGAGCATCGACAGCATTCTTTTACTCAGATCCAACTTTGTGACTAAAATTTACTTATTTGCAATAGTGTGTCTATATTTCGTATTTTGACGGGGCATGTTTTTTAATTTGTTTAGATCATTTTGACTGTTTTAAATATACATATGTTAAATATCGCGATTTGCCAGGCAGCTAGATAAGATCGTTTTGCAGTTGATCATTTGTATTATTCCGTTTATTCAGACACAGGGTGTCGGGGTTTATAGGGTACGGCGAAATAGCGTAAAAACTCACTAAAGATGCGCAGTTTGCCTTCGCTTAGACTCTAATTTAATTGAACTGATGTAGGATTATATGTAACGCAAATAAGAAATATTTTCTGATACAGTAAAATGCTTGTAATTCAAATAAGAAATTTTTATTGATGCGAAATGCCAGGACTGCTGTTAATTCTCATGTTATTATTTCTTAATTCAAGTATTAATAATGAGTGTGTTTTTGTTGCTATTTTTACTATCCATATAAGATGCAATAAATATAATTATCTTTCTTACATGCTCTGCATGGCAGAATTATTATTTTGGGACACACAAAGACGTGTTCGTTTAATGTTTAGTTTAAAAAAATACATCAAGCTGTTTTGTATTTGGATATATAATGAGAAAATTTAAAAAAAATAAATCTTCTATCTTGACCTTATTTAGAATTCTATGACGGTGAATAAATCGGCGGTAAATCGCAATTCAAAACATTATTGATGACCGTTTAAAAAATCTAGATCATTTTCATTGCTGTTTTGCAGAATAGTTTTTCGCTTAAAAATGTTTATACGATATAGCAAACGTATCACATCGAATCCAATTTTAATTAATTTTAATTGAAAATAAACATAATTAGAAATGTTATTAAAAATTAAACAAAAAATCGCTTCTTTTAAACTATGAAGTTTATTATTTCGCATCGAAGATAAATTAGTTTACAATTAATGAATTCTCAGCATTATGATAATAAATTATAAACTGGCTCATAGCCAGTATTCTCGGAAATATTTTAATATTATATACATGGTAGAATTATTACTTTGAGACACAAAAAGACATGCTCGTTTAATTTTTAGTTTAAATAAATTCCTCAAGCTGTTTTGTATTTCGATATATAATAACCGAAATCCAAGCATAACCTATTTTCCTTTCCGGATCCTGTAGTAGACGAGAGTACAAAAACGAACTCCAGCCTTTCACGCTGGAAAAATTTGCAGAAATATGTTCTTGAATTATTTATTTTAGTTTCTAGAATTTACCTAACTGTACGATGCTCAAGTGGTGGACACAACTGGTAAGAACATGAACCCCTCTCATCCAGACGGTCCGCCCTCTGATTGCCATAAACTTTACATTGAGTAGGTATCCACTGCAAACAAACATGTGTTCCATTTTCAATTATAGCATTAACTGTAATTTGTCAGTTGAAAACATTTAAGGGCCTACTGACGTGCATTACGGTAACGGCACTTATCGTTGCCTGAGAGTAAATAAATATAACTATATTAGGCCCACTTCTATCTTTAATTGCCTTGAGAGCCTCGAAAACGGCAGTCACTTTTGCATCAAAACTGTTGCTGTTTTCTGTAGTGAAATACTGAGAATACACACCAACACCAGCATTCTGAACTTCACCCACTACAGAGGCATCTGTATCAATATATAGACAAGAATTAAGGGTATATTACTCGTTAATAGTAGCAAGAACAAAATCTTTTAACCCTGATTCTGAGATGATATTCTGAGAATAATGAAAGATCACGTGTAGTCTATTCATTGCAAGAATAAAATAGAAATATTAGGCTACATTCTACTACAGCCATACTCAACCTGCGGCCCGCGGGCCGCATGTGGCCCGGCGACCTTTTATGTGCGGCCCGAGACATACCATCACATTAATCCATATTTATACAATTAATTGAGATAGTATATGTTACGGTCAGTATGATAAATCCGGCTATTATTAATATTAACCGGTTATTGTTAATAATTACCTGTCATAATAACCGGTTATTATTAATACTAACCGGATTTATCATAACTGACCGTAACATATACATTTCCAAATTTTCAACACTGATGAAACATTATTCCAAATTAATTAAAACTACACAATATATTTCCACAATTATAAAGAAAAACTAATGTGGCTGCATTGAGCAAAAGAGTGATTTAATTATTAGAGAAAATCCCCTGATATTTTTCTTTAGAACTTGGAAATCCTGCCCTGTGTTATTGTAACGTTTTATACTTATTATATAGATAAAATTGTTTTTTAGGGTTGAACGTTTGTCATGGAGAAAGTTGGCACCAAAAATTTTTTACTCTACTATTTCCAAATAACATACTTCGCGGCATATTTCTACAACATTTGCAATAGATAACACGAAGTTTATTGTTTGGAAATAGTGGTGTTTTTTGGTAACATTTCTTCCACGACAAATGTTCCACACTACTGATATTAATTTTGTGATGTTGCTTTGTTACACACTTTTGTTGTTTTATTATTTTAATTGCTCTTTTTAAGTAAATGTTGCGGCCCACCTAATGTTGTAAACATACGCTTGCGGCCCGCGAGAAAAAAAGGTTGAGTAAGGCTGTTCTAGTACAATGGCTGATTTTCAATACGAGGAAGATCTAAATTATTCGATAGTTCAAGAACTACTATCAGAAAAGGTTTTTGAGATTTTAATCTATATGGGGCACCACAGTAAGTAGCCCAGAAATTACCAACCAGTGTATGTTTATTATCCAGATTCAAAGCTGCTCTGTACTTATCAATCAACGATTCTAAGCTGTATTCTGCATTTGCATAATCGCAATTGACTTGGAACGGGCACTGGCCGTCATAACAATAAGAAAATTATTCTGCAGTATTTTCAATTTATTGTGAAGCATCTCAGAGGCAATCACGTGTAACTCACAATCATACTCTATAGTTGGCCTCACATAAGTTATACAGAGATTCACAGGACGTCTTGGTTAGCATCCCATCTAATACCAGTAAATAACCAGTTTCAGTGGTTTACATCTTGAAATCATAATATCAGCCAACTCTGAATAATATTTATTCCAATTAAGACAGGAGTCCAACCTATTACCTAGGTATGTAGCACCATCGATTCTATTCAGCTTTTCACGACCATAGTTTAAACTGAAGTCCTAATTTTTAGTACTAAGAGTGATTCGCTGATAATTAGTTCTGATTAGATTAACAACTGTCACAGTTTACGTAGCTTAATCCATAAAGTCATCGAGTGATTTTTTAAAACAGTTTCGAAATTTCTCTATGTCACCATCAGAAGGCAATAACACGAGATCATCCGAAAAAAGGAAGGTGTGTACGTCTGAGTCAGAGTCTATAATTTCCTGTATAACATCATTAATTGAATAATACTGGTCACCAAAAAGAGCCCTGCGGCAGACCCAGTTTAGTGTTTAGTCTTCTTATAATGTCAACGAGAGGTTCCATATTTAATGAGACGCTCTTATGAGACGCTGATCAAAGAATAATTTGATCCATGTATACATATCCACCAATACTCAGATTAAGAATATTCTGCAAAAGGCTCTTTCTCCAAACTCTATTAAAAGCATTTTTAATGTGAACAAAAATCGCATGTGCGCTTTATCTGCGATGAAAACCTTCTTTAATTTCCCGTTTAAGTCAAAATATTTCTTCCACCGTGATTCAACAGTTTCTAAAGTCAGCTTGTCTATGAAATATAAATGTAAATTTCTCTAGAGAGTGTTGTAGCCTATTTTCAATAAGCTATCCAGCCAATTTACATATAACTCTTATAAGTAAATTTGCTCTATAGCTGCCAATAGAAATGGATCTTTCGCATTTTCAAGGATCAGGGCCATTTCAGCCTTGTGCCATATATATGCCAGCCCCTTTGACCAAACAAGTTTTGTTAGTTTGGGAAGAACCCTCTTTCTCAAATTCAGATGAATCTCGGGTAAAATTTCCCCAAGACCAGTGTGCTTTTACCATAGATCAGCCTCTTTAATCTACATTTGAACTCCCATTCAGAAAAGGGTAAGAAAGGATATTATGCTGACCACTAACAAAGGAGCCAGGAGGGCAACACAAAAAGCTTCTTTTGATTTTTATACTTTCCCTCTCCGATGTCAAAGTATTACCAGCAATTTTAATGGTTTCATTCCTTTTTTCTTATCTATTGTTTAGTCAAAGTAGATAATAGTGTGCCTTCAAGACAACTTTACGGAAATACAGACTTTTAAGAAACTTTTGTATTTAAGAGTTTTATTTATATGTATATCTCATTTTAAAATGGCATGTCTTTTACGGAGTTCATTACAGTGCTTCAATAGACCAGAAGACTTAGCTCGAATACTAGCCTCGTTTCTGTCCTTCTTAAGAAAATCCATATCCTAGTTCCAAAATGGCGTATATTATTTCACCTGGAATAATGGTATACACATCGCGGCAAAAATGAGTATAGCAATATTAAATAGTCCATTAAACTCATCAAGGTCATCAGACATGCCATCTCTCTAATAAGGGAATCCTGGAGTTGCGGTATTTGGTCCAATTCGCTTTTTTTTTAAATCGTATCTCGTACAACTCTGTTCTTTGTGATTACTTTTCGCATCATCTATCACAGCAAGTAGTAGTTTATGATCTGTACCTGGGAAGAATAAGTACATGAGAATTTTCATAGGCAAAGCGTGATTGCACAAATTGCAGAGTTGGATGAAATGACGTGTATTATAATAGATAAAATTCAGGCTCATTTTCGCTATTATTACTGAAATCAACAGGAGCTGAGTGAATAAAGTGTTCGACCAACCGGACAACAGGCTTTGTATTACCATATCCCCACCTTTGGAAATGAGCGTTAAAATCTCGAAGCAAGAGTGAATTATGACTTCAGGTTCTCAAAATTCAGTACAGATTTCAACAATTATTTGAAGGATTATAAATAAAACCTATTAGGTACAGTCCTTGACGCCCTCCACGCATTAAATTTCATGACTTACTTCTTGTCATAGGCAGTCATATTATGTCTAACATACGTAATTACAACAAAAGTCAAATAATGTATACATTAATTCTCGAATCCACTTACCGAGATCGTCACAAGCAATAGCAAGAAATTTGATAATCATTAATACTGTTGAATTTTAAGTTTTCAGTAGAGGTACCATTTGCCACAATGCCAATCATATCAATATTAATATTAAAAAGTAAATGTTTTATTTCTATAAACTTTTCAGCAGTTAAGCCTCCGACGTTTTAAAAGAAAGTCCGCAAAGGAGACATGAAAGCGCCTTCAAAAAAGATTACACAAAAAGGAACTGCATCAACTTGTAAATACTCTCGAAGCTGAATAAAAAAAAGTCCAGGATCATGTTTAGCTTAAGGAATACTACGGACGCAAAGAACATTCCCTCCCCCCTAAGTCATAAACTGTAGCAGTTGATGACTTTTTTGGGGTTTCATTATCTTAAAAATTATTTTATCTACCAGAATTATAGATGATGAAACAACACATGCTATTTTTCAAAGCAATAGTAAAATGATTAAAGTCTCATAAATGGAATCAAGTAATATAGATCGTATAATTTATATATAATGAGAAGTATTTTTATAATTATTTAAATACAGACTCCTTAAATTTAGTAACTTTTTTTTATTTATATTAATAAACCCTTTCCCAGCAACTCCACTTAAGATTTTTTAGCAATCCGGTTATCTTAACTAGCACTTAACAGGATTGATAAAATTCTTCAAGTTACAAGGTCAATTTCATATTAAAGTTTATTGTATTTATATCTTGTAATCTTAATAATATATATATATATATATATATATATATATATATATATATACATACAGCGTGTCCACGTATAACCTGACCGACCTTTATTTTCGCAACCGTTGGTCCTAGATGCATACTTCCAATTACAAAAATCGTTTAAATAAGGTAAAGAATTACTTTTAACGTGATTTGGGTCAATAAAAACATTTATTAAAAAAATACGAAAGTTAAATTTTTATACGGTTCCCCGGTCCTATTAGTGATATTTAGTAAAAATTTACTGTGACACTAACAAGTACGACAAAGAAAGTCCCATTCATCTAACATTAAATTTGACCGAGTTCTGAAACTTTGAAATGCATGACTTATACCACTTTTTTGCATCTAAAAAGAGATGATTTCGGTCATGCTTTCAGGGGTCGTATATAAAGTACTTAAACTTATTTCAAGGTATCTGCGCTTTGAAATAAATCGTACAACTATTACGATTGAGTTAATTTTTATTAGTTAAGTTTCAGATTAATTAAAATAACTGTATTTTAACATATGTTTTATTTTGAAAGGATTTGAGGCTATGATTTCTTTTAACAAAAATTATGTTATTTTCATAAGGTTTTATTTAACTTGCAACGATCGTCTTTCCAGTTTAAAATTTGTATTCGAAGTTTAACTCACTTTCAAATGTCCGATCGAAGTTAAATTTTACATACTGACTTAAATCCGATGGCAATGTAATATTATTGTGATTTTCGACGCTTACTATCTTATACATACTTATATAAGAGGATAACACAAAAAAAATTCGGATAGATTATCGTCAACAAGTTTAAGAAAGGGTTTTAGATTAAATAACATAAACCTGCGATGGTTGTGTTTTTTAAATTTTAAAATTACGTTTTATTTATTTTTTAACGCTGAATAAAAATAAAAAAATATCTTCACTTTTAACCATCATATCAGGATTTTTCGCAAATCGTAAATTTCAAGGTTAAAAAAAAAGCAAAAAATCTGATATTATAAAATAGATGTAAGACTTTTTTATTCAGTTTAATTTTATTTAATTCAATAGTTTATTCAAATTCTTGGCTTATACTGGGTGTCTTGCAGCTAAACAGCTCAGGGGTCTGATGAGGTTGGGAGGAGAGGGGGGATCAATTTTAACTTTGAGCTTTTTAACTTTGAAATTTGCGATTTGAAAAAAATCCTAACGTGATGGTTTAAAATGAAGGTCATTTTCGGATCCAGCACTAAAAAATCGATAAGAATCAATTTTCAAAAGATAAAAACATGGTACAACCCAAAATTTGAAAGAAAGTGTAATCTAACAGCATTTCAATCTGTATCATTTTGTAAAGAATTCAGGCTGTTGTTTTTCATCCTTTTATTTAACAAAAATTCTGTTATTTTTATCCTCTTATATGTATAGTACAAATTGTATATTTTGCATTAATATGTCAGAATGATTATAGATTTCACAATTATATTAGATTGCAATGTTATTTTTTCTCTCAACTATTTTTCTGATATATCTGACGATTATTTATATTTCTACTACATTTGTGAATGACCCCTATTTCGCAGCAAAAAATATACTCCAACTTTAAACAGCTATTATTCGGTCAATTTTAATGTTAGATGAATGGGACTTTTTTTGTCGTACTTGTTAGAGTCACAGTAAATTTTTACTAAATATCACTTATAGGACCGGGGGACCGGGGGACCGTATAAAAATTTAACTTTCGTAATTTTTTAATAAATGTTTTTCTTGACCCAAATCACGTTAAAAGTAATTCTTTACCTTATTTAAAACATTTTTGTAATTGGAAGTATGCATCTAGGACCAACGGTTGCGAAACTAAAGGTCGGTCAAGTTATACGTGGACACGCTGTATATATATATATACAGTCGAACCCCGTTAATAAGCGAATGAAGGGGCCATTCAAAATTCGCGTATTAAACGAAGTTCACGAATTTTCGTCAAATCGTCCATTTAATAACACCTTATACGTATAAAACACATTTTTGTGACAATTTTAAACATTTTTAAGCTTTAGATTGACAATTTATTTGTTTTTATTATTATGTATTTCTTTAGCCGGAGCGTTTGAAAATTTGAAATTCAAATAAGGAATACTGTCGTAAGTAAAAACCCAGTAAGTCTTTTCAAAATTAGTTTTATTATGTACGACTTAACAAATTAAACAAAACCAACACAAAAATTTCTGTCAACTACGTTAACTAAAACTAATGCTAGAAAAATTTAAATTCTTGTCAGGTATAAATTACAAATAAATAACGGTGTCGATAATAGTAAAAAGTCAATTTAGAAAAAGTAAAAAAATATTAATAAAAGTTATTAAAGTCAATAATGACATAAAAATTACTTTTTGGCAAAGTAGCTATTAGTTTTGGCCTGTTTGACATGCGGGCGCTACTTCAGCATGATGTTTCCACCTTTATCTCGGTAATGGTAAAGTTCGCTTGTCTACGGCTCTTCTTCCAGCTATGATGCATACTGTCTGAGAAGACTAAACGCCTCCCTAACTTTTCAGAATCGGTGTGGGGTTATGGGCCCAGGTTCATCCTCTGCTTCCTCATTTTCTTAATTACCAGAGGCAGTTACATCGGCGATGATTTCATTCAGACTTCTCAGCTCGGATGCAACGAGATCTTTGTCGATATTGATGAACGTGTCTTCACCTAGACTTGTACGCTCAGCCAATCTTCTTCAACATAAGGGCGCGAGGTCGGCTGTTGACCAGTGACTTCCTCGCTACTTGCGAAGCCTGCTTTGCTAAAACAATTTGCAATTGCCATTGGTGTGACACTCCCCCATACTGCAGTAAGCATGTGCATAACGCCGAAGACTGTAGTAGGACGACACTTGCAGCAAGAAGGGTTATTGGCGTGTTCCATTTGGTGAAAGCATCGTGGTGATACACGAGTCTTGTAATTTACCTTGGCGCTATTACTGACTCCTTGGTCCATTGACTGTGTCACACTGCTAGAATTTGGACGCAAAAATTGAACTTGAACATTCTTGAAGATCTCAATATCCCTCGGATGCGCAGGGCAGTTGTCCACAAACAATAATACATGGCAAGATTTTTTTCCCATCTGCCGGTCAAAATTACGAACCCATGTTGAAAAAAGGTGCCCGGTCATCCACGCCCTGCGCTGACTTTCATACAGGCAGAGGATATTTTTGATGCTTTTAAAACATCGTGGGTTGCGTGGTTTCCCTATGACAAGTAGCTTTAACTCGTCTGATCCATTAGAGTTTGCACCAACCAGAACAGTAAGATTCTCTTTGCTTAGCTTACCCCCATTACATATTTCTCCTTTCATGGTCATTGTTTTTTTGGGTGTCAGTTAGTAAAAGAGTCCAAATTCGTCCACGTTTTAAATATCATAGCTTGAGTAGTTCTTTAAAGCTGCGGAAGCACATTTGTTTCTCAACAATCGAAGTCTTCATTGTTGACAGCAGCTGATTTACTGCACACTTTTATGAATTTTATTCCCGAAGGAAGCTGAGATAGGTATTTTTGATAGAGCAATTAATGGTTGCATTAAATTTGAACAGAAAAGGCATTCCTAGTTTAAAGAATTGTAATGCTTTGCTTGGAACAATTTTCTTCTAAATCTTTCTCTGTTTGGAACCAGGTTGAATTCGCGTATTAAACATAGTTTTTTTTTTCAAGGGACTGACAAAACGTCGCGTCTTAAGCGGGTTCGCGTATCAACCGTTTGCGCATTAAGAGGGATTTTTTTTACACACATAAGGTAGGCGTTTTTCAAGTGACTGAGGAAAATTCGCATATTAAGCGGGGCACGTATTAACGGGGTTCAACTATATATATATATATATATATATATATATATATATATATATATATATATATATATATATATATATATATATATATATATATGTGTGTGTGTGTGTGTGTAAATATAATGATTCCAAAAAAAGCCTCTTAAAATATGTAAAAAATTTAAAAAAAATTAGATTGTTGTTATTAATCTCCAAAAAATACTGAACTTTGCTTCAATATTCTCACCTATATATTCCCAGAACTTAATAATTTGTAATATATCAATTTTAGATATTAATCATATAAAGAAATCTTCGACCTTATACCCTAATAATGCAGAAATAGTATATTACTATTAAATTCACTATGATGTAAGATAAAAGGACAATAAATGTATAATTAACCAAATTTATTGACATATTAAATTATTTATAGCTACCATTCTTAACACTTTCAACATTTATTTTTAACATTAGACAATATAAATAATTTTTAATTCCATCTGGCAATTACTGTATTAAATATTTTTTTATATAGCATGCATTATTACATTATACATATATGTTAAATATTATTTTTGTCAATATATAACTCTAAGATTTCTGCGTAATTACATATAATTGATCTCTGTTATTATAAAAAAAAAAAAAAAAAAAAAAAAAAACCTTACCCTAAAACTTTTGACTGGGGCAAAAATCTTTTTTCCACATCTTAAATAAACCACTGTTTATAGTCAATTCACTTTATTCATATAGACTTTTCATTATAAAGGGTGGCAATTCATTGTCTTTCCCCTTTTTTATACTGACAAGGGGACCACCAAACATGATGCGCACAGATTTTGATGATTTTAAAGTATGTTGTAGGGGTCATACCCCTAACTATTCAGTTCAAAGGTTTCCTTCAAATGGGCTTTAGTTTTCGAGAAATTTCGGGTTAAAATTCAGCTTGCATTTCAAATACCTATCAGTTCACGTTCTTGAACGAGGTCTTCGTGGCTCAGAGCTAGCGCTCGCGATTTGAGAGCCGGAGATAAGGGTTCCGTCCTCTCATGTGACTTTTACCTTTTTTAAATAAATGTTATATATTTGTCGCGTTATAAGTTTTATGCAGAATTATGAATTCTGCATCTTTGAACTTTTTGATATTTTCCTAATAAATTCTATTTACATTTTCGAAAATTTCGTGAAAATTTAATTTTTTTTCTTTTTTTCCTTTTGTGCAGTTTTGAAATTAATATTTCTATTGACGAAATTCCAAACTAATTTATGTCTAGATTTTGTTTATTTTTTTATTATTATTTACTCTTTATATTTTAATAACCGTTCTAAAATAATACTTTTTTTAAATTTATGAAATTTTAAATGAAAATTTATATATTTTTATAATTTATACAAAATATTTTTTATCTCAAATCTTCTAAAGGTATGTATGATTAGGTAATTCCAACAACATATCTTGAAAGGAATAATAAAATATTAAAGCAATAACGCTTATATCCAAGTTTTAGCCAGTTATATATATATATATATATATATATATATATATATATATATATATATATATATATATATATATATTGTTATTTAAATACATTTAACTGTAAAGTTCAAACTCAACATCATTTTTGATTTGCACAAATAAAAAATGATATATTACAAATTTTTTTTTTCATTCTAATAAGTCGATGCCATACAGAAAAATTCAACTAGGAATGAAAAAATCGTTTGTAAATTACAATACATATAAAAAATATCTGGAAAAAATCGTCTGCAATGCATTTTACGGTAATATCAGAATAAATAAAATTTCCTTTTTATCCATTTCGTTTAGCTTCGTTTACAGACAATTACTACATTTAAAATAATTTATTTTTCAAATTTCATGCATTTTTAAATATATTTATCACAATTTAAGTATTTAAAGAATGTATAATATGCTAATTTATACATTCTTCCAATATTGTTAAAACAATTTACGTAAAGAATATATTTAAAGGTGATTTTTAATGCGGAATTTGTTTAGAATATTTTTGCGTTATGTATCACACAATTAGTACCATATTTAATAAACTAAAAATGTCGATGTCGGTGATGATACATATTTTAGTATTTCAGCAGTTAAAATATTTCAATATATTTAGAACAAATCAAATATTAAAAGAATATATTATTTTGTTATTTTTTTCTGAATCATTTAATTTTTTTTAAATAGAAAATGCAAATAAAAAAAAAATGCATTATTTCATAAATACGATAAATAAATAAGTAAATATACATAAATGTAA
This sequence comes from Maratus michaelseni, assembly GCA_963931845.1. Taxonomy (NCBI): domain Eukaryota; kingdom Metazoa; phylum Arthropoda; class Arachnida; order Araneae; family Salticidae; genus Maratus; species Maratus michaelseni. The sequence goes on along the minus strand of OZ007586.1, from coordinate 254,379,487 downwards.
ACAATAATCATTTTAAAAAGACGAGATATCAAGACATAAATTAGTTTGGATTTTCATCAACAGAAATATTGGAATAAAAATTGCGCAAAAACTATAAATTTTCCCGAAAAATTCAAAAATGTAAATGGAATTTTTAGGAAAATATCAAAAAGTTCAAAGATGCAGAATTCATAATTTTGCATAAAACTTATAACGCGGCAAATATATAAAATTAATTTTAAAAAGGTAAAAGTCACATCAGGAGGACAGAACCCTCATCTCCGGCTCCCAAACCGCGAGCGCTAGCTATGAGCCACGAAGACCTCGTTCAAGATTGCGAACTAATGGGTATTTGAAATGCATGCTGAACTTTAACCCGAAATTTCTCGAAAACTAAAGCCCATTTGAAGGAAACCTTTGACCGGAATAGTTAGGGGTATAATCGCTACAACATACTTTAAAATTATCAGAATCTCTGCACATCATGTTTGGCGGTCCCCTTGTGTGATCCCACACAAGCTGCGTTCCAATGCAAGCACCTGAATTTGATGAGCGGTTGATACAGCCTTTAAGACCGGGAGTCACAACTCCCTTCACGCTGCGCTATCAGATGAGAGATCAAACGGCGAAAAGGCATTTCCATCAATATGGGGGCTCTGGTCCTATTTCGCCATGGAGACCTTGTATTCGGAAACGGGACATCGACTGCTGCAGGAGTTTCATACTTTCCTTTACTTGATCAGTAATTTCAGTTATGACGAACCACCTCATTGACTATGCTTCATCTAACCTATCGATTGGTTTTCCATTAACGGTGAATTGGTCTTCGAAATAATCGTCCCATTGCCGATAAAAGTTCATTTCCCTCTTTTTTCCATCAGCCTGGGAGGCGTCCTTGAAAAATAAAGCTTTAAATCCTTTCTCAGCTCTTACATAAGCCCCAATCAGCCTGGGAGGCGTCCTTGAAAATCAAAGCTTTAAATCCTTCTTCAGTTCTTACATAAGCCCCTATAACTCCAGTATAAAATTCGCCTACATCCAGACTCTGCTGACAGATATCCCACCGAACCCTTTTCGCTGATAGAAACAAGCAACTCCCACGCTATTAAAACTTTTTTACAGAATTTCGTTTCTCATGTGTGTGTGTGGGGGGGGGGGGGGCTGTCTAGTCTGTCCTGGGGCATTGATCCGACGCTAAGAATACCCATATGTGTTTCTAAGAGAACGCAATGTATCTGAAGAAATCCGAATACGACGAATACGAATTTTTCTCAATGCTTATAAACTAAGAATAAAGAAAATTAAAAGTTTTAGTGAGTGAACTAGATGCAGTTATAGAACTATTCGTAATTGTAGTAATCTGTTTATTATTATTATCCAGAATGCAATAAATTCTTGTATTGAGTAAATTTAAAATTATAATTATTTAAATACTGTGATTGTTTAAAAGACCTTTCTTTTCTTCTTCTTCTTATTATTATTATTGATTCACTAAAGCAATTATAACAGAATCGTATCCTCTAGAGATGCTTCACAGGACATGGAGGGAAATTGAATATTGTCTGGACGTCTGTTGAGCGACTAATGGTACACATATCGGAACGTATTGAAATGGATATAAAACTTCGTAATTTTCTTAATATTTTAATACTAAAATTATTTTACTATGTGTTTCTTTATTTTTGTAATACAAATTTTTAATCCCGGCATTCTTTTTCGATGACCCTGTACAGATTAGCAAAATAAAATGGGACAATTATTCTAATGAGGAAAAAAAATAAAGAATAATTACAGTAGAAAATTTCAAATTTAAGAGCGTATTGGGCAACGCAATAAAGGTCTGAAAACTATTCAATGCAGCATAAACATGTGCTGGCATCATATTACTTTGGAAGGTAGCAATACCAACGCTCATAAAATGATATCTATATTCTTAGATAATCATATTCTCTGATAATCATATTCTTAGACTGGTATAAGGAACGCATTTTGATTAATTATCAACCATAACCTTTTCTTTTAAAGTTTTTGAAGATTACTAAAGTCTTAATGTTAAAATAAATTTATGGTTTATAAATGGTTAGATAAGTTTAGTTTTAATATTATTCAGCATTTAATTAATATGATTTTCGCCTTTCACAAGACAATAAAAACGAAACAAACATTATGGTGATTATAATCAAAATAAAAATGAAAAAAAAAATAGTAAAAGTATCGGTTTTTTGATAATGGAAAAGAAACTAGTAAGTAGTTTTCAGATATTCATTGTTTTGTATCTAACCATTTTATATATTTCCTCGATTTCCAATTTATATAAATAAAGTAAAAACTTATTTTAAACTGATTCAAGAGCCACGCAATAGTTACTCCCATTATTCCCATTATCCACTTTACCAATCGCCACTGGATTTTACAAGTTCTACTACATTCCATTTAAATTATCGTCACTTTCCTTTCAGTAGAGCACTCTTAAAAATCCACCTAAATATTCATCTAACAGATTTCTATATAATTGTATCGTTTCAAATTCATGTATAAAATAAAAACTGCACACATAAAATATGCACTGTTAACCCGGTCACTACCAATGGTGCACATCTATACCAATTATAGTAGACAAAAGCGAATTTTTTTATTATTTCTCACCTACCACTTTTTCAATACAGTAATTTTCATCGTAAATTTCTACTAGAAATATACAATGAAAATTATTGCATGAAAGTAGGGGTAGAAAAATGGTGAAAAAAAAAGTCGCCTATAGTAATCCTGTACCAACCAGTGTAAAAAATGGTATTCTATTGGTTAATGAAGCTTTAAACAAAAAGGTTTGAGTTATAACAAATATTTCCAACGGAGAACATAAAAAAATCCATTTAAAGACATATTTAAATTTATTTAATTTTAAAAATGCACGTCGATATAAAACAGTATTCTAGAAAGTTTCTACCTTACATAAAAACTAAATAAAAATCATCGAAGAAAAAATTATTTATCACATGTTCATTATCCCATACTTACATACTTTATTATCCACCTCATTCATTAAATTATGCATCTTTTGATTTCTTGAGATACAATTTTGCTTTTAAGATTCATTATCTACCTTAAAAAAGAAAACACCGAACATGACGAAAATGACTGTAAAATTTGAAGAAAAAAACTTATTTATGTTATTAAAGAGATATGCCGATGTAAAGCCTTCCATGTATATATATATATATATATATATTCAACCTAAAAAATTCTACGTTTCTTTCCTTTTAGAACATTGTCTTGCACAGCGGTATAGTTCTAAAAAAAGTTAGTATAGTTCATCTTCCAAAACATTTAACTGGGTTTTTTTCAAAGTGGTTTTTGTTGAACATATTGTGTTGATTTGGACATTGTAAAAACTTTAGTAATTAAACTATTGATTTCCAATCTGAAGTCAAGCTGCATGAGACGTGCACATATCGGTTGATTCATTAAAAGTTTCTTTAAAATTCCTCTTTTTTAACAACGGTGGCTTCTAAGGAATGTTTTTCAAAATTTCACTTTAAAATTAAATAAGACTAATAATATAATGTATATATTTCTAAAAGTAATGGTTTTCAATGGTTCTACATTCAGATTAAAGATATAAATACTTATTCGTTTGTTTCAGAACTACCGTTACCAAGCAGAGTTAGTACTCAAGTTATTAAGCAGTTACCAAGAAAAGTTAGTTCCCAAACAGAGCTTGGTAACGACTGTTACCAAGTGAGAATCATTTTCTTGTAAGCTTCCTGATGATCAGGTTAATTTTAATTTTATGGAATTTCTTCTTAAAGTTTTCTCATTTAATGGTATTTCCAATACTCGCACCCCCCCCCCTCACTACCATCCACAAAAAAATAAAATCTATACGAATATTCTTAATTAAAAAGGGATTTCAACAACTTTCCTCCTTAATGTTGCAATAACAGATTTGTTTTACTTAAATGACTGAAAATTATTCTTTATAAGAATCAAAATCTGTCTATCTCCGTACCCTATTCAAAGTATCTCTGAAAACGATATTTGTTTTACTAAGTTAATTTTTATTATGTAAAAATAGGGATACTATCCTAATAATATTATATATTTGATTCTGTGTGTGAATGTTTGGCTGAAGTAAATGTCAAAATGGATGATTTAATAGCCCTGTATCTTTGCATATGGATGGAACATAATCCAGAAATGAACGTAGGCTGTGTTTTATGGGGGGGGGGGGGGTTCAAATCTTTTACTTAATAATTCAAATTTTCACATTATTTTTATATACAATCAATACTTATTTCCCCCTTAAAATTTAAGCATTTTACTTTATTGTTGCCAATAAATAAAAACCCGGAATAATAAATTTTCCTCAGCAATTAATTTGAAATGAAAAATTAAAGAAAAAAGAAAAAAAAAAGACGATGAATATGTCTTATTTGAACCGAAAAAACAGAGAATTTCAATTATTTGTTAATATTAAAGTTAATTTCACAAGAAATAAAAACATATTTTTGCGTAATCAAACTTCATGATTCAATTTATTCTACATAGCCAAAAATCGTCTGTCAACTATTGACATTCATCATTACATCGTAACTTTTTTCAGCTTTAGCTTCAACCAAGGAGGCATATTTAAGATGCTTGCATTTAGGTGGACAATAATTGCCCACTATTAATAACAATTGGATTTAAAGAAAAAAAATTTGTATTTTCCATTAATTATTATTTAAAGATGGCTGTGATAACAAACGGGATTAAAAATAAAATCGTTTATCAAAAAAAAGGACGTATTTTTTTTCATGTAAAACGTCCATTTTAATTAAAAAAATTATATATTTTTTTATCCGTTCGACAAAGTGACGTCATTTTTATTTCACCAGCTTCAAAATTATAATCCACTTCTTAAAACAACAATATATTTTTGAGAAATAATGCTTTGCATCAAAAATCACATATTTTCAAAACGCAATTTTAGAAAATTCTGTTGAAATTACATTGTAAATATGATTTTTTAGTTAAATTTAGTACTTAATGATATTAATGTTTAAATTTTTCTATGTGTACAATAATAGTAGATTTCTTTCAGCGCTTTCATGTTTTAAATAGAAAATGTGCATGTTACGTTACTGACACAAGTAAAGGCGTATTTATCAACTAATTGTAGGCAAAAAGTAACAATTCTTGCTGAATCAGTAATCCATAATGTATTATTTCATACACATAATATAATATATTCTAACTACTTGCAAATTACGAGTAATTTATCGGAACTTCAAGCAACTTAGCTCAATGTTTTGCCAACGTTGTGTAGACACGTCAGAAACCAGTTTGTTGACTAACATGCACATTATCTATAAATAGAAATGCATATTTGTACAGGATTTATGAATTGAAAGATTATTTTTAAAATCTAGACAAGTATCAGCCCATAGAAAAAACTATGCCCGGTGAAAGTGCCGTTTAAGTTTAAATAATGTGCCGGTTTTCATTCAGAAAATATTAGAATTTTATAGCAATTACACAAAGTGACGTAATTTTCACCGAATTTATTGGTGACCAAAACACAAGTTTAACGTACTTTTCTCAGTCTTTTTTTACAATCTTACAGAATATTAAATTTCGATAAAATTTAATAAATATATTAAAGTCGATGTAAAAGTTGTTAGCATATGCAATTTTCAATGGAGAATAAGCCTTTGACATCGTTCACGTGAAATTCAAAAAAGAGCAGGCGCCAATAATTAAACAAGAAAATCCCTTCTCCTATTTTTTAAAGGCACCATGATTATAGAAACATGCAAGAAAAAAGCCAATTAAAAATCCAGGTATTATCTGTTATCATTCTCTGATCTTTGTATAATTCCTTTTAATTTTAAAATATCTAAATCTATAGTTAAAAATATCTCTGCAGGGTAATTTTTGTCCTTCATTGGGATGTGTTTCTTCCAAATATCGCAACTCCCGTAATCCTAAGCTACAACACAACAATCAATATGACAATATTTATCCATAATTGGGGTGGGTTTTGTTTTCAGATATTTTTCGCCATTGAAAGAAATAATCAACTATATTGCTTAACAAATAAGCATTTAGGCTTTGAAAGTCTTTGGAGCCTGATAAAAATGTTGATATTGTTGGTAGATGTACAGCTGTTAAAAGTCTGGCACTGTGAAATAAAAATACAATAAATATATGAGAGTTAAAGGTACTTTTTTCTACTTCTTTTATTTATTCTTAAACTTTTTTGCTCCACCATGTTTTAATTTTTTTTTTAAATTATTGTATCATATAGCTTATTTTTTTGTGGAGTGTTTTGGAATAGAAACATAATGCATGTTGATTTTCAGAATATTCTAATCACATCAAAGAGAGAAAGATCAAAGTGACATGTTAATTAACAAATTTCCTCAAAAATATTTACTAATATAATCACTTTAAACAATATTCTTCGACTCGAAAACATAAATTAAATCAATGTAAAATACAATAAATAAAATACTAAAATAGGAAATCAAAGAAATAAATGTATTATTCCACGCTTAATCTTAGTGAAAGTGTATGAAATTTCATGAAAGAAATTTAAATGATCCTATATATGGGATTATTAGACGTATTTTCTATTATAAAATGTGATAAAGAGTTTGTTAATTTTATATGTTGCTTAAATAATGCATTAATTTTTATTAAATATTACGTGAACGAAGTCACCGGTAACAAATAGCTAGTAATAATATATAAGTGAATGTTTGTGTGGCAGTTTTGTTTTCTGAATTCGTAAAGCATATCATATTTAAAGAGGCCGCAGGCGATAATGTAATCACATAACCGTAAGCAGCAAATTCTGAAGAAAAACAGTTATTCTGTTAGCAATTCTATAATAACATAACCTCAACATATTAAAATTTCTCAAACATATTAAAATTTTTCACGGAAGTCATGCAATGAATGGGCAGAAAGACTTACGTAAATAAAAGAAGTCCTCATTCTAAAGACATAAACAAAATTTATGCTAATATATTTAAATTTGAAAAAAAAAAATTCTAACGATTTCGACGATTAGGAGACCATAGGAATTCATGTATCTGAATTATTTCATAGGCTGTGTAATAGAGACAAACGTAATATATATTTTTTTATAACTACTTTAGAATGTTTTTCTTAAAAATTCCAAGTATAACATATTAGCAAAAAACCCGGGAGCAGACATTTTTTGGCAATCTGCGACGTACTTTCAACTATTAATAAAATATTTAAAACCATACGTGAAACACGACGAAAAGGGTAGTAGTATCGGAGACAATACCTAATAAACTGGATATAAAATTATCGAGTTTTTTTTTTTTATTACTTTTTTGATTTATTTTCACAACCATTTTTCAAACGCAGATTTATAATATCCCTTTTAAATAAATAATATAGTTTCATATAAGAGTAGTTCAATCAATGCACTGTCAGATCAGTACAAGATTGAAGATCAATACAAGATTTGCGATTAGCTTTGAATTGGTTCGGTATTTTGGACGTTATCTTGATCACAAGTTTTGCTTTTGTATGTTTCTGTAAGCGAACTATAAAAGTTACAAACTTTATTAACTAACTCATTTAAGATACTTGCAAGATCAATGCACTGCAGCAGTTAGTTTCAAAGTTATTCAGTATTTCAGAGCCTACGCTAGTCACGCGAAGAAACGATCAAGCTAATGTTAAGTCTATGGGAAGGTTCTTGCGCGATTTCTCGCTCGCATTTTAATATTTTTAAATGATTTTTTTTTTTGCATATGATAGCTGAGGTCGATCTCTAACGTTGTTAGTTTTTACTTTTTTAATTTTGGTTACAGTTTTTTTATAAGCGGACATTTCCAATTTTGGAACCGGTTGGAACCGGTTCTGAAAGTGAAAGTACCCTTATATAAAAAAGTGGAACCAAAATCGAAAAAGTAAAAACTAACAACGTTAGAGATTGACGTCAGCTATCCTATGCAAAAAAATCACTTAAAAATATTAAAATGCGAGCGAGAAATGGCGCAAGAACTTTCCCATAGACTTAACATTAGCTTGAGCGTTTCTTCGCGTGACTAGCGTAGGCTCTTAAACCTTTAATCAAAATCAAAAGAGTAAAAACTAACAACGTTGCAGATCGACCTTAGCTATCCTACGCAAAAAAAATCACTTAAAAATATTAAGATGCGAGCGAGAAATCGCGCAAGAACCTTCCCATAGACTTAACATTAGCTTGAGCATTTCTTCGCGTGACTAGCGTAGGCTCTTAAGATGTTATGATTACACATTTTGCATGTTTATTGATTTTGTGTGTCACTGCAAATGGACTATAAGAGCCCTCATACTTCAATACCAAACTCAGGGGCGCCATTTAAGAACTTTCTTGAAAGGGGGTGGGGCAACGATTTTATTGATCTTATTGTGCACATCTGAAGTAAATTAACACTGTTTTATTCAGGGCTGGCCGTAGAAAGAGAGAAAGGCCTGATTGGAAACGACTTTGGTCGACACTAGGTTTAGGGTGCGTAGGGTGCTTATTTTTTCGAAACACTTCGAATAGTAATCGTTTTATTTAACTGAAAAATTCTTCAAAGATTACTATTCGGGAGTGGTGGTACTCAAAATTTAGCCCTAAGATCACCAGCCAGCATCCCCAATATCCCTATAATCATAAAATTGTAAAACAAATCATTATAGAGTACATATCTGGGGTAGAATGGAAAGAAATCAAACTGTTTCCTTAAAAATTGTATGCATCCTAGTCGACCAAACGGATGTAAAGTTGTATCTCCATGTAAAATTGCATACATATAAGCTTACAAATAGCATGTAATACTTTATATCACTTCTTAAATGTTACATGGGTTTAATACCACTTGTTCTAGTAAGTGTGAAGGGATTTATTAAAAATATTATTTTATTTTTGTTTAGGAAAATCATTTAGAATTTAAGTGTTCTGTACGAAATAAATTATCTTTAATAGACTTCTAAAAACCCCTTAACATTCTATAATTAAAAAAGAAAAATGAGTTATCGTTATTGCCTTTTATTATGAGAAAATTTGTCTTATTGCATTTTCTCGAATTGTGTTTGAACATTTAGATTTGTATCGACATTTAAACTCCTACTGATTGGAGATTCAACGGACATAATTTCTAAACTTTTCAAACGTTATTTATGAATTAGTGATATCACATAAGTTTTGATTTTAGAAAAACTTGTTTCTCCAAATGCCACAAATACTTAAAATTACAAGGGAATCCAAATATCCAAATAATATTATAAATGCGATTGTGTATGTGAATGTTTGGTTGAAGTAAATGTCAAAACGGAGGATTTAATGGAGATGTATCTGTGCATATAGATGAGTTATAACTCAGAAATGAACATAGGGTAGGTGTTACTTTTTTTTCAAATATTTTTCGTTATAATTACAAATTTCATTATTTTTATAGAGAATCAATGAAAAATTTTCCTGTAAAATTTAAATAACCATTTTACGCTGCTAAGCATTATCGTTGCCAATAAATACAAAGTCGGGAATAAAAATTTCCCCAACAATTAATTTTCAATTGAACTATTTCCACGTGAAAAATTAAAATTAAAAAGAATTGGAAAGAAGATGAATAGTCGTAATATTTGAAACCTAAATATGGAGTGTTTGTTATTATGCATGAAGTATGAATGTCGGTTGCGTTGAAAAGAGGTTTTCTATCAAAAATTGCGTTATAATTAGAAGAAAAAATGAACAATAATTATATTATTAAGAAAAAAATTCTGCACCATGGAACTATGAAAAAGATCATCCTTGGTTTAGACATATATGACGTCATATTGGAAATAAAACATGCATTTTCAAATGTTCGTAATAATACATGGAGCATGAAAATCAGTATATAATGAAAGTAGATGGATAATGACGTCATATTTAACATGAAAAACTGAAATATTTTTATCGCTACCAATTAATAAGCTTGAATGTCAGTTAGATACAAATGTGCGTTTTCTGCCAAAAACAAAGTTATGATTGCCGGGAAAAGAAAATCAACAAATATTATATCATCAAAAAGAGATTTCTCTGAAAACAAAATGACGTGATATTTGAAATGAAACGGGAACTTTCAAATGTATTTTTAAAGGAGCGTGAATCAATTTTATACATTAATAATACAAGTATTAGTAAATATAGACGAAGGATCGCGAATGATCAGGGTTGGAATTAATCGATTATATTTTTAGTCGATTGATTAATTGACTAAACGTTTAATTATACGAAAATAAATCATGATTGAAATTGAAAAAAGTAGGTTATGTTGAAAAAAGTAGTTGTAAAGTACCCTTTACAAAATTTTTCATGATTAATTCAATCGGAATTAATTCATTCGCGATTACTTCAATCATTAATCTAATCACACAGACGAAAATTAAATATGGCCGCCATTTAACTTTCTTAAATTCCCTGTCATTGCTACGAGACTGTTACTGTTATTAAGGGTCACTATACGATTTTTCTTATTGAAAGATATACAGGGTCACCTAAAATGTTTCAAATACACCGAGGTCGAAATGTGTAAATCATTTAAGGGTGAAGGGAGAGTTGAACCCCTTTATTAATCAATGTTTATTATTTAATTATTTATCATCTAATATTTAGGTAATGTTTTTTCTATGTTGTGAGAACCAACTGTGGTAGAGCGGGCAGCGGAGACAAAAATGATTACATCATCGAGTTACGTGATGAAATTGTGGTATAAGACAAGATTATTGGGAATAGATGAAATAATGACTTGTTTGCCTCGGCACATTTTGCTACGGTATGAGCAGAACGGGGCGCTAATTCGTGATTTAGAAGGAACTATCACGTCATTGATTCACGGAAAGATTATTTAATTATTTAAAATATCGTATATCTTGAGTTGTACAATTCGAACTTTTCAATGTGCCTCATGATACTTTGGTACGATATGACTAGAATGGGGTGCCACTTCGTTATTTTAACTGTACCATAACGTTTTCGAGTTACGGCATCAAACTTTAGCGTTTGATCTCTCTTGACTAATACACTGCAAATGTTTCAGTCTGCCTCGTGATATCTTGGAATGATATGAGCAGAACGAGGCGCAAATTCGTCATTTTGACGGCACTTTCATGCCATCAAGTTTCGAGATGAAATTGTTACCAAATTAACGCTTAAACAATGAGTTTTTAAAATAATATAGTCTAAATGTAAGAAAACCCCTACCTCCCTTTTTTTTCTTCAAAACTGTCGGAAAAGAGGTAGCACAGAAGATTCCACTAGAAAAGTTTCGTAATTTTCGTTAACTTAAGCATATCAAACTGCTGACTCAATCAAGACTACTGCTTTTAATGCATCAGACGACCCCAGTGGCTTCAATCTCTCTCATTACTCACACACCGGTCCCGTTGTGTTCATATCGTATACCAGTGTTCCCAGTCGGCTACATTTTTTAATTCAGTTTTCTTGATTACCACCAGTTTTTTGGTAAAGTAAAATTCGCCTTTATTAATGACATATTAAATAAGGCGAAAACAAGGCGAATTATACAATTTCGAAAAAGTGGGGCTAGTCAAACATTAATATTCATAAATGGTGGTAATCAAGGGGCTGAAAAAATGAAACCTAAGTTTATTTAGTAGCTGGGAGAACTTTGAAGAACGTTAGAAAAGATTTTGTTTGAATCACACCAATATTAAATGCAAAATATTTTAGCCTCTCGTTCTACCACCAGGGGGCGCACCCTGTTCTATACAAACGTCTTTCAGAACGAATCTCCGGAAGATGTCCCCGCTGCCTACGGCACTGTATAGCAGGCATGTTGTGCACGCGCTGAAAATCTTTTTGTTCCACTTTCCACCGCCAGAGGGCGTCAAATCTATATCTTTAATAGTTCATGTTAAATTGAATTAACCAATTCTCGTTGACATCGGGCCCATAGAACCCGAGAAAATACTTCCCCTTTGGAGATTAATATTGAGAAATAGTGGTAACCAAGGGCTGAAAAAAATATACCGATGTCTATTTAGTTCCTGGGAAGAATTGTAGAAAATATTTCATTTGAATCGGAAGGATATTAAAAATGTTCTGATTTGTGAGGCAGGTTGCGTGGGGGGGGGGGGGGGAGGAGGGAGTTCGATTAGAGCATTTACACGCTATTTAAATTACGATGGGACTTCCCCCCGCCCTTCAAATTTAAACCACGGACCTTAAACTTTAACAATTATCCTTAACTTTTGAAACAGAAACGAAATGGCACTTTTTTGGTTTGAAATTGTAACAGAATTAAAACGAAATAAATGGACAATTTATCAATTCTTGGCTAGTTGTGAAAATTTCAAACGAAAATGCCGTCCAGGAAGGTTAAGAATAACCAGATTCCGTCGAAGACCGGCGCGGCGCATCAGAAACATAGTTTCAAAGTATACACAAATAAACAAGTACGCCATTTTGTCGAGAAAGATATATTGCAGGGAAATTTTAAATTTGACTTACCGACTAGAGACGAGGCAATTATATCAAAAATGTTCAAAATGTCTAAATTATCGTTTAAAAATCGCCCTTATGTTATAAAATATTTTCCATACATCATTACCGAACATACCGATTACATACATCATTAACGAATTCATCCAAGATACTTACATTATCTGTATTATTGTCCCAATTGTATTCGATTTTATTCAGTATTTCAGACGTTATAATTATGACATTTTAAACATGTTTTTTTTTTTTTTTTTTTTTTTTTTTTTTTTATGTCTCTATAATCGAACTAAATAAGATATAAAAGAGCTGTAATGTAAGCTCTTATATAAATATATTAAAGTTCTTATCTATAAATAGGAATAAGGTTTACAGTGAACACAATAACAAAATCCCGGAAATATTTATTCTGATTCTCTTTAAAATGTCCAAAAAAGTGCATTTCACCCTGTCTGAATAAGACTCGCTATGATAGGTCTAGTATCGCGATTGCGCAGTTCTTCAGTGGGTTTGATAATGAGCATACGAAGCTGACTCAAAGAATATTCTTTGGCTGACTCTCCATCAGATCAGATGTCCATCTGCTTTCCTCCGTGCGCCGGTAAAATATATTCACTGCTAGAATTGAGTGTTTGAAAAGTTATGGGAAATCAAAACACTGGGCTAATGCGCCACTGTTGATTTCGTAGTTAAAGTTACAGAGCAAGAAGCAGTTAGAAAGAGAAATAGCTTCTATAGTAAGTTATTTTATATTTTATATTTTTTGCTGTATTAAATTTAAATTTTGAAGAACTTTATAAAATTAACAAATAGTTAACATTTTATATTTTAGGTGAGACTTCCCTTACGAAAATAGTTCATAGAGCTGTATAGAACTCTATAGAATTCTTTACAAGTTCTATAGAATAGCCATTCTATAGAATACTATTTCTATAGAGTTTTAAAGAGTTCTATAGAATACTTTTTCTAAAGAAAATGTTTTTATAGAATTCTTAGAAGTCCTATAGAATTTTTTTTACAGAACAGTTTTTCTATAAAGTACTATATATCTTATAGAATTAAATTCTATAAACTAATGATTCTATAGATTTTTTTGTAATTAAAAAATATTTCTTGGTCTTTTAAAATTTATGTGTGCAGTAATTTATTTATAACTATATATTAAAATTAAAAAAATAATAATTAATTTTGTAATACATCAGCTTAGTATATAATTGTACTCCATAGATTTAATATGATTATATATATATATATATATATATATATATATATATATATATATATATATATATATATATATATATAATTTAATTTAATTCTAATACATTGTGATTAAATTGTCAATGTAATGTTATATCACTCAAACTACTGAATTAAATTATGATTAATTATTTTTCTTGGTTAATTTTATAATCATTTATTATTTGCTGTTGAATTTATAAAACCATCCATCTAATTTAATAAATTTTATTCACTAATAATATTGTAATTTTTATTCAAATATTTTAATCTGAAATATAAATATTTAAACAATTGTTAAATAATAATTTATTAGACTTTAAATATTTTTACAAGACTATTATGATTGGGAATGCAAATCATAAAAGAAATAAAGTTGAAATAGTGTAATAAGAGTTTAGAGACTGTCAATGGTTGTGTCCTGCTGAAAGTACTCGTTCTTCGCCCGATCATTGAAGTCAAGCAGCATCGAGAGTGGTTAATATTTGGGAAGGTGACTACCTGGGTTCGATACATATTTTTATAGAAGCTGTATATTTTTTCTATAGATATTTTTTAGAAGCTCTATAGACATTTCTATTGAACTTCTACAGATATTTCTATAGCTTTCGGTTAAACAAGCTTATAGAAAAACGGGCCATAATTCTATAGGATTTTATAATGCGTTTTCTATAAATATTTTTTATAGAATTCTATAAGAAATTTTTGTAAGTGTTGTCACAGTGGTCGTATATAAATTTTTTATGGGAAAATTTTATTATAAGTTAAAAGTATATGGCTATTTAAACTTAAATGAAAGTTTAAACTTTTTGGAAAAGTATCAAATCAAGATGTATTTTAAATATGTATATAAATGAACTTTATATACTACATATTACTATATACTATATAAGAGCTATTTTTCATGAATTTGTTTTTAAAGTGTAGTAGGTTAAACTACTCCTTAAATTTTGTCATAGTACTTTTGAATCCCACTGTATACAGAATGTCCCGAAAACATTGAGCTCATCTTTTATTCCTCATATATTGACCATGGACATATTGTAAATTACAAAGTTACGTAAAAAAGCTACAGAATTGTAGAACATCGATTAAAATTTTTAGGGGATTAAATTTGAAGAAATACAAAATTAAAATTTTTATACGGCCCTTACAAAAAAATTCACAGTGAGTAAAATGTGCAACATACACGAATAAGTTCATGTACAAAATTTCAGAATTTTGTCATAAAATGTCACAGATATGTGTTTAAACAAAGTTATTGAGGGGTAAATCATAAATTAAAATATAAATGTTTACAGCTAGAGTGCAGATAACGTGACGCAGAAATGCATCCTAAGCAAATAAAATATGACTGTTATCTCGTTTTATTTTCAAATTTATAACACTGTGCTTCCTGAAAAATACGTTAAAGTTTTACATGATGAATTACAGAATAAAACTTGGAAATGGCACAATCAATGAAAGTTAAAAAAGCTTTGTATTGGCGTGGTTTTAAAACATTTTGAACAAACATTGTAATCTTTGCGTAAAGTTATTATTTCTACACAGTTTAGATGCTTTTGTACGAATAAATAGCACAATTAATATTTATTTATGCAATTATTGTTTTCTTTAATTCGTTAATTTGTGTACAACTCTTGAAACGCGATAATCCGACATGATCCCCTTTACGAACACATGTCCAGACATCGAAAAATGGTTTAAGCCAGCATCTATGTTTTTTCATATCTCTGCGATTTTTTATAAATGACCTTATTAGTGTATGGGGCACATTTTACTCACTGAAGGAAATCTTTGTTACTTGGGCAGTATAAATATTTAAATTTTGTATTTTATCAAATTTAATCCCCTTAAAATTTTTATCGATTTCATAAAATTATGTACCTTTTTTTAGGTAACTTTGACATTTATAATATATATCTGTAATCAATTTTAAGTATTAAATTTCGAGGTTAATATTTTTGGGACATCCTGTATATATATATATATATGTGTGTGTGTGTGTGTGTGTAAGCATTAAAATATAAAAATAAAATTTGCAACTGTAAGTTTACACACACACACACATATATATATATATATATATTTATATTTATGAATATGGGATTTATCGTAATAATAATTAAAGGGGAAAGCTAAATCATATATTGCTTATTGATTTTGTATGTAATGTAATAATTTAAAATTATCCTGTACTTTGGTGTTGAATACTTTTATTTAAAAGTTGATTAGTGAAATAAAATCTCACAAAATTTCCAAACCTACGGCATTTTTTTATATACTTGTTACAGCTTCCTGATATGTGTTTTTTCCCCATTCAAGATAAAAGTACAGTTTTATCTAAGTACTTTCTGAAATACTTATTGAAAAATTACCGCTTAACAATTAAGCTATTTTTTCTTTGAAAATTCCATTTTTATCGGAGAAAATTCCTTCCTCTGTTCACAGAGAATTTTATATAAGCTATTTCAGAAATGAAAAAAATTCTATGTAAAAGTTTGCATTAAACATCAATAACAGAACCCTAGAAAGAATTATTCTGACTCTCTTTAAAAATCTCCAAAAAAGTGTCATTTTACCCTCTCCGAAGACTCGCTATGATAGGTCTAGTATCGCGACTGCGCAGTTCTTTAGTGGGTTTGATAATGAACATACGAAGCTGACTCTCCGTCAGATCAGATCCCCATCTGCTTTCCTCCGTGCGCCGGTAAAATATATTCACTGCTAGAATTGAATGTTTAAAAAGTTTTGGGAAATCAAAACACTGGACTAATACGCCACTGTTGATTTCGTAGTTAAAGTTAGAGAGCAATAAGCATTTAGAAAGAGAAATAGCTTCTATAGTAAGTTATTTTATATTTTATATTTTTTGCTGTATTAAATTTAAAATTGGAAGAACTTTATAAAATTGGCAAATAGTTAGAATTTTAAATTTTAGGTGGGACTTGTCACAACAGTCCTATATATAAAAAAAATATGATAAAAATGTATTATATATTAAAAGTACATGGTTATTTTAAACTTAAATAGAAGTTGAAGCTTTTGAAAAAGTACCGAAATAAAATGTATATTTAAATGCAAAATAAGCAAAGATTTTATTATGTGCATTATTTTTAAATCTATTTAAAAAAATTTTGAATTTTAATTGAGTTCATATTAAAACATTTTTCTTTCTCTAAAAGAAATTCAGCCGCTAATATAAGTTTAGTGATATAACATTTTAAAATAAAATTATCCTTTAAAGGACATTATGTTCGAGAATTAAATTCAGATTTAGAATCTAATTTATAAGTACAAAGGGTAAATAAAGTATTTAGACAAAAGTATATTAATATACATATGGTTTATGGATCCTTAAATCTTGATTCACTAACATACTTAATGCCATAAAAATTTCAAAACTTTTGTGAATTTTTTAAAATATAAATTAGATTAGCATGTTCTTTTTTGTGTGCTTGTATTCTTTTTATATTTTCAGTTAAAACAAAGAAATGAATATGTGAAACAATATTAAAACATTTTGCTTATAAATGTATTCACTTTTTTATTAAATTCAAAAATGTACCAAATGTTTAGGAAAAAAATAATATTTAGCATAGATAAGTTTTTAAACGATTTTGGAGTGAGTTATTGAGGTTACTCGAAATTCTTTTAAAGATTGTACCCTGTCTTAAATATACTGATGAATAATAAAATGAATGTGTAATTCAAAATTCATTATTTATGGAAATATATTACTCAAAAGTTATTTGCATTAAAGAGGTGTTCATTTATATATTAATAAAATATTTAGGCTTATTTTTATCTAGGCATGGTTGGATATGCAGTAAAATGCATATATAATCTCAGGAAGAAATGGACGCTTTCTTTTGATTAATGAATTCTGTCAAACAAAATACCGAGGAATCCACATTCTGTTTTCTTGATAGAAGTTCCTACTTAAAAACAGACAGCGTTAAAAAGCTCTAAAGATTATTTTTAAAAGATAATTTCGTCCTAGCTCTTTGTAACTCAGAACTGGGAATAAATAGTAAAGAATTTTCTTATGTTATAGAAATCTTTATCACACTTCAAAATGTACTTCGTTCAAGATAAATAGTTACGTGTAATTTTCGCTTCATTTTTAATAACATAAATATTTTATATTTTCTTTTAAATAATTAATTTTTTTTAACAGTATCTAATACTTTACTTTAGAGAAATTAATATGGGATAAAAACGCATTTTAGTATTTCTTTTTTATCTTAATTTATAGATAATACTGCAATTGCAGAACTTGAATAATTACGAGCAATGTATGCAGTATGGAATTTAAAAGACAGAGTTACAAACAAAAATAAACATATTGAGAGCAATTGTACCATCATTTCATTCTTTGTGAAAATTTATAATTTAAATGTATTACTATCCACTATATACTCCCACTGGTACATTTTTCAATACCAGTATTTCTGAAGAAGTTGTTGCATGCTAAAGTTTAACAACATTTGGACCAAAATTACCTTCCTACAAATTCTAAAAAATTTGTAAGAAAAATCTTAAAAGTTTTGCTTTGAAAAAAGTGGTATTCAGAAAGTGGACCGAATGGGAGCACTGTAGTATTATGTATGTAATTAAAAAAGATAACACATTTAAGAGGTTTAAGAATATGCAGTTCTTCTTAAATAATGGCTCAAAAATTTATTGTCATTAAGACTATTCTAAAAGTGTATAATACTTACTATTTTGTAATTTCTAAAGTATGGAAACAGTTAAATAATGTTAATAACCAAGCATGTTTAAAAACAAAAGTTTTTAGTTATTTGCAGTTTTTTTTTCATTCTTATTTTCATTGCATTTGTAAACTTAAAAAAATATATATTAATTGAATTGTCCTGTTAATTTAAATGCTTATTTATATTAAATACAGCAAAAATATTAATGGGCAGCTTTGCCCATCTGATTAGATTTTTTCTCAGAAATTAAAGTTTCTTTTATGGAAATTTGAGAGAATTTTGATTTTCTTTTGTTTAATAATTTATAATTATTTTCCTAATTCATTTAATTGATTCATGTTATTCTTCTCACAGTGTTTTGAACTATCTTGAAAAGTTTCATACCCATACTATAGAAAGAAATTTGAAAAAAAAAAGTGTTCCAAGAGAATAAACTGTTTACAAAATTCAATCTAAATATTTTTCAATTTTATCATATAAAATATTTCTTAATTATATATATTTTAGAATATGTGTGTGGGAACTCTGAAAAATAAATTGTTTCAAGACAATATATAATTGAGATAAAATAAATACGAAAAAATATCGTAAATACGCATTTTTGCTAATCAAAATGGTCTTAATCACCTTAAAATACAGTTGACATTTTTTAACCTGTGTTTATTAACCTTTAACTATTTTTAACACATATTTCATAAAAACCATTAAATGTTTAAACTATATGTGTTACTTTAAATAGAAGATAATGAAAGTTTATTTAATTTTCACATGATTTAAATAAATAAAATAGGGGGGATACATTTTGGTAAATTAAAAAAAATTAATGAATATTCATTATTAACTATTCTTATTTAGATATAGACTAGCAGATATAAATGTATCGTTGACAATATGCTTTATTAATGTTTGTCACATACGAAGCAACGTAAATCTGCAACAGGTGGCAAATTTAATTTTATACCTTATCAGAAATTTATCTATTCACTTCAATCTCAAAACAGGCTCTTTATATTTACACAATAGTTCGGCATTGATACCAATTCCGGAAATAATCATTGCTAGAGTTTAGTGGAACAATATGCGCTATTTCTTAAATAGTTTAATGTCGAACTAATTTTCAAGTTTTTCTTGTTATATAAGAATGTTCTACATTTTCTTGCGGAATATTTTCGCGTTTAAACAAATTGAAATGATCTTTGGAATTATTTTATTAAAAATAAATGAATGACTGTATTTAATCTTGTAAACGTCTCATATTTTTTTTAAATCATGAAATAAATCTGGAAATATCTGTAAAAATGTTTATTTATTAATTTGTAAATTATAATAAATGATAACATCTAAATAAAAATCCCAGTACCAGAAAGATTTTAAATTTCGTCTTTGAAAAGATTTTTCATTTTTATGGAAGTATCTATACAGATTAGATAAATCAATTGGATTATTAAATGAAATATTATTGTTAGGACGTGTGTGTAGAAATGTGTTATTAAATTATTGTTAAAGTTTAAGGGGATGGTGGACGTACAAATGAAAAATTTTATATTTTTATTCAAACTGTAAACTAGGACTAGCGTAAAACAAGTATTTTTTATGCGCATATAGCATGTTTAGAAATATATTATAAAAAATTTTTAAAGAAAAAAATATTCTAAATGGAAAATATTGAATAATAAATTCCTACTTAAAAATTCTTGTGATTTCTAAATGATTAAAAACTAACGAGCATTCTTTTTGACTTGGGCGAAATACATCGAAAAACCATTTTCAATACAAAATAAATTTGTTTTTAAATCATAAGAAACAAAATACTTTTCAAATTTCAAAAACTCAAAATATAAAATAGATGTATTTTGAAAATACACTTAAAAAACAAAATACAGTTTCAAAAATTAAAAAAAATATTATACAATAAGTTGCTCTACAATAATTCAAATTTTGCTATCAAAACTGATTAAATTTTTTGAAATTATAAATTTCTAAAGTAAACAAGCAAGATCAATTAAAACTTGTTTATTATAGCCATCGCAAAACTTTCTTCCATTTCATTCCAATATATTAATTTATAATAGAATAAACTGTTGTGAATATAAAGCATAATAGAAAGAACAGCAGTGCACCCTGTAGGATATTAAAATTTAAAATTAGATCAGTATAGACATTTTTAATTATTAAACTTTAAGATAAAATTTGGTGCATTTTCACACAATAGGAAATAAGATGCAGCTATAATTTTCCTTGCAAAAATCATAAGGCTTAATATTCCTTAATCGGGTTTATTTCTCAAAGTTGACGTCAAAATGAAGTATTGCAACAATAATGTGGTTAAAAATGTATGAAAGTTTAAAGAATGGAGTTAATAATACGGCAAACTACACTCGCTAAATTGCATCAAGTGATTATGGATCGTATTAGGAATCACTTTCACAAGAAATAGGATAGCAGAGCCCACTGTTGAGTGATCAAAGCCAAAATTGAGAGAGTATCGATATTCAGGAAAAGCATCGTGCGAAAAAAATGTGTTGCAATTCCATCCAACAGATGCAGAGATATAGATATCCCGGAAATTCTAAAAACACAGCATAGTAGCCACCTGTAGTCCGATATACACCAAAATGTCATCTGTACTAGAGTCCTGCATCGGGTCAGGTTACCCGCTTTTACCCGGACCCGACCTGACCCGCGGTTCGGTTCAGATCGGGTTGGCGCTCCATTTTTTCGTTGCGGGTGGGGTGTACGTCTACTTTTTTTGCTGCGGATCGAGTTTACATTCATTTTTCCGGGTTCGGATCGGTTTTGGGTTGGGTTTTTACCCTTGTGGATCGGGTTCGGGTTGACCCGCTTTTTCAAAAGAATGTCCAATATTTTTCAGATTAAATATATATTGCGCCACTGAGACATGGAAAGGTAAAAATCATCTTATTGGTTATTTAGCTCTCGCATGGGATTTTGAAGCACGAGAGTGATAAATGGGAGGCTAGGAAACCAATAGCAGGGGCAATTCAGACTTAAGTACAGGATTTAAAAATTAGAGATAAATTTTGGGGATATTAAATTTTAGACTTTTAATTTTGAATTTTAAAAATGTTTAATTTTTGTCCTTTCATATATACAATAAGACCTACATAATTACAAAAACCTCCACGTACTATCATACGAAAAGCGGACACCTCTATTTAGCGAAAACTTTTTCAATTCCTGACACTTACATATTTGTACGCTTATACCTTGGAATACTGGGCACCTCTAAATCTACATACACGTAGCAGGTGTATGGTGCACATGTGTATAAGCTATCACAAATACCACACATGTGTTTTAGTGTGTATCACAAATGAAATGTTTTTAACGTTTTTCATATTCTGAGAAAGAAAAAAATGGTTCTTGCACCGTAAAGAAAAAAAGTCTATGATTACATTTCTTATACACATTTTATTTTTCTCATGCAGTAAATTGAATACATACTCATTCATATTCAAATACGTATTGCTTTAAATCTGAAACATAGTTCAGTTCAAACCTTTTGTGAATATCCCAGCAATCCGACTTGCAAAAAATCTATATATGACCCGGAAGAATTATTCTAGTTTGAACCGGACAAGCAGAAAGAAAATTAGTCATCCTGCCCCCCCCCCCTCCCAAAAATAAATAAATAAAATAAAATAAAAATAATAAATAAAAAATAAAAAATAGAAACAACCCAACCCAATGTAGGAATCTAATCAACGATCTCGAGGTATCTGCTGTTCAGAGGTTTCACTATATTTGAATATTAAAAAATATAGATTAGTTCCTTTTTCTATATAAAATATAAAATTGGTGTTAGAGATATAATTGTACATTAAATTTCATAGTAGCATTAAAACATGATTTATTGTCCTTTCATTGCGGGTTCGGGTCGGGTTGCGGGTTGAAGTATTTCGGGTTCGGGTCGGGTGTACTTCTACTTTTTTGATGCGGATCGGGTTGACATTCATTTTTCCGGGTTCGGGTCGGGTTTTTACCCTTGTGGGTCAGGTTCGGGTTGACCCGCTTTTTCAAAAGAATGTCCAATATTTTTCAGATTAAATATATATTGCGCCACTGAGACATGGGAAGGTAAAAAATCATCTTATTGGTCATTTAGCTCTCGCATGGGATTTTGAAGCACGAGAGTGATAAATGGGAGGCTAGGAAACCAATATCAGGGGCAATTCAGACTTAAGTACAGGATTTAAAAATTAGAGATAAATTTTGGGGATTTTAAATTTTAGACTTTTAATTTTGAATTTTAAAAATGTTTAATTTTTATCCTTTCATATATACAATAAGACCTACATAATTACAGAAACCACCACGTATTACCATACGAAAAGCGGACACCTCTATTTAGCGAAAACTTTTTCAATTCCTGACACTTACATATTTGTACGCTTATACCTTGAAATACTGGGCACCTCTAAATCTATATACACGTAGCAGGTGTAATGGTGTACGTATGTATAAGCTATCACAAATACCACACATGTGTTTTAGTGTGTATCACAAATGAAATGTTTTTCATATTCTGAGAAAAGAAAAAATGGTTCTTGCATCGTAAAGGAAAAAAAAAAGTCTATGATTACATTTCTTATATACATTCTATTTTTTTCATGCAGTAAATTTAATATATACTCATTCATATTCAAATACATATTTCTTTAAATTTGAAACATAGTTCTGTTCAAACCTTTGTGAAAATCCCAACAATCTGAATTGCAAAAAATCTATATATGACCCGGAAGAATTATTCTAGGGTGAACCGGACATACAGAAAGAAAATTAGTCATCCTGCCCTCCCCCCCCAATATATATATATATATATATATATATATATATATATAAACCCAACCCAATGTAGGAATCAAATCAACGATCTCGAGGTGTCTGCTGTTCAGAGGTTTCACTATATTTGAATACTAAAAAATATAGATTAGTTCATTTTTCTATATAAAATATAAAATTGGTATTAGAGATATAATTGTACATTAAATTTCATAATAGCATTAAAACATGATTTATTGTCCTTTCATTGCGAGTTCGGGTCGGGTGCGGATTGAAATACGACCGGTTCGGGTCGGGTTGCGTGTCGCCGAAAATTATTTGGCAGGTTCGGGTCGGGTTGCGGGTCGAGGAAATTTTTTTTTGTCGGGTTCGGGTCGGGCTGCGGGTTGACTTCAAATGAAATTTGCGGGTTCGGTTCGGGTATAATCCGATCCGTGCAGAACTCTAGTCTGTACTAATTTATATCATGGCCTATTCGAATATGTTGAAGTTTGATCAAATTCCTTGCATTAGTGCTTGAGATATAGCTCTCAAGGTTAGGGGTGCAGTTGCCCCTCCCCCCCCCCCCCAAGGAATTTGATACTTCAGAAAATGTATCAGCCATCAAAGCTCAAACTCAAAAAAAAAATTGTTCATAATCTAAAATAATTTGTCAGATATGATTACAATAAAAACGTAAGCATTTTAGGGTGAACCGGACAAACAGAAAGAAAATTAGTCATCCTGACCCCCTCCCCCCCCCAAAAAAAAGCAGGAATTTATTCAACGATCTCGAGGTGTCTGCTATTCAGAGGTTTCACTTTAAGCACAGAAATTAATAATTATCAAAATATTTTTCTAAAGAGCTGCTATGCTAACTCTCTTTAATTGAGACATTTATCATTAATGAGTACTTTGGCTAATTTTTAAAATATACGTGAGAAAAAATTTCTATTACTTGTTCTCAGCTGTGTACAACTTGATCAAAAGAAAACCCGCTTTCTCCAGGACTAAAATTTTAGGGTTGAAGATGCCCCTTTAGTCCAAAATTTAGGCGGGATTCTTTCTTTTTCGGGGGTTTGAAGGGTAATTCAAGTTGTTTTTATATGGTGTGTTTTCTGCATTATTAGTGTCACATTATATTTACTGAAGTTATTACAATACTATCAATTTATTCTCTTTATTAAATATATAAAGTTATATACAGTACACTCTCAAAAATTTCTTGGGAATGGAGTACTGCGCGAACCCGAAAAAAAAAAAAAATCGGCAACCCAAAACCCGACAGACTTCAAACGGAAGAAGAAGTGAAAGAAAATGAATCCATATTTTAATACATTTTTGGAAAAAGTAGTCTAGAATTTTATCGCTTATATACATTTAATGAATACTAATTAAACTTGACCCACAGTTCGGGTTTGGGATTACCCAACCCGATGCAGTACTGTAATTTCAAGTCAACCCGAAACACACCAAAAATTGTTCAGTGACCCGAACCCGACATACTTCAACACGAATGAAAGAAATTTAAACCATATTTTATTACAATTATGGAAAAGTATTCTTACAATTATATATTTATATACATTTTATATTTAATGTAGAAAAATGAACATATATATACTCATTAATGTTCAAATATATAGTTATTTTCATCTGAAGAATATTCAGGAATTCTCTAAAAAATCAGGTCACCACGAAGCTAAACAATTAACTCCTTGATTACGAGCCAGGATTTGCGACTAATTTTATATTCAATCGTACCACAATTTCAAAAAAAAAAAAAAAAAATCTTTGTGCAAGATTTATCTTCAAAATATCCTAATATAAGTGTGTGGCAGAGATTAGTTTTCAAAAAGTGGTACTAATAGAATACAAAATAGTGTATTAGGACGTATATGCCTCGACCGTAGTCAAATGGTTAAAGCCAACGTGACCCGCAACGAAAATATGCTGTGTCAACCCGACTATCCGACTCTTTATTTTAGTTTTTTTTTAATATACTTGGTTCAAATTTGATTATTTCACTTGAAAAAACCGCAATTCTTACATCTATGTCACGGTAATCATGAAAAATACAGCCACCACACAGCGCCACCTGTTGAGCGATACACACCGAATTTAATCAGTATTAATTTACTTGAAGGTCTAACAGAATATGAAGTTTGATGAAATTTCGTCCATTAATTTTTGAGATATATCTATCACGGAAATTGTGAATAATTCAGCATAGCAGTGCCACGCGTTGGGCGATATAAACCTAAAACTAATCGGTACCAAGATGTGTTTAGATCTAATTGAAGTTTGATTAAGTACATTAGTTCTTGAGATAGAGCGGCCAAAAAATTTGTGTCACACACAGACTACAGATAAAACACATTTTCTAAAATTTGTCAAATCGCATTCAAGACATCCCAAAACGTGGAAATCCGTCAAAAAAAAAAAAGTTGAAAATTTTCCCGATTACAATATTTTCTTCTTACGTATTAGAAGGAAATAAAAGTAAACCAGTCTCTTTGTCTATAAAAAAACACATTTTTTAATGGTAAACAAAGAATTTTACAAAGAAAACTAAGATGGCGTGTAATCACTATATGTAAACTAGTGCTCGCGAATATACGTTTAATACGTTTAAAATGTATTGTAACCAGTAACGATTTTCGATAGGTGTAATATGAAAAAAATCTTAACTACGTATACGTTTAAATGTATATAAACCTATATTCTCGAGCACTAATGTAGACCAATCATCATCTGCTGCAACAGTTTAAAGAGAAATATAAACTAAACAACATGCTGTATTTTTTTGTTTGTTTATTTGGTAGCAATCTTACGAATATCAGGATGTGCAGAAATATGATATGTACAATGACACCGAATAATATTCTTATTTATGTCATTCATTATATTATTCATTATATTATTCATTATATTATTATTCATTATAGTATTCATTATATTATTCATTATCATATTTATGTTATTCATTATAACTTATTTATGTCTTTTTATCTTTTATTTAGTATATGTGTGTTTAACAATGTTTCCCATATGTCTAAGTCCTTTCATGAAATTTTTAGTGCCTGGTCAAATAAAATATTTTGGGGTCAAATCTTAGATTATGAGGCTTTTACAAAGATTGTATACGAGATTTAAAACTAGTAAATCTACAGATCAGAGGCCTCAACGTCAGCTCTACAAATCATTGTTCATTAATCTCACTATTTTTTAATATAATCTGCCTAATATTTGATAGCCTAAAATTAAATTTTTTAAAGTTATTTATACATTTATAAGAATATAAGATTTATTGAAAGTTCCAAAAATTTTAGAAGTATCACATTAAACACAATTTTATGTCGAATAAATGATAGAATAAACTACTTATTACTGTATTTTTTTTAGAATAAGATTGCATATCTTCAGGGGGGCTCCACCCCACTGAACCCCCCTTTGTCACTTTAATTTTATATTATCAATTTCCAGTAATTGTGCGCTTTCATTAATCGGGATATGTCTGAGTGCATTTACTATTTTAATTTCATTAAATTAACCACCTCTTTGTACAGGAGGTTTTATCCTATCCTTAAAAGAATACTTATTTTTCAACCACTAAATATCATATGTTGCTGAAATTGAATAAAATTCCATGTATTAAATATGCTTATACAAATTTAAAATTCTCTTATGAGACTTGTATTCCATTTTCACATTCACCGTTTTTATATTTTTCGTTTGGAAAGCCGATTTGGTCATCTTTCTTTAGTAGTTAAAATAAATTATCATCTATTTCATTAGAAAAAGCATATTAAAAAAATAAATCACCCGAAAATTAGCTATTTTGTTAATAGCATTTCGCGTCAAAATAATTCACTTGAATTTTCCTTTGTTGATATTCTTGAAATATAGTTGCTTAGCAACCATTTAATGAAAGAGAGAAAGAAAATGCATTGGAAATTTTTGTAAAAAATGAGAAATTAAAATTGTCATATCTTTCAAATTAATGCGTAAAATTTCCCAATAATTTATGCAATTAATTTAGAAATTCTAATAAATATATTGGGAAATTTTCAAAGCGACCAAATCAAATTAAGATATCAATTTCGTAAATTTAATATCCATAATTTAGCATTTACAATTATCCCAATACGTGATTTTCTTTTCGCGGAATGTTAAAATTGAAAAATCATCTGACTTCCCATTGAAAAGCATTATGACTTAAAATAAAATTTTCTATATTTTTCGAACGAATGAACCAAATTTAATCAAAAACTATACAGCTAATTCCGGGTACCTCGCCAACATACCCACCAAAAATCAACCTAATCGGACTCTTTTTGCAGTAGTTATCACGGAACAGACAGACAGACAGACAGAAACCAAAAACTTTTCGGGTCTCAACAGTGAGCCTTGACTGACGTTTCGGCAAAAATGTATTACTGAATGCAAAATAAAAATGAAAAACTTACATACTTAATTGTTAACATAAGTTGAATTATTATTAGCAATTTTTAAAGATAAAAAATGAGTTCGGCAGAATCAAATATAATTTTAATATCAACATTAATTAATTTTAATTGAAACACCTATGTATGCCTCCCCAAAAAATAAATAAATAAATAAAATAAAAAAAAATTCTACGTGTACAGTAATTTTATGAAAATCTAGACTCATGAAAATTTTGAAACTTTTAATATGCAGCAAAAAAAGAATGCCCTAATGAAATATTCACAAAAATTACGAATAATTGTAATTCAAAAGTCATAAATTTAATTTTTTATAGTCAAATCGTTCCTTGTAGTTCTTTCAGTTATTGCCTAATGTATTTTTTACGTAACTCACATAATGTATCAAGCAGGCGGTTTTTTTGTTATCTCATTAAAGTACTTTAACTAAAATTACTACTGGAGACCAAGTGCCCCTGTGCCCTGCCGGTAATAGA
This sequence comes from Maratus michaelseni, assembly GCA_963931845.1. Taxonomy (NCBI): domain Eukaryota; kingdom Metazoa; phylum Arthropoda; class Arachnida; order Araneae; family Salticidae; genus Maratus; species Maratus michaelseni. The sequence goes on along the minus strand of OZ007586.1, from coordinate 254,351,331 downwards.
GCACTCCACTTATGCAACTCTGAAAGATCTTTCCTGCTTATCACACTACAATTTTTTTGTAATTCCCATAGCAACATTAAAACTTATAAAAGCTTTTTTTTTTAACCAATCAGCAAGAATGCATTTGCTGAAGCTAAACAACCTATTCATTAACAATCTTATCCTACCAATAGTCGAAAAAGTGTGTTTATATTAATTTACAGAAATAAATTAAAGAAAACTAGACAAAACGGACAGGCATGTATTTCCTTGTTGCGAATTACTAATCTGCGCTCTGAGGTTAAAAGATGACAGTTTGAAATCTGAAAAAAGTGTATTTTGAGTATTTTGAAAATACAAAATACTTGGTAAAAGCATTAGAAAATACATTACGAAAATAATTTGATCTTTTCGGTTTAAAATACAAATTAAAAAATATAAATGTATTTCAAATACATGTATTTTCGATACTACCCAACTCTGCATTAGCTTAATTGTATATCAATTATTACTGAAATTATACAGGTATTTACCGAAAATTGGGTAATCTTTTTTTTTTAATTTTCTACTTGATATTGCATTGGATAAATATAACTTTGGTAAATTTTCTTTGTTTTTCATTGATACTCGAACGATTAACCTATTTAAGAAATTTAAAAAAAAAACTGACGGAGAAATAATTTGCACCGGACATTAATCATTGATTTCAGGTGAGATTTTAAAACTTCGTAAAACTAGTGACAAACTTTTTGAACTTACATCACTCAGATTGACTGAAATGAAAAATCAGAGAATTCATTACAAAAAAGTTAAATCCAATTCTGATTTTTGTGATTTTTTATAAAATTATTTTTTTTAAATTTTACTGATTTTTATAGTCTACCGCCCAATTAAATTCTTTAAAACATTGTAACTGCCTCTTACTCTTAATCTAACATGATAGAATCGTTTGATTTCCTAGAAAGGGATTGCCTATTTCATTGATTTACCAAAGTGACATACTTCGGTTTATACATTGGATGACTTCCAAGATTCAATTTTGATGCTTGAAATTTCAATTTCATGTTAAAAACACCGAAGCATGCAAGATGATAACAGTGCAGAATAAATGAATTCACTCTAAAGAACGAGAAATGTAAAGAAATATTTTTCGGAAAATACATTAAATTATTTTTTTAATAACGAAAACATATTTTAATTATTTAATTTTAATATTTCTTAGAAATCATTTAAATAAATCTAATTGATATAAGTTCGAAGAAAATAAATGTCAAAATCAGAAATCAAGTGTACTTTATTCAGTAAAATGAATTTCTTTCGTCCAAATTGAGTTAAGCGAATTTTTTCTTAACTGTTTAAATATAGGAAAATGCTAAAATAAACTTTTAGATATCTAACATGTGTGTATACTGATTAAAACTTTATGCTATCGAATTTTAACATGCTGGCTGGGGAGAAATGTCAAAACCATTTTTAAAGTTAATTTTAGAAAATAAGATCAAAATTCCTTTTCATTTTATTGTTTCTTAATTTTCGATAAATAATGAAAAATTAGATAAAGCATTAGATAAGTATTTACTTTTAGAAAATACTTTTTACCGATTCAGACCAGTTTTAAAAATATTTAACAAATGTAAACATAAATTTGCATGGTAAAAGTGTGGAAATTTAATATAAAATTCCAATTAATAGTTCAACTTGATAATAGTAGAATAACAGCAGAGGATTACAAAATAAAGCAAGTCGCAATGAGATATTCTCCCCGTAATACAGAATGAACCTAGTTGTTAAGTAATAAATAATAGTAGCTTTTTTAATGTTTTCTCTTCACTGTTATTTGTAATTCATGTAATTATTGAATCCATCTTAGAAATGCATAATGTACATCTTATACAACGTACACTTTTTGGGTATATTTTATATCATAAAAGCTGATACATCCGGCATTGCCGGGCGCCCGTGATAATAACATTAAATAAACCCCAAATTTGTATCATTTTATATCTTTAACCCGATTTTGTGTGAATTTATATTTTAATGACAAATCGCAAAAAATACTGATAATTAGTGATAAAAATGCTTCTAAGAAACCATTTTCTTTTTTCATGTAGGTTGTTTCATAGTTTAAAAAAATAGTTTTTGTTGTTCAAATTCTTTTAAATATTTAATGCTTATAAATATGAAGGTTTTGCAGCCTGTGTAAAAATTACATCAGAAATATTATCAATATATTTTCTTCTCGCTTTTTTTTTCGCATTGAATCCATTTTAGAAATGCATAATTTATATCTTATATAACATACGCTTTTTTGGCTATATTTTATATAAAACTATCTGACCCGCCCGGCGTTGTCCGAGACCATGTAATAAACTTAAATTTCTTAAAAAAACGAAACTTTGCCCAAGGTCTCCGATGGCTTCGGCACCGTATAACGGACATGCTCGTACGCTCCGGAAAATCTTTTATTTGCCTCTTCCACCGCGAGGGGGGCATTCTGTTCTAAACAAACCTCTTTCGGAAAGAACCTCTGAGAATGGTCCCCGCTACCTACGGTACGGTACACTAGGCATACTGCAAAACTGAGTAGGTTTCGAAAAGATTGGAACATTCTAAGCAGAGTTATTCAAATAAGGCATAGTTAGAGAAAAAAACCTTGAGTGAGGTGCCGGGGGGAGGAATGTTCAAGTGTCCTTCAGAAATGACTAATTAGGAGGACCACGATGCATCTTTAAAAATTTGTTCGTTTGCTTAAGGTAGGAACTTAATTACAAATTTGGCTTACACAATTATTCGGAAATAGTGGCAAACGCTACTCATAAATGTAGTTTAATATTATAGAGGGTGACTATTAAGTTAATTATAATGTTTGGAATCAATTGCGATGAAATCGGAAAGATAGTTGCGGATATATTCAAACGGTACATATTTAGAAAAAAAACTGAGGGAGGGGCCGGGGAGGAGGGGATGTTCAAGAGCCCTTCAGCAGATGACTAATTAGGAGGACCATTATGCATATTTAAAAATTCATTCGTTTTTTTTAAGCTAGGAACTTAATTACAAATTTGGCTTACATTATTATTCGGAAATAGTGGTAACTGCTATTCATAAATTTACTTCTATGTTATAAAGGGTGACTATTAAGTTAATTATAATGTTTGGAATCACTTGCGTTGAAATCTGAAAGATAGTTGATGAGATATGGAAACAGGGCATAGTTCGAGAAAAAACCATCAAGGTAGGGGCCGGAGGGAGGGGATGTTCAAGTGCCCTTCAGCAAATGAATAATTAGAGGGACCACTATGCATCTTTAAAAATTCGTTCGTTTTATTAAGCTAGGAACTTAGTTACAAATTTGGCTTCAACTATTATTCGGAGATAGTGGTAACCGCTACTCATAAATTTAGTTTAATGTTATAAAGCGTGACTATTAAGTTAATAATAATGTTTGGAATCACTTGCGTTGAAATCGGAAAGGTAGTTGCTGAGATATGGAAACGGGTCATAGTTAGAGAAAAAAACCTTGAAGGAGGGCCCGGGGGGGGGGGGGGGGGGGGGGCGGGGTGGAATCGGATGTTCAAGTGCCTTTCAACAAATAACTAATTATGAGGATAACTATACCTTTTTAAAGATTGGTTCATGTGGTTAATCTAGGAACTTAATTTGAAATTTGGCTTAGACTATTTTTCGGAGATAGTGGTAACTGCTTTTTAGAAATACACCTTGAAGCTATGAATGCTGATTTTTACGATAATTTAGTAAAAATGGAGATAAATGGAGAAGTTCGGAACATTATTAACTGAGATTTAAAATAGCGGTATTCTCTATATATAACAGCAATTCAACACTATGGCTGAAGCTAAAAATGTTAAATATAATTAGACCCTTACCCCTCTCCATCCTCGCAAATATAACAAATAATCTGAAAAAAAAAATTCTGTATTAATAATCTCTATCATAATAATATATGTCCTGTTTAAAAAAAACCTTTATCCCAGCTAATTATCAGGGAGAAAAACATCCCTGGAAAATGTTTCAAACAGGTGGTGTCTGTGTAATTTGCCGTGAGTAGGTGGAACTACATTAGCTTGGCTGTACTCCGGTAACTGTAATCCATATCGAAACTATTTCGTTATAAGTCCATATCTAAATATCGTTACTGTGGTTTATTTAATGTATTCTGTGAAGATTCTATACAACCAACCAACCGAAGAAGAAAAAGCGTTTTTTTTTTATGAGAGTTCTCTGTGCATTTTAATTAATATTTCAGTAAGTAATTAAAATATTAAAATTATGAGTTTCAGGTACACAAGGAGAAGGTTTGGACTACCTAAGTCTAAATTTTTAGGCTTTTAGGCGGGCTAGATTTTGCTAGCCATCGCAGACAAACAAACAACAAACAAACAACAAACAAACAAACACAGAGCAAAACCTTCTTAAATTAGTATAGATAAAAGACATTGCATATAGAATTTATGAGGGGAGAATTTTTTTTTAATTTTTCACGGAATTTTTTCTAAAACGCTAAATAAAGATAACAAATAAGTATAAGGATAATTCGAACGAGGTCATTATTTCGAATGAAGTTCGGTCGTAAGTACCTCAAAAAATATTTGAATTCGAATTTGAATTTTTTTTTTTAGAAAACAATCTATATTATTAAGTACCTTTCTCTTCTGAATAAATGTATGCATGCAGATTCATAAATTGCGTTAAATGTACTATTTTATTTAAGTATCGATTCATCTGAATAAAGAGCAAAATATTCAACAAGATACCTTTTAATATTAAAACATTTTAAATCCACCAGAGATTAAACAATAAAAAAAATCATATTTAAATTCCTAAAGTTTTGAATAGATTATACTTGATAAAGTATTGCAGTTTAGACTTTCTACAAAAGTACGTTGGTTGCCAAAAATATAATAATATAGATGATTATTGAATTTTTTGTATCCAATGCAATACATCATATTTACGTTTAATGTTTCAATTTTTGTAATCATAGCGAATAGGTCAGTGGGCAATTAAAAAAAAAAAATAATAATAATAATGCTTTAATTAAATGTAAATAGTGTACTTAATAGAATGTAACTTAATAAAGTGTACTTACTACCAGTAAAAGGAACGTGATACTATCGTAAATAGTTTCTCGGAGAACGTTTTCGTTTATTTAAGAAACATTTTGCTCGGCTGTTGAACAATTAAGGTAAAAGCGTTTCTATTCCTGTTTTTTATGTTACAGGAAATAATGAATTAAAAAGAAAATAACATGATGCAGAGCCACATAAACGTACTACCGCATACACAGTAACATGGACATAAAAAATATTTATAGTCGTCGGTAAAAATGTACGTTTTTTGCCTTTGTTTTTTTCGCTTTTTAAAATTGTTAAATGAGTTCGTCAATATTTCGTGAATTCTACCTGAGAAATTTTAAGTATACACTAAAATTTACAAGTATATATGCAAAGTCTTGAACACCATTTTCCTTTCTTTGTTTTAATATTTTATCTGAGTTTCATCGCATAATCCAATGTTATAAATGATGTTCCTAATATATGTTTAATTCTTCGTCTCACCCTCAAACCCAGATAGATATACCTAATAAAGTACTCTACTTAGAATAATTTAATCCTGACCAATATTTTGTAAAACCATTAAATAATTATTACCATTGTTAAAGATAATTTCAATGTACAGTCACTAAATGAAACTTAGTAGATGAGAAATTTTGGATCAGATTATTTTATTCAATTAAAACCCTGACATATTTTCGCTTTTCGTGTTTCTATTTAAATGAAAAGAAAACTGCCAGTTAAACTGAGGGCATTGAGGTCACAGGCTATTCACACTAATTGTACATTATAGTCTTCTTACAAAGAATTTGAAATAAGCCCCTCGAAAAATAAAGAAATCGACAATATATAAAGGGGGGAGTCCTCCCCCCGTTACTAAAGAACCCCTTAAATTAATCAGGGAAGCCTCTAATTACAATGAATATATATACAAATTTTGAAGAAAATCGGATGATTCTGCATGAAAAACCCATTTATCTAAATTAAGGGGGGATTAGCCCCCTCCTTTCCCCCCTTTATACTTTACCAATGAACCCCCAAAACTATTCAGAGAAGCGCATTATCACAATGAACCTATATACAAAATTTGAAGAAAATCGGATAATTGCATGAAAAACTCATTTATCTAAATTAAGGGGGTGGGGATATCCCTCCCTTTCCCCCTTTATACTTAACCAATGAACCCCCAAAACTATTCACAGAAGCGCATTATTAAAATGAATCTATATACAAAATTTGAAGAAAATGGGATAATTCTGCATGAAAAACCCATTTATCTAAATTAAGGGGGGTTAGTCCCCCGTTACTTAACCAATCCCTCAAAACTAATCAGGGAAGCGCCTTATCACAATGAACCTATAAACAAAGTTTTAAGCAAAACGGTTATTTCTATCAAGAGTTATCGCATTACGTACATACGTACATACGTACATAAAGAACGGGCGGGCACATTAGCTCTCAGGCTTTGATAGCCTGTGAGCTAAAAATGAAAACAAAAAATTGCAATCTTTCAATTTATTTAATGCAGGGGCATTGTTAAATTCCACAAACATTTTTGCTACTGTAAAAAATGATATATTTATACAATTTCGGTATTTATAAATTGGTATTTGAAATTAAAAAATGCTTCTGATGCATCTGATTTATGCAGTGGTGTCGTTGAATTTCCAAATTTACTTTTCTATTTAAATTTATGTTTAAACTAAACTCATGAAAAATTAAATCTAATGAAGCAAATGTTCTACTGACTAGTCAGAAGTTCCGAATAAAAAATCGTTAACCTATTGAAAGGATAAGAATCATAGAAATTAAAAAAAATATTTATTTCCCTACCCAAGCATTATTTATTTATTATTAGAATAACAAGAACGAAAAATAATGCGTCAAGCATAGATTATGTAACACTTTCCAACGCTACCAAAATCATTTTACAAATCATACCGTTTAATAAGCTAAAAGATAAGATCTGAGTAAACAATTTAGAAAACGCATAACATATTTAAAAACATAATTTTAGGAATTTCCAACATATGCAATATTCGGAAAAATATCCGAATACTTTTATTCAGCCCTGTATAGGATCTATAGATTTGTATATATACTACATAGGATGTTAAATTTTAGTTCAGTTAGGAAACGCGTAACACAGTTTAAAATTCTCCTTCTGGAGTTTCTGTCAATAAACGAAAATGTGTTCGCGAAATTTTGTGCTTCCCTGTATAGGATCTACAGAATTTATACACACCACGTAATAGATAAAAAGCGAGTTAAAATTAAAATCGCGTTCAGTAACTTAAAACGCACTTCCAGGAATTATTGTTAACAGACAGTAGAGAATTCTTTTGTGTGTCCCTGTAAATGAACGATGACTGATATACACACACTATTCTGTAGTAAGCCTCTTGTAATGCACCTTAGTGATATATATATAAATTTCAATGCGTTTAAAATAGTGAAACATTTATTTTATTAAACCGCAGACGATTTTTCTCCATAGACGTAATGTAACGGAATTCTTTTGACTGTCCCTGTAAAGTAACTGTAAGTGCTATGCACACCTTATTCCATAATAAGCTTCTTCTAATCACCTTAGTGATGTATATAAATTTCAATGCGTTTAAAATAGTGAAACATTATTTAAATAAACCGCAAATGATTTTTCCCCATAGACTGCAATGTAACGGAATTCTTTTGAGTGTCCCTGTAAAAAAACTATATGTGCTACACACTTCCGTTGAAATAGGGAACATCCTATAGATAACGACAATAACATATAAAAATTGCAGAGCAATGTGAGCATATTTACGGGAGTTAGAGCACGGCCAGACGGCCAGACGGCAGACGGCCAGACAATCCGAAGTCATAAACACTTTTCAACTAGGTTGGAAAGTGTTAATAATAATAAAACAAGAAAGAAAAATCATGCGTCAAGCATAGATTATGTAACACTTTCCAACGCTTCCAAAATAATCTTACAAATCATACCGTTTAATAAGCTAAAAGATAACATCTAATTAAACAATTTGGAAAACGCATAAAATATTTAAAAACATAATTTTAGGAATTTCCAACATATACAATATTCGGAAAAATATCCAAATACTTTTATGCAGTCCTGTATAGGATCTATAGATTTGTATATATACTACATAGGTTGCTAAATTTTTGTTCAGTTAGGAAACGCGTAGCGCAGTTTAAAATTCTCCGTCAGGAGTTTCTGTCAATAAACGGAAATGTGTTCGCGAACTTTTGTGATTCCCTGTATAGGATCTATAGAATTTATACACACCACGTAATAGAAAAAAACGAGTTAAAATTAAAATTGCGTTCAGTAGCTTAAAACGCACTTCCAGGAATTATTGTTAACAGACAGTAGATAATTATTTTGTGTGTCCCTGTAAATGAACGATGACTGCTCTACACACAATATTCTGTAGTAAGCCTCTTGTAATAAACCTTAGTGATATATATAAATTTCAATGCGTTTAAAATAGTGAAACATAATTTAAATAAACCGCAGACGATTTTTCTCCATAGACGTAATGTAACGGAATTCTTTTGACTGTCTCTGTAAAGTAACTATAAGTAATATCCACACCCTATTCCATATTAAGCTTCTTCTAATGCACCTTAGTGATATATATAAATTTCAATGTGTTTAAAATAGTGAAACATTATTTAAATAATCCGCAAATGATTTTTCCCCATAGACCGCAATGTAACGGAATTCTTTTGAATGTCCCTGTAAAAAAACTATAAGTGCTACACACTTCCGTTGAAATAGGGAACATGCTTTAGATAACGACAATAACATATAAAAATTGCAGAGCAATCCGAGCATATTTACGGGAGTTAGAGCACGGCCAGACGGCCAGACGGCCATACGGCCAGACAAACCGAAGTCATAAACACTTTTCAACTAGGTTGGAAAGTGTTAAAAAAACTAAACTAAAACTACGTTACTAGAATCCTATTAAGGATCTTGGTCTACAGTGCACAGCCCTATTTTCTTGACCATGAGCCCTGAGGTGCTATGTATCATATGTCCCAACCAGGTGGTCAGCCTAACGCGGGAACTTCAGGGTTTAATCAGAATAAAATTCATTGTACAATTATTATTTGAAAAATTATTTAAAAAATGGTATATAAAAAGTAATTTGTGTATTAAATTTGGTATGTAATTAAAATCAGCAAAATGTAACTCCCTTTATCCGAACACACAGGAAAATGGGATGAGGATTTACACTGCTTAATAGTATTCATATTTTTAAAATATCACAAGAAATATATATTTTGTTTCTGAAAAATAAAGAATTGTACAATTATATTCTACATTTTAACAATTAAATTAAATATGGCATTTACTAAGGAACAATTGTTGTTTAACATGAACTCAACTACATGCAGTAAAATGTCAATAAAATATATTGTTTATAGATATATGTGTGTTTGTATGAATGAATGCGTGAATGTATACATAGCACATATGTTTCATAGCACTACCTTACGTACACATAGGGCATGAAATGAAGGAGATCGAAAAGCGAAATATTTGATTCACATCAGTAGTTCAGTGATAGGGTCATCCACTGTTCGGTTTTTCTTCTGGCGATATATAAAGAACAGTCAAGTTCTTTAAAATGTCAAAAACCTAAGGCAATTGTTTTCTTCATTCATTTACTTTTATAAGCAGTAAGCATATCCCCCTGTTTGTAGTAGCTTGTTATTCTAAAAATAATTTGTATAGTATATATTTTTTTCATGTAATGTCTATATGAAAAGTCTAAAGTATTTTCATGTTTTCGTATTTGATAAAAAACTACCGACGAGAAAATAAATTTAAAATATCTAAAAAATAATGTATTAACGTTTTATTAATTTCAATAATAGTATGCTTTGTTTATGGAATTAAATATTTAAAAAAAACTATATGTATATCCTCATCATAAAGGTTTATATCTTCAGAAAGTTGAAATTAACAATATTATCAACTTAGTGATTCATTATTTGTTAAATTTGATGTTGAATGATATTTGTCGACCTATCAGCATCAATCAAAATAGACGTCTACCTTTTTCTTAATACTTTTTTAGAGCACAAATCTTATTACGAGGTAAAAGGTTGTTGTTAATTGAGTAAGCGCCTAAAATCCGATTTGCTGCTTCTCTGTGGTTATTTTTACATAATCAATTAGGAATTTGTATGTAATTGTTTGAGCGTTCTATGCAAAAATTATTATTTTTAGGCTTTATTTTTCTAGTCCTTTCTTTTCTGTGTGCAACTGTTGAGAAAAAATAATAATATTGATCTTAGATAAAAAGGAAATAATCGTTGGGAAATTTTTTACAAGTTTATGAGATAGATGACAATTTTTTTCAAGTTCACCCCAAAAAATAATGAGCGAATTTTACGATTAAAGATATACATATTGGTGACACATATATATTTATAATATTTGTATATATTCGTACATAATAACCTTCCTTAAAAACATATATCAGTGTTATGTCGTATGAAAGTGGAAAGGTTTATGATGATTGTCAATAAGATTTGTCATACACTATTATAAAATCAATATCAGCTGCCTAAAGAAACAATTGTCTAGAAAGAATCTTTTGTAACCTCTTTCGATAAACTATACGCTTTACTTTTATTAAGATTTCTGTGACACACCCAATTTTTAACTGAAAATTATCGTAATACATGCGTGTGTCCCACAGAAGAAATCTATACTAATATTATAAAGAAATAAAGTTTGTGTGTTTGTTGTTGGTAATCTCTGTAACTATCAACCCGATTTCAAAAATAAAAGTCCTTCCGGCCTGTACCGGCAGGAAAAGGTAGCTTTCATAATCCATGTTTTTAAAAATTCGATTTATTTTACACAAAAACCCGAAGCTAAATTGCTTGGAACCCGATTATAGAAGATTCAATCCCGGTTTTCGTTAATACTGAATTTGAATACGAATTTCAACATGAGAGTTACATCATAAAAAATCAGATTATTTCAAAATGTTAGCCAAACTAGAATTTCAAACTGCCATATCTCTGCCATTTTTTAAGATAAAGTCAAAACAAAAAATGTTCCGGAATCCTTGTATCACGATCTAACACTCTATGGAAACAACTTTCTCAATTTATAATTTTTATACATCTTTTTTAATTAAAAAAAAACTAAAAAATTTAACTTGCCGCAATTTTGAAACAAGATGGCGCATGAAACTGGCCAACAAACTAGGTTGAGACCTTGGTATGTCCTGTACAAATAATAATTCATATTTTTATCGGTCATAAATACGAGAGTTAAAACATAACACATATCAGATTGTTTCAAAATCTCAGCCACCTAGAATTTAAAACTGCCATATCTCAGCCATTTTTTCAGATATAGCCAAAACAAAAATTGTTCCAGAATCCTTGTATCACGTTCCAATATATAACAGACATTTTTTTTTTCAATTTATACTTTTGTTGTACATCTTTCTGATTTTTTTAAAAAAATTTAAAATTTTAACTGGCCGCCATTTTGAAACAAGATGGTGGATGAAGCAGGCCAAGGAACTCGGTCGAAACCTTGGAATGTGCTATACACATACTCAGTCACATCCAAATCGATTCATAAATAAGATAGTTACAGCATGACATATGTCAGATGTATATATATAAATCAGCATTTGAACGGAGTGAGGTTTGGGGGTCTGAGGTTCATAATCGGTGTAAATATACCAAATGTTTTGGAATTGGTTTTCTACGAACGGCTGCAATAGGTAGCTTTTTGTAATGAAAGCAACCTAATAGTGGAGAAATGCTGCCGACGATATCTCAACATAGCCTATATTTTCTGTCGGTACAATGAGCCCCAAGGGAGGGCAGGAACAAAAACCGTTCTTACGATTTCTGTGATATTGTTGGGGCTAGAAACTTTAAATTTGTGTGCTGGTTACTTTTCAGGTAAGAATAATCGCTATGAACAGCTTAAAAAATGTTCGAAATTTAAAAGGTGAAAAGAGCAGAATTTTTCTAACTACGTTTTAAATTACGATTTATTTGAAAGTGTTAGAGCTAGAAAAGTTGAAATTTGGCATATCTGTTACTTTTAAGACTTAAATGATTGCACAGAAGAGTTTCTAAAAATGTTAAAAAGTAAGACGGAGTAGAAACGAAAAAAGTTTAAAATTTCGATTTCTGTGAAACTGTTGGGGCTAAAAACTTGAAATTTTGCACGGTAGTCACTTTTAATATGTAAAACTTCCAAAAGAACGGTTTCTAAAAAATTCAAAAATTAAAAGGCTTAAATTAAGGGGAAACATTCCAAAAACGTTCTATATTACGATTAATTTGGAACTGTTGAGACTTGAAACTTGACATGACTTTTACTTTTGAGACGTAAATACTGACACCAGACCAATTTCTAAAATACTTAGAAAATTAAATAGGCAGAGGAACAGAAAGTCCTTCCGGCCTGTAAAGTTAGGAACAGGTACCTTTCATAGTCCATGTATTCAAAAATTCAACCCATTTTACTCAAACACCCGAAGCTAAAATGCTTAGAACCCGATTATAGAAGATTCAATCTCGGTTTTCGTTATTACTGAATTTGAATGTGAATTTCAGCATCAGAGTTACAGCATAACAAAAATCAGATTGTTTCAAAATGTCAGTCACCCTAGAATTTCAAACTGCCATACCTCAGCCATTTTTTAAGATAAAGCCAAAACAAAAAATGTTTCGGAATCCTTGTATCACGATCTAACACTTAACAGAAACAACTTTTTCAATTTATAATTTTTTATACATATTTTTAAATTGAAAATTTTTTTTAACTGCGCGCCATTTTGAAACAAGATGGCGCATGAAGCTGGGCAACGAACTCTGTCGAGACATTATGTTATGTACACATGATCAGTCACATTCATATTGGTTCATAAATACGACGAGAGTTACAACATAACAAATATCAGATTGTTTCAAAATCTCAGCCACCCTAGAATTTCAAACTGCCATATCTCAGCCATTTTTTAAGATAAAGCCAAAACAAAAAAATGTCCCAGAATCCTTGTATCACGTTCTAACACTTAATGGAAATAACTTTTTCAATTTATATTTATTTGTGCAGCTTTTTTAATTTTTAAAAATTTTAAAAGTTTTAAGTGGCCGCTATTTTGAAACAAGATCGCGGATGAAGCTAGCCAACGAACTCGATCGAAACCTTGGTATGTCCTGTACACATACTTAGTCACATCCAAATCGGTTCATAAATAGGAGTGTTGCAGCATGACAAATATCATATATATATATATATATATATATATATATATATATATATATATATATATATATTAATCTACATTTGAACGGAGGATGGTTTTGGGGTCTGGGGGTCAGGAACGGTGAAAATATACCAAAATTGTTTGGAATTGCTTTCCTCCGAACTGCTGCAATAGGTAGCTTTTAGGTAGCTTTCATTACATTACCTATTGCAGCCGTTCGGAGGGCAGTAATTCCAAAATATTTTGGTATATTTTCACCGATCATGACCCCCAGACCCCAAAACCTTTCTCCGTTCAAATGTTGATTCATATATATATATATACAGATATGTATATATATATATATATATATATATATCCATATATCTGATATATGTCATTCTATAACTCTCTTATTTATGAACCGATTTGGATGTAACTGAGTATCATATATTCTAATACGAGCAAATCTTGTGTGTGGTTATATATATATATGCAAATTTTATCTTAAAAACGGTTCTAACGATTTTGACGAAATTTCGTATCCTACCGTTTTGGGGCACCAGAAAACCATTGGGATAGGTCACATGTTCGAGAAAATTCGATTAGTGGGTCATTTTGGGTCATTTTGGGTCATGGTCTAGCTAATTGTATCTAAAAAACGGTTCAAACGATTTTGACGAAATTTTGTATCCGACCATTTTCGGGGACAAAAAGACGGGTCACATGTTCGAGAACTTTCGATTAGTGGGTCATTTTTGGGTCAACGCGGGTCAAATTAATTTTATCTAAAAAACGGCTCTAACGATTTTGATTAAATTTTGTGTCCTACGAGTTTCGAGCACGATAAAATCATTGGGCTAGGTCACATGTCCGAGGAAATTCGATTAGTGGGTCATTTCTGGTTCATTGTGGGTCAAGATCTAAAAAGCGGCTCAATTTACACTATATTTTGCATCCAATGGTTTACGGGCACGAGAAGGCTGTTGGGCTAGGTCACATGTTCGAGAAAATTCAATTAGTGGGTCATTTTGGGTCATGGTCTAGCTAATTGTATCTAAAAAACGGTTCAAACGATTTTGACGAAATTTTGTATCCGACCATTTTCGGGCACGAGAAGACTATTGGGCTGGGTCACATGTTCGAGAACTTTCGATTAGTGGGTCCTTTTCGGGTCAAAGCGGGTCAAATTAATTTTATCTAAAAAACGGCTCTAACGATTTTGATTAAATTTTGTATCCTACGAGTTTCGGGCACGCGAAAATCATTGGGCTAGGTCACATGTTCGAGAAAATTCAATTAGTGGGTCATTTTGGTCATTGGTCATGATATTTGAACTCAAATTTAATTTTGACCGAGCACAGCTCGGTCTTCCCTGCTCGTGTTTATAGATCATACGAAGGTCTCGACCGAGTTAGTTGGCCAGCTTCATCCGTTATCTTGTTTGAAAACGGCAGCCAGTTATAAATTTTAAAAATTCAAAAAATTCAAAAACATGTACAAAAAAAAAATTGAAAAAAAACTGTTTCTGTTAAGCGTTAGAACGTGATACAAGGATTCTGGAACATTTTTTTTGTTTTTGCTATATCTTAAAAAATGGCTGAGATATGGCAGTTTAAAATTCTAGGGTGGATGATATTTTGAGACAATCTGATTTTTGTTATGCTGTAACTCTCGTATTTATGAACCGATATGAATGTGACTGATCATGTGTACAGAACATACCAAGGTCTCGACCGAGTTCGTTGGCCAGCTTCGTGCGCATTCTTGTTTGAAAATGGTGGCTAGTTAATTTTTTTTAATTACAAAAAAAAAGTATAAAATATTATAAATTGAAAAACTTGTTTCCGTTAAGTGTTAGATCGTAATACAATGATTCCGGAACATTGTTTGTTTTGGCGTTATCTTAAAAATGGCAGGGATATGGATGTTTCATTCAAAATTTCAAAAACATGTACAAAAAAAAATAAATTGAAAAAACTGTTTCTGTTAAGCGTTAGAACGTGATACAAGGATTCTGGAACATTTTTTTGTTTTTGCTATATCTTAAAAAATGGCTGAGATATGGCAGTTTAAAATTCTAGGGTGGCTGACATTTTGAGACAATCTGATTTTTGTTATGCTGTAACTCTCGTATTTATGAACCGATGTGAATGTGACTGATCATGTGTACAGAACATACCAAGGTCTCGACAGCGTTCGTTGGCCAGCTTCATGGGCTTTCTTGTTTGAAAATGGTGGTTAGTTAAATTTTTTTTTTAATTACAAAAAAAAGTATAAAAAATTATAAACTGAAAAACTTGTTTCCGTTAGATGTTAGATCGTAATACATAGATTCCGGAACATTGTTTGTTTTGGCGTTATCTTAAAAATGGCAGAGATATGGAAGTTTCAAATTCTAGGTTCGCTGTCAGTTTGGAACAATCTGATTTTTTTATGCTGTAACTCTCATGCTGAAATGCACATTTTAATTCAGTATTAACGAAAACCAGGATTGAATCTTCCATAATCGGGTTCCAAGAAACTTAGCTTCGGGTTTTTGAGTAAAATGAGTTGAATTTTTAAAAACACGGACTATGAAAGCTATATTTTCCTCCCGGTACTGGCCGGAAGGATTTTCTGTAATGAAATTTACCTAAAACAGTCTAAAATTCCGATTTTTTGTGATACTACTGAGGCTAAAAGCTTGAAATTTTGCGTGGTGGTTACATTTAAGATGTAAATGCTCTCTAATAACGAGTTCTACAAAGTTCAAAATTTAGAAATTGAAATGTTTAAAAAACAGAATCAAAAAACAGAAAACAAAAAAGTTCTTAAAACGTTTTAAATTACGATTTATTTAGAATCTTAGGGCTAGAAACGTATACCAAAACTAGATTTCTTTTTTCCCAAAAAATCGAAAGACATCCTGCAATTTAAATGCAACACGACAAACGAGTTGCTACACAGCTAGTGACTGCGTGGGTAAATGGGAAAATATGGCTAATTAATAAAGTTCCTTGTTCATTTAACATATGTTACTAAAAAGTTTTAATTCCTTAAAATGAAATTTTTGAGTGAATAATATTAAGTAGGCTCTATATCTTTTTAAGTGTTTTTTTCTGATTAGATAATTTTTTAATGCCATTTTTATATATTATTTTGCTTTCTTTTTAAGAAAAGTGTTTTAATTTAGAAAACAATGCATTGCTTATGGTAAAATTTGAAAATTTTAAAACGACAACTCTCCTAAAATTTTGAATTTTTGCAACGATTTTTTCATGGTAATGGCCGGAATAGCAAAATAATAATTAGTTTATTAAAAAGAATATGTAAAATTTGCGCCATATGTAAAAATACAGTAGAAATAATCATTTATTTGACATATTTAATTTAAAAAATAAACTATATATAGTACTAATAATCCGAATCTTAATTTTATTAATTGCATCGTACTATAAAAAAAATGGAGTCAATTGACAAATATAAGTTGAAGTTTTAGCATTTGCTGAATGATGATGATTGAAAAATGAATTTAAAAATTACAACTCTGAATCATTTAAAGGGAGATGGATATAGTTTAAATCCCTTTTTGAATATTTTTAGTTATGGGATCTTTTACAATACTTCGTCAGATGTACTACGGATGACTAAATTTGTTTTAAGAAAAAAATGATATTTTTTACTTTTTCTCGAAATGAAAAGTATTGTGATCTTTTAATTTCTAAATATTGAGTTGATTGTATAAGTTAAGACGAACGTCAGAGCCTCTAAAGGTAGTTTCAAAGCACAATTTACTACTAAAATCTTTACTATAAAAAAATATATTGTCTTGAAAAATCCGTACGAAAATATCAGTGTATAAATAAAATATACGTTTTTTAAACTTTTGGCATGAAAGAAAATTTAAATATATTTACTCATGTTTTCATTAATCTAAAGCGGTACGGATTACATACATTCGATTTCTTCATAGTAAAAGACATAAAAAGTAAAAAAATAAGCACTGATTCTATTAAATTCAGAAAAAAACTTTTTAATGTGTCACGTGATTCGCTGTAACACAGGAGGCAGTTTCAAGGCACCTGGCGGCGCAGCTCAATTTTACTCACTAGCAGGGTAAAATATTTCTTTAAAAAAAATAAAAATATTTATTAGCCTTAGCCAACTTTGGAACGTCAATAAATCATTCCAGAAAGATATTTTTTCCTGTGCTATTAATTTAGCATTTGCATTTGCGTTTACGCACTTTGTAATTGATTTGATTGAGCACATGCATATAGTTGTGTGCTATTTGACACCTACTTCGATGCAAATTTGTTTGTACAATTACAGTTGAATTTATCATAAAAGGCGGGCACATATTTATGGTGCAGTTTCCCAACTATTTAACTTGAGAAATATTACTGTAAGGTACAAGTTGAACGTCAGATTAATAGTATTGTATTATAAGTTTTCGGATATATTGCACTAGGTGTTTCAGGTTATTTCTTCCCTAATTCTGCAGTCCCAGTTTGAATAGCTCGCGTGCTTTTCATCCCTAGATTTCAGTGTATGGGATTTTATTTGAAATGATGTTTACAATCCGCTGCTCCTGACATCGATTCCTTAATTCAAATCACGAATCAGTACTGATGTGGGTTTACTTGACGTGAACATGCTCACAAACATAAGGCAAGAAGTGATTTACTTATGGGACATTTTCAGAGTAATGAAGGAAAGCTACATGGAACATTTACAAAAAAGTCAAATGTGTGTGTTTCACTCTCTTATAATCATGTGGACTTCTTCATATCTAACGTGTATGAAGTCGTGAATGAAGCAATATTATAAGTGTGAAAGTGTGTTTGAATGCTTAGCTGAACTCAGTGTCAAAATGGACGGATTAATGCCTTTGTAAATTCATATACGCGTGGATCATAGCCCAGAAAAAGGATATGGGCCATAAGTTTTACTTATATCCTTTCAAATTTTCCCTTCTCAAATTTCTGTGTTTTGAGAGAAATTTGGACAAATCAAAGCGGGCATTTTCGTGAATTAATGGAATAGATATAATAGAAAAAAACACGCTAATTCACTGTTTTTTTAGAGTGTACAAACTGTAGTGGGTACTCCTATGCCTTCAGATGTTTGTCCGTATAACTACGCATAATAAAATATTCTTTTGCCCAACTAATTAATGTCCACCCTGTACCTATAGAGCCATCTTATTTGATTTTCACTTTTGGGTGTGACTTCTCCCATTAGGTGTGTCTGGAAGCATCGCAGTTATAAATTAGATATTTACCTTATGTCTGTGATTGTTTTAGAATAAAGAACGTATCTATTATTTGGAAACACTCTAATTTTTAATTTTTTTAATCTTTCAATTCATTTTAATTTTATTTTTTATTATTCAAGATTTACTTTTGTTATATAATCTATGAATAATAGTTTAGATTTCAAAAGAGAGAATATGAAGTATTTTTAGAGAAGCTGGAAGATTCCAACGAAAAATTAAGAAAATAACTTTCTTAATATAGATATTTAATGATAATAAGGCAGTACACTCTAAAAAACAAAATCGTCAAAAAACAGAAAAGTACAGGCAGAAAATTGTCGAAATACCACGGTAATTTGAAGAATTTTTATTTATTTATTTATTTATTTATTGTAAATTTCTGTCTTTTGACTATCTAACTATACTAATAAAAGAAAGTTTCACTCTGTGTGTCTGTGTGTGTGTGTGTATGTTGGCGATGGCTAGGAAAATTTAGCGCACCTAGAAGTCTGTAAATTCAGATTTAGGTAGTCCAAATCCTCTCCTGGTATAACTGAGTCTCCGAAATTTAATATTTCAATTATTTACTGAAATATTAATTAACATTCACAAAGAACTCTCATCAAAAATACGCTTTTTTCTCTTGGGTTGGTTGGTTGCATCGATTCTTCACAGAAGTAATTAAATAAGCCAGAGTAGCGATGCATAGATAAGGATTTCTAACTAAATAGTGTCAATATGGATTGAAGTTATCAGCGTAGAGCCATGCGAATGTCGCGCCACCTCCACATGACATACGTCCCACTGATTGAAATATTTTCCAGGCACATTTTTCTTATTAGTCGAGTTTAAGGTTTTTTTTTTTTTTTTTTTTTTTGGGGGGGGGGGGTTTAGATGACATATATTATTATGATAGAGATTGTTAATACAGAAAACTTTATTTAACAGATTCTTTTTTATATTTGCGGGAATGAAGAGAGGCAAGGGTCTAATTACATTTAAACTTAAAGGTGTATTTCTAGAAAGCAGTTACCAGAATTTTCGAATAATATAGTCTAAGTGAAATTTCAAATTAAGTTCCTAGCTTAACCAAATGAATCAATCTTTAAAGATATATTGTGATCCTCCTAATTAGTTATTTGCTGAAGGCCACTTGAACACCCCCCCCCCCCTCCCAGCCCCTCCTTCAAGGTTTTTTCTCTAACTCTGCTCCGTTTCCATATCACAGCAACTACCTTTCCGATTTCAACGCAAGTAATTTCAAGCATTATAATTAATTTAATAGTCACCCTTCATAACATTAAACTAAATTTATGAGTAGCGGTTACCACTATTTACGAATAACAGTTTAAGCCAAATTTGTAATTACATTCAAAGATTAAGCAAGTTCGAAGCTTAAGGAAACGAACGCATTTTGAAACATGCATAGTGGTCTCCTAATTAGTTATCTACTGAAGGACACTTGAACATCCCCCCCCCGGGACCTCTTTCAAGGTTTTTCTCTAACTATGCTCTGTTTCCATATCTCAGCAACTGTTTTTCCGGTTTCAACGCAAGTGGTTCCAAACATTATAATTTACTTAATAGTTACTCTTTATAACATTAAACTAAATTTATGAGTAGCGGTTACCACTATTTTCGAATAATAGTTTAAGCCAAATTTGTAATGCAAACGAACGAATTTTGAAAGATGCATAGTAGTCCTCCTAATTAGTCATTTGCTGAAGGACACTTGAACAACCCCTCCCCCAAGCCCTCCCTTCAAGGTTTTTTTCTCTAACTATGATCCGTTTCTATATCTCAGCAACTGTCTTTCCGATTTCAACGCAAGTGATTTCAAACATTATAATTAATTTAATAGTCACATTTTATAACACTAAACTAAATTTATGAGTAGAGGTTACCACTATTTACTAATAACAGTTTAAGCCGAATTTGTAATTAAATTCAAAGCGTAAGCAAGTTCGAAGCTTAAGGAAACAAAGGAATTTTAAAAGATGCATAGTGGTCCTCCTAATTAGTCATTTGCTGAAGGGCATTTGAATCCCCCCCCCCGGGACCTCCTTCAAGGTTTTTTCTCTAATTATGTTTCGTTTCCTTATCTCAGCAACTATTTTTCCGATTTCAACGCAAATGGTTACAAACATTATAATTAACATAATAGTCACTCTTTATAACATTAAACTAAATTTATGAGTAGCGCTATTTCCGAATAATAGTTTAAGCCAAATTTGTAATTAAGTTCCTAGCTTAAGCAAACGAACGAATTTTGAAAGATGCATAGTGGTCCTCCTAATTAGTCATTTGCTGAAGGACACTTGAACAACCCCTACCCCCCCAGCCCTCCCTTCAAGGTTTTTTTCTCTAACTGTGCTCCGTTTCCATATCTCAGCAACTATCTTTCCGATTTCAACGCAAGTGATTTCAAACATTATAATTAATTTAACAGTCACCCTTTATAACATTAAACTAAATTTATATGTAGCGGTTACCACTATTTACGAATAATAGTTTAAGCCAAATTTGTAATTAAGTTCAAAGCTTAAGGAAACGAACGAATTTTGAAAGATGCATATTGGTCCTCCTAATTAGGAATTTGCTGAAGGGCTCTTGAACATCCCCTGCCCGCCCCCGAGAACTCCTTCATGGTTTTTTCTCAAACTATGCTCCGTTTTCATATCTCAGCAACTATTTTTCCGATTTCAACGCTAGTGATTCCAAACATTATAATTAACTTAATTGTCACTCTTTATAACATTAAACTAAATTTATGAGTAGTGGTTACCACTATTTCCGAATAATTGTGTAAGCCAAATTTGTAATTAACTTCAAAGCTTAAGCAAACGAACGAATTTTGAAAGTTGCATAGTGGTCCTCCTAATTAGTCATTTGCTGAAGGGAACTTGAACATCCCCTCCACGCCTGGCTTCTCCTTCAAGGCTTTTTCTCTAATTATGTTCCGTTTCCATATCTCTGCAACTATTTTTCCGATTTCAACGCAAGTGGTTCCAAACATTATAATTTACTTAATAGTCACTCTTTACAACATTAAACTAAATTTATGAGTAGCGGTTACCACTATTTACGAATAATAAACAAATCTGTAATTAAGTTCCTAGCTTAAGCAAACGAACGAATTTCGAAAGATGCATAGTGCTCCTCTTAATTAGTCATTTGCTGAAGGGTACTTGAACAACCCTCCCCCCCCACACGGCCCCTCCTTCAAGGTTTTTCTCTAACTGTGCGCCGTTTCTATATATCAGCAATTATCTTTCCGATTTCAACGCAAGTGATTCCAAACATTATATTTAATTTAATAGTCACCCTTCATAACATTAAACTAAATTTATGAGTAGCGGTTACCACTATTTACGAATAACAGTTTAAGCCAAATTTGTAATTACATTCAAAGATTAAGCAAGTTCGAAGTTTAAGGAAACGAACGCATTTTGAAACATGCATAGTGGTCTCCTAATTAGTTATCTACTGAAGGACACTTGAACATCCCCCCCCCGGGACCTCTTTCAAGGTTTTTCTCTAACTATGCTCTGTTTCCATATCTCAGCAACTGTTTTTCCGGTTTCAACGCAAGTGGTTCCAAACATTATAATTTACTTAATAGTTACTCTTTATAACATTAAACTAAATTTATGAGTAGCGGTTACCACTATTTTCGAATAATAGTTTAAGCCAAATTTGTAATGCAAACGAACGAATTTTGTAAGATGCATAGTAGTCCTCCTAATTAGTCATTTGCTGAAGGACACTTGAACAACCCCTCCCCCAAGCCCTCCCTTCAAGGTTTTTTTCTCTAACTATGATCCGTTTCTATATCTCAGCAACTGTCTTTCCGATTTCAACGCAAGTGATTTCAAACATTATAATTAATTTAATAGTCACACTTTATAACACTAAACTAAATTTATGAGTAGAGGTTACCACTATTTACTAATAACAGTTTAAGCCGAATTTGTAATTAAATTCAAAGCGTAAGCAAGTTCGAAGCTTAAGGAAACAAAGGAATTTTAAAAGATGCATAGTGGTCCTCCTAATTAGTCATTTGCTGAAGGGCATTTGAATCCCCCCCCCCCCCGGGACCTCCTTCAAGGTTTTTTCTCTAATTATGTTTCGTTTCCTTATCTCAGCAACTATTTTTCCGATTTCAACGCAAATGGTTCCAAACATTATAATTAACATAATAGTCACTCTTTATAACATTAAACTAAATTTATGAGTAGCGCTATTTCCGAATAATAGTTTAAGCCAAATTTGTAATTAAGTTCCTAGCTTAAGCAAACGAACGAATTTTGAAAGATGCATAGTGGTCCTCCTAATTAGTCATTTGCTGAAGGACACTTGAACAACCCCTACCCCCCAGCCCTCCCTTCAAGGTTTTTTTCTCTAACTGTGCTCCGTTTCCATATCTCAGCAACTATCTTTCCGATTTCAACGCAAGTGATTTCAAACATTATAATTAATTTAACAGACACCCTTTATAACATTAAACTAAATTTATATGTAGCGGTTACCACTATTTACGAATAATAGTTTAAGCCAAATTTGTAATTAAGTTCAAAGCTTAAGGAAACGAACGAATTTTGAAAGATGCATATTGGTCCTCCTAATTAGGAATTTGCTGAAGGGCTCTTGAACATCCCCTGCCCGCCCCCGGGAACTCCTTCATGGTTTTTTCTCAAACTATGCTCCGTTTTCATATCTCAGCAACTATTTTTCCGATTTCAACGCTAGTGATTCCAAACATTATAATTAACTTAATTGTCACTCTTTATAACATTAAACTAAATTTATGAGTAGTGGTTACCACTATTTCCGAATAATTGTGTAAGCCAAATTTGTAATTAACTTCAAAGCTTAAGCAAACGAACGAATTTTGAAAGATGCATAGTGGTCCTCCTAATTAGTCATTTGCTGAAGGACACTTGAACAACTCCTCCCCCCCAGCCCTCCCTTCAAATTTTTTTCTCTAAATATGCTCCGTTTCCATATCTCAGCAACTGTCTTTCCGATTTAAACGCAAGTGATTTCAAACATTATAATTAATTTAATAGTTACCCTTTATAACATTAAACTAAATTTATGAGTAGCGGTTACCACTATTTACGAATAATAACCAAATCTGTATTTAAGTTCCTAGCTTAAGCAAACGAACGAATTTCGAAAGATGCATAGTGCTCCTCTTAATTAGTCATTTGCTGAAGGGTACTTGAACAACCCTCCCCCCCCACACGGCCCCTCCTTCAAGGTTTTTCTCTAACTGTGCGCCGTTTCTATATATCAGCAACTATCTTTCCGATTTCAACGCAAGTGATTCCAAACATTATATTTAACTTAATAGTCAGCCTTTATAACATTAAATTAAATTTATGACTAGCGGTTACCACTATTTACGAATAAGAGTTTAAGCCAAATTTGTAATTAAGTTCCTAGCTTATCAAAACGAACGAATTTTTATACATGCATAGTGGGCCTCCTAATTAGTCGTTTTCTGAAGGACACTCAAACATCCCCTCCCCTCGGTATTTCATTCAAGGTTATTTTCTCTAACTGTGCCTTATTTCAATAACTGGGCTAATAATGTTCCAATCTTCTCGAAAGCAGCTCAATTTTGTATAGCGCCTACTATACAGTAACGTAAGCAGCGTGGACCTGTCTCAGAAGTTTGTTCGGAAAGAGGTTTGTTTAGAACCGAATGCTCCCCTGGCGGTGGTAGGGGGAAATAAAAATTTTCCAGTTATCAGCGTAGAGCGTAAGTGATTTCAAACATTATGATTAATTTAATAGTCACCCTTTATAACATTAAACTAAATTTATGAGTAGCGGTTACCACTATTTACGAATAATAGTTTAAGCCAAATTTGTAATTAAGTTCAAAGCTTAAGGAAACGAACGAATTTTGAAAGATGCATATTGGTCCTCCTAATTAGTCATTTGCTGAAGCGCACTTGAACATCCCCTCCCCCCCCCCCGGGACCTCCTTCAAGGTTTTTTCTCTAACTATGCTCCGTTTTCATATTTCAGCAACTATTTCTCCGATTTCAACGCAAGTGTTTCCAAACATTATAATTAACTTAATTGTCACTCTTTATAACATTAAAATAAACTTATGAGTAGCTGTTATCACTATTTCACTATTTCCGATTTTTTCACTATATCGCTGTTATCACTATTGTGTAAGCCAAATCTGCAATTAAGTTCCTAGCTTAAGCAAACGAACGAATTTCGAAAGATGCATAGTGCTCCTCTTAATTAGTCATTTGCTGAAGGTTACCTTGAACATCCGCTCCACCACTCCCCCCCCCGGGACCTCCTTCAAGGTTTTTCTCTAACTATGCGCCGTTTCTATATATCAGCAACTCTTAGCAACTGCATAGTAGGCCTCCTAATTAGTCGTTTTCTGAAGGACATTCAAACATCCCCTCCCCTCGGTACTTCATTCAAGGTTATTTTCTCTAACTGTGCCTTATTTCAATAACTGGGCTAATAATGTTCCAATCTTCTCGAAAGCAGCTCAATTTTGTAGCGCGCCTACTATACAGTAACGTAGGCAGCGGGGACCTGTCTCAGAAGTTTGTTCGGTAAGAGGTTTGTTTAGAATCGAATGCTCCCCTGGCGGTGGTAGGGGGAAATAAAAGATTTTCCAGAGCGTACGAGCATGCCCGGTATACGGTTTCGAAGCCATCATAGACCGTGGCTAGAGTTCCGTTTTTAAGAGATTTAAGTTTATTACAAGGGCTCGGGCAACGCCGGGCGGGTCAGCTAGTACATTATAAAATTTATAGCTTTTGAATATCAAGAAATCTTTAGTTTAGGTTTGCAAAATTTCTGTGGTTTGAGGGGAAATGTGCACACGCAAAAATTCCGTTTCTAAAACGAAAGATTGCTTTCAGCAGAGACGAAAATGCAGCTTAGGTATGAGGATTTCTGTTAATTTTTACGTTAGATTGGTAACATTTCTGTGTATTGGGGGAAAAGGGCCAAATAAAAACGGAATTTTTTGCGAATGAGCTAAATATAATCAACAGAGAAATGCAACTAATTCACGGATATTTTTTATAGTGTACAGACTGTACTAGTTGCTCTGCTTTTCTCTCTATCAACTTGATTGTTTTAGTATATAAAAAATTGATTTGTTTCTTCGGTGGCATTACTCTCAGTTTTTAATATTTTATGCAATCATCAATTGAATGGTTCTTTGTTATTTAACTATATTTCTTGAGGGTTTTTTTCTAAAGTGCATACAAAATGTCTTTTGTATTTACTAATATCTTTACCTTTCAGTAAACTAATATAAGGATTTGTTATTAATCGCTCTAAAACACCCATATTTTATATTTTTTTCTGTACTGTTTCTGACTATTTAGTTTATTTTTTCCCGGCTATTTGTATTTTATTTTATTTAACAGAATAATTTATCAAGCTAGTTTTAATACAGGAAAAATACACATAGATGTTTAAACAAATACTTTAATATCTTATAAAGTGTTTTTTTATATATTGCTTAATTTATTTATATTATTAGACAATAGAATTTCTACCACTTTTAGATAAATATGTATGTATTCGCTGACATATGTATTCTCTATAAACAATAGCACAACTGTTCACGTCTTTGTTCTTGCTTCGTTTGCTTCGGTATATATATTTCTCTTAGATTACATGCATCACATTAAAATGTAAACTAAAAGTAGACTTAAGTGGAAAGTGGGAATTTAGCAACCTTATCTCATAAGCTGTTGATAATATGGATAAGATTTGAGCTATAAATTGTATAGTGTAATAGATTTTGCATGAAACATTAATAGCATTTGAAGAATGCTCATTAATGGGAGCTGCGAGCATCATTCATACTTGGATTTAATTTTTAGTTAAAAAAGGATAGGAATTGAAATTTAGTGGCTAGAAAAAGTTTTAAACGTAGAAAAACAACTAAAAACTTTTCAATTACCTATATAAAGCGCATTATAGTTGATTTGGTCGGATGTAAATGGTGTAACTTTACCAAGTCAATCAACACAATCGCATAGTTGCACATATCCTTCTATCTAAATTTCTTAAAACCAGTTTTACGAACCTCAACCACTCACATTATTTATGCTTCATATATATTTATATACAGGGTGATTATAAAAAAACTATCCCTATATATGAGCCCCTAACTGTCATACCGTTCACATAAACTGAATGAAATTCTGGCCTAAAGTATTTTGAGGTATGCGCTCAAGAATCATGTGAAAAACAACAGTTTAATTCTAACAGTTACGGTTACAGTGACAAAATTTCGAAAATTTCAAATGGCAACACCTACTTTTTTTTTATTGGAATGTGATCTTCATAGTGAAAAACCATAAAAAGCGTTGGAACGGTACCTGTAGCACGAAAATCGCCGGCGCTAGGCAGCTTAAGAAGAAAAGTGAAAACAAGCAATAAAAGACAGAGAAGCAACAGAAAGTAAAACATTTTATTGTTCAGTGCTATCCACCATCTGCCGCATGTAAAGTGTCGTCGTGTGTGAAATGGAAAATGTATTGAACACAATAAAATGTTTTGTTTTCTGTTGCTTCTATGTCCTTATTGGTTGTTTTCACTATTCTTCTTAGTCTGTCTAGCGCCGGCGATTTTCGTACTACAGGTACCGTTCCAATGCTTTTTATGGTTTTTCACTATGAAGATCACATTACAATAAAAAAAAGTAGGTGTTGCCATTTGAAATTTTTTATATTTTGTCACTGTAACCGTAACTGTTATAATTTAATTGTTGTTTTTCACATGATTCTTGAGCGCATACCTCAAAATACTTTAGGCCAGAATTTCATTCAGTTTCTGTGAACGGTAGGACAGTTAGGAGCTCATATATCGGGATAGTTTTTTTATAATCACCCTGTATATATTACTTGTGTACATATTTAAGAAGATGGATGAATATATATAGAGTATAATCATAGATTATTTGAGGATTTGATAAATGAAACACGTGAAGCAAAAGCACCAAATCATTTTCCAGATATTAAATGAAAATAAGATCCACTTTTGTAAAAAGTGATAAAGCATGGCAGTATTGAATTTATCATATCTAACAGAAAAACTTGATAGCTTTTCAATCAATTTTTGTTCTCACTCTTACAAAGTTATTTTCGGAAAATCCTTTCATAAAAAAACAATATCATGTACTTACAAAAACACAGTATAAATTATGCTATCAAAACAAAATATACTTTTCTTAGTCGTTGAAAGTTTAATGGCAAATAAAATTGAATAGGTAGCTTGAGCAGAAACATTATACTAAAAATAAGTATTATTTTAGCTAAGAAACTTGCAAGGTTTACTTATTCAGACACAGGCGTCTTACGGGATAATGAACGTCAAATTCCATTTCAGAATATTCTGAAAATTGCAAATGTTCGCAACGATTTCTTCCGCTCAAAGTTTACTTTAAGTGCTTTTCTAAGGAATTGCATTCTCTAGGTGGCAAAGTTTATATTTAGAAATATTCGTATGAAAGTTTAACTATTTTGCTAGTTAGATTTTCTAAAGTGTGTAACATAATTTTATAGATCAAATAATATCCATATTTGGAGTACAGAATATGATATGAAATATCTAAATTAATACAGAGTATTACTGCATAAGTAGATTGATTACCTGTATGCGGTTGCGAAAACCTTCATTATCATTAAGTTAAAGCTGATTTCAGTCTTGCATGCATGATATATTTTTTTTATAAAAAAAAGAAATATAAAAAGATTAAATGAAAATTTATATCCAGCAGATAAGTAAAATATTTTAGGATTTACTGTATAAAACCTTTTTATGTTATAAAAAGAAAAACAATTCTGTAAATTTTATAATAAAATATTGCACTGAATGTATCGTAAGGAAATATTCTTATGTTTTTCATAGTCCATTATTCTAAATATATGAAATAGAAATATTTTTTTCAATATTTTTCAATATCAAATGTACATAAATAATACACCCGTTATAAAAAACTTTATATGTTTTGGGGCGTGTCAATCATTTAAAAATATCTTCTGTTTTAAAAGAAATGGCAGTTAGGAAGAAGTTTTTTTTTCAGTGTTTTATTTTGTGTTACTTACCCAACATACGTACTTACATAGGGTAAGTCTTGTAATCATTTTGAAAATCGAAAAAA
Organism: Maratus michaelseni; assembly: GCA_963931845.1. Classification (NCBI taxonomy): domain Eukaryota; kingdom Metazoa; phylum Arthropoda; class Arachnida; order Araneae; family Salticidae; genus Maratus; species Maratus michaelseni. The sequence continues at coordinate 254,322,618 of OZ007586.1, read as the reverse complement.
AATTTTGATGGATTTACACGTGTCACACTGGAGATTCCGAAAAACATATTTTTAGAAAAAAAAAAATTTGCCGTCCGTCTGTGTGTCTGTATGTGTGTCTGCAAACGCTCTATTTCCCGAACAAATTGAGATAGAGACTTGAAATTTGGTATATGCTTAGTATGTAATAATGGGAAGAAGCTTATTGCATTTCAGTAATCTCCATTATCCGGAACTATTTTTTTCGGCCTCTCGAAATATTCGTTCTGATGAAAGGTATGTAAAAATTTTCGAAATTTTTCATTTTAAGGGATGAATGTAAAAGACAATAAAAAAACAAAAATCTTGCATAAAGAATGAAGTCAATCGAATAATTAGTTGCCGTAATTTTATTTTCCACAATCTTCGATTTTTCATGACCCTGTATTTTAGTCAAATTTCAATGCAAAGATATATTTTAATTGGAAATGAGACGCTTAATCCGAGACAGTAAACCGTTAGTTAATATGATTATCAACTTTGGAGTTATAAGGATGTTTCTTTTATGCAATTCAGTAATAGAGCATTTAAAGTTTATGACGTCATCAAGCTACGATTTTATTCGAATTGCAATGAATTTTATAAATAGTTTACACATGTTTTATTTTCATATTTTATATTATGCATATCCATGATGGGTAAGTATTACGGTGGTCCTCATCGACTAGTTTCATATTGACATAGCTGCCAAACTTTACGAATTTTCTCAGGCAAATAAACATATTTTTAACCGAAAAGTTTGCTTAATGAATGAAATAATGTAAGTACCTTATATGAAGACACATTTTATTAAATAAATCCTCTGGTAGAATGCACGTTTACTTGACTAGATAAAAAGTGAAAATTTTGGGAGCTATGTATTGATATTTCTTCATAAAAATCAAATAACAAATATTGCGAATTTGTAAATGTCCAATAACATAAGATTTTCTCTCTGAGTTTTTTATGATGTTATTTCTTATGTTGTGTTTTATTTTTAAAAAGTTTCCCAAAAACGATTATGTGAGAAAAACTTTGTAATAACATAAATCTCTATATTGAATCGTAAGTTGCTATTCGTCGCCCTATATTTTCTTAAAAATTTAAATATGAATCTAATGAGTAACAAAAAACATTTTATGAATGATAAATGTTTAAATTTTTGAGTTGAAACAAATTGAAGGATAAATTTATCAATAAAAGTATTTATATAAAACAATTGAGTCCTTAATAATAACAATCAATTTTGTATAGGGAATACTAATAAATATTCGGAGATGTACTTATTTAGATGATTCGGAGATACATTATTCACTTACAGAAGTACAAATGGCAATACTTTTTTTTATAAATGGAATAAATACTTAACAATAAAGTAAAATAATATTAAATTTTACGACATAAAATTGCTGATTTCGACTGACAATATGAACACTTTTTTATTATTAATATTTTTATGTAGTAATAATGTTTAATACTACGTTTAATAAATATTTAAATAATCATGGAATATATATTTACTATTTATTTTCATGCTAGATCATACAAAATATTTTGTTACTTAATTCTGTTTTAAGTTTGTTACTTAACTTTATGCAATCCATTAAAGCTGAATTTCGTTCATTTTCTGCTCGGAATATTTTTAAATATATGTTTTGATATCCAAACGCAAGTCACGTTTTAAGGATTTGGGCGATAAGTAAATTAGTTTAATAGCAGGTATTAAAGAGGAAATATGTGCAGAAGAACGGCGAAGTTCTATAAATAAACAGACAACAGTAAAAGGAAAATAAAAGTACAACAGATTTAACGCTTAGGTATCCCAAATTACATAAAATCAGAAAGATTAATTTTACATTAAAGTTTTTTCCTTTTGATATTTATCTCTTTATTTGACAAACGATGGTTAAACGGGTCGTGTCAAAACAGAATTAATAATAAATACATCCGCCTTTTTTCTCAGATCGTTTACACTAATATATTAATAAAAGTGTCATTACACTGGGAATAGTGTTTTCTATCAGAACATGAATACAATTATTAATAAAAAGAAAAGCACCCAGTTAAACTGATGGCATTGAGCTCACAGGCTATTCATACTAATTGTATATTATACAGTTGATGCAAATCTGAAGATTCTGCATGAAAAACCCGTATTTAGCTAAATTAAGGGGGGATTAGCTCCCCCATTCCTCCCCTTTATACTTAACCAATGAACTTCCAAATTTTATAAAGGAAGCGTCTTATCACAATGAACCTATGTACAAAATTTGAAGAAAATCGGTATAGATAAACTCATAACGCATTTTATTTCATAACTCTAAAGAGATTTTGCAGAAAGTATATAAGCTATACCTTTTTCCAAGCTGCTTTGATCTGATGATCTCAAATATGGTATCAAAAGTAGGTTTGAAAAAAAAACAAAGTTGGTACATTTTTAATATCTAGACAGTTCTTTTCTTAAAAATTACATCCATATTAAGAAAGAAGACATTATTTAGCGTCCAATGACATCTTAGTTTTGTTTTTATTGTAACCGGTCTGCGAATAAAGCAGGGGTATTTTCTTTCCCTTTTTTACACGGACTGTATATTATTTGTTTTTATAGTATTGATTCGTTTACTAATTAATATTGTTGTTATATATTAATATTATCATCGAATTTCCATTTGGCGTACAAGTAAAACTGTTTTTCATGAAAGCATGAAAAGAAAAAGAAAGAATCAAATATCGAATGCATAATTGTCCAATGAATAACTTATAGCAATGTAATTAAGGGCCAACGCTAGTTATGCAAAGACACTCGCAAGCTAATGGCAAACCTATGCCAGAGTTTTTTCGAATTTCTCTTTTGCATTTCAATATTTGTATTTATTTATTTTTTATTTATTTGGAATAGGATACCTGAGGTCGATGCCTAATGAAGTATCTTCGTACTATTTACATTCATATCTTTCTGCGATAAATCCCAGAATTTCTAAAATTTGTCAATGAATAAATGAAGCAGCTACTCAGCTAACCAGATAATTTTGACTGGTTTCGATAATTTTGTCTCATTATCCACCACAAAACTCTATAAAACTTTAAATGTGTAATTTTAAAAATCGTCAAATTACTTTTCTTTATATTCCATTCTTTATTTTCTCACATCTAATCGCATAATGTATTTTATAAGATAAAAAATTGCTTCTGTCAGAAATTCTGAATAAAAGAAAAAAAAATATTTTAATTTTATCTTATAAACTTTTTATATATTTAAGCAAAACTTATCATTCTTGAGGATTGGCAACTATTAGCAAGAAACAATTGCGGATTGTTTTAGCTAAAATAATTAGAAAAAGAATCTTATAAAAAGGTTCACTTTGCTTTACTTCACAACTATTTTGTACATTATTTTTTAAAACATCATATACGAACAAAATATAGTGAAATATCTCAATCTAAATGTGATTTAATTTTTAAAGATGTATTTTTAATACCATATTATTTAATGCTCTTATATGTAGAAGAAATATTCACATTAATAAGATGCTGAAAAAAATCATACTTAATATATGAAGCAAGAATAAAGCTGATGTGATTTAAGAACAATTTTTCACCGCAGGGGACAGCTAGCAGTCAGCACAAAATTTAAATTATCACATGTCCTTAAGCAATTGATTGTCGGATAAATCATTTCGGTGGGTATTAGAGCATGATTTCAAATTCTCAAAAGAAAAATATTAGACAACAAAACTGATTTTTTTCTTTTTACATTTAGTCAGGATTTTTCGAATCTCGCCCACTGTGCATAGATTCAAAAGTTACGTGCAGATTTACATATAACAAAAAAAGAAAACAAATCAAGAAAAATCTTGAGTCAAGCATAGATTATTAAACACTTTCCAAGCCTTACAAAATACTGTAAAGAAACTTCATCGTTTAGTAAGGTGACCGATCTTTAGAAATTTCCTCCAATTAACGCAAATGTACTCAAAATTTTTGTACATTCCTGTATGTTATCTACAGATTTTAATACGCAACAAACATTAAACTAAAACTTAATTCAGGTAAAAAAATATATAACACAACTAAAAACGCATTTCCAACAATTACCATCCTTAGACTGCAATGTACCCAACTCTTTGCATAGCCCTGTATATGATATTTTTAGTCTATAAGCATGTTTTAATGTACTAAATATAATTCATCTGTAAAATGATGTACACAATTAAAAACCACCAATAAGCAATTCCCGCTCATAGATAGTATTCTACAGTAAGAATCTGGAAATGCACCCCAGTACTGTATGTAAATTTCATTGTTTAAAATAATAAAACGATGATAAAAAACGCTGTAAACGATTTTTCCCCCTACACACTAATGTAACGGAATTGTTTAGAATGTCTCAGTAAACGAACATTAAATACTACATACTTCGCTTTCAATATGGAACACGCCTTGGTAAATTTCAATAACATATATCGATAAAAAAAAAAAGCTCCCAGTTAAACTGATGGAATTGAACTCTCAGGCTACTCACACTAATTGTATGTTATACAATTGAAGCAAATCGGAATATTCTACATGAAAAACCCATTTAGCTAAATTAAGTGGGGGGATTAGCTCCCCCATTTCTCCCCTTTGTACTTAACCAATAAACTTCCAAATCTAATCAAGGAAGCGCCTTATCACAATGAACCAATATACAAAATTTGAAGCAAATCAATTAATTCTGCATGAAAAACCCATTTATTTAAATTAAGGGGGGGGGGGGGGGTTAGCCCCGTTCCCCCTTTATACTTAACCAATGAACCCCCAAAACTAATCAGGGGAGCGCCTTTTCACAATGAACCTATATATAAAATTTGAAGCAAATTGGATAATTCTGCTAGAAAAACCCATTTATCTAAATTAAAGGGGATTATCCCCCGTTCCACCCCCCCATTTATACTTAACCAATATACCCCAAAACTAATCAGAGAAGAACCTTATCACAATGAACCTACATACAAAATTTTAAGCAAATCCGATAATTCTGCATGAAAAACCCATTTATCTAAATTAAAGGGAGATTAGCTCCCCGTTCCCCCCTTTATACTTAACCAATGAACCCCCAAAATTAATCAGGGGAGCGCCTTATCACAATGAACATATATACAAAATTTGAACCAAATCGGATATTTCTGCTAGAAAAACCCATTTATCTAAATTAAAGGGGATTATCCCCCCGTTCCACTCCCCCGTTTATACTTAACCAATATAACCCCCAAACTAACCAGGGAAGCGCCTGATCACAATGAATGTATATACAAAATTTGAAGCAAATTGAATAATTCTGCAAGAAAAACACATTTATCTAATTTAAGGTGAGATTACTTCCCCGTTCCCCCCTTTGTACTTAACGAATGATACTCCCAAAACTAATCAGGGAAGCGTCTTATCACAATAAACCCATATACAAAATTTGTAGCAAATCGGATATTTCTATCAAGAGTTATCGCGTTACGGACATACTTACATATAGAACCTGCGGGCACATTAGCTCTCAGGCTTTGATAGCCTGTGCAGATAGATGTACAGATAGACAGAAAAACGGAAGGATAGACAGACAGACAGACAGACGAAATTAATTCATACACACTTTTCAACTATATTGGAAAGTGTTAAAGACATACAAACGAATTGTTTAATCTCCTTCGTTGGAACAAAGTTAAAAATATAATTCCAAGTACAGAAAGGAGATGCTATAAAAAACAGTGCATGATATTTGTTGCATTTGTATTAAAACTGCAAAAGGAAATAGGGTGAAACCCCCAGTTATAGACACCTAACCAGAAACTGACACTTTAGCAAAAATCTAACTCAAATAAGCCTTTTGTTCTAAAATTCTGCAATGTAAAGTCATCTAGTGGTAAATGAGATACTTATTTTTATTTTGGAGTCAATTTACTCACCACTAGAGGGCCAAGAACATATTCCATGAGGAAGAAACTTTTGAGAATACAAAAAGTGACATTTTGAAGCAACCAAATTATTTCTAAAATTAAGAAAGTGTTTTTCTAATCTATTTGTAATGCAACCATCCTAAACTTTTTCTTAAATTATACTTGTAGAAATTAGCTTAAAGATGCATATGATATGTTAGGGCCATGGTTTAGGGTTTATAGTTATTTCATTTAGCTTAAAGGGGGGGGGGGTGCCAGTTATTAGTTCCTAGAATTTCATTTCACCAGTCTGGCAGAGGTGTTACTTATTGGTTATAATAAAGAAAGTTGAAATCTATTATTAGAACTGTTTAAAAATGCCTAATAAATTAAATTTATCTTGCAGTAAACACAATTAAAATTTAAGTTGTTTTACCTGTGTGACACCAGATGTCAGTTACTGGTTCATAAATGTCAGTTATTGGATATCTGCATTATTAATAATGCAGTACTAAATATTACTGCTATATACTCTTACTATATACGCTGCATTACTAATAATGAAGTATAGCTTACTAAATCCCACATTTAATAATAAATATTAATGTATATTGATTCTATAATAAAGTTTTTTTAAAGCATTTTAATCCTTTAAAATAAAGTGTCAGTCACTGGTTCACTTTGTGTCAGTTATTGGTGTTTCGAAATAGGTATAGTATCAGTTACTGGAGTTTTTGACCATATTTATGAAAAAAATTATTTTTAATAATAAAATGTATATTTTTTCAAAATTTTGCCAACAATAATTCTTTAATATATCTCTACTATCCTTTCAAAAACAAAGGTAAGGATAAAATAGATTTAAATTTTTGTAATAGAGATTTGAACAAGAAAGAATCCTTAAATTGTCAGTTACTGGGGGTTTCACCCCATAATGCGTTTTAAGACTTTTACTTTGGTTAAGTGCATCGCCATCGTCTTTTGTACATAAGGGTACTAAACGTATTCTGATCACCGTTTACAGTGGAGTTCTACCCACTACGGACATACAAAACAAGCGGGATTCTTTCCGGCACCACTTTTCTAATGGTATAGAGAACTCAACAGTAGAAAGAAAATTGGTCCGATTTTAATTTATTTCTCTAGATTATTTTTAGAGATGCAAACGAGGATATTTTTTACATTTGTCTTAGGTAAACCGACAAAAACTAAAAGAGCTCGATGATCGGTACCTTAATAGAATGTTCTTCTATCCTTAAAAATAACAAGTTTCATAAATCTGTTCATATTTTTAAGAGAAATATGTGATGTTATGAAATGTTGATAGCAATTTTATTGAACGTAATTGGAAAGTAAACATCCTATAAAATATTTTTCCAGCTAGTCCTCGAAATGACTTTAACGTTAAAAATTGATAGATTAATGAGTATTTAAATTAGTATAGGATAACTTAAAAGATACAATAATTATATCTTGATATTAAAAATATATCTTTCATAAAATTATTATTAGTTTATATATATTTTGAAAACTAAGATTAATATAATAAAAAATTTAAAATAATAACTAATAAGTGTTTTTCTTTCAATTTTTTTTCAGTTATATATGTCTATATATATATACTTAAGAAATATATTTTTTTAATACTTTTTGTTGCTATTGGTGGTTTTAATTGTCACACATTTAATTTTATTGATATGTATCATAAAAACAGTAAAATTTCAAATACATTCACGCACGCCAACCACTTTTATGCATTTCTTTAAAGTCAACCTTACTAGTCATTTATTACGAAAATATTAATATTTTGGGAGGCAGTGTCATACATTTGAAACCAATTTTAGCATCGTTGATTTTTTTTTTTTACATATGACGAGTTATATGGTATACTAATAGAAACTGCCAGTTAGACAGCACACTAGTGGGGAGTGGACGTTGCATTGGAAAAGCACAGGCCCAAACTGATAAAAATAAATTATAAAAACTGATGCTACGATACGGAAACACTTTTGAGCCAATATTTGCATCGTAAAATGTTGAAATGCCAATGATCACCGAGGATTGTTGGTCAACTGCACGTGTAAAAGTGGCTACTTCTCAAGCGCACTGTCCTAAAGGGTATTTCACCAGTTAAATATGCAAAGATGCATTAATAATGATGAGTAAGTTTAAGTAGGAAAAACTACATTATATGCGTAGTTTAACATAATTATTGTAATCTTTATCGAGTAAATAAAATTGAAAGAAAGAAAGGAGAGGAAAAATATAAAGGAAATTTCGTCAGCTGATTCATTCGGCAAATGTGATCATAGAGCACAACAGAATTCTTTTTATCTGAGGTGGAGCTTCACCTCAATGTTTGTCTAGTTGACCGGTGTTTTTGTTCAATTTCCCTAATTAGGTAGCATACAATCCCAATGACGATAAACGTCAATTTATTTTTATTTTGGAACTTTGTACGGGCAAATGACCAAAAACCTTCCTCCATCAAAAAAGCTTATCTCGGTTTTCTTCAATTTACCTAATTAACTATTCTACAACAAAACCACAATGACTATATGTTCATTTTACTGGATAGCGTAATGCAAACAGTCAGTTTATCAGAATGAAGTGAACAAGCAAGAGATAAATGTGTGTGTGGGTAAGCCGAATTAACACGTTTTAGTTTAGATAAAAATACCTCCAGGTAGAATTGCAGTTCACCATTAAATTCTACGTAAGCGACATCAAATTTCTACCCCATCAACCCTCTAGAGCATCTCGAAATGTATTGTGTTAATAGCAGAGCTGTAAACCTTTTCGCTTCATGACGCTGCATTTTGTACGTAAACACGTACATGATTTTACACATTAACTGATTCTGCATTTTCAAGTGTCGAGATCGACCGGCTAGGCTACATCTTCTATTTTGAAGAAAGTCATATGGTATTCTGCCCGTCCGTTCAAACTTTTTAAACAGATTTAATTTATTTCAATATCAGGACTTTTTATAACCTTACACATTTGATCAAAATTTCGCTTTCTCAATGTCGTAAAATGATTAAATGTAATATGTAATCTGAAAATTGTTACACGCCGAAAATATATACATATGCTTAGTATACATGCAATTATGTTCAAGCAAGGTCATGCAGAGCAGGGGTGGGGGAGTGGGGAAGGGGCAGTTGTACTAGGCCTCGAAAGGGATCGATTTCATATAATGTATATGCATGTTTAGGGTTTGTATAATCTACACTGCTCAAAACAATTAAAGGATATTGCAGTTTTAGGTGGATTTTGTATCTGGGAAACTTTTTAGCTGATTGATACATGGTCGACAGACATAGTAGGTTATATGAGAATAAATTACACATGTTTGGCAGAAAAAAATGCATTTTATTGCGCATTTGTGTACAAAAGGAAAAAAACACAATTTGTGCATATGATAAAAAAAGAATAAGAAAAGGTGTTTTCTTCAAAGAAAATCATTTTCTGTAGGGGGTATGGTTTCCACGGGTGGCCAGCAACGTTGAACACCTTTGAGGCATGGACTCAATGAGGCTATTAATGACGAGTTGGGGTATTCTGCCCCACTCTTCCAGAAGAGCTCTTTCCAGTTCTTGGAGAGTTTGTGGGGGTTGTTGGCGGCCAGAAACTCGTCTTTCTAGAGCGTCCCAAACGTGTTAGATTGGATTCATGTCTGGAGAACACGCTGGCCATTCCATTCGAACGATTCCTTCCTCGAAAAGGAAATCCTCCACCAGGTTTGCACGATGTGGCCTGCAGTTATCGTCCATTAAAATGAAGTTATCTCCGATTGCTGCAGCGTAAGGGACTACAATATGTCTGAGGATCTCATCCCTATATCGGCGACCAGTCAGAGCTCCATCTCGAATGATGTAGAGGTCAGTGCGCCCATCAATGGAGATGCCACCATACACCAACACTCCTCCACCGCCAAATCTGACACTTTCGTGCACGAACGCAGGATTATTCCTACTGCCACGGTCCCTCCAGATGAAAATACGCCTATTATCCGGATGCACAGAAAAACGGGACTCGTCAGAAAACAGAATATTGCTCCATTCATTTCTCCTCCAGTTGACATGCTCGGTTGCCCACTCCCTGCGGTCGCGACGATACCTTGATGTTAATCTAACACATACCATCGGTCGGCGAGCATACAGACCTACAGCATGGAGCCGGTTTCGGACAGTCTGAGTTGAAATCGTGGTGCCTGTAGCCGAGCGAAGGTGTTGTTGGAGAAGAGTAGCGTTCATGTTTCGGTGTCTCCGAGCTGTTAACGCTAAATACCGATCTTCATTGGGCGTTGTTGCCCGTCTACGACCTTGCCCTGGTCTTCGGCCTGCACATCCGCTCTCCAAAAAACGGTTCTAGATCCTGGAAATGACACTTTATGACACTCCAATGGCTTGCGCTATTTCGGCTTGAGTTTGGCCCCCTTCTAACCTACCAACAATTCTCCAAGCTTCTGAATCTGTCAAATGACTTCGCTGAGACATCGTACTCATCGAAACAAAGCAATCACTGAATGCCGATCATCCTTGTCTTCATTCTCTTTTATCCAGTTGAAAGTCAAATTTCATTCGCTGCCGCTGAAGCGACGTTTTTGACGTCGAACTCAAAATTTGCATACTCCACAGTTTGAAAACCAGAAAAATTTGCATTTGTGATTCTCTTCTTCTATTTTCGGCAAAAAAATTTCGTTTATATCTTTATTTTATATAAAACTTCAAATATCATTTAATTGTTTTGAGCTGTGTATATTGAGCCTCACAATATCTATCGAATACCCCTGTGTTCCAGTACAATAAATATAATTAATTCAATTTATAAATGATTTGATCGGATTTTTACATTGTTACCTTCTAATCCTTTGTCACGTTTTGGCTGTTGAAAGAAAATAATATTGAACGATCTTAACTTATCAACAGTATTTAAATTTCACCGCGTGTGCAATACCCTCTATTTGTTACGTTTTAATAAATTTGGCAAACAAAGTATTAAATTTTGATCTTTACCGATTAAACGTATCACCTAATTCATCTTTTTATTTCTCACTCTTTCGAACTTATGCTTTTCAAATTGGAGATCCCTTTCTGAAACACTCAGTGCGTATATATACAGAATTCTAATAAAATATGATTTTAACAGCGAAAATCTATTCATATTTTACATTTATGTTTAACTTTTTATACCCCTTAGAAAATATTAAACTTCATATATCTTCAAAAACTATTCGAATATCAATTTAAATGTGGTATTATTTAATTAAGTTTTATTTACATTCATGCATTTAACTGAATTATAATTTTGAAAGAAATATTTTTTTTAAATTATCAATGTTAAAGCATTTACAAGAAAAGACAGAAACATGCGGGCTCCACAAATAGTAAAGCTTTAGTTATTATGCTGCTCTTTTCAATCACTATAAATGCTAACGTTTTCATTATGCATGGCAATGTAAACTTTCAAGTTTTAAACAGCATAAACACAGGTTAAATAAAGTGAAAAGGAAATTCCCCATAATAAAAATAATACATAAAAATGAAAAGAAATAATTTTAGAAATTTTATTTAATTTTAATGTGAAATGGATAAGAATTATGTTTCCTTCATTATGTATTTAAAGAAATAAAAGTATTACATATGTACGTATAATTTTAAACTAAGATGAAAATTCATACATTTGTTTCACTGAAATGTTTAATTATGATAATTTTCTGAACATAGCAGTATATTTAAAATGTGACGTTTCGTTAAGTATACGGCGTTCACAAACCTATTTGCATTCATTAATATCATTAAATTTGATAATGCAGTTTGTAACATTAATTTTTAAACCGAAACCTTTTATTTACTTTTTCAAAAAGAAGTTATTCGTTTTAAAATTTACTAAAAATATACGCTACATTAGTAAATAACTAATACATACTTCAACAATGCAAATATGCAATCGCATTTTGAATTTAATAATTCGTATATTTAATAAAGACACTATTATATTTGAGAGTGTCAGGATTAATTTTGTTCATTTTCATGATACTTAGGAAATTTCTAATTCCCTTCTTTTATCCTATACTATTCCAAGAATTATGTTCTAAATGGGATATAAAAGATTCGATTTCATTATAATATAAATTTTAATATTCAGTAACAATCTTTTGCACCTTACTTTCAGTTACCAATAAAAATTAAAAAAAGGCGAAATAGTTTCATTTATTTTTTCTTATATAATAATTTCGCATATAAAAGAATAATACGACTTGAAGCATTAATCCCCACATTTTCCGATTAAATGAAAACGTAATTAGATGAAAATACATAAATCATTTTCGTCGTTTTTTTTTTTCAATTTGTTTTAATCTCGTAATGGTGTGAATTAATATACGAGATAAAAATGTAAATTACGAAAGAATTCTTCATTACGTATATATAAAAAAAAAAAATCAGTAACTTAGATAACTAAGTTTAAATTCACAACACGCATGTATGTTAAAATGGATATGCCTAATTGATCATAATTATTTCAGCAAAATTTTACAAAATAAACATTTGAAAGGAAAGAACGCAGCATATAAAGCACCATATAAATGAAAGAAACCATATAAATGAAGTTTTGTTTTAATGCAATTTTGCGTATTTTGCATTATATAATTTTACATTTGCGTTTTACACCAGAATATATTACCTACTTTTGTTTACCAAATAGGTTGCGCATTCAAAAACTAAATAAATAAATGATTATATTAATATGTTTATGATACACTCAGGAAAAAATACGGTGATTTTTTTTATACCGCTAACCACACCCATGCCGAGCATGTGTGCCTACCTTGACAATTTAGTACTTGGGCACGGGTCGATATTCCCCTGATCACAGCATGGCTGTGATCCACCTGACAAGAGCCTTGTTGTCATCGCTGCAGTGCTCTCTAGTGGTTTGCTACAGTTTTCTTTGTTTGCCGGTTCATGGTTTCTATTTAACTTTGTTGAATTGGCAGATTAAGAAAAAGCAAAAATTAAAGAGGAGAAAGGAATTGGAATCGTAATTTAGAACATTGATCAGGTGACGAGACCTTCACCTGACTAGGCACCCCAAGAGGTATAATTCATAGGGAACTTGGAGGTCTTTGCACTCACTACGGATTTTATATGCACCAGGCGCCATTAGCGCCATTAGTAAGATTTACATGTTTGTCATGTCTGTTGGTTTGTCACGTTCGTGGTGGATTGTCGCTGTAGTGTTTATCGCCACTTTTATGGGCTGATTTCACTTTTTGTTTTATTTTTCTCTATCAGGGTTTTTTGCCGCTTTTATGGGCTCACCCCTGTTGTAGGTTGTTTTTGTCTATTATCATTGGTTGGGTTTTTGTCCCTATCTTGATAAATTGATAACTCTAGCTTGTGCTACTGCTGGTTGTCACATTTTGAAACTTTGCCTTCATACGTGAGTTTCACTGGTTATTATGTCACTGTCGTGGGTTTTGTCACATTGTTAACTTTGTTACTGGTGGTTACCACAGCTTGGATGTTGCACAGAAAACAAAACGGAAAATTCAGAAAAAAGCAAAGAGCAATCAGAAATAGTATATTGTCCTTACAAAAAAAACAAGACTCCATAAATATATTGACGTCACTGCCCCTTGCTGTGTATGCCTACACTGTTAAAAAACATTTCTGTAAAATTTCAGATAATCTACTGGCAATCTGTTATCTTAAGTCTTATGTAAAATTACAGAGATTAGAAAACAGAGATTCTGATAAATAACAGAGAAATTATTCGGTAAATTTACAGAGTCTACTGTAAATAAAAAAGTATATTATTTATTTTTAAAAATAGACAGAAGATACCGGTTCCACACCAGCTGCAGATGGTGCTAGAATTATTCCAATGTACAGTCCCTGGCCAAATTATTAGACGCAGTTGTTTTTATTATAATTTATTAAATATCTGGAAAGATACATGAGGAATTATCCTGAAACTTCAGGAGTGTAAACAACATGATAAACGTCATATATTTCCGCGAAGATTTTTTCCCGGAACCCCATAAGGGGCCGTCAACAAATTGAAGAAAAACGAATATCTTTTGGATAACCCTGTAAAAACTAATACTGCAAAAAGCATTGAAACTGTAGATTATGATTAAGTGGCTTATTGTAATAATTTGGGTTCCTTTTTATGAAGATAGCATGTATACTCGAAGAGAAATTCACGTTTTTATAAAAACAGTCCCAAATTTTACCAAGTTTTTTGCTTATAATTTGCAGAGTTTTTAATATAAAAACAAGTTATTTTCAGAAAATATAACAAACAAAATTATACATAATACCCTGAAATCAGAATTAAAAAATAATAAAAATTGTATGAAAAATGAGCAGGTTTACTAAATATTGTTTCACTGCGCATGCGCGAATTCAATCAAAATATACTGTGCATAATATATTAGCTAAATGTATAGACCAACTTTTATTAAAGTCTCAAAAACATAGCTTGAAAATTATGATAGTAATCGTCGATAGAATAAGCTCGAAATTCGCTGTTCCCAAAAGGAAGCGAAAAGATGAGGGGTTGTATCAAATATAGAATGAGAGACACTTCATTCTTATTATGCTAACTTTCATAAGCTAGTATATTTGGATACAACCCCTCATCTTTTTGCTTCCTTTTGGGAACAGCGAAATTCGAGCTTATTCTATCGACGATTACTATCATAATTTTCAAGCTATGTTTTTGAGACTTTCAGAAAAGTTGGTCTATACATTTAGCTAATATATTATGCACAGTATATTTTGATTGAATTCGCGCATGCGCAGTGAAACAATATTTAGTAAATCTGCTCATTTTTCCTACAATTTTTATTATTTTTTAATTCTGATTTCAGTGTACTGTGTATAATTTTGTTTGTCATATTTTCTGAAAATAACTTGTTTTTATATTAAAAACTCTGCAAATTATAAGCAACAAACTTGGTAAAATTTGGGACTGTTTTTATAAAAACGTGAATTTCTCTTCGAGTATACATGCTATCTTCATAAAAAGGAACCCAAATTATTACAATAAGCCACTTATCATAATCAACAGTTTGAATGCTTTTTGCAATATTAGTTTTTACAGGGTTATCCAAAAGATATTCATTTTTCTTCAATTTGTTGACGGCCCCTTATGGGGTTTCGGAAAAAATCTTCGCGGAAATATATGACGTTTATCATGTTGTTTACACTCCTGAAGTTTCAGGATAATTCCTCATGTATCTTTCCAGATATTTAATAAATTATAATAAAAACAACTGCGTCTAATAATTTTGCCAGGGACTGTATTTTAACCGGTTTAACGTAGTAATTAATTTTTACAAGAATCGCCACGTCGTGATTCGAACCCAAGCCGCATAGGTGGAAGATAAACAACATAACCAATATACAGTGTGGGCAGTTGCTGTTCTGTGCCAAGTATGTATTTTATTATTTAGTCGGAAAATATCTTGAATTTACAAAGTTTACCATTGTTTTTCAACGATTTTGTTTAATGCGATGATTAGTCATTGATGTGAGGGCTTAAAAGAGCTTTTATTGCTCTAGTTAACACTTTCCAACATAGTTGAAAAGTGGTTATGAATTCGGTTCGTCTGTCTGTCTGTCTGTCTGACTGTCCGTGCTCTAACTGGCGTAAATATGCTCGGATCGTCATGCAATTGATATATGTTATTTAGGCTTACTGTGGCATGTTAGGTATTGAAAAGGAAGTGTGTAGCACTTATAGGCTTTTTACAGGGACACTCAAAATAATTTCGTTACATTGCGGTGTATCGGGAAAAATCATTTGCGGTTTATTTTAATGGTGTTACACAATTTGAAACATATTGAAATTGATATATATTACTGAGGTGCCCTACAAGAGACTAATTATAAAATGTGGTGTGCATAGCACTTATAGTTCCATTACAGGGATACTCAAAAAAATTCCGTTACATTACGGTATATGAAGAAAAATCGTTTGCAGTTTATTTTAATAATGTTTCACTATTTCAAAAATATTGAAATTGATATATATCACTAACGTAGATTAAAAGAGGCTTACTGTAGAATATTGTGTGTATAGCTTTCATCGTTCATTTACAGGGACACAGAAAAGAATTCGGTTAAAGGATTATTAATAATAATTGCTGGGAATGCTTTGTCAGTTGCTGAAAGCGTTTTTCAATTTAACTTATTTTTTGTCTATTACTTGGTGTGTATAAATTGTGTAGATTGTATACAAGACAGCACAAAAGTTCTCGAGTACATTTCCTTTTATTGTCGGAAATTGTAGAAGATAAATTTTAAACTGTGCTACGCGTTTCCTAACTGAACTAAAATTTAGCATTCTATTTAGTATATATACAAGGCTATAGATCATATACAGGGCTGCTCAAAAGAGCTCGGATGTTTTTCCGAATATTGTGTGTAATTCTTGAAATTGGATTATTAAATATGTTATGCGTTTTGAAAATTGTTTAGTTAGATATCATGTTACACCTTACGGTAAAATTTTCCAAAATTATTTTGGAAGTGTTGGAAAGCGTTACATAATGTATACTTGACGCATGATTTTTCGTTCTTGTTTTTAAATTGAATTAACTAATATTTGATTCTGCCATCTTTCGGATTGATATACGTTTAACTTAAGGTATGTTTCCTTTTCATATGAAAATACGAATTACGCTTTGTAAAAATTGTACCTTAAAAATATTATCTTTTTTTTTTTTCAACTCGTGTAATATATTATTTAGTATTCCTTTTAAAACTAGAATAACAGGCATTGCAAATGTGTGTAACATTATATATGTATATATATATACTAACTTACCCGCCCGGCGTTGCCCGTGCCAACAACCTTAAATGTACCTGAAATCAGTGTTGAACATTTTTTTATTTTTAAACAAATCTAATGTTGGGGGCCCCACTACCTTAGACAGCAAACACTGGGCGTGCCATACACACTCCCATATATTACCGTAAGTCGAGTCGAAAGAGCCATACCCCTTCATGATCCAGCCCATAGAACCAGAGATAGAAAAGCACCCCTGGTGGTGAAAATCGAAAAGCTCTATCTATGTAGAGTCGAATGAGCCATACCCCGTCGTGATCCAGCCTATAGAACCAGATATAGGAAAGCACCCCTTGTGGTGAAAATCCGAACTAAAATCAGTCAGCTCTATCGATGTCAAGTGGAAAGAGCCATACCCCATTGTGATCCAGCCCATAGAAACAGATAGGAAAGCACCCCTTGGTGGTGAAATTCAGAACTAAAATAGGTAAGCTCTATTGATGTTGTGTCGAATGAGCCAAACCGTGTCGTGATGTGACCCGTAGAACCAGAGTTAGCTGCAAAATCCTTTAGTTACACCTTCCACCGCCAGGGGGCACAATATGTTCTATATGAACATAACTGAATTCATTAAGGTTATCGATGTCGAGTCGAATGAGGCATACCCCATCATGATCCAGCCCATAGAACAGAAGATACGAAAGCGCCCCCTGTGGTGAAAATCCGAACTAAAATCAGTAAGCTCTATTGATGTCGGGTGGAAAGAGCCATACTGTAATGACTTAACGAACTCCAGTGATCCAAGGTGATGATTAACATCCAGCACTTTTTATTAGGCATCGTTGATACACAAGTTAAAATAAGATGAACAATTAAAAAACATTACACTCTGCCATCAAAACCCCAGCGTACACAACCATCATATACTGTTCACGCGTACACATCATTTTCCGCTCACCATCGTCTGTTCAACTCTCTCTGCATCTCTCTTAGCGTAGCTCGGTTCACTTCTTTTTGACCTGCCAACTAACATCTCTTGCAGTCTCTTTGCATATCGAAAACTGTCCTTTCGATTCGATTACACGGCTTACACGGCAGTCAACCTCCGAAGCTAGGCGACAAAACCATGGACAAAAACTGGACAACTCTAGGCCAGCAACTCACGAGTCAGGCTAGGCCATAGATTTCTTCGGTCGTTACACTGCTCTCATTGGCTGGCTGCTTCGTTGCCACGGATGGCGTTGCCGAGGCTATTTAATGGGAGGAGCTTGAAATAGCCTCGAACCCAAAATTCCATATACACGTTTTAATTTAAAAAAAAAATCTAAATTAAAATTTAAAAAACCGGCCCCGAGTTATACTGTCCGGTGACAACATCTACACATGACAAAAATTTTAGAGTCCTAGGTGTTATAATTACGGAGAAATCCGCGGGCAGGCAGGCAGACAGACACTTACTCTTTTATATATATATATATATATATATATATATATACATATATATATATATTCTAATTTATAACATGCAAGAAATAATTTTGTGAATTTTGTTTTATTTCTTTTTTTTATGCAAAAATTTAATGTATTTTTTTTTAATTTGCAACAAAATTAATAATGTTTTCGAGAATTTTTCAAAATAGTAACACAATATATATATATATATATATATATATATATATATATATTTCATAATACACGAATATTTTTTTAAAGGATTTTTTTTGGAAAGGAATTTTTTTAGTAATAAATAAAAGAAAAATATTTTTTTTAAATGAAAGTTGTTTTTAAAAATTGACTTTTAACGTTTTCATATATTTATTTATTTATTTATTTTTTAATTTAGAAGATTAAACTTTATTTTAATTTTGTACAATATTTATGTATTTCGAAGGTTAATATATTTTTTATAATGCACATATCATTAAAATTATACTATTCCTAATAAGGTTTATGTATCAGAACGCAAATTTTTCCCCATTCACTCTCCATTCCTCCGAATGATTTGAAAAGTCAATGCCGAAAACCGTATCTTAAGTATTTTCCCCTATTTTCCCCATTTATATCTCCCTCTTAGTTGCGTTATATACCAGTCACCCCTAATAATAATAATATATTATACATTTTTATAAATAGTAACAAAAATTATAAAATAGACTAAAATAGCAGTTGAATTTACGTTTTTTTATTGCCTTTTATATTCATTCCTTAAAATAAACAATTTCGATAATTTTTATATACCTTTTATCAGAACGAATATTTCGAGAGTCCGAAAAAAATAGTTCCAGATAATCGAGGTTACTGAAATTTAATAAGCTTCTTCCTATTATTACATAATAAGTACATACCAAATTTCAAGACTCTATCTCAATTTGTTCGGGAGATAGAGCATTTATAGACACACACACAGACACACAGACAGACGGACGGTAATTTTTTCTTCTAAAAATATGTTTTTCGGACTCTCCAGTGTCTGAAACGTGTAAATCCGTCAAAAAAATTTGTTTCGATTTTCAAAACGATTACAAGATTTATCCTACACTACGTATGATGGATAAGTAATAAGAATTGTTTTCAGTTAAAATATAAAACTTCTCAAATATTTCTTTTTTAAACGAATTATGCTTAAGAAAAGTATACAATACGTAAAAGAAAGAAAAATACACCCCCCCCCTCCCTTCCTAAATGATGGTTATAACTCCAATTATAGAAGTAGCAGAATAAAGCTGCTTGAACAAAAGCTCCTTGTTTATTATTTTCTACAAACCTGTTATAATAAAATATTCTTGACAGCTGTATACATATTTTTTATATTATAAAAATTGAAAATCGCAATACGAAAACACTATATATTTCTTTCATTCGATATGTAATGGCGCATTTACTCCGAATTGAAATTCGCATAGCTCTATCGTCGAAAACATGCGAAATATGAATTAAAGTGTGCTCGGAGACTGTACCCCTTATGAGAAACGCATTTTAAAAATTGTTTGATATTGCGACAAAATTTGATGATAAAAGGTGCAAATGTAATATGGCGTTATACCCTTTTTGTGAAAGAAGCCAAGCATTTTCGACAGTTGTGTAGTAATAGAATTTAATTATGGAAAAAGAAAAATCAACTGAATTTAAAGAAAGAACGTAATTAGAGTATAATTATGGAAGTACCATCTTGTGTTATAATACATTAGCAATTTGGATAAAACAAAATTAAAATGTTTGGGAAAAGGGAAGAAAAATTATAGCTTGAATACGCTTTACCATATTTTTAAAATAAGGGTAAACTTTCATACTGAATTCTTTATTTGAAAAATGTATGAAAATAATGCCAATTTGATTTTTGTTTTTATCTTATATGATAAAATTGTTACCTCTTACTATACCTTAATGAATGACACATTTGATGTTCGCGTTCGAGTTACAACTGCTGTTACTTCAAATGTCTGTAAATTTTCTACGCTAACGGTTCTTGTATTGAAAATAAAACATTTTCACGAAGAATTGCTGAAAACCACGGGTCCATTCAATCAGAGGAAAGCTTATTTGTTTAGTCTGAAAATATGTTATTGGATTGATCAGTTTTAAGATAAGATCGTCTGTCGACTTTTTGAACATATTTAGGAACTAGTCGGATGTGCCAATCCCAAAACTTTCCTCTATCTCTCACAGGTTTCACATACACTAAAAAGAATCAGCAACCAATTTATATCAAGGTCTAACTATATCTAAAGTTTTATTAAATTCCGTGCATTAGTTCTTGACATATGACAATTGCTAAAATCGTGTAAATCCTGCAAAATGCGGGATAGAAGCGCCATCTGCTGGGAGATTTAGACCAAAACCTAATTAACAATAACATATGACAACGTCTAACTGAATCTGAAGTTTGATGAAAATCCGTGCTTTAGTTCTTGAGATATAGTTATCGTGATAATAATGAAAAAAGTAGCTTAGCAGCGCCACTTTTTGGGCTATTTACACCAAAACGCAATCAGCATCTATTATATCAAGGTCTAACAGAATCTGAAGTTTGATGAAATTCCGTGCATTAGTGCTTGAGATATAGCTATCGTAAAAATAATGAAAAAAGTGATATATCAGCGCCACCTGTTGAGATATCTGCACCAAAATGTAATCAGCGTCAATTTATGTCGTGGTCTAACGGAATCTGAAGTTTGATGAAAATAACTGCATTAGTTCTTGAGATATAGCTATTGAGGAAATCGCAAAAAATTCAGCATAGCAGCGCCACCTGACGGGCGATTTTCACCAAAAACTAATCAGCACAAATTTATATTAGGGACCAACTGAGTATAAAGTTTTATTAAATTTCGCGCATTAGTTCTTGAGATAGAGCATCCACAAAATTTTTGTCACATACAGACGGACAGACGGACAGACAGACAGGCAGACAAAGTCACAGACAGACATTTTCTAAAAACAGTCAAATCGTGTTCAGGACCTTCTAAAACGTATAAATCCGTCGAAAACCGGAAGTCGAAAATTTTAATGAATCCAATACTTTCTAGAAGAAAGTAAAAATGAAAGATGAAAGATAGAAGAAAGTAAAAATGCTAGATTGTACATATTATTAGTTATCCGTTATGAATATAGCTATGTCCTGTTTTCTTTAATTACTTAAACTTTTCATTTAAAAGTGACACGTGGGAGTCCTTTATCATGACAAACATTTGAAAAAATTAGTTTTTTTTTTTTTTTTTTTTTTTTTTTTTTAAATTAATAATACGATATTGCGTGTCTTACTTGCTTTATATTGCAATTTATTCAGCCGTTTTTATATTTAAGTTTTTCTTAAATAACTTTTCCTTTTCCTTAACCACAGTTTTACACAATAAATATGCACATTTCTTAATTTATAGTTTTATAAATTACATAATATATTTTAGCAATCGTATGATTTTAAAATACGTATTAAAGTTTAACACAATCAGCAAACAAAAGTACATTCAATGCCAACAATGTCTTAGAAAATGTGGCATTGCGAATTTTTTTAAGTGGAGAAACAAGATTGTTAAAATCAATTGAAGCACAAGTATTTCAGGATTATTAAGAAATATGATTTTAAAAGATAAATTTAAAAATATGCGATTATTTATAACTTTTTAAAACAGATAAAATTCCGTATGAATGCATGAAAATAGAAGAATTTAAAAATGTTCTGTATATGATTATTTTAATTTTTTAAAATGAAAATGTATGAAGGAAAACACTTATTAAAATTAGAATTACAGAACCGTAAAGGGCTGATTATAGTTGAATAAAATGTATACAATTGAAAATTGCGGACCAGAAGAATAAAGTAATTGGTGAAAAGAAATTCTGAATGAATTTAACAATGATTTATGTATTCAATATATGTAGCTCTTCATGTAGAAATTTGTACGCAGATATGACATATGTGTAAAATGATTACTGGTTGTTTGAAGTATCTGCTTCCAGTTTGAACTTCCCCAGTGTGTATACCGTACTTGACGAGGGTCTTCAGTTCATTTGTTCCTGTCTCTGACAGATGCTCGTTTAATAACAGATACAAATATACTGAAATCCAATACAAGATGTCTGATACTCGTAAACGCATTGGATTTTCACATATGTTGACTTATTAAAATGTAAGCAATATACGGCAAGATAATCATGTTTGGCCACACAAATTATGCAGTTATTATAATAACAAAATTTCATTAAACGCTTACAACGATGTAAACTTTCAAACTTCGAGGCAAAATTGCTATAAATAACTCGGAAAATTAAAAAAGTGTTTTATCACCAATCGACAACCCTTTCCTATGATTTAGTGATTAAGTATTGAAAGATGCTCACGATTGTAAATAATTTGAAACTGCGAAAAAAGTGTTTTTCTAATTTGTTTTCTAATTACAATTTACTTAAACACTTAAGTTAGATTTTTTCAATTCTTGATGTCATTACAATTACATTGAAATATTATTGTTAAATGGAATGAATAAAATATTTTGCTTTAGTAGAATGTTTATTTATTCGCAGTCTGACTGATAATTTACCATTATCATTGGTTTATCGTTATTCAACGAAATTATATAATAAGTACAAGTTAAATATATTATTAAAAATATTCTATAGTTAAATATTTACTTATTTAACATCTGCTAATACTCTTTATTTTAACTTGAAACAAACATGACATTTGACCTAAACATTAGTTATGATATTTAATTTTTCTTTTCGAACATTCGCTGAAGCTGTAACGCATACGATGCCACCTACATGTTTTTAAAAAATATATCAAGAAAATTTTGTTATTCAGTGAAGAAGAAACTCGAACCCACATTTACTAAAAATGGGATTTTGAAAAACATGTTAGATATTTTAAAGTTTGTATTTAAGTGCTATATATTTCTAATTAACTTTAGAACATCAAAGAATAACTTCAAAAGAGTCATATCAAGATAGCAAGAAAAGACATTTCTTAAATACACAGTAAGAAAGCTAACGCAACGAGTTTCAAAAAAATATTTTTTTTCATCAGTCAGAAAAGGGCGTCCTCATAGTATGAGAGCAGAATTTTGTTGTTGTTGTTGTTCTTGTAGTGACAGGACACAATACAAGTAAGATGTACAACATATGAATTGTAACACTTTGTAAGTAAAAATAACGATTTAATCTAAAACACAAAAATGGTGCTGTTCATCCCAAACTGTAGACAAAGAAACTATATTATAACGGTACCCAACAGTATGGAGAAATTAGTAGAAATTCTGGTATACTTGCACACACACGCAAAAAAAGTAACACAATAATATGCGTTAACATTTTATAAATCAGCGGTGAAATAATTAATCTATATTGAGAAACTATAATTCCAAAGAATTATAAGGTGTTAAAGAATATGAATATTGTGTGGAAAATGCAAAACAGCTTTGTGAAACATATCCTAATGTTATGACAATTATTTTCCTGACCTTTATCTGTGCTATAAATTCATTCATCATGAGTACAAAAACAATTTCATAAGTTATGTATAAAGAATGAATATGGTATGTACTGTCAATTACATTCGGAAAGAGGGAGTATTCATTTAAGGTAGATAGTGGTCATTTCTGCCACTTCTTGCGATATAGTTACTATTCTCACAACGACGGATATGTCTTTACGAAATTTCGTTAAAATATCTTCATAACTGCTAAAATTATGAACAAATTTCCGACTTCAGCTTAGGTTGAGAACATCCCCTTTTTTTACTCAATAAATGGATTCTGACTCAGCTTTCCTATACAAAAATCGTTTTTTGAAGTCTAAATCACCTTTCATATGAGCATACAAAAAGTCTAGAAAAGATAACCTAAATCTATTATTGGTAGACATATTTTTTTTATGTTATAAGAACACCATGAAGACAAGAAAATGAACAATACAGTTCTGATATAAATCTTATCCTTCATCAGGTGAACAGCACACGTAGTTCTAAGGTAAACGCAATACTCAAGTGTCTTGATTCTCAACCCTTGAATCGTGTTTGCCTTCAAATTACATGCGCTATTCACCTGATGAAGAATCAAATTTATATCTGTAGTGTTAATTTCATTATCTTTATTGTGATTTTATCCAAAGTTCTGATAATTTAACTTTACCTATTTCATCGCACACTTAGAAAATCTTATTTAGTGTGCCAGTGCGAAGAGGCACTCAAAACCTGTAATGCAAATTTAAAGGAAAATGTACTAGAAAAGAACAGGAAGATACAAAGCCTTTGTATTTTTTTCATAATGGAAACATAGTAACCAATATGTTGCAATTAAAAACGTCCGTAATAAAAAATAGGAAAATATACAAAAGTATTGTGTATCTTTTACAGAAAAAAATAGTATTATGTTCTCGTTATATATAGTGTTATAGTTATTATGTTCTCCTGTTATTTTTTTAATAAAGCAAATGTATTTTAAAAGAGTTGGGTTGGGTTGGGTTGATTATTGACGGCCAATTATCTACACTTGGGATATAGGCCCGGGAGGAGTGCCCTCCGTGGGAGTCTTTCTAAGGGAACCTAACCCGTATTTACGCATGGATAAATCCACGGCTCGAAGAAAACCACGAAAACTCCGAACGATTAGGCCGACGGGCGCGATTGAGATCGAACCCAGCACCTCCCGTCTACCAGCTTCGAGAGCACAACCTCTCAGCCACTGGTGGGGCGTATTTTAAAAGAAACTAAATCTTCATTCAAATGTAAAATTATTAAATATTGTTATAGTTTATAGTTGCTTATTTAAAATAAATTAAAATAATGCAATTATACATTTTATGATCTGTAATTTAAAAGTGATGAATCAATTCTTGTTTATGTTAGTTTAGTATTTCACAATGCAATTCATGAAAATGTAACATCTCACTTTAAAAAAAAGCATTTTTCGAATATGATTATTATCAATGAGCTGGCTAAACAATATGTGTTATATTTAAATGCGAGATAAAAATAATTTTGCTAGACAAAACAGCGATATTTCCTTTCGATGCGCTTGACAGAATTTATTTTTAGTTGGTTTTGACTCCGCTTAATTACGTTTATTTTCCAGTTGCCTGCAAATGCTGCTACATTTAACTTTTCGAATCCTTTTTCTTTTAACTAAAATGTTGTTATCTTTCACTGATTGAAATGATAAAAAGAAACAGGCAATCAGGAAGAAATCTTACTTTTAACGTGATACAATTACCTTCTAATTGCAGTTGTCATAGAATATAAAAATAAATAAGAAATTTATAGGAACTTGCCGAATAATAAAATTATAAAAAACGTAAAATTTCACTTAATGTTAGTTTTTTCTGATTCAATATTGTTAGCAAATACTATTATTTTATAAATATTAATTATTCAATATTATTATTTATGGTTTCTAATGCTCTACAAAATATTATAAAATCTAAACATTCAAAATGTTGTCGATGTACGCTAACTAATTATACGTCGTAAGGAACCGGTGCTTCCTACAAAGAACAACAATTTCACTTTTAATAGATCAAATCTACCTTCAAGAATCAAAGCAGCATATCTTAGATGTGCTGTTAGGTCTTTCATTCCTAACCCTTTGCAATTATTTCAGTGCCGACATTGCAGCTATTCCTGTCGTGTTTCTGTTACCCGCTCACAATATGTAGAATCGGCAGTAAATTTTGTGAAAAAAATTAACTTTGTCTCAAATGTAAAGGTGACCATGCAGAATAATCCAGATACAGCCCAATTTGGATTCGTGAAAAAGAGATTCTGGCTATATAACAAATTCGAACATCCAGTGATAATATGCTTCATTAATTGCTAAAAGGTGTTAAATAAAACAGTAAATAAAACAGGCAAAAAAAAAGATGGAATGATGTCGTTTAAAATCTTCGCATTATAGATCGTGCTTCCGTAGAATAGTTTCTTTAGTCTTGAAAATGGCTTCGGTGAATCGAGCCGAAAAATATACACAGTTTGTATATGAAACTTTTTAATGTTTTATTTAACGTTTTAGTTACCACTTTTTAGCAATTAATGAAGTATGAGATTCTGGCTGTTAAAATTACTTAAAATATTTCGTATATTGTACACACAAACCTGTAGCTCCATCTACTGGTATTTCTTACTCTAGTCTGTTAAAACAATTTTCTAAATCTGTAAGGCACATACGCATCCAAACTCAGTCTTCTTCATCAACAAATGATTCAACTATGACACTGTCATCCAGCACTGTGAAGAAAACACTCCTGTAGCACCCTAAATACGCCCATATTAAACCTTTTCAACCATCATGAACACCTGTTAGAATAGTATACTTTGATCACGCTATACATTATTATCCTGTTGTACGCCAATCTAAAATGCTATAGTCTCCCCAACACACTATTCCTCTGCGAAAAAATTGTAAACACCTGATGTTTCTTAAACACAGAAAGAAAATAAAAATTAATATGAAAAAAATCACCACAAGACTGTTTACATCGAAGAAAAAACCTAAAAGATAAAGTATTGTCTCATAAGTTACTAATGTTATGTATTCAAAATTGCTACTGCGGTATGCGGAAAAGGCTATAGAATCTGAGTCTTACAGGTATGACTTTGAAACAAATGAATAAAATACTGTCTTCGAGGAGTTCGTGCCTACATGATTTTTAATTATTTTACTTTATTTCATGGCTTAATTTGAATATCTGAATACATTTTTTAACATGTGCATTCTGTTTTCATGGCATATTTTTGTTGATTTATAACGAGTAAATTTATATTGATGTATGTACCATTATTTTAACTGTTTTACTATTTATTTAATGTTTTTTAATGTTAAATTCTTCTTCTTGGTACACCATCTCTAAATGTGGACCTTTCGCCATTAAACCAAATTCAACCAACAAACTTATGAGTATCGTCTTAAACAATGTTTGTAGATGTCGGCAAATTTATAAATAACGAAAACTTTCGTTGCGATTACATTTCCAGAAAACATAACATACACCAAAATAAAATAACAGTTCAATAAATATTAGTTTTTTATGTATGAAATACATTTCGGCTCTCTATGTATTTCTCTAAACATAGTTATATATATATATATTAATGTGTTATATTCGCATTCATATTAAGCGCACCAATATTACCAATACGATCTATATATATATATTTGTTAACGGTTTAAAAACCTTATTTTAAATTTTTCGCAAATCCATAAAATTCTTAAGCACAGATTCTAAAATAATAACTGAAAATCATCAGTGCGTTAGTTTTAATTAAGAAAACGAAGTTCAATTATTCTAAGCTAAAGATTCACATGCAAATTTTCAGCACTGAAAAAATTATACAGAGAATGTTCCCTGTGTTTAAAAGTGTTCCACAAATTAATAATGAGAAAGTATAGTACGTATAGAGCACCCAGCTGATTATTATCTTTCACGTCAATAAATAGTCTTTATAGAATTCTGAACTACTCTGACAACTAATTCAATAAACAGATCAGGGGAATCTTAATATCATCATTGATATTCCCTAACGATCGATTAAACCACTGGGTGAAGATGCGTTGGTTTCAATTTGTGATTCTTGTTTGGGTGTTCGTGTGGTTGCGTATCCACTTAAAGCTTAATTTCCTGGTGTGTTTAGCTAGCGTGAGTAAAAAAGGACTGTTACAAAACGAGTACATCAGCCAATTTAATCAGTTTTCCAAGACCGTCTAAAGTTACAGAATATGAATTAACTGGTTAATTACAGGCTACCAAAATGTTTAAGTGCGTTGGTTTCGATTTGTGGCTCTTGTTTGGGTTTTCGTGTGGTTACGAATCCACATAAAGCTTGAATTCCTGGTGTGTTTAGCCAGCGTGAGTAAAAAACTTAATTACAGGCTACCAAACGTATTAAAATACAAAAGTGTTTCAAAATGAGGGAAAAGACAGTTTGAAGCTAGGAATAAATGAAAATGAAGCAAGATTGTAAGTCAGTATTTCCGTTTTCTCAACAAAATGTTGAATGGCTAAGTATTTTGCAGGCATGCTCATGGCTATAATTTTATTACCAAAGAAAAACTACAAATATCGAATGAGACAGACTTGGATAAAAAAATATGTCTTTTGTAAATTTTAATTTTTCTCATTTTTACGTTGGAAATTAATTAACCTGGCAAATCAATTATCCTTCAAGTCTTTTATTTGACTTTTGTCGAAAGTTTTATAGAATTAATATCATTAAAGACAAATTCCTGTGCCTAAAATCCAAGATCATTCATGTTTTAGCTGTCTTCATGTTTAGGAATGAATGATACAGAAAATTGCTTCGTTGTTCTTTTTTATGCTAAGATAAACAAGCAAATATATTAATATTCCCTAAGTCTATCAAAATCGATGGATCATTAGAAAATTTGAAGAGATTATAAGTATCTGAAAGAGACGATTTTTCTTGAAATAAAATCAATTAAAATTTTTATTGTTTTCTTAATTTTTGTATTTAATTATTACCAACACTCTACTCGATGGGAGAATGTTTCGGATATTTATATTCTAACATAACATATTTTTAAAATTTTACAGAATAAATTTTAGTAGTAATTGTAAACAAATTTTGAATGAACATTTAGGATCGAAAAACTGTAGAAATATTTAGATTTTTAAGTAACACAGTTGCATCTATGTGCATTTATGTTCTTTGAATCTGTATAATAAAGGAAAACGTCAAAAAGTTTATTTGTTTATTGCATTGGTAAAATTGAATGTTTTCATATTTTAAATGAGGTTTTATAAATGAAATGTTTACCAATTTATTGACAACCTTTAGCCATGAAATGATGTAAAAGAATTAGTCTAATTCTCTCACTAAAATATTTAGGAAACCTTTTCTTGAAAATCTGAATCAAGTAATTTTCATATGCGTCATTTGATGCCAGCTTTGTATCATTAGAGCACATGTAAAATGATTAAAATTTTCGCATTTGCTACTTTACACTGAAAAAATAAGCAAAAATCAGATAATTCCCAAAATTACTAATTTATATAATTTCGCGCTATATAAATACCTAAAAAAGCCTTTATACAATGCAACGCATATGTATGTAAACATTTTTTCAGTTTTCTTAGAACGCGTTTTTTGCAAATTTCGGTACATTTTTTTAAAATTTTATAAAAGGTAGAGAGTTGTAACACATAATCTGTTTCTTCGTAATTGTCTAAAATTATGAATATAACTACAATATCTCTGAAGATATAGTATAATATATTAATTTTTATCTATGCTTTCCTGAATGTTTTATAATTAATTTGTAATTTTTTTTAAAATTTTCTTTTAAATTTTCTTAAATAATTTATATTTAACATTTGTACATGAATTATTTAAAGAAGTATCCCTAACTGATCTACAGTCTTTATAGTGATATATCTATAGTGATATGTATATATTTGTGAAACGTAAATGAAATTTAAACATTCACACCGAATAAAATTATTTATACAGAAAGTAATTTTTCATTTATATATAATATATATACATCTATTTTTTTTAAATAAGAAAAATATTTATTCAATGTATCTTTTCAAATAAATTACATGATTAAATGTAAACATCAGGATAAAGCTACTTCACTCACAATGTCTAGTTGTCATCTTTGTCTTTAAGAAAATTTGTATAGAACGTAAGACTTATAATATGAAGAGCAATATAATTGCTATTTAGGGAATTAATAATAAGTACTAATCTGATATCTCTCAGCTGTGAAAGGTGTGTGTGATCGGGTGTTCTCATAATAAAAAAGATTTTTCTTTTTTCCATTAACTAATTTAGGTAGCATATGTTGTAATTTTACATCTGGGTGAAAAATTGTCATGACCAGAATTTGAACAAGGGACATTTTGGCATAAGCTGCCAATGTTCTGCCAACTGAGCTATCCTGGACAAATCTGATTGGCACAATTTACCCAGGGGAGCTTATTGATTATAACATCTGGTCTGTTATCTGAATCAGGTCAACAGAATAAATTGTAGGTAATGGAACTCCAAGAAACGTTGGATACGTGTGTTTGCATAATGAAACGAGTTAGACTAGGGGGCTCAGCCCCCTACTCGCTAACGCTCGCCAACCCCCCGTGAATTGCGAAGCAATTCACATTGAGACCGCTACGCGGTCACAGCTCGCTTCGCTCACTCGTCCCTTTTTATTTTTCAGCAATTCTAGCCGGAATAAGTTCTACCATAAAACATTTGAACATATGAAATTGACAATATTTTTTAATCTAAAAAAGTAATTCTCCGTTGAAAACACAACTGATAATGCATTTAGTTGGCGCTACCAATGGGCATATAAATCCTTTAAATACTATGAAAAAAGGATCTTTTGTACAGCACGATTTAAATTCATTAGAAAAAAAACTACGTGATAGGAAGATAGTTTATGTATATCATCAATCATTGTTTAAATTTCGTCCGACATTTTATTGTTCTAATTGATTATAGATTTTTACAAAAGAAATTATTTTTTACTTCATCAATACAGCAACAGATGGCGGCAGGTGCAATCTAGACAGTTGATTTTTTTTTCTCCGACATTTGAGTGAGTGAAATTCGTAAATGAATTCTAAATAAGAGTTGAGAATTCATTTGAAATTAACGATATAACTCATAATTAAAATGAGGAATCATCTCAGACGATTTGGATTACGTACATGTTATTTTATTTTTAAAAATTGCTAGTTTGAGTTTCATTCTATGGTTTCACTGCTCTTACACTGAGCGCCTTGGAGGAGGAGCTGATCTAACACAATCTAGTCTATTCATTGGTCTGAGCTCTGGAAACTACGGTTGTTGCCAAACCATAAGTTACAAATTCAGTCCTATTTTCGCGCCAGGTAAGAGAAATATATATAGAGATGTTTGTTAGATTAGATGCAAATAGACTAATTTGTTTGATGATATCAGCAGAAATCAAAATCTACTGTTTAGATAGGCTCAAAAGCACAATTCCTGTTTATCTGAACTGAAGTAAACAAGGATATTTCAACTTCAAGCTATTTGCTACATATTCGTTACGAGTGCGTTAGATTATGTTTACACCGAAA
Organism: Maratus michaelseni; assembly: GCA_963931845.1. Lineage (NCBI taxonomy): Eukaryota > Metazoa > Arthropoda > Arachnida > Araneae > Salticidae > Maratus > Maratus michaelseni. The sequence goes on along the minus strand of OZ007586.1, from coordinate 254,291,356 downwards.
ATTCCCTGGTTCGAATCCTGTCCTGGACACTTTTTCACACACGTATAAAAGTACAACTTATGTGATTCATTTACCAATTAGAATAATTTTGTTAAAATTAATAGAGTATAATTCATATAGGTTTATTTCAATTTTGTTAGATCAACAGCGGAGATCAAAATCTACTTTTTGACTGTGCTCATAAAGCAAAAACCATCTTAATCTTAACTAATGTAAAGAAATTTCAGAAATATTTCAGCTTCAACCTAATTTCTATATATTCGTTACGAGTGCATTAGATAATGTTTTATGCGTTAATGAAACTTCATAAGCTTTTCAGCCTATGCTTACATAATCGATGAGGGTAGGGGGGGAGGGGTGCAAATATGATTGTACATTTTCTATGTTAAAAGATTCAGCACTTTATAGCGATCAAAGAGAAGATTTACATATTTTTGCGAATCCTATAAAACTGACACAAGTTATAAGCAGCAGGGTTGTAATAAGCCACACTGCCGATTTACTTGTGAAATTTAATCCAATCCCGAATAAAAGTTTTCTATTATTTGATTACGAGTGAAATTCTCCCTTGAATAAATATTCATATGCACATAAATAATGATTATGATATTACATACGTGTACTGTCACATATATGTAATTGTTTGTATGGATTTCCGTAAATACACATGCTTATTATACATGTGCATGATTGTATCTGTTCATGAAAGAAATTAAGTGATGTGTAAAAGTAAATATAATTTTCTAAATATGCATGCTATTTTATAAAATAAATCAAATTAAAAAATAATACATACACAACCGTCTGTGTAACTATTTCTTTAAAAATTATAAATTTGTCACTTAAATTGTGATTTATCGTTAGCATAATTTCATATGCAATTCTTATGAAAGTGAAAAATTGGAATTTAGAATTCAATATTTATTAAAATTATGCGTCATGTTTCAATACCAGTTTGTTTATAATTCCTTCAAAAGAGAAAAAAACAGTTTGAAGAAGTTCATCTTTTACCATCTTCACATTATAAGATTTATTTTCATCATAAGAGAATTCCGAAAACAATTGTGATAAAAAATGATTCAATTTATGCCGCCCATAAAGCTATCACATTTAATTAACGATAAGAGCGTCATTCTCTTAATCACTCATATATAAGAGAGTATAGAACTAGGAAGTAAGGAAGTCGGAAGTATTTCACTTTCTTAACACGCCAAATAAAAGTTATTTTTATTTAGCTTTAATGTAATAATCAAATGTAGAACATCAGTTTAAAAACTAATCTCGACATCTTAATTAATAAATCTCAAAAACCTTTTTGCTAATAATAATGATTTGTTGCTTTTTTGTCTTGCACTTTTTTCTTTCTTTTTACTGTTACCTGAATTCAGTTGATTTTAAAGGTTATTTTTTTAAACGTCTGATAGTAGTGAGGAAAACTGCTGAGATAAATCGAATTTTTTGCTTTTCAAATACGTTTCCGTGTTAACTGTGGTTAAGATATAAAGGTTAAACTTATCTTCAAGTAATTTGTTTTTAAAAGCGTAACAAATTATAATATGTGTGTCTGTTTGTATACGTGTATCTAAATGTATGTACGTATGTACAGGGTGTTTCACAAAGGACCCCTAACTTTAAAAATCAATAACCCGGAAACGGTGATAGATAGAAACATGAAACCAGCGGTATGTTTATTAAAGAAAATTGTAAGAATCTTATACATAAATCTCAAAATTTAGTTAAAAATAGCGGTCAGATTTCAATGGAGAAATCTTCGACGGCTAGTCTTTCTATGCTTTTGAACTCTCTTTAGAAGGATTCTTAATGCTCTCAGAGCCATCTATCGGTGCTATTTTTAACTAAATTTTGAGATTTATGTATAAGATTCTTACGATGTTTTTAATAAACATGCCCCTGGTTTCATGCTTCTATCTATCGCCGTTTCCGGGTTATTGATTTTTAAAAAGTTAGGGGTCCTTTGTGAAACACCTTGTATGTATGTATGTGACTTGTTTGAATGTAAAAAGTAAATCGTTGGTATACAAGGGTGGATCCAATGGAAAGGACGCATTTTTAATAGATTATTTTTGAAAAAAAAATATTTACCAAAATTTCTCCAATGTTACTTTTTTATATACAAGGGTGTATGGGCTAAATTTAACAGTTGCTGGTGAAAGACAAAAATATGAAATATTCGAGTCAATAAGAAATTTTATTTGAAAAATGCAAAATTGACATAAAGATTACAACAATGCAAAGATACTTTAATCAAAGAAGCCGCTGTCAGAAACTATAAATGTCTCAAAGTAGCTCCGGATTCTGGCACATGCATGTGAATCTGGCAAATTCTCCCTTAATTCTCTCAATCAGGTGGCGTTTTGTGATACTGGCAGTACGTTTTGTTAAATGCTGAATCACACCACACGCAAAATAATCCATAGTATTACAATCAGGAGAGTTAAAGGGTCACACATTGGGATCAGGACATCCCCTCAACTTAAGGTTCTTCTACCTTTTCTCAAGAAAATCGTTTGCCACGGTAAATTCTAAAAGATAATCCTCGCGTTGTTTAATCTCAACGATTCACCCTTTGCACCTCGTCATTGTACTAACCGGTCAATTCTCCGCCAACCTTCAACTCGCCGTTCAACTCCCAGTTGAGTTATCCCAGTTTAACAAACTTAACCACCGGTTAATATTTCGAATTCATCGATAACTTCAGAACCACGGTTATTCCACCATGGGTTAGTCAACCTAAGGTTGAAATGTGTATATATGATTGGCCAAAGGTATCACATGACGTAGTAATTGCGTTCATGAGTTCTGTCCTCCTCTGCGCCAGTTTTCAATAACGAAAGAAAACAGAGTATTGAAAGAGTATATGTTGCTTATGTTTAGATAAATAAAATTGCAAATAAATTTTGAATTACCATTTTGATTTCAGGGTTTTTTTCGTTCACAAAAATAGGTCCAAAGATTAGAAATACTGTTACAGTCATTTTTATAAAAAGACATTCAGTTTTACAAAATTTTGCGTTACAGTAAAATTCTTTAAAAAAAGTTACTTGATTAAGGAAAAAATACATATAAATTTTTTATCTATAAGTTTAATAAAGAATTTTATGATCAGTCTAACAGTAATCAGTAGAATAAAAGTAATTAACGAACTAGGTTAATTTATTTTGCAAGAATATTATATAAAAAGACATTTTCATAAATTTATTTTTAATATATATTTTTTTATTTAACTAAAGAATTTTACAGATTCAATTAAATTGTCTTGGATGAAATTGCATTTCTGGTAGCTTTTATCCCTTATACGAGACGTAAGAAAGTTTTTGTTTTTAATTTCATGTGTAGATTATTATAGTAGATTTTTTTAAATTTCTTTTATAATAATTTTAGAAGATGTTTGAAAAAATTCTCGTGAAATGTGAAACTTTTTAAGAAATCCTCTGAAAAATGTTTCTTTCAAACTAAAATAATTATTTTCAACTAACAAATATATATTGGTTCAAATTATTTATCTATTACAATGGATAAATATACGCAATACTTTAACAGAAAATTCCTCCTCCTATGATTTTATGCTTTAAACAAATATGATGTGTAGGAGTAAATCTGAAATGCAAGAAAAACTGCTTTCTTTTTAATTATTCTAAAAAAAAGGCTTTGAATCGTACATACAAAACTTGTGATGTAAGAACATATGTTTTTATTCGCATTCGGCAGATGGCACTACCAAATACCAAAAATTGACAGTTGATATCTTACTCCTTGAAAGATTTGTCACAAATCACTATAATCTTGTCTTCACAACATTAAAATACTCAAAAAAAGGGCTAAAAATTAAAAGTAACACCTTCTTTCCTATTAATTTCTTTCAAAATTAACATTTCGCTTGCTTATTGCATCACAAAAAGCATTGGCTACAAAATAAATTTCAAAGCACAATTCAAAGCTCATGTATGCCTCAACTGCACATGCATGCGTCGACTAATCCGAGCTCAAAAACAACGTTCAGTTTGTCAACTTGAGTTTCGTTTTTAGATCCCATTTCGCCTGGTTGAATTAACGGGGAATTGGATTTCAGGTTCAATAGAGTGTTAAGGTCTAACTCGCGAGTTGAAGTTGACGGAGAATTACCGGGTTAGTATCTAAGAGAGCACTAAGTAGCTACCGGCACAAATGGCCATGATGCACGTTACTATTTTCTATTATTCTGATGACTTCCACAAGTTCCTTTCCAGAAGGATGAGGGGTTGTATCAAATATAGAATGAGAGACACTTCATTCTTATTATGTCAACTTTGATAAGCTAGTACATTTGGATACAACCCTTCATCTTTTTGCTTCCTTCTAGGAACAGCGAAATTCGAGCTTATTCTATCGACGATTACTATCAGAATTTTCAAGCTATGTTTTTGAGACTTTCATAAAAGTTGGTCTATACATTTAGCTAATATATTATGCACAGTATATTTTGATTGAATTCGCGCGTGCGCAGTGAAACAATATTTAGTAAACTTGCTCATTTTTCATACAATTTTTATTATTTTTTAATTCTGATTGCAGGGTATTATGTATAATTTTGTATGTCATATTTTCTGAAAAAAACTTGTTTTTATATTAAAAACTCTGCAAATTATAAGCAAAAAACTTGGTAAAATTTGGGACTGTTTTTATAAAAACCTGAATTTCTCTTCGAGTATACATGCTATCTTCATACAAATGAACCCAAATTATTACAATAATCCACTTAATCATAATCTACAGTTTGAATGATTTTGCAATATTAGCTTTTACAAGGTTATCCAAAATATATTCGTTTTTCTTCAATTTGTTGACGGCCCCTTATAGGGTTTCGGGAAAAAATCATCACGGAAATATATGACGTTTATCATGTTGTTTACACTCCTGAAGTTTCAGGATAATTCTTCATCTATCTTTCCAGATATTTAACAAAACGTCTAAAATCGCAAGTGACCGGTCATCATTGGAAATATAGTGTATAAAAAAAATCATTTATTTTTTGTATATCTCCAATTTTTATGTTTTTGGATGCTTTTATTCGTACCTAATTTTCAATTATTGATTAATATTTAATTCGAAATTTCAACTCTGTAATTCAGACGTTTTGTAACAACTATTATATAAATACTCGTAGATGTACTTATATGCAACCGCATACTTTCATACGTACATGCATTTAACAAACGTAGAGAGAGTAAAATAATTTTACATTTTTACTACCTCAAACATGTCTTTTATTGTACGAGAAAGCAGCAATTTAAGATTTATTAAAAAATACACGGATAATTTTAGTTATTACATGAGTGATGGTGTTCTAATGAAAAATAAAATATTAATTTTTTGTTAGAGGACGATTATTAATAATTTTCACAAAGGTATGTCAACTTTTCAAGAACCACTAGTTTTTAATAGAAATCTTCGCCATACTTGTATGCAGTAATCTGCGTTTAAGTGAGATGACTATTTATATTAGAAATTAGTAATGACAAAAATTTGTAGCAGTTGACAGCTGCGTATATGCCAAAAAGGTTATAAGTAAATAAACAAAGAAGATCTTCTAAAGCTTTAATATGATAATAATTTCATATGTTTTATACTTTCCAACTTAGTTGAAAAGTGTTTATGACTTCGGTTTGTCTGCCCGTCTGTCCGTACTCTAACTCGCGTAAATATACTCGGATCGCCCTGAAATTTTTGTATGTTTTGGTCGTTTACTATATCACGTTCCCTATTTCAACTGAAGTTTGTAGCACTTATAGTTTTTTACAGGGACAATCAAAAATATTCCGTTACATTACAGTAAATGGCAAATAATCGTTTCAAGTGAATTTTGATGATTCTATGTCATTTAAAACAGGATGAAATTGATATATAATTATGAAGAGCATTAAAACATGCTTTATGTTGAATATGGTATGCAAAGCATTCATTATGCATTTACAGGGTCAAACAGAAGAATTGTGTTACACACTGTTCTACGGGGAAAAATCGTTTCCAGTGTAATTTAGTGATATTTCACTATTTCAAACAGAATGCAAATTATACGCATTACTGAGGTGCACAATAAATTGCTTTCTTGAAAGTGTGGTGTGCATTGCGTTTATTTACAAGGACTCACAACAGATAACGGTTACAGTACAGGTGCGATATTTAGAGTCTATGTGTGATAAGTGCGATTTCAACTTTGGTTTGCGTTTTTAAGTTTATCTAATTTTTTTCATAGTACGTGTGGGTTTATAAACTCGGTTGTTCATATACAGGGCTACACAAGGGAATCCGTAAGCATTACAGACTATGGGAGTGAATTGCTTAAGGGTAGTTTTTAATTGTGTTATGCATTTTCCTGCTGAACTATATTTAGTAATAATATAGTTCAGCATACTAATATATACTATTAGAAGTTTGTGGAATATAAATAAATTCATATACAGGGCTACGCAAAGAAAAATATACATTGTCGTTTACGGTTGGTAATTGCTGCGAGTGAGTTTTAAGTTGCCTTTTAGCTTAATATGTGGTGTGTACAAAAGTCTTCAGATAATATACAGGGCTGTACAAAAGATTTCGAGTGCACTTCCATTGATTGGCGAAAATTGCTAAACTGAACTAAATTTTATCATGCTATATATCCACATCTATTGATCATATATAGGTCTGCGCAAAATAATTCGATTACTTTTCTGACACTGGAAGGTAATTTCGACGACGGTATTTTTCAATGTGTTATATGTTTTCTAAACTGTTTACTTACATAACTTCTTTCCCCTTATTTAACGGTGAAGTTTCGTTACAGTTTTCTGGCTGTGTTGGAAAGTGTTTCATAATGTATGCTTGACGCATGATTTTTCATTCTTGTTTGTAGATATATGTTGCTAATTTTACCAAAAAGATAGTTGAAAAATTCAACTGAACAACTGCTGCAGCAATTTAAGAAAATATTATCTCTGAGTAAAACTTTAATACCTGTAGAATTAATTGATCTATTATAATTATCACCAGCTCTTTTGATGGAATAATGTAAAAATATTTATATGAAACATCGATATTAATAAAAGAAAGATCTTTGTCTGTCTCTCTGTCAGTTGGCGATATCTAGGAATATCTCTCCCACGTCGGAGTCTGCATATTTGGTTCAATAGAGACGGAAACATGTCCCAATGCACCTGAGACTCAGACTTTTGATTTTTTATTATAATTAGCAGAGATAGTAATCACAAACACTCATCGAACACTAATTAACGATCTTCGATTTTCCTGAATAGGATACCATCAGGATTGCTTCCACGCGCGATATTTCCACTTCAACTAGACTGCTGTTCGCGCATACTTCAGAGCCACTTGATTGTTTATGGCTAAATGGAGGGGACTGTTACTTGTTTGCAAGGTTTATCCTATTTATTCAAAGAGTAGAGATGGTAGAAAATGTTTTTGCTCTTTAATTATTATAGAAAGATTCGTTATTTAAATAATAAAAGTTTGAGATTTCAGCTAGGCATTCATAGCAGCTGTGTATTACATGTTGACACAAGAATGTTTTTATATAATCAAAATAATTCGTTTTCACTTCCTATTTAAAAAAGAAGTGATTAATTTGTGTAACAAGGGAATTAAGCAAAAGAAAAAAAAAACATTCGTTTTCTCAAACAACTGAGAAAAAAAAATATATAATGACTAATATACTCGTATGTAGTGATTCCATGTTTGTTTAAAAAGTGTATGTTTATGTTTAGTGCTGACTAAAAATGATCGATTGCGACACAGTATGGAGAGTTCACATAAAATTTATCAGAAGGTATGCACTTAAAAACTATGTCAATCCTTACTTTAATTTATTTTCTACATTGATTTCCGTGGACGCACGTGGTTTTCCTCTCCCCCTCGCCCCTCCGACAATTAGGCTATTTCAGTAACTGTGTTTTAAATTATGGTTTTTAATTATGAATATATGAAGGAAATTTATATCACAAAATGAAAATAAACCTAATGCAACTGAAACAGAATTTCAGACACTGAAAAAAGTTTATGTTGTAGATATTTTATTAGGAATTACAGTAAAATTAACATAAAAATTTCATCTTAATCCAAACAAATATATAATGATTGGAGTAAAATAGAATATGTCATTCAAAAGCAAAATCATTTTGAGATTATTTAGCATTACACTACGATTGAGGATATAGAATGTTACTTCAACAATATCCCCGTCATGAGCAATAAAAAAGTTTGCTGTCTGAAATATGTATGAAACATTTTGATGATAAAGGGACACACATAAAAACAAATGTAAGAGAAAGCATAAGTAATCAGAATAACTTTAACATACAACTACTTAAAGGCTTTAGAAAAGGGAGCCGCTTTTTCAGTTGTAAATGAAAAAAATAGATTGAAAAACAGCAGTAGCACACATTCGGAGTGTTTAATGTCATATTAAGTGTAGTACTACTTATGGCTATTTCTTAATCTTTTCACATAATTTGCTTAAATAGTTACATTTATTCTGGCTGTTGATTCCTTTACGTGCATTGTTTTTTATTACAAATTCATCTTAGCATAGATATTTTTGTTTTATCTTTATTTCTAACATGCAGAGAAAATCTTTAATTTCCTCTTATTCAATCTTGCATTTACTGTGCCAGTAATTTAAAGTAGACTACAAAAATATTTAGTATTTGTGGATTATGCATTTTTGCTACATATTATACGTGATAAATTTCCAAATCTACCAAACCTATATTTTCTTTCTCAGTGTGCACATCTGCAAAATGCAAATAATTAATTTTCATACTTTATTTTCATACACTCCAAAAACGACATTTTCAAAACTGAACAAAAAAATATTTAAATCTGAGAATGTCGCATAGTCAAAATAGCTACGAAACAAAATTACTCAAGGTTGAAACATATATATATACTCATTTCTTAAAACACGCACACATTCAAGAATGAAACATTATGTGCTCATATTTGAATATCTCCATGTTTTAAAAATGGTTATGAACTGAGTTCTATGTGCTCATTTTTGAGTATGTCCATGTTTTAAAAATGAGTATGAACTGACCTCTATGTGCTCAGTTTTGAGTATGTCCATGTTTCAAAAATGAGTATGAACTGACCTCTATGTGCTCAGTTTTGAGTATGTCCATGTTTCAAAAATGAGTATGAACTGACCTCTATGTGCTCAGTTTTGAGTATGTCCATGTTTCAAAAATGAGTATGAACTGACCTCTATGTGCTCAGTTTTGAGTATGTCCATGTTTCAATATTCTGAGTATTTCTGGTATTTCAGAATTGAAAGCATTGGGTCGTCATATTTGAAACAAAAAGTTTCATAACAAAATGAAAACATCTATTTACTCAGATTTGAAAGTATCATTTTTATCAGTGTATTGATTACTCTTTACATTGTTTTTGCAAGAGAACGAAATTGTTCACATGTACTCTCTGGCAACCTATTCATTGTTTCGTACGCACAAGGAATTTATTGAATATTTAAACTATTTATTTAATACATAGGATGTCCCTGCTTATTGTTGATCCATTAGCTAACTCATAAAACGTTAATTTTAGAGATACAGTTCCAATTTTAAAAATGTTTCAAACATTGTCCTTCGTAAAATAAAAATCCAGTTCTGTCAAAAGAGTTAATTTTTTAAATTATGAAATTAAAATTTTTATTCAATCCCTATGTCCCACAAGTTATATTTAGAAGACAATTTCTCTGCTTTAACAGGTACAAAGTAATAATTCCATTTTTGTAAGACCAAAATTTACCGAGTTAGGATATTTTGAATATTAAGTATTTTCATATTTTACTGTTACTAAAAACGCTCTTTTCCATTTTTAATACCAAACATCGAGAATTCATAAAATTTAAAGTATCACAACTCCGTAAATTTTGGTCACAGAAGAACGCTTTTGTGACCATACAAAAGCGTGCAAATGTTGGATGCTATTACCAACGAACGACATCTATTGAACGACATGGATGCGAATGTTTCTGCAGTTAAGTACCTTCAGCTTCATTGAGACCCAAACGTTTTGTAATTTTTTTTTTCGATACAACTTATAGAAAACAGGGAACACATAAAAGTATAAATTTCTGAACATTTTAAATACTAACTAATTTGACGTAAATGGATTTTCATAAGACCATTTTATAAGCCTCAATAACAATAGTTTTACATTTACATTCTTTTATCATTGAATATGACCAAATCTTTTGAATATACTGTTTAGATTGTAGCATTGTGATATTTTTTACTTTAAACTAATAATTCGTAGTTTACTTTTATAATACCAGATAATAGATCAGTTCATCTGTTGACTACCATATTTAAAGTAATTTTGAGTTTTATAATTTTCCAATAAAACTGAAACCTTCTCAAAATAATTTCTTTCAAAAGTAAGTGGTCCCTTACAAACATTTCTTATAGAATTCCATAAAAAATATTTATAGAAAATGTATTATAGAATCCTAGAAAATTATGGCCCATTTTTCTATAAGCTTGTTTAATCTAAAGCTATAGAAATATCTGTAGAAGTTGAATAGAAATGTCTGTAGAGCTTCTATAAAAATGTCTATAGAAAAAATATAGAGCTTCTATAAAAAATATACATAGAATCCGGGTGGTCACCCTCCCAAATAGTAACCCTGCTCGATGCTTCTTGATCGGACAAAGAACCAATACTTTCAGTATGATACAATCATTGACTGTTCCAAAACTCTTATTACACTATTTAAACATTATTTCTTTTGTGATTTGCATTCCCAATCATATATAGTTTTGTAAAAATATTTAAAAGTCTAATAAATTATTTGTTAAAACTGAAACAATTATTTAAATATACATACTTCAGATTAAAATATTTGAATAAAAATTACAATACTATTAAAGTGAATAAAGTTTATTAAATTAGATGGATGGTTTTATAAATTTAACAACAAATTAATAAATAATTATAAAAATAACCAACAAATTAAGGAATTATAAGAAAATTAATTAATCATGATTTAATTCAGTAGTTCGTCTGATATATTATTACATTGACAATTGAATCACAATGTATTAGAAATGAATTACATTATATATATATATATATATATAATCATATTAAATCAATAGAGTACTATTATATATTAAACTGATGTATTGCAGAATTGATTATTATTTTTTTTTATTTTAATGTATAGTTATAAATAAATTTATTTATAACTATACATTAAAATGAAAAAGAAACAGCTTTAGGATTAGCCTGCTGACCGCCATCTTGTTTTTTAAATCAAAACATATTTGTTTTGTTTCTCATTTCCAAAATAATTTTCATCCATATTTACTTATTATAAACACTTTATTTAATTTTATTGACTAATTTATTTATATTTAATAATAAAAGTTAAAATGTTTTGATTTAACTTGATTATGTCAGAAACAAAACAAATGTTTTGATTTCTTGCCCGCGGTCAGCCATCTCATTTTTAAATTAAAAGATTTTAGCTTTTATTATTAAATATAAATAAATTAGTCAATAAACTAAAATAACGTGTTTATAATAAGTAAATATGGATGAAAATTATTTTGGAAATGAGAAACAAAACAAATATGGTTTGATTTAAAAACCAAGAGGGCAGAGAGCAGACTAATCCCAAAGCTTAATCAATCTATAGAATCATTAGTCCATAGAACTTAATTCTATAAGGTTTATAGTACTCTATAGAAAAACTGTTCTATAGGAAAAGAAATTCTACAGAACTTCTATAGAAACATTTTTTTAGAAAAAGTATTCTATAGAACTCTTCAAAACTCTATAGAAATAGTATTCTATAGAATGGCTATTCTATAGAACGTGTAAAGAATTCTATAGAGTTCTATACAGCTCTATGAACTATTTTCGCAAGGGGTATCTTTAATTATTTTTCGAGACACAATATTGAAGAAATGGCGATTGTCAGCTTGCAATTGACTAAATTAAAGTTGTGTCATATTTATAAAACACTGTTCGATTCTTTGGCACCGGATAAATTATCTGAAAATTTTCGCTTGTTGAATAGAATTTTAAATAATTTTGTAACTGCCGAAGTGTATTGATGATAGTGAAATGAAAAAATTCCCAACACTTTTTTATATGATGCTAATTTCTAATATAGGTTAACTTAAAGCGTTAAATCAACCCTTTCACACTTGAATGCATCAGTAAAACCCTTTATAGAATAAATTCATTGTCTGAAGCTTGAAAAAAAAATTATATTACTTTCACTCAGCAGACGAAGACTAAACAGCACGCTGCGACACAATTCTGTCAAAGGGATCACGTGTGTGGGTTGATACTTATTAATTTGATTGACAATACGATGATCTAATCAGGTGGTTCAATACAGCGCTAATAGAGCGCTAGAACGGAAGTCTAGTTGAAATGGAAATATCGAAATTTAGGCATGTCTAGGAAAAGCAAGGAGCTTCAATCAGAAGAGACAAAAATGTTCAGTTTTATCTTCCTTTGAAAATTGCCATGCCCGGGACCCGATGGACATTAATAAATAGAACACCTGCGAATAGGTGATACCTTCGTGGTTTTAACGGTATCTCTCTCTTAAAAAATATTAATATTTACTATTTCAAAAACAAATATTTTCTGAAGGACGTTTTTTCCTTTTCCATTTTTTTCTCACAAGCAGCACGCATTGATGAGTGACGTGATGTATCCCGAGGGTCGATCGCTAAAAACTAAAGGAGGACGTGAGCTAGAAAAAGTCCATATTTTTTTTTCGTGTTAACCTACGTGGCTCGTGTGAAGTAAAAATTTTGTTTTGCAGCCAAGAGACAAAGAAGGCATGTCTTTGAGGTAAGAAATATTTTTTCTACCTGTAACCCGGTTAGCCCATTAAAGACTAGTGGTACCATATGGTACCGGAATAGCTGCCATCAATTTTCTTGTTTGTATATCAGAATATTTTAAGAGATATATTCTCTTTATCTGATGACAGAAACTTCGTAATAAAAGGAGACTAAACTTGCTTTTTTGAAAAATTGGTATGAAATGTAATTTTTGCATTTTAAAGAGAAAAATAATTCAGGCCTTAATGGGTTAAAGCCCGGTAGATATGCTCGTCTTAAAATAGTAAAAAATTGCCTTCAGTAAATTTTAAAATGTGTACCTTAAAATTTTAAGTTTCGGTAGTAGAGTACTAATATATTCGTGAATAAAGTAATGTAGCATTTTTGAAGTAGACCAAAGAATAGTCAAATTAAAAGCACAAAATCCACTTGTGTACAACAACACATACATTTTTGCCAAGTTAAATTCTAAAAGATAGTAATTGTGTTTAAAATACACCATTTAATTCATAAGAATCAACATTTTGTTATAAGACTACAAGAAACAGATTAAAAGTTCTACCATGAAATATCAATCCTATCGGACATTTTTGGAAATAATGTTCACTACAGGCCTAAAATGAATGACCTTTTTTAAAATTCAATATCATGTAAAAAGTGACAGCTATTGAAGTTATTCTTGCAGAGATAAATATGGAAATTCAAAAATGTATTTCATACGTTTGATTTTTAGTTCCAATTATCACCATAGACGGAGCTGAGGTGTAACAAACTGTAGAACGCTCAATCTAACATATAAAGAGGGATCAAATTTCACTCACTTTTTACCTATTATTCTGTTTATCTGTCAAAACACTAAAAAATGATTTGCCTTTGAAATTGCAAGTTTAGTTTCAGCTATATTACAGATTTAGATAAAACAGCGCCATATATGTGTGATATTTGGAACTAAATTAATTAAGCTTAGTAAATAAATTTATGAACTAGTACATTACTTTACAGTAAGAATAACCTGAAGATATGTCACCAGTTGCTTGTTATTGAATTTTACAAGCAGTCAGTCTATTTTTGTACATCCTATATGTACACACATATTCAAAAGGCTATCATATTTGGTGGTATTTCGTGTTGTTATGAGTATTTCTAAAGTAGACGATATAGTCACATGTACGATATTTGACTTTTAAATATGAATTGTAGTATGTTTTAAAACCAAAATTATGGCAAATCTTTAAAATTTGAATTATATAAAAATAAATAGAAATAAACATAACAGTAATTAAGATGAAATTTATTCATCTTGAGATGTAAGGATCAACATATCAATGTTTTCCGGCATAATTTAAAGAATAGCTAACTCAGCTAATGTTCAAAATATTTAAAGTTTTACTAATAAACTCCACGATTTTTTGCAGATTTCGTACCCTGTAATGTAAAATTATGTAAAAAGAGAACTTAAACGAATGCTCAAGAACCATTAAAATAAAGTTTCATTTTGAAAATTGAAACGAAAATTTATTATTCATCTTATAAAAGTGTTTTAAAAGCTTATTTCCAAAACAATTACACATGCTTCACATATATATTCAAACTTTAATTTTTCATAACATTTTACTTTACATTTCTCTATCCCTGCATGGCTGCGCATTGTAAACACTTAATTTTCAAAATATGAGGGATTAATAACAATTGTTCTACCACTACCCTTCAATCAGAAAGAAAAATTGAAAGTGGGAAATTTATTTCGCTTCTTCTTTATTTGCTTTTTTATTTGCATGCAAAGAATCTGTTTGTAATAAAAATATATGTAATTTTAATCAATCAAACATTTTTTGTATTAGAATTTTTGCTTCTTTGAATTGCTTGTTCCTGAAAATCTGAATTAAAAATATATTAAATATAATAAATATATTAAATTATATAAAAATAAATAGAAATAAACATAACAGTAATTAAAGTAAAATTTCATTCATCTTGAGACGTAAGGATAAGTATATCAATGTTTTCTGGCATAATTTAAAAATTAGCTAACTCGGCTAATGTTCAAAATATTTAAAATTTTACTAATAAACTGTAAGATTTTTTGCGTAGTTTGTAACCTGTAATGTAAAATGATGTGAAAAGAGAACCTAAACGGATGTTCTAGAACAATTAAAATAAACTTTAATTTTGAAATTTGAAACGAAAATTTGTTATTCATCTCATAAATGTGTTTTAAAAGCTTGTTTCCAATACAATTACACATGCTTCACATATATATTCAAACTTTAATTTTCCATAACATTTTACTTTACATTTCTCTATCCCTGCATAGCAGTGCATTGTAATCACTTTATTTTCAAAATATGGGGGATTAATAACAATTGTTCTCTCACTACCCCTCAATCAGAAAGAAAAATTGAAAGTGGGAAATTGATTTCGCTTCTTCTTTATTTGCATTTTTATTCACATGCAAAGAACACGTTTGTAATAAAAATATATGCAATTTTAATCAATCAAACGTTTTTGTATTAAACTTTTTGTTTCTTTGAATTGCTTGTTCTAAAAATCTGAATTAAATATATATATATATATATATTACTAGTTAATATTTCAAAAGCTCTTTAATATATCAAAATGGAACACTTGTGTAATATATCCTAAAACACTATATATTTAGATACTACCATAAAATATTTTGAAACATATTTATCAAGTTTTAAAAATATCTGAGATTTTAGGAGGTTAATTTGTGAATAAATGAGCATTGTGTATTCATTTATAAATTTTTGAAATGTTTTCTCTAAAAATAATAATTTCCTTGTAAAACAAAGTTATACACGAAGTTAATGAAACCTTTGTCTATTTCTTTTCCAAAATTTTGCAAATATTTCTCACTTTCGGAAATCTAATAAATTATAAATGTATTCATCCTGTAGGAGATATATATATCTTTATAGGTACTTTTATTATGTTATTAATTTATCCATTATGGTGAAGATTACATTGTTTGCGGTTAAACTTCTCAAAAGATGTCTCCGAATTCATCGTGCAGCCACTTGCATCTTACGCAACTTTAACAATTTCTCTCTCTCTCTTTTTTTTTATATACAAGGCCTTTTTCACAAATAACTGTAAAAATTTCTAAAATGCCGGTTATAATAGTATAAGATTTGTAATACATTATACGATGCGTTTTTAAGATTATCCTTAAAAAATTTCAGCAACAAAAGCTTCTTAAAATTTCCACGCTTGCTTAAGAAGTAATCTTTGAAAATAAAGGTTTGCTTTCTGAACACTAGATGCGATTACTTTGAAATATAAAATAAAGTGCAAAAAGAATTCTTTATTTGTTTGTGCGATACATTTTTTCTCTTACACCATTAATTTTTCTTCTGAAAAAAGCAATTATAATATCAATTTTTTGAAATATTTTATTGTGATTCATAAAAATTAAGGATTGTATTTTCCCAGAAACAGGAATAACGAGATCGATCTCAGGTATTTTCACGAAAATATTAGTACTCTGTTAAATAAAACTTAAAACATTATGAGTGTAGTTTTTAAAATTAGATGGAAGCAAATTTTGATTATTTTATTTAATCCTAGCAGACCAGCTCGGCGTTGTCCGAGCCATACGTATAAAATGTCTCGTTTATCTTACCTCAAAGCTTCATTTCTAGGCTGCAAAACAGAATTTTTACTTCTACCGAGTCATCTGTACTAATGCAAAAATAGAAAAGAAATTATCCCCATTATTAAAATTCCCCAGCTTACATCTTCCTTTAGTTTCTAGCGATCGACTTACGTAATATATCACGTCACTCAACAACGTGTGTTCCTTGCGAAAGAAGGATATTGAAAATGACCCTCAGAAAGAATATATATATTTTTTAACGGAAAGGTGCCGTTAGAACCACTAAAGTATGGTCTATTGGCAGGTGTCCTCATTTGTTTTCTGTCCATCGGAGTCCAGGCGATTGTAGTTTTAAACTGTAGAATAGACGGAAACATTTTGTCTCTTCTAATTGAAGATCCTTTATTTTCGGCTGATATGCGTGGAAGCGACCGTGATGGCGGCAAGCTGAGGCCCCTCAAGACACGTTAATTAACATTCGATGAGGATTTTAAATTAATATATCCGCTTATTATCAAAATTCACAAATCTGAGTCTCAGGTTTATTGGGATCTGTCTTCTTCTATCTGAAATGAAATTTTCCGATCTGTATATGTGATAATTTTGTTTAGGAATTGCTAAAAGACAGAAAGGCAGGCAATCATCTTTTTTTACTAATATGTATTTTACACACATATATATGTACACTATTCAAACAGAAGGGCAGCTAATAATTCTAATAGTTCATTTAATTTTACAGATATTAAATGAACTCACGAATATCTAATTCTTCAACGGATTCTCAGATTTTTAACCAGAATGGACGCGTGCCTTGTTTCGTTAAAGGGAAATGAACGCCATGTATTTGAGATCCGAGATTTATTTTCTTCACTTCAGGAAATTGCCCATTTTTATTAAAATACTGCTAGAGTTTCCACATTAAATCTTGGTACCCTTTTAGTATATTTTACTGCTAAGATGATAATCAAGAAATACAAAATATCCGTCTTGTCACTTAAATCTAATTATTCTTCATTGAGTGATTTATTATCAATTCACACTTCAGTAAAGAAATCTATAATTATTCCACTTCATCTTTATAATTCAAACTACTATTCATTTTAAAATTATATATTCTATTGTAAATAAAAGAAACACATGCACATTTTAAGTCACCATTTACAGACAGTGTTTTGTCAAAAATAAACAAAATTCAATGCTAAACGTAAGAGAAATTGCTGCAAAATAGTAAGTTTTTTCCATGAAATATGAACTGTCTCCGTGTGCTTTTTACCATACAGTATATATGTAATGATATTAGATCAATAAGTATAAAATGTCCGATTGTATCTAGTACCAAGTTTCACACCAGATATCTCTAATATGTCAGTTTGACAGTTTTGTATTGTGAAGGTACGTCATCAACCAGGGCTGGCCCAACGGTATTTTGGCGCCCGTGCGAGTATCCGTTGGGCGCCCCCATCCCCGAAAAAAAGGAAATACTCTTGGATTATTCTTAACTTTTTATATATTTGTTTTTTAAAACTTACTATTACTAATTACTTATGATATTATTTAAAGAATACATAAAGGCATTAAAATTCAATCCCTTTTTGTATTATAAAATGTCTCAAAAGGAAAATTTTAATTTTACAATAAATATCAGTTTTACTATGTAATATTAGGATCTCAGATTGAAATACGATATAATAATCTGGGGACGCGGACAAAAACGAGGCAAAGAGACTCATCCCCAACAGACAACCAATTGCCTTCTCCCCCTCACTTCCTTTGAGGGGCAAGGACAGAAAATAAAAAAAAATCATCAAATCTTTTTATATTCTTAGAAAGCATATTACCAAAATTTTATCTTCAAAAGCCATCATAGATTCTGGATAATTTAAAAACAAGAAAATTTACGACAAAAAGTTTTATTTCAATTTTCTCGCAATTTCATTTTTGTTACATAACATCTTCCTCAAAGCTCTTCCATTTATACAGAATTTCAAAGATCTGATAAGGAGAAATTTACTCACAAAAAATACACTCTGGAACTTGAAGCATAGGCCTACGTGGCAGAACCACAAAAAAAAAGTTTCCCGTATTTTAAACTACAGAATTTATTTGTGCACTGATAATTGATATGCATTGGAACTGAAATTACCCCACACGCTTAAAGCCACAGGGAAGTTGCAAAAAAGTTGTCCTTCCTCAAAGGATGCCCCTGCCAAGATGTTCTTATTACCTACTCCTGGACAATTAATGGACTAGCAACTGACAACTATATCCTGGTTTGCCTGAAAGAGACTAATTATCACTTCTTAGAAATACTTCTGTTAGTTAATTCTCTACCCGAAGTGTCCCCTCTCTCACCGGCTCTGACAACAGCACATAATATTTTACAGCTTTGTTGAAAGACTACTAAACTGGAATTCTTAGAACTGATTTTTTACCATCCCCCTCGTGGCAAAAAAGATGACTCTCGCTCAGATTCGGTGCATTCAGAAATTATTTAACTTTATTTTTGCTGGCTCCCTATTTCTCCAAGCCATATAACTGTTTATTCTTTGACTTCCCCCTCACACACACATTCACTTATGTGTGTGTACTCGTTTTGATTCCATTAGTTCTCAAATCAGAAATAATTGTATTTGTTTGTGTAATCTTTCAAATAGTTGTAAATTAAAATTTTGAGTAATCAGTGTCATAACATTTTCACTTGAATTTGAAATTCTGGGGTGGGCCGTGACCCCCCTCCTACCGTCTAGTTACGTCTATGCTTTTTTCCCATTCTTCTTTTTGAACTTTGACAAAATTCTTTAGCTATATTTTGAAAAAAAAAAGTATGATGGCCGGGAAACAAAATATTTATATATATGATTTTACTTTATATTCATAATCATATTTTTCTAATTTTATTTTCTTGAAATACAAATTTATATATCTATTCCTTTTTAAATGTAAATTCTTTAAAGATAATTATCTTTTTAAAACTTTTCTAAAATATTCTATCTTCTATTTTTTTTCATACATTTTCACATTTGATATGGAAATTATAAATATTGATTTGATTAAAGGATTTACAGAAATATTTATTTTAAAAAAATTACAAATTTTTAAAAGAACGTACTTTTTTTTTAATGAGTACTTTTTACTACAAGGAACAAATTTTTAAATTTTTAACTTTAAATAAAAAATTCCGAAACCAATTTAAAGATTACATAGCTGAAAACTTTGTACAAAGTTTCATGGTTTTATCTTTCATATAAAGTTAAATATGAAAAGTCTTGATAAAAAAGTATTTCCCCGCTCAACAACACAAAACTTTAGCTGAAAAACAATGTACAAAGTTTCATGGTTTTATCTTTCATATAAAGTTAAATATGAAAAGTCTTGATAAAAAAAATATTTCCTCACTCAACAACACAAAACTATAGCTGAAAAACAATGTACAAAGTTTCATGGTTTTATCTTTCATATAAAGTTAAATATGAAAAATCTTGATAAAAAAATATTTTCTCGCTCAACAACACAAAACTATAGCTGAAAAACAATGTACAAAGTTTCATGGTGTTATCTTTTATATCAATTTAAATATATCAATTTAAATATAAAAAGATTTAAAATATATTTCCCCGTTCAACAACACAAAACTATCAGACACATTTTCTGACTCGTTTTTAAGCATAAAAGCACGAGACTTGCAGGTATGTTTTTTGATGTGATATAAAATCGAAAAGTTTTTTTTTCCTTAAAGAATTGCATTTTGAGTTATAAGTGAGTTTTGTCTCAGGACAGCAGTTCTTTTCCTTTCCTGCGCTGTCGTGTCCGGAATTTCGGTTCAAAACGCCAACTTTGACGGCATTTTTTGAAAATTCTTCTGCTTTTACCGAAAAACTGAAAAACGGTTCGATTACTTTTTTTATGAGCATCTGCCAATTTGACACGTTTGGGATAAAAAATGTGCTAAAAAGCAGCCAGTTTGGATTTTGGCCTTGCGCAACGAGTTTTAAAATAAACCTTCTCTCTCTCATCGGAAAAAGCTGTTCAGAATAGATTGAAAACAAAAACAATTTTAAATCATTGATATGTTTCTTAAAAAATATAAATATTAAAATTAATAAGATGAACTAACCTCACAAAAATTTTACAATGCATTGTTTTCTTCAATGTTAATAACATCACTCTTTAAGAATAAGTTTCCATCGACGTTGTCTGTTTTTTTTCTAAAATTTGAACTAGAAAAATATTTTTTTCTAAAATGAACTAAATTTATCTCCTTTATTTCCTGAGAAAAAAAGAAAGAAAGAAAGTACGGACCAGGAAAAAATAGTTACATAGTCCAAATTTCATATCAATAAATGTTTTGACTTTAAACTTATTTGTGGTGCATTTCACATTGTCTTGTTGAAGCAAGGCCGAGGGGGGTATGTCCTGGGCACAAGAGTAGAAGGGGGCGCCAAAAGAAGATTTGGTTCGTACAAAAACAAAAAGCGGTTTTGTACAAAAAACAAATAACGAAATTTAGGAAAAAATGTCATGGAATCGGACGACCCAAAATAAAGATATATTCGTTAATTTTATACTCTTTGTTTTGAACAGGGCGTTATTTTTCCATTAAGGGGCTGCTTAGGAGCGCCAGAGAATATTATTTGATTAACGAATTCATCTCAGATACCTGTAAGATTTATACACTGTCCCAATTATATTTGAATTGGCTCAATATTTCGGACATCGTGATGACAAAATTTGCTTTTGTGTGTCTCTGTAAACAAACTATAAGATTTACATACTTGATTAATGAACACACCCAGATAAAGGTACTTGTAAGATCAATACACTGTTCCAATTAGGTTCGAAATGATTCAATTTTCAAACATTATCGTGTTAACAAGATCTGGATTATATATAGATAGAAAAAAACGAAGCGATTACAGGAGGCCCATTTCTAAAGAAAGCAATATAAAAACATTAAGATAAATATGCTTCCTAACAATTATTTCAATTTTTTTTTTAATTTAAAATAATAATTAATTAGGGGAATGGATTGAAAACTTCTCTGTATACATTTATTTTGGAAAAGAATTGGAGAGGGCGCCAAAGTGCTTGCGACTGAAAAATTCCTAGTTTCGGCCATGTATTGAAATACTATTACACTATTATTGATTTAATACAGATTAAATTAAGAATAACTAAATAAAACGATGTGCTGCGGTTAATTTTTTGATAAGATTAATTACATATAGAATTTTTAGTTACAGAAATTTACCTCTATTAACCTTTCATTTGCGTCTTCGACAAAAGATTTAGCGCTCCGATTATATACTTTTTTTTCATCATGTTTTTTACTTTTTCTTTCTTTTTTTTCAGCGCCCTCTTGATCCTGTAATAATTTCCCGATTTCTTCATGCACGGCATTTTGAGTATAATCTTTAAATTAATATTGTTTAATACAAAAAAGAACGAGAATAAGTAATTTGTACGATTCTCTGCAACTACAAAATGTTACCTGCCAAAGGACACTTGCAACTATCGGCTGCATCAAGGGGGCAGTCGAGAGTCGACCGACCAGCGGGAGAAGAAAGCGTTCAGACTCGTAAAAATGTCAGCAGTAATTAATTAACCTCCCCTAGATGTTTGGTTATGTCTTTTCAGAATGTAATTTGATTGTTAATAGCCTCGTTTTCTCAGATAAGGAAACCGGACATATGGTCTGTATGGGAAGATTTCAGTGTCCTTGAACTGTTATTTAAACCCAAGGTAGACCCACTCCCACAGACCGCAGCCTGGAAAAAATGAAAAAGAGAAGAAAAAAAAAAGAAAAAAGAACGCTGAATCTAAAATTATTTTTTATCGGTGATCTTTTGACTTTTAGCGCCCCTTAAGTCGTTATATGACGTGGCGCCCCGTGCGGTCGCACACTTCGCACACCCCTTGGGCCGGCCGTGTCATCAACCTTTTTGACGCACGTTTTGGCTTGTAATTATCTGTTGAATTGACTTTTACAGATTAATATTTGTAAACTAGGATAAGAAAAAAATATCGAGATATTTTCGAATACGAGTTCGTCATGCAGCCAGCTACTGCAGGGCAGACAAGCGGAAATGCCAATAAATTGATTGATAAGGGTGTGTCGAATAGCACCTGGATGGTTTTAGAATTTTCGATCACTTCGTTTTATCATCAAAATGAACAACGTAAGAGAGCTGAGCACAAGTTGGATAATGTTGAGCTGAAAACTGCAGTGGGAGTGGATGCATCTGAAACTACGCATGAATTAGCAGTAAGATTTGATGTTATTATTTCAACAATATTAAATCACTTGCTGAACCACCCGGCATTGCCCGGTCTCGGGATCATAAACTTAAATATACCTCAAGTCAGTGTTCAATTCGGACATTTTTCAGGAAATTAGCGTTGGGCGACCTCGCTTGGGTACGCCCAACACTACGCCAACTAGGGTACGCCAACTTGGGTACGCCAACTAGTGTTGTAGGGGGGGGGGGCACTGCCTTCGGCAACGTTCCCCATCACAAAGTTATCAAAAGCAGCAATTCTCTTAAAACGCGAAATGATATCTGGGAAGACACTGAGAAAAAAAAGTCTGTGACGAATGCGTTAAACGACTTAGTTTTTTTAAATGGTAAATATTAATATTTTTTTAATGAAAGATACTATTGAAAGTAGAAAATAAATAGCTGTAAGTGGGAGAGTGTATTTTCATACGAGAAAAAGATATAGCATTTTAAACTACAGAAACAACGGAAAACTTAAAAAATAATATGAAATCGGTATCCAGAAAATAATATTTTTGGAACACATTTTTTTTTTTCGAAAGATGCCGTGACAATTGGGAAATTACTCTGAAAAAGTGAGTATTTTTTTTTTTTTCATCCGATTGTTTTACATCCGAGAAATGGGCACGGCAGTTTCAAAATGCAGAAAAAATGGAAAACATGAAAACAAATTGGAAAATATAAAAAACAATGTGAAATAGAACTTCAGAAAATATGCTTGTTTAAATAGTACATATTAATATGTTCTTAAACAAAAGATACTGTGAGCACTGGAAAGTACCCCCTGAACAAATAGGGTTTTTTTTTTCTATCCGGGACATGCAGCTGGCAGTGTAAACCTGCAGATAAAATGCAAAATCTGAAAATTAATACGAAATTAACCTATAGATAAATGTTTTTTTAATAGAAAATATTATAAATATTTATTATTTTCTGTAACATCATAGTGGAACCAGGTTATTCCGATTTCAAAATGCTGAAAAAAGGGAAACGATTCCGTTTCTCTGTTTGAAGAACTGAGGATTACCACGACAAGTGTGGACACAATCGGCGGCGGGGTGGAAGCTCGCTATTTTGTTATATTTATTATGGTTTTAAATTAATATCTCGGCTAATTATAAAAAAATCCAAAAAACTGGCTTCGAGGTGCATAAATTCAAACATACAGGTATTTTCCTGCCAAATCTTGTAGCACTGCGTGAAGCGGTCTCTTTAGACAACAACACACACACACATACATAAACGGAGAGAGAGAGAGAAACATCTACATTTATTATTATAGATTTGAAACAAATCAGTATGGTTAAGAAGCCAGATAGATGCCTACTGCATTTAATAAACGAGCTCCAGAAGAGATTTCAAAACCTGACATTCTTTGCTGCCGCGACATAAAAGCAAACCACTTTTATACCGTTTGGAAGATCGCTATTTTGTTATATTAATTATGGTTTTAAATTAACAACTCCGCTAACTATAAAAAAAATCCAAAAAACTGGCTTCGAGGTGCATAATTTCAAACATACAGCTACTTTCGTGTCAAATTTTGTAGCTCTGCTGGAAGCGGTCTCTTTAGACAACAATACACACACACTTTCGATTTATATTATATTATATAATATAATAGGATAATATATATATATATATATATATATATATATATATATAGGATAGTCCCATGACTATTTTCGATATTTTCCCCTAGTTGATTGAAACATTATCAGACTGTTGAATAAATTCGTCAGTCATAGTTCACAAAAAGACATGGATATGGCCATATAACCAGTTCTTGGTAAATATCTGCACTTTATAGTTATATATTTATAATCTGAATTTATAATATGATAATGTACAACACTTTCGATCATGCTTATTGCTTGAGATATATAATAAACCAAATTGTGATTTGAATCGAGCATTTCATACTTAATGGCCTAATAGACCTAATAGATCAGTAGAAATGGAGTATTAGTATAAAGGTTGCTAAGTCCGACAAATTAGTAATAAATATGTGTTCTGAAATGCCGATGGTACATAAAGAAGATAGTCCCATGACACTTTTCCGTGTAATCCCCTAGTTGATTGAAACATTATCAGACTGTTGAATAAATTCGTCAATCATAGTTCACAAAAAGACATGGATATGGTCATATAACCAGTTCTTGGTAAATATCTACACTTTATAGCTGAAATAGAAATTTTCAAACGAGAAGTTTTTATTCAGTAGTTGAAAGACGAGGAGTCAGTAGGAACCAAAAATGGGTTAACACTTTCGGGTCCGAAATTTTATATAATTTTGGGAAGGGGAATACTTTTACGTTAATAATATAAAAAATAGCTATCCAAATCACAGAAGTTAAGGTTCACTAAAATTTAATAAATATGTCATTTACAGAAATCTAACGAATCTAATTATTTTCTGTACTATTCTTATGACAATAGGCTAAAGAAGACTTTTTGAAGGCATTTGGAAAATGCGGTTTTACAATATGATTAAGCAGTCATAACAACTTTCTAGTACTTTTTATTTTTATGACAAATTATTCGTTTGGAAAAGTAGCCCCTATTTTAAATTTAAAGTGTCACACATATCTATAACAATAAAAGAAAGTTTCGCTTTGTGTGTGTCTCTGTCTGTCGGCGATGGTTAGGAAAATATAGCGCACATAGAAGTCTGAAAATTTAGAGAAGGATAATCCAAAACCTTTCCTGGTACACCTGAGAATCAGAATTTTAATATTTTGAAAATTAGCCGAAATATGAATTAAAATCCACAAAGAACTCTCATCAAAAATACGCTTTTTTCCTTCGGTTGGCTTGTTGTATAGAGTATCCGCAGAAGTAATTAAATAAACCAGGGTAGGGTTCATTGCGAGTCGAGTGTTTAAAATCAATAGATCGGAGATAGTATGGCATGTAGACAATTAACTTAATTATTAACCATTGCCAAATGCTAAAAAGTTAATTTTAAAGGATTTTATCGACTAAATCTATGATAATAAGCTGGGTTTAAGGGTTTTTTTACATGGTATATAATATTAAGATAGAGATAATTAATACAGAAAACTTTAATTAACAGATTATTTGTTAAATTTGCAGGGCGTGGGAGGGGGGGGGGTTAACGACTTTTTATTAAATATCGCAGTTATTGTACTTGGTAGCGGTTTTTAATTTTTTTGACATCCCCCTTATTAATATATCCAAATCTACTGCTCTCATTTCAACAGAACTAATTTCATTTAACAAATTTAATATTTCTAGCTTCACACGTAGCATTTAACTGCTGTTATATTTAGACAATACCGCTATTTTAGAATAACAGTTTTCGTAAAAATTGGATTCCTAATTTAAAAATTAAGTTCCTAAGAAAAGTACGGAGCTGGAATTCAATTGATGCATACCAACAGTCAAAGTTAGTGATCAAAGTTAGTCAACCGCGCGCCTCTTCACGGCCGGTTCCAGAATTTTTTCTCTAACTCGGCCTTATTTCCATAACTCAACTAATTATGTTCCGATCTTCTCCAAACCAGTTCATTTTTTCTAAATTATCAAAAAATCAGCATTCAGAGTTTCAGGGCATATTTCTAAAAGGTAGTTATCAGTATTTCCGAATAATAGTCTCAGCCAAATTTGAAATTAAGCTCCTAGCTTAACCAAATTAATCAATCGTTAAAGATGCATGGTGGTTCTCCTAATTTGTCATTTACAGAAGGGCACTTGAAAGTCTTGCCACCCCCCCCCCCCATCCGGCACCTCCCTCAAGGTTTTTTTCTCTAACTGTGTTCTGTGTCCATATCTCAGCAACTAACTTTCGGATTTCAGCGTAACTGATTCCAAACATCATATTTAACTTAATAATTAACCACTATAACATTAAAATAAATTTATGAGTAACGAGTATCACTATTTCCGAATAACAGTTTAAGACAACTTACTAATTAAGTTCCTAGCTTAACCAGACGAACGAATTTTTAAAGATGCATAGTGGTCCTTCTAATTAGTGATTTTCAGATGGACACTTGAGCAACCGCAACCCCCCGCCCCCTCCTTCAAGCTTTATTTTCTCTAACTATGCCCTGTTTCCATAACTCAGCAACTATCTTTCCAATTTCAACGCAACTGATTCCAAACATTATAATTCACTTAATAACCATGCTATATAACAATAAAGTAAATTTATGAGTAGCGATTACCACTATTTACGAATAATAGTTAAGCCAAATTTCAAATTAAATTCCTAGTTTAACGAAATGAATCAATTTTTAAAAATGCATAGTGGTACTCCTAATTAGTCATTTTTTGAACATCCACTGCCCCCTTCTTTGATTTTTGCTTAACTGAGCTCAATTTAAATAACTCACCTTCTAATAATTCGAAATGATCGAAATTGATTTCATATTACATAAATATTCTAATTATCACCTTCCAGAGTCTTAAAGTAAATTTTATAGTAGTATACACCACTCTTTTCGAATAATAATATCAGAAATGTTTTTATTTAACTTCCAAGTATCTCGGGTTTTATGGGTCGGATATCAACTGGGTATGTCTCAAACGAGTTGATTTTCGATCGCACCTGTGCCTCGTTTCCAAATGCGTACAGAGAGTCAAAGTTAGTGATTTGCTGTTGAGCACTTGTGCCCCCCCCCCCCTGGCGGCCCCGCACTCAAAGTTTTTTCGCTAACTGTGTCTTATTTCTATAACTCAGCTAATAATGCTGAGTTATACAGCATTATTAGGATCTTCTTCAAACCAGTTTCATTTTGTTAAATTATCATAAAAGCATTCATAGCTTCAGGGTGTACATCTGGAAAGTAGTTACCAGTATTTTCAGAAAATAGTCTAAGCCAAATTTCAAATTAAATTCCTAGCTTGACCAAATGAATCAATCTTTAAAGATGCATAGTGGTATTCCTAATTTGTCATTTGCTGAAAAGCAGCTGAACGTCCTGCTCCCTCCGGCTCCTCCCTCAAGGTTTTATCTGTAACTGCGCTCCATTTTCATATATCAGCAACTAACTTTCCTATTTTATCGCAACTGATTCCAAACATCATATTTAACTTAATAATCGAACTCTATAACAATAAAATAAATTTATGAACAGCGGGTACCACTATTTCCGAAAAACAGTCTAAGACAAAATTCTAAATAAATTCCTAGAAGAAGAGTACCTAAACGTACGAATTTTTAAAGATACATAGTGGTCAACCTAATTAGTCATTTGCTGATGGGCACTTGAACATCCACTTCCTGCCCCGGAACTGCCCTCAAAGTTTTTTCTCTAACTGTACTTTATTCCAATAACTAGGTTAATAATGTTCGATCTCCTTCAAACCAAATAAATTTTGCTAAATTATTATAAAAATCCTACTATACGGTGTCGTAGGGTGCGGGGACCCGTGTCAGAGGTTAGTTCGCAAAGAGGTTTGTTGAAACCAGAATTCTCCCCTGGCGGTGGAAAGTGGAATTAAAAAAATTTCCGGAGCGTACGAGCATGCCCGGTATACGGTGCCAAAGCCATCGAAGACCCGTCCCAGAGTTTCGTTTTTTAAGAAGTTTATGTTTATTACACGAGTTCTGGCAACGCCGGACTTGTCAGGTAGTATTTGAAATAAAAGAATCTTCCTCAACAGTGTAAAGAGAATTAAGCTTTTTTTTTAATTTAATAATTATTACTAAATGCTGAAGTATAAAGGAAGTCATAATAATAAATGTATAGCCATATACTATCATTACTGTATGGAGATAATAACAAATACTTGTTAATGCTTGTTAAGACAAAATAATACTAAATGAAAAGACATGCACTAATAACAGGAAGCCAGTTCCACAGGGGCTACGTGACGAAACACTTGACGTTTGAATAGGCAGAAACAACACGAGTGGAGCAGCTAAAATATGGGCTACTACGATTCATCGGTATTTCTTTTTGAATTATAACATTAATACATAATAAAATTCGCCAAAATATGTTTAAGATTAACAGATTTGTGCTTATAAAATTACAAATATTATTCAAAAACAGTGCATATGAAAACTTAAATTATATGTGTCTTAATCCATTAATTTTTAACTGAATATTCATGAATCCGAATTTTTTTTTACTTTAAACATTACAGAGAATGTTTTTTACAGAGAATAAATCTTATCCGTTGACTTTTTAAAATTGTTATAAAATGTGTTGAGTTGATAGCATAATCCATATTTATATCTTCTTCAGTGCATTCATACGCTGTGACAAGAATTAATATATATATTTACAAGCTGATTCACCCGGCATTTAGCGGTCCCATCAAAAAATAGTATTAGCGGCGAAAACACTCTAAAAATCGCTGCACGAAAGTATTTTTTTTGGGGGGGAGGGGGGAACCTTTTTGTCTGCCGGAAAATAAACAGATATGGACCCCGAAACGGATGTAAATTCAATACGACCCAAATTCAATACGGGGAAGATTAACAAAAGTTACTGTCCAATTTTCCCAAATTTTGCATTTTCAGAGTCAGAAAAATGAACTACGTAATATATATTGTGAGTTTCGAATCGATACCTCTAATAGTTTTTTAATATTCGAAGATGAGTGAAAATGGGAATATTTTTGTGTCTGGGATTATCAAATCGGTAATTTTCTTTTTGGTTTTCAATAATAATAGCCATTTTCGGCACAAGCACCGAAAAATTATTTAGTTCCACCTTCTACCGCCAGGGGTTCATTCTGTTCTAAACGAATCTCCGACACGTATCTCTGCTGGCTACGGCACTTTTTGCAAAATATTTTAATTCAACTTTCCACCGTCAGGGGGCTATTATATTCTAAACAAACCTCTTTCCGAACGAAGATCTGGGATGGGTCCACGCTGCCTACGCACCGTTTAGCAGGCGTGCTGCACACACACTGAAAATCCTTAAGTTCCATTTTCCACTGCCAAGGGGTTTCAAATCTGTATCTTTATTAGTTATCTATATCTTAATTAGTTCATGTCAAGTTGAATGAATAAATCGCTGCACATAGAACCCGAAAAAATAATTCCCGCACCCCGGAGATTAATAGGTAACCAATGGCTGCAAAAATTATACGAAAGTTTATCTAGTACCTTTTTGACTTGGGAAGAATGTTAGAAAATATTTCGTTTGAATCAGACCGATATTAAATGCAAACTCTTTTAGTTGCAATTTCGACCACAAGGGCGCGCATTCTGTTCAACACAAACCTCTT
Source organism: Maratus michaelseni (assembly GCA_963931845.1). Classification (NCBI taxonomy): domain Eukaryota; kingdom Metazoa; phylum Arthropoda; class Arachnida; order Araneae; family Salticidae; genus Maratus; species Maratus michaelseni. The sequence goes on along the minus strand of OZ007586.1, from coordinate 254,261,390 downwards.
TCCGAACGAAACTTGTCTTAATTAGTTATCTATATCTTAATTAGTTTATGTTAAGTTGAATGAACCAATTTTCATTTAAGAGCCCGAGAAAGTAAATCCCCCATGGAGATTAATATTCTGAAATGGTGCTAACCAAGGGCTGAAAAAATGATACGAAGTTTATTTAGTACCTGCGGGTTAATGTTAGAAAATATTTCATTTGAATTGGACAAATATATATTACGTTCTCATTTGGGGGGGCAGGGGGAAAGAGGGAAGTTTCGATCAGAGCATTAACGCGATATTTAAGTTACGACCAGACACCCCCCTCCATCTCCTCAAACTTAAAATCAAGTACATTTAACGTTATCAATTATCAATAACTTTTGAAACAGAAACAAAATGGAGCTTTTTTCGGTTTGACTTTGAATCTTACTTTTCTTCATTAATTCTGTGCATTGTCAATTTGCTATATGAAAAAAGTTATCTGTCGCTTTTTCGGAAATTAGATTTTCTGAGATAGATTTTTTTTTTTTTTTTTTTTTTTTTTTTTTTGCTTATATATGCCAATTTTCAAATCTCTACCTGAAATAATTTTAAAATTTGAATTACCTTGTAATGTATGACCTTTCGTATCGGAAAGTAAATGGATAGACGGTCCCCGTTGCGGAAGTAAATGAAAGACGAAGCCTCCAGGTGTTCTATTTCTTTCCAGATAAAATTTTGAGATAAAAATATCACATTTTCGGCGATTTTTAATGAGGTTTAGTCAATTTATCGGGTAATTATGGACCTATTTTTACGAAATTTGAAATAATGGATAGAGGATAAAAATCACTTTACCGAAATAAATCAATCGTAGCCGTATTTTTTTTTTAATGTAGAAAAATTGCCTCGTAATGAAAAAAATCGCTAAAATCACATAAAAATTAAATAAAGAAATCGGTTCAAAAATTCCAAAATCGGGCATCGAGGTGCATTACTTCAGATATAGAGAAACCTAATACCAAAATTTTGTAGCTCAGCGTCCAGCGGTACACAAACACACACTCTCAGAAATAAAACACTCAATTTTGACGATTCGGCAATCCTTAGGCCTTATTTCGTTATTTTTGACAATCATTTCGTCACAGAGTCACGTGGTTTTTGACGAAACACGAATCCTCAAATATCTGACGAAACTGTTTTCTCACTGTCAAAATTAAAACTCTCACTTTTGACGATTTAGCAATTCTTGAGTTATATTTCATCATTTTTGACAACCATTTCGTCTCAAAATTAAGCGATTTTTAATTAAATGGAAAATCTCAAATATTTGACGAAAATATTTCCCCATTCACGGCCAGATTTTTTTTGTTGTTACAAAATCATTCAAAAATAAATAAATAATACGAAAGTACCAAATTTACAATATATTAATGAAAACAGAAACAAAAATATTTCATCCTTGGGGTCCGCCATAACACGAAAGTACCAAATTTCTACTTTATTTTTCGTATCTGATAATTTTCGTCAATCCTTTTTGTAACTTTAACATTTTTGTATCGATTTTATGCATTTCTATTGCCTATTCAAAGATAATTTTTTCTAAAGTTACAGAATTTCGTTAAAAACGCTTAAAAAATTTCTTCTAAAGTTGCATAATTTCGTTAAAAACTGTTAAAATAGTAAAATGCGAACATCATTTGGTCCATTTTCGATCGAAAGCAACAACCATTTTCCCAATGGTTTAAAAATATAAAAAATAAAGAATAAAAATTTTAGGAGTTTTTTTTAAATTTAAGAAATATATTCATATAACAATCAAATTTAAAATATGCATAACTGATCCCTATCCTCGCTATAAACAGTAACGTGTTAAAATCTTATTATCTAAAATTGATGAAATCTCCTCCCAATATGCACTTTAAAATTTATTATTTCTGACCAACAAATTAACTAGACCATATTCTAATCATTCATTGAACAAAGGAAATTTCTCTAATAAATTATATTAATCAAACCATATTCTAATTATTTATTAACCATAGAAAAACCATAATAATAATCTAGCCTTATTAATTAAAACATGCAGAAATTATAACAGCACCGATAAAAATACTTCTAAAAATGTAAACACATCAACATCCCATAGATACATTTAAAATCAAATTCATTTAATGTCCCGCTGGCAAAGGACGCAGAACAGCGGTCTCCCACACCGAAGATCGCGCGTCGAAACCTGTTGAAGACTTGAGAAATGTGTCTTATTTTTTAACCCTGTCAATTACAGATGCTTCTAAAATTGTTAATAGATGGTTAATAGATATTGTTAATAGATAGCACCACCAATCTTTATTTACACTTACTTTCGAACTAGCAATTTGACAAAATTAATTTCCTCACTTTATTGAGGAAAGAAATTTACTCGATTTGACGAAATATTCGCTCGGAGCATTTCCCAGGAAACAGTTTTGTCAAAAACGAAGAAAATTTCATGGAATTTGAGTATCTATTTCTAACAGTGCTCACTCAGACAAACAAGCCCATTCTTATAATTATTAGACAAGCTGACACCAGTTGTTTTGTTGTTGTTGCTTATTTTGTTGTTTGTTTTGTTGCTTGTTTGTTTTGCTGAGCCCGCGGTCGTTTGGTTGAATCGGTTGAGCCTGGCGTTGCCTGGGCCCGTTTAATAGATTAAATGTCTTAAAAAACGAAACTCTGACTCGGCACTCCGATAGCTTCGGCACCGTATACCGGGCATGCTTGTACGCTTGTAAAATCTTTTAGTTCCACCTTTCACAGCCAGGGGAACATTCTCTTCTAAACAAACTTCTTTCTGACTGAACCCCTGCGCACGTGCATCAAAATGGAACTGATTTCAAGAAGATCGAAACAATATTAGCTTAAGACACAGTTAGAGAAAATAGCTTCAGGACGTGCCGGGGAGGGGGATGGATGTTCAAGAACCCTTTAGTACAACAATGCATTTTTAAAAATTGATTCATTTGGTTAAGCTAGGAACTTAATTTGAAATTTGTCTTAGACTATTATACGGAAATAGTGGTAATCGCTACGCATAAATAGAATTTAAAGTCATAGAGGGTGATTATTATGTTAATTATAATGTTTGGAATCAGTTGCGTTTAAATTGTAAAGATAGTTGCTGAGTTATGGAAACGGGGCACAGTTAGAGAAAAAAAGTTTGAAGGAGTGCCCGAGGGGGGGGGGGAAGAGGATGATCAAACGCCCTTCAGAAAAATGACTAATTAGAAAGATATGACTATAGGGATTGGGGGACCGTATAAAAAGTTAGATTTCGTAATTTTTATGAAATTTATTATTTACATTAAACAATGCCACAACATGAATATTTACTTCATTTGAAACGTTTTTGTAATTGGAACTATATGTCTACGAGGGGTAAGAAATTAAAGGTCGGCATTAGATAACATATTACATCCTGTATAGACAAAAATCAAAATCAACATAAGCCTTTAATAATTTAAGAGCCTACACTAAACACGCGAAGAAACGCCCAAGCTAATGTTAAGTCTATGGGAAGGTTCTTGGCAGATTTCTCGATCGCATTTTAATATTTTTAAATGATTTTTTTGCATAGGATAGCCGAGGTCGATCTCTAACGTTGTTAGTTTTTACTTTTCCTATTTTGGTTCCAGTTTTTTAAAATAAGGGTACTTTCACTTTCAGAACCGGTTCCAACCGGTTCCAAAATTGAAAATGTCGTCTTATAAAAAAACTGTAACGAAAATCAAAAAAGTAAAAACTAACAAAGTTAGGGATCGACCTCAGCTATCCTATGAAAAATAAAATCATTTAGAAATATTAAAATGCGAACGATAAATCCGCCAAGAACCTTCCCATAGACTTAACATTAGCTTGAGTGTTTCTGCCCGTGACTAGTGTAGAAGAAACGCTCAAGCTAATGTTAAGTCTATGGGAAGGTTCTAGCGGGATTTCTCGCTCTCATTTTAATATTTTTAAATGCTGTTTTTGCATAGGATAGCTGAGGTCAATCTCCAACGTTGTTAGTTTTTACTTTTTCGATTTTTGTTGCAGTTTTTTTTATAAGTGGACATTTTCAGTTTTGGAACCGGTTGGAACCGGTTCTGAAAGAGAAATTACCGTTATATAAAATAACTGGAACAGAAATCAAAAAAGTAGATTGACCTCAGCTATCCTATGCAAAACAGCATTTAAAATATTAAAATGCGAGCGATAAATCACGCTAGAACCTTCCCATAGACTTAACATTAGCTTGAGCGTTTTTTCGCATGACTGATGTAGGATTTTAAGAGAGAGATTAATAAGATATTTTGCGGTCACAGATTGACGCCGACACGAATTTTTCACTCCACCTTATTTATTTTAAATGTGTTTTGTTTTTAAATTGTACAAAATGAGATGTTCAGACATAAACTTCACTAATCAAACGTTTCTCTGATAACGATTGTTCTATCCCATGCTCATCCTCTCTATTACGTGACATGTTAAAGGGGTGCCGTTTATTTGGCTCAACCATAAAATTTAGTTTTAAGAGAAATATTTTTACCGAAATGTTTTGATGAGTTAGATGCTATTGCCTGGTCAATGTTATTTTTAACTATAAAAATGAAAACTTATGGATGTGTACATGTATGTATTGGGTCTGAAAAGTCAAGTTTCGTCTTACGCGCAAGATTTCTCAAAATCTATCTATCAAGTTATTATTTTTCTTTTTGGAACATTCTTCCAAATTAGAGCATTCAAATATCCATTTACATGTTGTATGATCTCTACTCATGCACGAGATTTGAAGTTGTGTGATGCGTGTGGCATGTACTGTACTGCCTTTTATTAAACGCTGCACGTTCCAGGCAACTTTTTTGAGAATTGCACTTTTTAAAAAAGTTTGGAATGTCAGTAAAAGCATTTTTTTTTTTTTTTGGGGGGGGGGGGATTTAAGATACAAACGTACTAAGCTAAAAATCCAAAATTCGATTTATTGAAGGTCAAAAGCCCCTTAAAACAGTACATTAAAATTACCGCATGTTTTTTTTTTAAATTATTATTATTATGTGTAAAGTCATCTCCACTTTCATTTCTCCTTAGATTGATTATATTGGCGCCCATACTCATTTACCTATTATTGTTAAGAAGTGGTTAAATTTCAACTACTATTTCTGCATATAATAAAAGAGAATATGTGCCACATTATATTATACAATAGAGATATATTGTCTAGGGTAAATCAGGGGAAATGTGGAAAGGAAATAACCGGGTACTAGTGTTTTTTTTTTTTTTTTTTTTTTTTTTTTTTTTTTTTTTTTTTTTAATCCCTCTTGGTTGAGGGAAAATACAAAAAATTTAGTTATAGATAATAACACCTACAAGTATTTGTAATTCTCCTGAGCCAAGAGCGCAGCGATATAAAAATAATAAAATACTAGTACAAAGGAAACAACAAAAAAAGGAACAGTTGGGAAAACCCGCATTGTAAGCATGTGTTTATAATGTTCTTATATTTTTTTCCAAGTGGTAAAACGCGTATTGATGTATCTATATAAGTCGTCCGTAAAAAATATAGCATTTTTAAACTGCATTAGCTCTACATGTTTAATAACATCGAAATAGTTTTCTAATCAACAACCTCCAATTGTCTCACATGTCATAAATCTAGAACCTTTCTTCTTATTTCATAATTTTTAAATAGCATAATTAAAATTTCATATCGATATATATAATTTTCTTTGAGAATATTTCTTTTACAAAAATCAAATATGCATTTAATGAAAACCGCACATTCCTGTACATTCTAAATGAAATTGTTCCTTTGAATAATATATATATATACTTGTATGTATGGCAGTGTTAAATTTATCACTTTTTAAGTCAAGTGTTACTGAGTTTGAATGCAAATGATTTACGCCTTTAAAAATATTTTCGCATTATTATATTAATATATATATTTAAAATTTTCGAAACGATTTCTTAAACGAGAATTTTACATTTTTAAATTCCGAAAGAACTGATTTCTCTTTCTGAAAGATCTGATCCTTGCAAACAGTGATCTTTGCTTTGAAGAATATTTTATTTTAATAACTTTTGAATTTTTCTTTTCATAGTTTTCTTTTTATTAGCATTTTAATGACAAAGAAATAAAGAATAATTTATTTTTGTTCTTTTTTTTTAAATATACAATAACAGTTTATGTATAGATTATTTTTTAGGAAAATGTTTTTTTCATTTTTATTTATTAAATTACAAAAGATGAAAAAGTAGTTACCATAAAATAGTTCAGTAAATGCAGAATATCATAGGCGGGGTGAAAAGTTTTAATCACGAATTTTTAATGGACATTGATATTCAAATAATGAAAATATATATAAATGTTTTAAAAATCTAATTTACGGTAAAAATTTTAAATTATTGTTTTTAAAATTATATTAAATTACTTATTATCGATGCTATTTATTATTATAAATTTGTCTTTATTATTATGAGCTGTTATTGGAAATTTCAATGATGATAATTAAAGAAAAAAGCTCATTTATTAGGAAAAACTATGCTTTTAATATGAACTCGTAAATGCTTACAAAATAATGTTCTCAGTATGAAAGATTACTGAAAGTAATTCATCTAAAATGGTTCACATATCCGAAATTAGCCAACATACTACTACTTTTATAACAAACAATAATGAAAATGAATTTAAAAAACATAGATTTACCCCTCTTCATGAAAAATAAATCTAATATATTCTTAATGTAAGGGATTTTCATTTTTTATTGCCGAATCATTCGATGAGCTACCAGTTTCCTTAAAAATTGATTATAACTCTAAATATATTAACCACTGATAAAAGATATTTGATATTAGAATTTTAATTTAAGTTTGAAATCCAAAATGCCCCCTGAATCAATAAATTGTAAGATTTAATATTAACATTTATTTTCGTGATTTAATATTATTTTATAGACAAAAATGAAAGCAGGTGGTAGATTTTTAGGTTTTACACCTTGAATCATTTTCCAAAGGTGAAATTCGGATGATGTTTCACATGCTGAAATAGAAAGCACAATCGTTTAAAAAATAAATTTGTTTATCTTCTAAATAATTGTAAATGTTTTAGTTGTGTTAATGATTCAGATGAAATTCGCAAAATATTTCCCTTTTTAAGTAATTTTCGAGGTAATTTAAAGTGATTTTTTTATTTATTTGCCATTTGTTTGTATTTATATGTGTTTTTTTTTTAATTCCAGGTTTGCTAAATGCCAACTGCTTCAATTTTCATTTTTGCTTCATTGCTGTGTCACTAAAGGAGTTATGAAACTATCTTATTTGAATTGCAGACAAAATAAAATAACTGGAAACCAGATTAATCTGACTGTCTCAGGATCATATGTTTGGAAACCATTTCAGAAATATTTCGCTTTTTCTTATTCAGTGTAATGGCTAGCGGTTTTACTATTAAACACTATATTGCTTTAGCAGCATTAGTGCGGACAAGTAACTTCACCGTGGATTTCATTTTTGACATGGATGATTTGAACTTTACTTTATTTCAACGAGAATCTTATTTGCCGCAAGATGAAATTACAAGCATACCAGCTGTAAAGGCATTTTTTTATTGCTTGTATATTACAATATTTGTCACTGGCATTTGTGGTAATGTTCTTGTTTGTTACGTTGTCTTCAGAAATAAAACCATGCATACGGTGACTAATATTTTTATCGCCAATTTGGCTCTTTCTGATATATTGCTGTGCACTTTTGCCGTTCCATTCACACCTCTTTATCTTTTTATGCATGAGTGGGTGTTCGGAGACATCTTGTGCCATCTTGTACCGTATGCTCAAGGAGTGAGCGTATACATATCGGCGTTTACGCTCATGTCAATTGCCATTGATCGCTTTTTCGTTATAATACATCCATTCAAGCCCCGATTACAATTGAAATACAGTTTACTGATTATAGTGATTATATGGCTATCTGCAGGGCTTCTTACACTACCTTATGGAATATTCATTGATCTGGTTCCAGGAAGAGATGGAAGACCTTATTGTGATGAAGGATGGCCACATGATGCTTTCCGTAAGGCATTTGGATTCACGACATCTGTTCTGCAGTTTGTTATTCCGTTCTTGATAATTACCTACTGCTATTGCAGAGTTTGTTGTAAACTTAGAGATCGTGCCAGATATAAACCAGGAGCTAATAGCCAAAGGAAAATTGAACAGGAATGGGAACGTACTCGACGCTTAAACCGAATGCTAATATCAATGGTATTCATCTTTGGTTTCTCATGGCTTCCGCTAAATGTCCATAATCTTGTCGTCGATTTTTACATCCCTGCAAGTAGTTGGGAATATTTGAATGGATTTTTCTTTCTTTCTCATGCCATTGCAATGAGTTCCACATGCTATAACCCTTTTCTATATGCTTGGTTGAATGAAAATTTCCGCAAAGAATTCAAAACGGTGCTACCTTTTTTGAATGAATCTCGCATGTGTCAAATGTGTGAAGCTCCAAGAGGAAGATCAAACGAGCCCGATCAACAGACACCACAACCTGGTTGCTCGCATCAAGATGGGAAAACCAGTATTGAGCCTACTAATCAGCGTGAAAGAGCCACTTCTGTAAAATATATTACAGAAACTGATTCAGTCCGCATGCAAATTAACCCAAAAGGTGTCATCACAGCTGTTTAAATCAGCTGATAGCTTGCTCATGATTAGCTGATGATTTTCTTTCTTTTTTTAATATCATTTAACAATATCCAAAATTAATGTAAGTTGTTTTCACATATTGACTGATTTTATTTGTCAGATTTATAATTAGAAGTTAGAAAAACTTGCATAATAATGACTTTCCAATTATATTTGCCAAAAACTACTTGCCTAAGATCACAACAAAAAATGTTACAGAAAAAATGTGTTGAAATATGTCTTATTATTTTTCATGTTCAGAAAAGGAAACAATCAAAATAAAGAGAAAGTGATGAATATAATGTGCGTAAAGAATGATTCTTTTATTAGGTAAGTTCATTTATATTGATTTTTTTAAATAATTCTACGTTCAATTTCCTTTAAAATTGCCTTACATGAACCGGTGTTTACAACATAATCGTACTCATTTCATAAATGTACCAAATTTTTCGAAAACCTACAGCAATTTCCACCTGGTACATGAAAAAATGCACACATATTTAATCATGTTGTATACAGTTGAATATTTTGAATATATTAGTAAATTTATTTAAAATCTTTTGAAAAAGTAAAAGAAACAAGAGTAAAATTTTGGAAAATATAATATTTGTTTTAATTTATTGTAAAAGCAATTTTATCAAACCCACTTAAAACTTCCATACAGCCAATTAATAAACCATGATGCGCTTACAAATAATTAGTTAAATAATATGCTAAAATATATTTAAAAATCATATTATTAATGGATGAATAATAAAATAAACTGTTTATGCATTTAATATTAATAATAAAACACACTGATTTCAAGAAAACGATAATTGTTTAATGCTGTTTCTCCCCCTTGATGAAGACCAGGTGATACCATTTGACTGAATAATGATAGTCATGTACGAGATATTTTTATTACTCAAAAGTCGGAGATGATTTTTCACTTTTATGTCTGTTATACAGGACATTGAAATTTATTAGAATATGATTTAGACTATTCAATATTAGGAAATAAAATGGGTTCCAGTAAACGGATGCAAATATTAAAATAGAGTTTTCCATTTTTGTGCCGGAAAATGATAAAAGTTTTTACATTCTAAGTGAGGTAAAGCTAGGATAGTCTGCGCACAATTCAAAAGAATAACAATAAAAAATCTAAATATAAATTTTTTGCTAAACTATCCATGAATAATTTTGACTTCATTTGTTTTTTATGAATTTCCATTGCTATTTTGTTGTTATTTTGCAATTTAATTGAACTGTTGTGATAAAACCAAGAAAGCTATTTTGCGGATTCTGTCCTTACAGGGTTGGTGTGATTGCGCACATGGGTAGGAGAGACTGTTACTAATAATAACTACAATTAAATTGTTAACAATAATAATTACACTTAAATGACATTTTTGTAAGGATTTTGTGAACAAATATTATTGTATTAGGAGTGAATATTTCAACCTAATGATTAAAGAATCAGAAAAAGGAAATAACTTTAAAAACGATTAAAAAATGTTAATTAAAGGAAAAAAAATTAAAGAATCAGAAAAAGTAAGTCCAGATAAGATTACAAAATAAAATTAAGTTACTTGATAACACGTTTAACTTAAAATTAGTTAATTTTCATTTTTCCTTTTTTTATGCAAATTTACCAATAAGTTGCATAATCTCTCCTAGCATGGAAACTAATGGAAACAATGCGCCATATCTCCTAAGAAGCAGATGCGCAAACTCTCCAATTTCGGTAGGAGAGATTGCGTGGCCTTTTATTTAAACATGGCCGCTACTAAAACGAACCGTTGATGTTCACATTGTTAGTCTAGATTAGTAGCTTATGAGAAAACGTTTAAGTGTTAAAATATTTTGTACTACTGACATTATATAGAAATTCTGATGAACAGCTTCAAGAACTTACTTTGGGAAAACAAAACAAAATAGCAATGCTTTATTTTAGATGCTCAAAACAATTAACATGCACTTTCAAGTAGATACTCCACTACTGCTGTTGTACAACTACCTGGAGTCGCTGCGCGCTCACTCAACTCCTTCCCCTCGAACCTCTATGTGCGCAATCTCTCCGACCGCGCCATCTCTCCTGGCTTTACCGTATAATAACTTTGTAAGGTTGAATCTTAACAGAAGATTTTTTTTAAACTATTTTATTTCTTAGAGAAGAGAGAATGCTTTTCTAAACATAATCTTTTGAACCCAGGAACCAGTAATTTAAATTGAATAGCTTATAAAAATATTACTTTATTGACGTAAATTGCTTTTTATCAAGATGGAGAACAACATTTTCAACTGTCTCTAAATTAACGGTTTAAGAATTAGCTACTGGTCAGCAATAAAGGGTGACACATTGTAGAGGGATTAAATATAGAGTAAAAAAAGTCCTTCCGGCCTGTACCGGGAGGAAAAGGTAGCTTTCCTATATCTTCGTTTTAAAATTTTAGCTAATGTTACACGAAAACAGCAAGCTAAAATGCAAAGAAACGTTTACAAAAGATTCGTTAATACTGAATTTGAATAAGAAATTCGCCAAATTATTGAGCAATAGCCAAATTGGCTTCATTTATGAAGACTTATTTTGGTCGCCAAATTTGGAGATATTTCACCAAATGTCGCCAATTTTGGCGAGAATTTGGCGCTAACGGATATGAATATATAGTTTTATGCGTATGATTGGGAAAATTATTACAACAATGAAAGAAAATAATTTGCGAGTAATCGCGTTAATGTGATGTTTTGTTTCAAAATGTCAGCCACCCTAGAATTTCAAACTGCTCTATCTCAGCCAGTTTTTAAGGTAGAGGTAAACCAAAAAATGCTCTGGAATCCTTGTATCAAAGCCTAACACGTAATTAAAATTTTTAAATGGCCGCCATCTTGAAACAAAATGGCGGACCAAGCTGGCCAACGAACTCGGCCGAGACATTGATGAGCTTAATACACACAATTAGTTTCATCAAAATTGATTTATAAATACGAGCGTTATCGTATGACATAGGTCAGATATATATATGGATATATATATATATAAATCAACATTTGAACGGAGGGTGGTTTTGTGGTCTGGGGGTCAGGTTCGGTGAAAATATATCGAAATTTTCCGGAACTGCTTTCCTCCGAACGGCTGCAATAGGTAGCTTTATACTTTTAGGTAGCTTTCAATACAAAAAAGTATAAAGCTACATATTGCAGCCGTTCGGAGGAAAGCAGTTCCGGAAAATTTCGATATATTTTCACCGATCATGACCCCCAGACCCCAAAACCACCCTCCGTTCAAATGTTGATTTATATATATATCCATATATATATATATATATATATATATATATATATATATATATATATATATATATATATATATATATATATATATATATATATATATATATATATGGATATATATATATATGACCTATGTCATACGATAACTCTCGTACTTATAAATCGATTTTGATGAAACTAATTGTGTGTATTAAGCTCACCAATGTCTCGACCGAGTTCGTTGGCCAGCTTGGTCCGCCATTTTGTTTCAAGATGGTGGCCATTTAAAAATTTTAATTACGTGTTAGGCCTTGATACAAGGATCCCAGAGCATTTTTTGGTTTACCTCTATCTTAAAAAATGGCTGAGATAGAGCAGTTTGAAATTCTAGGGCGGCTGACATTTTGAAACAAAACAGCACATTAACGCGATTACTCGCAAATTATTTTCTTTCATTGTTGTAATAAATTTCCCAATCATACGCATAAAACTATATATTCATATCCGTTAGCGCCAAAATTGGCGACATTGGCGACAAAATTAGCAAAATTTGTGACATTTGGCGAAATATCGCCAAATTTGGTGAAATATCGCCAAATTTGGCAACCAAAATAAGTTTTTGTAAATGAAGCCAATTTGGCTATTGCTCAATAATTTGGCGAAATTCTTATTCAAATTCAGTATTAACGAATGTTTTGTAAACGTTTCTTTGCATTTTAACTTGCTGTTTTCGTGTAACATTAGCTAAAATTTTAAAACGAATATATAGGAAAGCTACCTTTTCCTTCCGGTACAGACCGGAAGGACTTTTTTGTATTGAAAGCTACCTAATAAATAGAGAAGCTCTTACTAAATGTGTAGCTCTATCTTATCATGGGTTATGGGAGTTTTTCAGCTTGAAAAAGAGCATATTTTATGAATATCCTTTGACTTCTAGGAAACATGTAGATATCGGTAGGTTTGTGCATAAAAGACGTATATTTTAAACTCACAAAAAAAAACATATTTTTATTGAAAATTCGGCTTGTTGGACCTCGTTTTCCATCAATGTTGCGCGTTGTGAAGCATTCCGCGGTTCTCAAAAATTCTCTGAGTTGTTTCTTCTTAACCCCTTTGGGAGTAGCCTCCCATACAAGAAATTTATTCGGTTGGTACCAATTTTCTTTAAACAGTTACCTTTATTTTTTTAATTGCGGAAATTCCCTAATTAAATTGGGCAAATATTACTTTTCCTTATAACTGGTACAGAAAAAACACTGTTATGCGCGCCTTTTGAAAGCGCAAATATGAACCCATGGTCCCGAAAGAGATAACCTTTAACTGGTATTGTGGTGCCATTTAGTTCCTATGTACTTTTCTTTTCGTGTAATTTGTTCATCAAATAAAAATAATAAAGCATACAAGTGATATACTGGCTGACTTATTAAAAGGATAAACACAGTCGTGTAAAAATATCATTGTTTCTATAAAAAATCATTTTTGTGTTTTGTTTTTTATATAACATATGATACTAGCTGGGGATGAAATGGCGCCATTGCACCATGATGCGCACAAAAATTTCACAGCGCCAATTAACTAATGAGACGAAAAACTATGTTAAAATATACATAATGTTCTAGTCCTTGACTGACGGTTTAATTTATTTTATTTTTTATTTACTTTTAACAAAATGGAGGCTTGTGTATCATTTTCTAACAATAAATCCAAGTTTGCTCTGTTGGCAAAAAACAAACAAATAAATATTTTTAATTGGTCAAGTGTAGGGAAATATATAAGCTTTCATTTTATAAATCATTTCATAATCAATCATTATATATGCTTTCATAACCCTTGCCGAAATATTTTGTGTGCCGACTTACAAAGTACTCTTTAGAGAAAATCGCGTTTAAACTTTTGAAACAAAAACTTTTGAAGCAAACTTTTGTTCACCCGTACATTATAACTGTAAAAATGCTATATCATCTATATGTGTTAAAATTTAAAAATTTCCGAAATTTATAAAATGTCAGACATTCAGAAAATGTAATTAAAAAAAAATAATTCATTTTTTGTAGCTGCAAAACTCAATGAACACTTAAAATCTTTAAATACTATAACTTGGTTCAGTTATACATTTCTTACACAAATCTCATTTATAAAATTTAGAAATTCCATTCAGAACATTTTTCGATCCTTTTAAATTTAGATTGGAAAAATTCACAGTAATAATAGTTTAACATGTATTTCTTTAAAATTCTAAATATATTATTCTGTTTTATTTATTTATTTATTTATTTATTTATTTTTTTTGTGTGTGTATGATTGGTATTTTTTGGTATTTTTATGAAAATTTTCCGACATCCGGCAGAGAAGGTAAATAAATTTGAAATGTTTTCAGATAGGCTTCTTATATATATATATATGCATTTTGATTACTTTTGATTTTACATATTTTGTTAAATATCTGGAGAAATTCTTGACGAATTACTATTGCGCTCGGTTTTGTAAATTACGTGTTTGACATCATATTTTACATTGAAGGTTTAATCACGAAGTGGTCTATTAAATGATCAATAAGAAATTGAATAAAAAATAGAATTTGCGATCACTCTATGACATAAAATGATTGAAATGATCTGTATCTGTAACAAATGTAGCTGGAAAACGTTTATGAATTTGTATGCATATAACATATAAAGTTTTCAAAAAAAATTATGCTACTTTAAAAAAAATTTAACAAAGTGTACCAGAAATTGTATGCTGTAAACTAGGCATGTATAAATTTAATATTTGATCACATGAACATTTGTATAAAATAATTTTTAACTGCGCATGCTTTATGCGCAAACGACAGTAATTTTTTTTCATACTTTTGTCAAGTATATAGGGCAAGTAATATAACATGTTGGAAATTGTACGCCAAACCTGACAAATGGGTTGCGTTCGTACTATAACTAGTTTTCTAAGTATTCAGATCTTTGTGTAATAGCTGTTGCACTCTTAGCAAAAATGCATGAATACAAAATTTACTTTATGTGCAGATTTTCATATTATAGATATTAATTTTATTTTATGAAATTAAGTTTCAATACACTTTTACAAACAGTTAATTACAATTCTCTTACATTAAAATTATACTATGCGCAAATATATAACACAAGACAATGTTAAAAAATCATCGTTATTCTTTCAGTGAAATGAATTATATCGTCTATTATTATATCATTAATTCTCGTAATAAAATAAGTACATTTTAAGCTGGCAACATTTTATCCTTTGTTGACATTTACTTAAAATTCCAATGGGAAGCTTAAGCCTAGCTTTGAAAATTGCAGAACTTCCAATCCATATTTAAATTATTTTTCCATTTAATATTTATTTCTCTGGAAATAACCATCGAAAAAAACTCTCGGTAAATTACATAATTGCAATAATTAAACAATTTTAGTACACAAATTCGGTTTTAAAATTCAGTAACACGAAGATAATATGACTCCATCTTAAATATAACGTAATCATTATGGCAACATAGAGTCATTACCTGTCATGGGATATCATTGAATTAATTAAGTAGGATAGGATTTAATAGAATGAAGAAAACTTTTATTAATATCTTTTTAAGTTTTGATTCGACTTTCATGCGACTCGACAAAATTATGAAACTACTATATATATTAAATTTCAAAACATTCGGTTGGGTAGTTTTCGCGCTATTATATGTGGACAGACGGACAGAGCAAACGATGACTACAGGTGCTGCGTATTTATATAATTACGAACGCACCTAACAATACAAGTTAAATATCATGAAAACTGAGAACGATATGGGCGATATAATAAACTGGATTTCAGTTGTCTTCTAAAAGTAGCTGGATGATAGTGGGTTTTCCACAAATCGCCATTTTTTAATAACCGACTTCAAACAAAGCTTACTTAGTAATAAATAATATTTGTGATAAAAATTTATCTTCGCATAAATTTTTAACAGATGCTTCGATATTTATAATTCTTTCTTTCTTGGAATAGGCTAATTCTGTTGGCTCCCACCATTAACATTAAATCAGGAAGCAAAAAGCTTATGTTCTTTTTTAAAAAATGGCAATTTGTGCAAAATCCCTTATCATCCAGGTACTTTTAAAAGTCAACAGACATTCAGCTTATTATATTGCCGATATCTTTTTGAATTTTCACGATATTCAATTGGCCTTTTTATGTAATTTACCCTATGTAGTTGCTAGATTATAGAAACAGATTTGTTATCTTTCGCGCATGTGCAGTTAAAAACTATTTTATACAAAAGTTCATATCTCATAAAATATTCAATATATTCATTTTGTAATTGCAAAATAATATTTCTACTGAACTTTTTCAAGTTTTCTGAAAGGGGGATTAAATTTGATTGGAAACTCTGCATGCTATAAATAAAACATGTTAATTTTTTTCCGATTTTTTTTAAAAGAAATATTTTTATTTTTATCAATATTGATGCTATTTTTTAACAATTTTTACAACCGTTTTTCCAGTCTCACTTAGTCATTTATAACAACAACACATAATTTGGAGTATTTTATGCAACAGTGTGATCGCAAATAGTTGTTTCATTCATTTTGCTTTTTGTCCTCTTGTGGTAGCGTGAGACGTTGTATATATAATTAATAAATTCCATTTATCGTTTGAAACGAAAAAACTTTATTTTAAATTAACACATTAAAAAAAGAAAACAAAAGCAAAAATGAAAAAATATGATTATTCATATTCATGCTGTGAAATTACAATTTCAGAAAATCCTAAGATTCTGAAGTCTGCTCAAAGACAAGCTCACTCTAGCTTGTTTCACAACCAACTGATTCAACATTCAACTCCTTCCACCTTCAACTGCCGTCAGCAATTTCACTTCCCAGGGGCTTTCCTTGCATTCCAGGAATTTCCCAGAAAACATTGCATTTCGTAGGGGCCCAGTTCTTTGTATCCACAAGAACAATACTTTACAATTCTTATCTACTCATTCAGATAACATATCATTCAATACAAAGCATGTATTGCAGCTTGGCTTATCTCAAAGTGAAAATGAAATTCACACTATTGATAGAATTTTTCTCAATAGAGATCAATCTGTCAGATTATTTTCATTCCCGAGAGATTATCCTTTTTCCACAAATAAGGGAGGAGTTGAAACATGTCAACTCATCACACTCTAAATGTATTCGTGACAAAATCTTCACTGAAAAATAGACGTTAAAATGTTCTCTACATTTCTGAAGTTCAAGAACAATTCGCCAAATATTTCTCTAAATATTCAACAAAATATCTAAAATCGAAAGTTTCGGTGACTTTTGGCCATATTTTATCTGTCAAATTTCTGATATAAATGCAAATTTTTTTCCTAAACCTTATTCAATGTATTTTATTTTGTTCAGAAGTTTTTAAGGTGGTCCAGAACACAAAATCTAAAATATTTCACACTTTTAATTTTTCGGCTTCAAAATGTGAGTGGTATGCAAATGCATGCTGGGAAGTCTTATATTTCAGTTACGAAAACTTGCAGTACATTTGCGAATTTTTTTGTCCACCGATAGTGAATTCTATGCAGTTATAGACACGAGACCACTGAAAGAGCCTCTACATGCCGGGCGAGTGGTCCGCCAAACGCTTTTTTATTTCTGACAACGCACAGCGGGCAAGAATAGAAAAATTCCTGGTCAAAAGTTTAAACAAATGAAACATATTTTATTGTTTTAGGAACTTGAAAACATAGCCTCATCGACACCGAAAGGATTTGTCCCACAATCACCTGTTTTATGGATAGATGTTAATTTAAACATTATGGTCAGTATGCCCCCTGCCGTGGAATAGCGTTCATAAATCACATCAGATTTATTCTCCTCCCACGTGTTGAATAAAACTTTTTATCTTATCTTATTAACACGGATAGTTCATCTACATATAAGTGCATTAAATAATATCGTAATAGCAAAACATGTTTAAAAATTATATCACTTTTTGATTCATAAATTTAACTATATTTCGTTCGTAAGAAATGTGATGTTTTTAAAACAAAATGTATGAAATAGTTGTGCAGTAAACCAAACTTAACCTTAAGTTTTATGTTATTGTTTTTCTAATATTTTCGCAAAAACAATACGCGATTGCTGGTTGCTAACAGTTTTATCGTCAAGATATAATATTTGCTCGAATATGTATAAAGTTTATAAGATAAAATAAAAGCATTTTAATTCTTTTATACAGATTTTACGACAGAAACAATTTTCGTCAGATAAAATAAAATATGCAAATGAATGTGGGAATATAAAGAAAAGGAAATTGAGAAAAAACTTATCTTAAAAACATTTTAAGGTTTTCTAAATATTTGAAGTGGATGTTGAGACAAATTTATCAAAAGCACTGCCTTATAAATTCAAATAAGAGTACAATCTACAATGAGCCAAGTACTTAAAAAATGAGATTTTTCCTTCAGAAATTATAAATGACTAGAAGGGGAAGCGTTTCATTTTCCGATTTCACCTCCTAAACTAGAATAACGTTAAAAAAACGCCCTGAGCGGTCATTTTTTAAACTCAGTCGAAGATGCAGAACCAAATATGTCAGGTCATCGCGACTTCTGTACTCACCTATGCTACTCTGATGAGTCAAAGAAAGAAGCCATATTGCACCATAAGACTTGGTAAATGGTCAGATTGCTTGTAGCAAAATAAAGTTGAAAATTCTTTTTACTAAATTTGAAATATGCTATATATTGTTTTTTCACTTTCGCCTACTGTGCAGTGGGACGAAATTCGCCTGATCGACTCGTGGCGGCCCACAATGGGCGAAACAGAAATTTCCCCAGACATTGCTTGTAAATCACAATCATAGTGTAAAAAATGTGATTACAGGGTCTGTCTCGTGCATTATTTATCACTCAGAACATACTATATTATACAGGACACCATTCGTCTTCAATATAGCTATAAAGTTAATAAACGGAGACAATAGCAACAATAGATATGATAGTAATACGTTTTCAGGACTGCCACTATGGCGTCTATTTTTTTTTTATTCTATTCGTACTACTTTTCCAAAATAATAATCTTTGTCGTACACTGGTACAACAATTTAAAATAAATCTACCACAAATAAATTTGTTTGTAAATAATAGTACGAATATAATATAACAATAGTCTCTAGTCAAAGCTCAGCATTTTGTTTGAGACCTATGTACTATAGTTCAAACTGAAACAGTGGACAAGATTGCAATTGGTATCAGTTAACTTCAGTGGAAGATCGATGATAAAGGGTGGTAAAAGCCGTTCTTCGACACAAAAGCTATAAGTAATATTTTGTGAAAAACTGGCAGCTAACTTAACAACTAACTTTAAAAAAATTAACTTTACACACATATTTCTGAGATCAGAAATATTTTTTCTACGTTTCAACAACGAACCGTCAAAAGAGAATAGCCAATTAATTATCACAATCAAAAGAATTGCCTGTTTTTTCAGCAATCATTTTGCGCGATTACTTGTTTTATGGCATTTGTCTTTTTAAAAATAATGACTTACTTAGGTTTCTAAAAAGGGGGGGGGGTACCAAATCCTTTTCTAATCTTAAAGGGATTCAAAATAATTATTCAAAGAAATCTGACTTATACAAAGTAATTTTAAATTTGGCAAATTTGATAAAAATAGTTTGTTGCACATTCTCAAAATAAAAATTCGTCAAAATACATACAAAGTATAGGCACTAAGGTGCCAGAAAACCAAAAGTGATTGGAAAATATTTTTGTTTTTGTTATGTCAAGAAATACCCATAATTTGACTGAAGAATTTCAGGAAATTTTGAGCTCAAGTACGGAAATGTTTTGTGTTTTCAGGAAGAGTTGGCATACGTAAAAATTCCATTTGTAATACGAAAATGTATTATGCAACACAGTTTCCGAAACACGTCTGTGATTTGACGAAAATGCAGATTCAGATTGAATAATTTCGAGTAATTTTAATTTAGATTGGTAGTTTTTCTGTATTTTTTTGGAAAATGTTCAAATTTAAGCAGAGATATTTGTATTTTAACGATATATAATAATCGGAAAAATTCGTTCAATTAACGGATTTTTTTAGAGAGTGTAGGGTACTTTAATACCTCTTCAATCTTGAAAATCTGGTATTGTGACACCCTGTATAAACAGGCATTTCCAGAAAAAAATGAATGTAAAATATTTATTCGTAAAAAAATCTCATTTTGTGTGCCGGGCCACCTTAATATTTTCAATAAAAATTTCAGTAAGTATGTTATTTTTCATTTTATTATCAACTTTCCAGAAACCAAAATATCATGCTTAAATAAAGTCAAGTAGGTAAGTAATGAATATTTTCTTTATCTATTTAGATCATTTTCATGGTGTATGAGGACACATCTTCTTTGGATAGAGCCCATGCTTTGGTATATTTGCTTTCCCAATATAGCTAAATATTTATCCTGAATACTTATAGTAGTTATAGAAGCTTTTACGGACTCTCAGCTAGAAGTTAGAGGTATGGAATTTTTATATCTGTTTCATCCGTCTTGATAATAGTTACAATTAAGCTATGACAGTATCTAAATTGATATTTTATTCCATTACAATATAATGCATGTTAATTTTAGAGATAAATAATTAAATCAATGATGTTTAATACGTACTTTTTTGCTAATCAGCTAGACTAATCAAGATAGAAGTATAACATTTGAAAATAATAGTCTAAGGATTCATTCATCGACTATATGTTGTTATAGTTCTTATATATAAATATATATTTCAGTGCTATTTAGAAAATGGTGCTGTTGTTGTGATGACAATGTCTCTATGCAAATGTTCTGTTGTAAACATCTTAGTATAAAATTATATTTCTTAAGAAAACTACATAATTAATTTATATTAAGTAGTTCATTGTTATTGTATATTGGAAATACAGCTATAGTCTCAATCAAAGTAAGTTTCAATCGGAGTATAATAATAAAACAAATGAGTAAATGTAAAATTTGAAGCAAACATAATTCCTTTCAAACAAATAAATTATAAAATAAAAAATAAATAAAAAGAATGCAAGATATTTTAATTCATATTTTGTACAGTATCGTAAGAATTTTAAGATATTGTTTTAATACAGAGATGGATGTTTCTCGATTTTCCCACACGGAATTCCTAAACATTACTAAAGTAAGATATTTTTTTAATTTTAAAACTGAATATTTCGTAATGCACAGTCCCTTTCGTAAGATAGTTATCGCTCTCATTACAACAAAGAATAAAGAAGAAAACAAAACATAGATTAGGTGTTAATTCGGCATAAGATTATTTCATATTAACCCCTTAAATCTATCCATTTTAGGAACTTATATCCACAATCCTCCAAATTTGTTAAGAGGGCTAGAACTCAAAAATTAATTATTTTATTTTATCTGAACGAACTTTGTAATGAAAATGTTATGAGATGTGGATCTTTATTTTAAAAGCATATGAAAAATTGACTTTTTTTGAAAGTTAAAAAAATTTAATTTTATGAATCCTTAATTTTTATGTAACTGCTGAACTGACTGTTCAATAGGCTATTCTTTTTCACTTGCAAGGTCAGAAAAGTTTTCTTAATAATATGACTTTTTTTTGTTATGAAAATATTATTTGTAGAATTTTAAAATATTAAAAGTGAAAAAGGTTATGGTCTAGGAATTTTGTTTGATTGAATATTTTTTAACATATTTTGCTCGAAATGAAAAATCTAAAAACAATAGTATTACTTAAAATACAATAAAGTAATTTTGTATAAAATTCCATGCATTTATAGTAGAAATAAATTTAGTATATTTTCCATAGTAGCAAATTATGGAAATATTTTATTCGGAGATAAACGCACTTAAAACTCACCAAGTTTCCAAAGTTTGTATGATTGGAGAAACATAAGAAATAAATTAACTCTTTATATAAACATAGTAAAGGTAATCACTTTGCATTGTTTGATTATAAAAACTTTTAATATTTTATTAATTTAAATATTTTAAAATAGAGGAAATTATATATTTGCCAATAAAAAAGATAATTTTCGAGACTGGAAACCCTCTCTGTATACCTAGCTAACACTGATACTGAATTTCATCATGAAGTTTAGAAACAGGACCCGGAACAACAGGATCCCTACCCCGGAAAAAAAATCACAATTTTCATAATTGGAGGATGAGATAATTTAGTAAAGCTCTTCCCATTTCTCACCTATCAAACTCATAGGGAGAACACTTTTTATACCTCGAAGTTTACAAGCATGTGTGTAGCATTGTTTTAACGGTGAAATATCAAGGAAATGGAATCGAGTTCTCCAATCTCTACGAATAAAAACCCCATAAGTCTCTTAAAGTTTTAGCTGAATTTACGATTACACAATAGGTATACCAAATGTTCTTGTCTATTAAATACAGAATATTAATGTCTTCATATTCACATTTTAATTAAAATAATAATAATACAATTGCGATATCACTAATATTCGAAGATAAAAAAAGTTTAAAATTAAAACAATATGTAAATTTCAATCCGGTAACATTAATAGACTTTAAAAAGACTTTGTTTTAGAAATTTTTAAAATAAAACGTTTACTTATTGGTTTAGTTTTATTTAACATAATGTTGGCTATTATATTTTTTAAAATTATATTGTAATATACCTTATTACACTCGTATATGTAGTTTTAAAAATATTTTTATTAATATATTAACGACTGTCAACTTTTCGATATATATTTTCCACACTGTATACGGTATAGTCTAAAGTCAACTTTAAAATTTTATTTTAAGAGCCTACACTAGTCACGGGAAGAAACGCTCAAGCTAATGTTAAGTCTATGGGAAGGTTCTAGCGGGATTTCTCGCTCGCATTTTAATAGTTTTAAATGCTTTTTTTGCATAGGATAGCTGAGGTAAATCTCCAACGTTATTAGTTTTTACTTTTTCGATTTTTGTTGCAGTGTTTTAAAATGCGGGCATTTTTAATTTTGGAACCGGTTCTTAAAGATAAAGTACCCTTATATAAAATAACTGGAACCAAAATCGAAAAAGTAAAAACTAAAAACGTTGGAGATTGACCTCAGCTATCCTATGCAAAAAAAGCATTTAAAAATATTAAAATGCGAGCTATAAATCACGCTAGAACCTTCCCATAGACTTAACATTAGCTTGATCGTTTTTTCGCATGACTGATGTAGGCTTTTAAAACTTTTTTTCTTTTCAATTTCTAAAGAAAAAGTAGAGGTAATGTTCTTTATCTTAGGCCATTTGTACAATTTGTCTCAAATGTATAGGCACAACCAGAAAATGCCGTTTATTAAATAATAATACAAAATTAAACAAAAATATGTTAGATTTAGTAAAATTAATCAAATAAATCATATCAAAAGGACTAAATGGGTGCATTATCATAACGCTTTTGGAATGTTATTAGTGGCAACGAATACCAGCTTTTTACAATAAAAACTTTTAGTTCTTTAGTAGAGTCACATTGCTTTTATTCATATATACTTCACGGGTTAAGATATCCCAAATGTTCTCATTTGGATTTTAGTCTGAGATTAAAGCTGGCCAATCTAAAATGCCATTATTTCGAGCAGAAAGCAATTGTTTTTTAATAAATGAGTTGTGGATTAAAGCATTGTCG
Source organism: Maratus michaelseni (assembly GCA_963931845.1). Classification (NCBI taxonomy): domain Eukaryota; kingdom Metazoa; phylum Arthropoda; class Arachnida; order Araneae; family Salticidae; genus Maratus; species Maratus michaelseni. Next base: position 254,237,819 of record OZ007586.1, on the reverse strand, counting down.
TGTTGAAATCTTCACTAAGGACACCGTAAGATGTCACTAAATGGAAGCAGATATTAATCCAGTGTTTTTTGATACTTTGATGATTTTTGTTTTCCATAGAGAAAGGCCAAAGAGGTTTGGCCTTTAAAACTTACTCCCCACTCAAAAAAAAAAAAAAAAAAAACTATCAGAGCCTTGTCTACGAAAGAAAGTAATCGGCTATTTCCTGCGATCATGCGAGTAAGAAGTCCAGCCCTCAAGGCCATACAGATAGATATTATATTTTTTTCGCTGCTGAATAATAGGGTGAGCCACTTGTTCCCTTACGACATCCATGGATACCCAATTTTAGTGTAATTTTATGCGCGATTTGGAAGACATTTTTTTAAAACAACGTTTTTGCATTCTCTTACGCGTCTTTGCATTGTGTTCTTTGAGAATTGACACCGAGAATATTTTTAATGAGCTTTATGGAAGTACTTTATTTTGACACCAGTCTTCAATATTTTTTCATCAGTCTAAAAACACTTGTTACATATGGCCACCCGCATCTCTGTTATCAATGAAAATTAACTACATTTCTAGCAAGTATTATGTATATTCCTCGCTTTGAACGGTTTAAAATTTTACAAATTTCACTAATGGGCTTATCATTTGATTTCAAATTGAAAATGTTTAAATTTTCCTCTTTTGGTAATTCCGCAGTCTTCAACATGTGAACTAACCATCGAAAAATGAATATTTGCCATTATACTGCTCAGGGAAAATGGTCATTTGATTGAAACCAATTGAGCATTTGTTTACATTTGCATAATGTGCCTAGACTTTTGAGACAATGGTTTTCTGACAAAAATAAAATAGGCGTAATTTTTAAATAAATAGGGATGATGTAACCTCTGAAATATCTCTAATGTGTATCATTTTAATTACACTTTGAACATTTATTATATGAACGTATTCCATCCTGGTGAGGGATTAACGCTCAACGTTCCGGCTCCACCGGACCGAGTAGCCTCACTCAGGCTTTCGAACGTATTCCAGATATTTCTCTTTACAAATTTATTATCATATTTAATATGAGCATAAACATTTGAGACAGACTATATGATTCTTATGCTAGCTATGCTACAATGCACATATTTCAGTGAGGATTCCTGCACTAGAACATTTAGAAAACGTACTACAAATTTAATAAAAAAAATTATTGCTCTGTATCATAAAGAACTAGAAATGAGCTGAAATTTTACGAATCATTTCACTTGCTGTGTGCAATGTGCAATACTTGTGTGTATTTGGTAAAAATAGAACATATATTCACAAAGATATAGAGTTTACTTTAAAATTTCTAATTTTTATGCATAACTTGTGGAAATATCAATCATATTTCAAGAATGTACTGATAATCTGACAACATGCAATGTTTAGCTGATAAATTTAAATATTAGTAGCAGTATTTTTAAAAACTAGTTAATTAATATTGACGAAATAATCGTAATTTGGTTTGCAGCTGGTTAACTTTGGAAACGTTTTTTTTATGTTGGCCTAGTGCCCGCCGATAAAAAAAAACTGTTCTCTAGTATATATGAGTATATGTTCAGAATTCAAGAATTTTATGTACAGTACATTGTCCAAAATCATGAAACTTTTTGGAAAAACTCTATTTGTAATGTATGATAGTTCATACCGGCACTTAATTTTAAAATAAAGCTATAAGATTGCTTATCAATGGAAAGACAATTTAATCCAGCATATGCTTCAATAATTGTCAGAAATATATTTATATTTTAATAGCAGTTTTCAAGAAGAAAACTGAAACATTTGGAGAGTATTAGCAGTGCAAAAAAATTCGCCCAGCTAGTTAATTCTTATTTCAACAAACTTTAGCGTTATTAGCAGCCGTAAAACATCTTCCCGTGGAGTTAACCATTTTTTTTAGTTCTGTGACTATTTTAATATGAAACCAAGATTCAGTTTTGTTTCTGTTAATTAGGCTTAATTGCAGAGTTATTTCTGACCATGTTTCTTTAGTTGTCTATTTTTATTAAGTGTTCTTTACTTTCAACATTGGAAAGAATGTATATTTGTTTTTTGTAGATAGGAGTATTAGAAGTAATGTTAAATGCCGGGGATAGAAGTTTGTATCCATGTTCTTATTAGCTTCAATCCATTACTTTGCTATTGGAAATTTCTGCTCAATTTTGAACAAGTCTCCTCACATTTTAAACATAAAGCGTTTAGTCGAATGATATATTATTGCTTATCGAATGGCTATTCACGTTTATGCAATTCTTATAATTCATTACAGATTTTGATGGAACACATTTTGACCCCCCCCCCTGTCACTCCCAGTATTGTTATTTTAACAATGCGTATTTTAACGATGATGCAATTTTACCATCTCTTCATTTAAATTTTCAATTGTTTGCCAATAAATGACTTTATATGCATCATATAAATTCACAATATTTTTATTGAAATTTATTTCTATCGAATTGCTTAGTGTTTTTTTTTTTTTTTTTTTTTTTTTTTTTGATTCAGTATGCAAAGAAAGAAAAAGTAAAAACATGAAAAATGATATCCTACATGCAGTAATGGAACAGTGGCGCACTGCAGAATCAATTGTTACTGCTAAATTTAAATAGTATTCCCAATCTTATTTAAGGACTGCATTTCTGAGATTTTTTAAGACGAAGAGCATTATTAAAATTTAGTAGTGATAATTGCCCAAATGCTGTGCCGCTTTATATCACAATGACTTTATACGCACATGCACACCCCACATATGACTACCCAAAGACCAATTTTTTTCATTATTATTACACTGCGTCCTCACTTGATGCACTGTTTCCTTAATAAAAAAATTCACTATCGCATGGTATTGGTTTTATAAAATTCAACACTAAATAATGAAACATAATACACACTTTGATTAGATTGCACAAATCTGAATTCTTCATTACTGCCCTCCCTCTACTACGGTCCATAAATGCAATGTTTCACTTCCTGATCTTTTCAGGATTCTTGATTCTGATGGTGAAGAGAACTTCTAGCCAGAGGTTTGTGAACGGACGAATTTTTTTTATCTATTTATCCCTTATTTAACTGTGGTAGAGTTTGAGATAAAGTTAATCTATTTTAAATCTATATTTTAAAAGTAAATTTTCAAAAATGACTATTGGTATGCAGTTGCCGTCTGAATGTAAAAGTGAATACTTAAATCAGAAACTGTATTCACTTCGCAAGAATTAACGAAAAATAAGTAACTCATTAAGATATCTTCTACTTTTCCCCAAACATTTGATAGCATATATCATAAAATAAATGTACGTTTTTTGTACAACTTGTTGTTTAAAAAGTTTCTGAAAATTTTAAATACTGAAAGAAATAGTTAAAAAATTTAATATACACACGAATTATAGAAGTTATTTTCGTCCAAATGCTACCTTTAAATTTTCTTTATCAAGAGAAATTTCATAATAATAAGATGTGTTCTCCCTCTCTCCTTTCAACACTATGCATCCTTGATAAAATCTTACAATTAATTACGTTTAAAAAACTGCTTTTAGATAAATTATTTTCTGCATATAAAAGTTTTAAAACAGAGAATAAATTTTTAATTATTTGCTAAGAAAAGATTGAAACAAACGTTTTATTCTTGTATTTATCTTTTCAAGGAGAGCATTAAAAAACGAGAGTTCCTTTTTAAAAAAATGGTATTCATATAATGTCTTTTTCAATGAATATTTTTAATCGGTATCTAGGAGTAGATTTAGAATTAATGCTATAATGCACCTAGAATATTTACTATCACTGAGTTTTTAATTATTCAAAATTCCAGTAAAAAATGATGAAAGTATATTGTAACCATTAGCTTTTTACATCTCTCTGGTGGAGCATTTGTGCGTCATAAAATATTTATTTATGGACTGACAAACTTTGTTATAGTCGCTTTTGATAATTCAAAAATCTATTTATTCTGTATAAATTGTTTTATACAATTTTATAAAAATCGTGCATTTTAAGATTTATTTCTATTCTAATTTAAGAAAAATGAGATGTGGTTAATTGTTTTTTTGAACTTTGGTCAAATAGTTTTGAAACAATTCGAAATTATTTATTTTAATTTTGTTACGTGTAAAACACAAATCGATTATGTGGCATATCAATAGCTATAATTTATTGTTGATATTTTATTTTGTTAAGTGCTTTTTGCAGTACACTACAAAATTCCTAATTGCAGTTTGATGACGAACTACAAAGGAAGTTCTCTACACACATTCATTGGCTCAATCTTTCAAAAAGAAGATTAACATAAACTATAGTCTAAGCACACTGAAAAAATAAAGTATTTATTGTTAAATGACCCGAATAAACAAATTATCAAACATCTCAGTATTCTTATAGATAATGTATGTAATCATAACTCAATTTCTCTAGCAGAAACAATAACAGTTTAAGTATAATATGATAGTTAATTTTAAATAAATGTGCACTAATTTTCATTAACACAGATAACCAATCCATAACGTTCGAGGGGAAAAAATTAATCCCTAAAAGTACATTAATTTAAAAACTAAACGGCCTTTTTGAGAACACACATTTCAGAACTGTTTTACATTCAATAGCATAGAGGTTTAGAAAGTAAAAAAGATCTGAAATATTAGCGGAATAAAGTATCAAAAGAGATTCAAAATACTATATATTTATATTACAACAATCCTGAAACAATTACCGTCAATGAAAACCACTGATTAAATTAATTTTACATGTAGTACAATTGTACTAAAAAGAAAACAAAAAGCTCTCCTTTCTAATAAAATCGGAACAAAGATGTCATTGGAAATAATATAATGTTTTAATTCTGAGTGTTAAAGATTTTTTGCGTAAGGAGGGACATTTAAAGAATATTTTCTTTATTTTGAAATGGTAATCTTTATTTACTCTAAAGAAGTGTCAGTAGACATGTATTTTTCCGTTCATTATTCATTCTTCTAAAACACGGAATTTCTAGCAATCTAAGTTAAAATGGATTCAAAAGAAAATTCTCCAATCTAAACTGCGTTTTATGTTAAAACCTGTGACTATTATGCTGCCAGCAATGTCCCGTTTCTAAAACTGAATTTAAGCGTGTGTCCCTTTTCCTTCAAATGACGGATATTCTTCGATCTAAGCTAAAAATTGCAGAAATGCTCAAATCAAAGCCCATAAATTCCTTGAAATCACGTGAGGTTGCTAGCAATGTTTCGTATTTTGATGAAAATTATTTCAAAGTGTTTGAATTTTGTTGAATAAAATCAATCCGGTAAAATATATATTTTATCCATTTTTCCAAACTTTTTGCTGAACCAACAAGGTCACATTTTGATCATAATAATGTTAAATCAACTAATGTTAAATCAGATATTTAAATTTCTATCTTTCAACTAAAATTTCCAGTTGGAATATTTGGAATCCAATACCATATCGACGAATAAGGCAACAAATTTCTGAAATTATTGCCGTTTCATCGGCCAATAATAGATGTTATATCCGAACAAAAAAAGATCACATCTCAAACATAAGAAACAGTGATAATTTTTAAGTTTTTTAAAATTGTTAATTTGGCTGATAGCTCCATGTAGTAAAATTTACTATAAAATTCTATAGAATCTTTTTTTCCTTATAAATTGAATAGTTAACATTTCACGAACATTTATTTATTTAATAATATTTTGCTTTTACTTAAACTCTGAAAGTTCACATTTTAAAGTTTAACAAGTGATTCACCCTAAGCAACTAAGAGAAGTGATTTGAGTGGAAATGCATGATATTTTAGTCATTTTTAATGTTCATTTATGATTATGAGATAAATTTATTTGAACCGTAAATATAAAGTAGTTTCATCTTTGTAAAATTATAATATTTGAATAAATAGGTATGTTAAATTGTAGTTAAAAGCGAGTTTTTCATTTTTAGAGAAACACCAATCATTAAAATTCGTACTTACACCAAATGGAATTATTGAGGATAATTTCAATACAACGAGTCATTTATAAAAAAAAATTCGAGTGATGTATATCCCAATGCTTAGTATGCCAAGTTTTATTATCTCACTGTTTTTCCATTTCATACTTTGTTTCAGTTTTCTACATCTTTGCATTGTTTTAAAATGTGGATCAATACATCCTTGATATGGCTTATGCTAAAAACATTTTTCAAAACATATGTAGTAATTTAGAGTACTAAAATAATAAGAAAGAGACCTTTTTTATCCATTATCTATTAAAAATAATTTACGAATCACTATACAGCTTTTGTTATAATTTTTGTTGCATTAAAATTTTATGTAATAATCGTGCGCTTTTAATGCTGGAATTGTATTTTTAAAAATATTTTTGAAGTATATTTTATATCTTAGCATTGTGTTAATCTCTATACATCCTGTTTTAATTTTGAAAGCATGCTTTAATGACATCAGATTTTCCGCTTCCATATTAACCTTTGAACTTTGTAACGCAATTAAACATTCAAAAATTTCGTAACCCATGATTCATAAGAGTTCCTTTATCCTCAGAAACCAAGAGATTTCTAAGATTTAAAGAAGCATTTCAGAAACAACAGTTCATTTTGCTGCTTGTAATTTTCGAAAACGTTTTCGAGTAATTTTAATAGTGCATTAATCAGTTTTCTCAACTCGTTGTTAACACGAAATATCTATTTCTCGAATCATATCAATTCTTAAGTAGATATTTCCAGCTGCATAACAGAATTTAAACAGGCTAAAGAAAAAAATATAATATTCGACGTACGATGTTAATTTAGCATGTTTGTCTTTTTTTTAAACATGTTTGTTGAACATGGAAATGTTTACTTGAGAATTGATAGCATCCAAAATACATATTTTTTGTGATGATACCGGGTTGGGAGAAATCTGAGTAATATGCTGTAAAAACTACTCGGAAACGTTAACAAAAAAAGGTTTTATTTCAGAAATGCTTCTTTAATTCTTTTGAAATCTATTGTTTTCGTTGGTTTCTGAAGATAAAGGGACGCTTCTTGGAAACGTGGGTAACTCAGAAAAGATTGTAATACATGTTTGTAATTATAATACATTTTTGACTATATTAAGAAACATTTATACTTTTTACAGGGATGACCACCTCAGGAAACCCGGACTAAGCCTTAGAGTTTGTGTGCAATCCTGAGGGGCTGACACGCCTCTATCACCAGCGAGACCACAGTTACAGAATTATGTATGCAATTTTTACAATATAATATTACACATGAATTTTGTCTGATAATACAGTTATTGCTTTCATACATACGATTATTATTATTATTTCAATGTATGCAGAATATATAATTTCCGGATGAGCTATTTACAAGTACTGTGCAGGCACCATGCCTAAAATTATTATTTGTTAAATATGATGGGTTATTCTTGGCTAGCATATTTTATACAAATACTTTACTACAATTGATGTATATGGAAAAATATGATGCACACATACAGTTATTATAATTAAAAAAACCTCATATGTTTCTTAATCTAAAAAAAAATAATATAACAAATAAGGAAAACTTTCAATAACGTCTTCTGAGATACCCGCGATTCCGAAAATCGTTCTTTATCTTTAGAAATCTCAGAAACCAATATATTTTTTACATTTAAAGAAGTATTCATAAAAAACAAAGTTTCTTTTGCTGCCTTGGTTTTCAGAATCTCTTCCAAGTAGCTGTTATAGTGTATAAATAAGTTTTCTTATCCTGGAATAAAGGTTTTTCAGGTGTTATCAGTAGTCAAGTAGTAAACATTTTCCTGTTCAACGAACTTGTTTCACAAACAAACATGATAAATTAAAAACATTAAAATTAAAATTAAAATTAATATTGGAATAACTAAGAACACGTTTTAAATATTTTCAATTTTATAAAACATTACAGAGTTTTCTTTATTATATTATTAAATAATGAAATGCTTACAAATGGTATATGTAGAAAGTTTGAGTTTTTGACATACTTACTAGAATGGCAATGCTTCTAAAAGTAATTTTGTTTAAGTTCAAATAAGTTTAATAAACACTGATAGTCCTACAAATATTATTAGTTAGTGGTGTGATTAGTATTGTTGCAATTAACTATATGCTATGGCCCTTAGAAATAGTTTAATTCTCATAAATTAAGTACATTGACAAAAAAATATTTTTATTTTTATGTTATTATATTGAAGCCTCTGTACCTTTATTTTTTACTTCCCTTCCCCGTACCACTTTTTATGTCAGTGACTCTGCAAACTCTATATCTCACCTTAAGGACGAGAGAATTTTCGTTTGAGAATATGTGTTCAGGAGGCATATCAAGGTTATTCAAGAACTGAAACCTGGTATAATTGGCAAAGTTTCTGTTTAAATTATAACATATGAGGCATGTGTATAGCATCCAGACAATGTCTTTATTTGCTAAATGAATTTTTTTAAGATAAACAATAACTAGTGGTAATAAGACGAAATTTTGGACATATTTACAAAATATTTCGATTCTGTTTCCTTTCCTCCCCCCCCACTTTTTAATAATTACAAATTTAAATACATTAATCGAACTTCTTCTACTCTATATATTAATGCACATATAGTTGTACCTATTCAAATATATCTTGACTGAATTAAAACTGTTCGTACGCAATGATTTTCCAGACATTTATAATAACAGAGTTAAGTTTAAGTTTTATAATTTATATATAAAATGAATATTCGCAATAGCGAAGAAATAGTTTTAGCGAACATTTTCGAGAATAACTAGACCTTTTTTCAATTTTTTCTAAAACTTATTTAAATGGCAAAATTTTATTTTAAAACAATGATTTTTTTTATTTAAATAAGTAAATTATATTTCATTTAATTTGCTGTAAAATTACTTATGAGTGATTTATGAATTATTTAAAAAATATTTGAAATTTCTTTAATTTAAGGGCGCTACCTAAGGTATTTATTAGTTGCAACATGCCAGCTATTAAAAATATAAATTTGAGATATTATTTTTTTCACATTATAATCATTTGAAAGTATGTGTTTGTAATATTACAGATGAAAAAAGAAAATGCATTGTTATTTATTTTATGTCTTTTGCCTTTTTCAATATATCTTTCTAATTTTAAAAGAATATATCACTTTTGTGTATAATATATGTTTATAATTTTTTTCTTTCAGAAATCATCGTCTGTATTGTATTCGTACTTCATACGATCTGTCCATATCTGTGATGTCACAGTCGTCTGTAATTTTCGTAAACAAAGTGTCCAAACATCTGCTAATTACTTGCTCATGTCCCCAGAGTAGCTTCATAGTATTGCTGCGTTAATATATCTGCCAAAATGTTATTGTTTTGGCTCTATCAAAAGAAGAAAACTTATACACAGAGTGATAAGATGGGCGTTCTCATAATGGCTCACTATATTAAGCATTCAATAAGATGAGTTCAGTGCCATCGATTCTTCAGAAAGTGTTCGTTTTGTTACAGAACGATACCTTAAACTGATCCATTTAACAGAAAAAATGGTTCAAATGGAAATGTAACAATGGAATGGTTACAGAAGGATACCTTAAACTGATCCATTTAACAGAAAAAAATAATGGTTCAAAGGGAAATGTAACAATGGAAATGTTACAGAACGATACCTTAAACTGATCCATTTACCAGAAAAAAGTAATGGTTCAAAGGGAAATGTAACAATGGAAATGTTACAGAACGATACCTTAAACTGATCCATTTACCAGAAAAAAGTAATGGTTCAAAGGGAAATGTAACAATGGAAATGTTACAGAACGATACCTTAAACTGATCCATTTACCAGAAAAAAGTAATGGTTCAAAGGGAAATGTAACAATGGAAATGTTACAGAACGATACCTTAAACTGATCCATTTAACAGAAAAAAATAATGGTTCAAAGGGAAATGTAACAATGGAAATGTTACAGAACGATACCTTAAACTGATCCATTTAACAGAAAAAAATAATGGTTCAAAGGGAAATGTAACAACTCAATCACTAATCTGAAATGGAATGCAGTTGCTAAAAATATGACTGATCACTGAGAAAAATGACACTTTCAAATCTGAGTAAATCGATGTTTTCATTTTGTTATGAAACTTTTTGTTTTATATATGACGACCCAATGCTTTCAATTCTGAAATACCAGACATACTCAGAATACTGAAACATGGACATACTTAAAACTGAGAGCATAAAGGTCAGTTCATACCCATTTTTGAAACATGGACATACTTAAAACTGAGAACATAGAGATCAGTTCATACTCATTTTTGAAACATGGACAGACTCAAAAATGATTAGAATCAGTTCAAACTCATTTTTGAAACACGGAAATACTCAAAAATGAGCACATCGAAGTCAGATCATACTCATTTTTGAAACATGGACATACTCAAATATGAGCACACGATGTTTTATTCTTGAGTGCGTGAATGTTTTCCAAAATGAGTATATACATGTTTCAAACTTGAGTAATTTTTATTCGGAGCCATTTTGACAATGCGACATACTCAGATTTGAGTATTTTTTGCTCAGTTTTGAAAATGTCGTTTTTAGAGGGAGAAAACTTTAAAAAATATGTTTCTTGTTTCCAATTTAATATCTATGTATTGATGTACAATGTATTATCATGTGTAATAAGAATCTCTATTTTGTTGGTCATGAATCAAGTTATTTTCAGGAGGTGCTAAACAGATGCCTTTTATGTCCTAGTGAAATAGGAGAAAGTCAAATCATTTACTTTTAAAACAAGTATTAAAAAATTATAAATTTGTATGCTATTGAAATGTCATTTTTTATGTAGCATTTTCTTTGTAAGTACTTTTTTTTTACTCATAACTTTTTTAATATTGCTATATTTAAGGTAAATATATTTTTCTTATACATTTTAATTTATTAGAATAATATGTTCAGAAAAAAAAAATTAAACAAACATTAACCTCTTTGTAATTTGCGGCATGTATACGTGCGCAAAATTCTTATACTTGAATATCAATATTTCCAAACAGTAATTTTCGCCTTATTTAATCACAGAATTTCAGCGTTAAGGTAAAATTTAATTTTCGTAAATACTAGCGCCAAAAAAATTTTAAGAAGTTTACGGAACGCCCGTTGCCGCGAAGCGGTTAATTGAAACAGAAAAAACATTTCTTTTAATGTCTGCAATTTTGCAATAGCTTTAGATATATTAAAATATATACTGTTTATACTGAAAATGACGATATTATGTATGCGAACTATCGAAAAAGAAGTAATGATCAATAATTAAAAAAAATCAATGAATCATAACATAACTACATATATTTTCTGAAAATAGACGGTTTAGTTTTTAATGCTCCAAATTCCCAAAATTATTATACTGCATTGAAAATAACAATTATGTGTTACTACTGCATTTTCGAAAAAGGATAATGAATAAACATGGGTAGAATTAGCGGAATATTATGAAGAAAATATACATAAATCAATTTTCATGATCGATTTTCCACTTCATTCTTTTTTATTAGCACTTTCCAACCTAGTTGAAAAGTGCTTATGACTTCGGTTTGTCTGGCCGTCCGCCGTCTGGCCGTCTGCCGTCTGTCCGTGCTCTAACTCCCGTAAATATGCTCGGATTGATCTGCAATTTTTATATGTTATTGTCGTTATCTATAGCATGTTCCCTATTTCAATGGAAGTGTGTAGCACTTATAGTTTTTTTACAGGGACACTCAAAAGAATCCCGTTACATTGCGGTCTAAGGGGAAAAATCATTTGCGGTTTATTTAAATATTGTTTCATTATTTTAAACGCATTGTAATTTATATATATTACTAAGGTGCATTAGAAGAAGCTTAATATGGAACAGGGTGTGCATAGCACTTATAGTTACTTTACAGGGACAGCAAAAATAATTCCGTTACATTACGTCTATGGAGAAAAATCGTCTGCCGTTTATTTAAATAATGTTTCACCATTTTAAACGCACTGAAATTTATATAGATCACTAAGGTGCATTACAAGAGACTTACTACGGAATATTGTGTGTATAGCAGTCATCGTTCATTTACAGGGACACGCAAAAGAATTCTCTACTGTCTGTTAACAATAATTCCTGGAAGTGCGTTTTAAGTTATTGAACGCGATTTTAATTTTAACTTGCTTTTTGTCTATTACGTGGTGTGTATAAATTCTGTAGATCCTATACAGGGCAGCACAAAAGTTCGCGAACACATTTCTGTTTATTGACAAACTCCAGACGGAGAATTTTAAACTGTGCTACGCGTTTCCTAACTGAACTAAAATTATCATCCTATGTAGTATATATACAAATCTATAGATCCTATACAGGGCTGAATAAAAGTATTCGGATATTTTTCCGAATATTGTATATGTTGGAAATTCCTAAAATTATGTTTTTAAATATGTTATGCGTTTTCTAAATTGTTTACTTAGATGTTAGCTTTTAGCTTATTAAACGGTATGATTTGTAAAATTATTTTGGAAGCGTTGGAAAGTGCTATATAATCTATGCTTGACGCATGATTTTTCGTTCTTGTTTCGCTTTCATCACACCATATCAAGGCACTGTGCCTTTCAGGAATGTAACCTGTAATTTTATAGGTTATTAAAGATTAACTTTTTGTAACTTTTAAATTAAGATGCTTGTTATTTTAAAATATTTTTTGAGATAAAAAAAATAATTGTATCACTTTTAATTAAAAATGACTTTTTAAAATATGTTTTAATTCGTTTTTCCCAATTGTGTACGCTGACGTCCCTCAGTGGAACTGACTGTTTCCATAAAGGAAAAATTTAATTTGTGAAGTAAACCCCCATTTTCAAATGATTAAAAAAACCTAAATAAAATTTTGAAATGATAATTTTCCGTTATCGCCAAATAACGTTTCAGTATGTAATACGGTGTGTGAATATTTGTTGTAATACAGTTTCTATTGATGTATTTATGAGTATTTTGTCATGTATTTTTGTCCTATATCTAAATGTGCCGTAGTACTATTAAAAAAAATTCCAAAAAATAATTTATTATTCCATATTAATACGCAATTGTAGATAAATGTGATCTTTTGATATATATTTTTAAGAGATGAATTCATTTACTGAAACTTCTTTTATAGATGTATTATTTATTATTAATACGTAATTCGCATGAAAAGGTAAAGCTAATCTTACCAAGTTATATATTTTATTCCGTGAAATATTTCTTTTTATTAAAACATTTTCAATAAATGTTTTTAGACAAACAGTTAGAATGTTTTCTAAATGTATAATATATTAATATTTCCCTATACTATTTTTTGAAGTTGGATGATTATACAATTTCAGATGGTGCTGTAGAAGTGTATTTTTGCAAACACAAAGGAAGAGATGGAAAATTTTATAAATTCATATCTATATATTATTTATTTATTTATATATGCATGTTATTCCAAATTATACCCCCCCTTTTTTAACTTTAAATTGTTTTAAACTTCTATTATACGATCGGAAATACATTTTAATATTTTAATTCTGTTCTTATCAATAACGAGATTTAGAAGTAGTAGTTTATTAATTTATTAATATTTTCTGGAACATTTAACCGTTTATAAATTATATCGATGTAATAAATTAAATCGAACTTTAATTTGAAGCTGTGAGCGACCATATAATATTAATCAATTAAATAATCTAATGAATATACGTTTTCATTTGTGTTGGCAACAAATGTTGTGATGTTTACTCAAGAGAGATCTAACTGATTAACAGGCTTATTGAACTTTTCTTGTTACGCAAAACTTGTGGCACTTTCAACTGTAATATAAAAAGCATATACGGAGATAAAAAATGTTACTTTTATTAATATTGTATGTTCTTCCTGTAGAGATTAGTAATACCCCTGTGCAGAGCTGCCGTTGGTGACTATTTTTTTATTCTATCCATGCCACTTTCTCGAAGGAAATATTTTTGACTTACGCTTCGACAGCATGTGAAAACAGTTATCTATTTTAAAATTAATTTTTTTTTAAATATTTGTATGAATAGAATATAAAATAGTCGCCAGTGGTAGCCCTTCTATGTAGTCTCTTCCCCTACTGAATGGTTATTTAATTCCTTTTTATTACTTATCTTTTTGTGAAATTTTTAGCGAGGTTCAAACAGCTGAAATCACATTTAAGTAAACTAAATGTTATCAGAAAGCGTTTTAAATCTCATTGTATTCAGACTGTTAAAACAGATTTTTCTATAGAATTTTTCTGCCGAAATATATAATCTATCTTGATTATATACGTATATCTGTAAGAAAATTATGAAGAAAATTCTGGCTAATAAACATGTTGAATACAAACTATGAGATAATTAGTTAAGGTGGTGAAGTCTTGTGTATACTTTTATTCTGTAAAATTACTTGAAATAGAAATTTGCATTTTGTTCCGAAACATATCTCAATATCTTGTCTAACAATTCTATTTGAAAAAAAAAAAAACATTTGATGCTGTGACCAGTTGGCGTGGCGTATCATACCACTACCTCCCTAATAATATATTACGGATGTAGCGATCATACAGCAACTTGTTACGGAAATGGTATCATCTGTAGGCTGGAGATACAGCAAACGACGTGCTAATCCATTCTAAATCAGATTAATTCTCAAATTATGTCTCATGAGGAAAAAATATTTCATATTACATTAATAAATATATATATATATATATATATATAAGAAAATAGATGCAGAAAAAAATAATCATGCCATTTTTTTAATGTTTTGTAAAAATACCTATCTTTTTAAATAAAATTATCATAGAGCATGAATTTAAGGAAAGCACGTGCATATTTTTATTACGAAGGAATTATAACGTACCATTTAGGTAAAAAATACATAAAAATAATTAAATATCTAATGAATTAACATGAATTAGAACACATTAATAATATCTTAAAAATATATTTTGATACACATATTCTAAAATAAAATTTGGAATAAATTACAGAGACAAAAATATTTATAATATATATAAAATATAGAATATGATATACATAAAAACACGTATATTTTAGTTTTGGATTATTACTCTATAACAGTTTCACACATAATCCTTATACATATACGCCAACAATGTAAATTACTTGCTCTTTCTATTTCTAATTCGTCAGTTTTTGTTCAATAAATGCTAGTTCCTTATTTTGGTTTTAGCTTAAGTACAGTATAGATTTCACAATCTATCTCCAAAAATGGCATGTTCTCATATTAATAGCTATATGTTCACCAACTACAAAATAAAACAAACAGTTCACCGTTACAATAATGTGAAATTCTGGTTTCAAATGGTTTAAATAAAATTTTACAACTTTTGACAAATTTTGCAAATTAATTATTGTGAAATTAGTATTTAACATGAAAACATAAAAATATAAATATTAATTGAACACTTTCAAAAGCATTCAAAATAATTATGTTCGCGCTTAAAGTTTACAAATCAATTATATTGAAATTAGTTTAAAATATATAGAAAATTCCATATAGTAAGAACGTCAAATTCACCTTCTTAAATTTGGAAAAACACAATGCAAACACATTGATAAAAATTTATTTGTTACTATAATAGGTGCAAATACCAAAAATACAGTTTTAAAACATTAAAACTATTTATGATGTAAAATAAAATGTCAAAATACCTTAAAAAATACCAAAATGCGCTTTCGGCTAAACATTAGCCATCATCAGAGGGAAAAAACCATTCGGAAAACATAGTTCCGAAGAAGTGCACTGGACAGGTGGAAAACGGGTGAACCAACAAACTATAAAATTGAGGCAGTAATGGAAGATGGGATGATACCACTAAAAGCTTGGGGGTCAGGAAAATAAAAAAACACCAATGACACAAAGCACATTATACCAAATACGTGGGATCTGATAATACAATACATCATTACATGTATTATCACCTCTTTTCAAAATTTCTAGGGACTCTCTGATTACGCAACTGTTATACTGTGAACCATGTGCAATTATTTTAGCCTTATTGAGAAATACATCAATTTTTTTAGCTTGTTTTAATCTGGATAAAGCGGTGTATAATTTACCTTTTTTATGTCAGCTGTATGTTCCTTAATCCTTTCTTTTAATTTGCGAGTTGTCATGCCTATATATGAATATGTTTTAGAACTGCCATTAACTTTAAAAGGAATAAGATAAATGCCAGATTTATCTGCATTATCAGTGGGGTCTGTTATTCTATGTACCAGATATTTTAGCTTTGTTGGGGGCTTTGTGGTAAGAGTTACATTATATTTCTTTAATGCGTATTTATATTCGTTCAAAAAGTTGTGGGATATAATCAATACTGTAGAATTTTGAAGATTGCATATATTTTTTAACTATTGTAGAAATAAACAGTCTACAATAGTTAAAAAAGAATGGTTTTTATCCTCTGATAATGGCTAATTTTTAGCCGAAAGCACTTAGGTAGTTTGACATCTGATTTTACATCATAAATAGTTTTAATGTTTTAAAACTGTGTTTTTAGTATTTCAGCTATTATAGTAACAAATAAATTTTTATCAATGTGTTTGCATTGTGATTTTCCATATTGAAATTAGTATTTGACATGAAAACATAAAAAGATAAATGTTAATCAAATAATTTTAAAAACATTCAAAATAATTATGTTTGCGCTTTTTTTAAGTATTCGTAACTGCGTTAATTACTTTTAAAACTTTAGAGAGCTATGTAAAGTACTTTAAAAAAGTAAAAATCAACGCTTCACATGAATGTTCAGAAACTGCAAATAATACATTCATAACGCATAAATAAAAATATTTTACGACATTGTTCTATATATTATAAAATTAATATATATTTTCGTATAGAGTTATATTTATACTAAATAATATATAACGTCTAGTGCATTTTTTGTAAATGAACTACAGGAAAAAATTACATTACGCATTATGGGTAGTAAAAATATAAGAAATAACGATTCAAAAAGTGAATTTTCATTACTCTATTTTGTATAACTGAAAGTTAAATTGATACTGTATTTATTAAGAAGTTACTGAATAGTATTTACTATGTATTATTAGATGTTCATGCTGAAAAAATATAAAAATATCTGTATTGTAGCTAATTGATGTAGTGATTGCTTATGGTAAAGTATGTTTGTTACATGTGTACGCCTTTGAAATTTCAATAAAGTGTTGTGCATTAATTTTTGACTTTTTATCAAAGAACTATTTTAGAAACACTGACACATTTTATTCGAAAACGATGCATTGTAGAATTCGATAAAGGCAGATTTAGCTTTAGCAACACTTAACTGAGAAAATACATTTGAATTTTAGTTTGACCTTTTGGATAATGCTAATGTACAATCTATACATCTCAAATACCATATGAAGAACAAAATAAACGAAATTAAAAAAAAAATAGGTCAAAATATAAATTAAGATAAATGCTGAGTATATGTTTGAACATATGTTGAAAAAGTGAAACACATACTAACATTGGAACGATATTTTAATTTTTTTATATTATTTTTGACACTTTATAAAGTAAGAGTCATGTGCTATCAGAGTTTCGTAAACTTATTAATTGAAATTGTAAAACTGTAAAGCATTTAACAATTTATATTAGCAACAAATAAACCGTTAATAATGTGTGGTGCTTGCTTAGGCCTATTGAAGGTATAGGAAAGTTGAAAGTACAGCAGTTATTAAGAGGAAAATATTAGATTATCGTGTGTTGTTTAAGATCATTAAGTCCCTTCTCTGTTGGGTGTAACGGGAATTTCAGGAAAACCACTTTCATAATGTCGTGGGATAAAAAATTGATTCGACCATTAAAACAGCAGAGGATGCGTTTTAAATCATGTTGAGAGATTCAAGATAATAAGGAGGTTCGAAATCAAAGCGCAGTTTATAATAATATTCCAAAAACGTTTACTATATTTTAGCAAGATGTTCATATGCTTGAAACCTTTCTCATCTGCCAAGAATGCAGTTGGGACGACAGCATATCTAGTAAACCTTACCGATGCCTTGATTTAGATAGCCAAATTTTTTATTATTATTTAGAGACATATAATTAACTCTTTGGCACTAAAAATTAAAATTTTAAACAATTTGTTTTCTTTTTATATAATAAGTACTGCATAAACATATAGAACACAAAATATGTAAACAGTTGTATCAAACGTATTCATTAACACGTTTACTTTTTCATAGGAAGTTTTTTAATTTCTTTATGAATTTTTAGTAACCACATAAAAGTAATTTACTCAAAAATATACACTTACAATTAATATACCAATCTTGATGCACCTGAACCAAAGAAGTGTATAACAATGAACTCGGCACAACTGTCTTCACTCAAAAATTTGCACAGTTGATATTGGAGCAAGAAAAGTATAAGACATTAATTTTTAGACTGTACATATATTTTTCAAACTACCCCTTCAAAACTGAGAATGTTTTGTCAACGCATTTTAAAATATTTTAACCTTTGAATAATCACTTTTTGGGGATAAATTAAACAAATATATATAGATGGATAAATTTAGTGAAGCAATTTGTCATTAGAGTTTAGAATTATTTAGTTATTATTTGGTTATTAGTTATTAGTTATTATTTGGAATTATTTAGTTAGAGGTTTCAAAAAAATGTATTGAAATTAAATTATCTTAATTAATAAACTTTATTCTTATTGAAATATTGTTTCGGGAAAAAAAATTCCGTTTGTTATTTTTGCCTATTAATTAAAAAAGCATTTATAACTGTTATAAAAATTAAAAATATTTATTTTTAAATAAATATTCAATTATTAAATTAAGAGCCTACATTAGTAGCGAAAACACTAGCAAGCTAATTTAAACCAAGGGCAGAGTTCTGTTCAAATTTCTCGTTTGCATTTCAATAGTTTAAAATAATAAACGGGTAGTTTTTAATTTTTCTATTTTTGTTGCCGATTTGTTATGAGGTCATTTTCTATTGCGGAACTGGATCTAAAAGTGAGTATTCTCATTAAAAAATAAATAATGTAAAATTAAATAAAATATTAAAAACCAAAATCGAAATATAAAAAAGTACACGGTTAGAGATCCACATCAGATATCTATGCAAAAAATCGTTCAACGACATTTAAACGCAGACGAGAAATTTGAAAATAAGCTGCATTTGATTTAACATTAGCTTGCGAGTGTCTTCGCATGTCTAGTGTAGGCTCTGGGCTAATTTTAATGTTTGAGTGCTAAAGATACGCAAGTCCCATTTCATAATGAAATTTCAATGTTTGAACTCTAAACGATTTTTTTTAATTTAAGTTAAATAATAAAATGTCTATTATTCTAAATGCTCCATTTCGAATTTTTTAAAACTAGTTTGTAACTTTTCAACCTTTTTCGTTCAGAAATATTACTGAAGTTTATTTCAAGTATCTTCTGAAAAATTCGGTCTTACTTGTTTCTGTACATGCTATTTAGCACAATACTTCATTTTTTTTCTTTAAACTTTAAATTCACGTCTGAATTTCAAGTAATGCTCAGTCCAGTTATTCTGTTAAATTTAAAATATAATAGATAAAGTTAATTCAAGTTTTTATCTATTTCATTCAATCATTATTTCATTAAACTTAGTCAAAACAATGCTTTCAGAAAATTCCTTTAAAAATATTCATATCACTTCTAAATACTGATTGAAGATGATAAAATGTCTGTACTCAATACGTAATGTTTTAATGTAAGTTAATTTACAGTAGTAAATATTCATAAAACATTTTCTACTCATTAATGCAGTGATAGGTAAGACATTTAGTTATAAAACACTCAATTTCATATATCGTCATCAGTGTGTTCCTCCTTTATTGTAGAAAATTTAAATATTCCTTCATTTTTTATTTGTGCTATTAATGTAAAATCACGTTTAATATATTGGTTTCCAGTTAAATACCAAAATATCATGTTTAAATCGGAACAAAATCGATATGTTAAACACTTGCTCCTAATCCATTTAAGACATAGATTTTTTTGCATTTTTATGGATACAAGGCTTTTTACTCAGCCCTATAGGCATAAATTACGTAATTCCCGTTTGTTTATAGTCAAGTCTACACCAAAAGTCCTCAACCACTCTCCTGCGGGTGCTCTTACGGACCGAACGAGCTCATATCTTCCGTCCAAAAAGCTTCTGTAAATTGATATCAATACATGTGTATTTTGTATTGATGAATAGTAAATATTGATTTTGATCGAAAGGGAGAGAAGGTTGTAAATATGAGAGTTTTCTTAAAATAAAATCTAATGTAAATTAAATACTAGAACCCTCAGTGACATAGAAAAATACACTGACATTCGTTTCATTACTTGTGTCCTGGATAGTTGTGAAGGAGCTTCATTAGGTTTTGCACTTGAGATGTTTCAGAAATATATACTTATATCCATACAACATCTATACATGAAAGAAATTGCATATGTTTATGCAAGGAGCAACCAATGCACGCAGATAAAAATAAACAATGTGCATAAAAAGTGCTTATAAAAAGGGGTGCGCCATCAAAGATGATTATAAAATATAAATGCGACTGTGATGGAAAAATAATTGGTGACACTTAGTCTAGAGAATATAGAAGCGGCAACTGTCGATTAATTTTTCGTATATACGTATATTATCTGATCATATAAGCCCATTGCGTCTAAATACGATACGATTTATCACAAGTTTGCCATATTTAGGATATATTTCGCATTGTATTAAATAGAAAAGGCCAAGTATAAGAAAAAAGAATCAATTATTAGGCCTTTTTAGTCAAAAATAATTTGTTTTGAAGAAATTCATTTATTATCTGTAATGTAAGTAAAAATATTACCCTCCCACAATTAGATCATTTTTGTCATATTTACATTAAATAAAACATTAATGAGATGTCTGAAATGTCTGAATGTGATAATGCATCTTTTTCAGGTGAGTTCATATTAATTTTATTCATTTATTTATTATCAGTTTTCTAAATATTTAAGACTATATTACAGTTAAACAATGAAACATTAAACATTCATACCGTAAACAATTTTAACTTTGATAATTAATTATAAAAAGCAACAAATGAATGACAAATACAAGTTATTTTTTCCAAAACAATTTTTATTACTGTATGACTTACACAACTATTTCATAAAGTGAATATTTTACACTTAGACATATCTGGCACACTGTAGTTTTTCCTGGAATTTAACAATTGTGGTAATGCCATAGCTGGAAACTTTCCGCTTTTTTTTTCGTATCTTATAAACATAATATGAACGAGGAGATAATAAAATGTTTCTTTTTTCTAAGTGGTTATTTATTAACCTCTTTTATATATTTTATAAAATTTTTGGTTTTAGTTTATTTGAAAAAAAACCTGATGCAGGCATGTCTTTAATTTTATTCAGTTTATAAAAGGATTTATCACAATATACTTCACACCTACTTCAAACTTTTAGGGCCAATTATTAGAACTGTGTTTATTTCAACTTCTTTATCTTAACTTCTAGAACTTTTAAGAAGCTTCCTTAAGCATTTTGTTAGCTATACTTTACATCAAGAAGAAGAGTAAAACTAGTAAGAGAATTGTATAAAATAATCCATGTTTATTTCATAATAAATATAACGTGGGTACGCCAAAGGTGGCCAGTATTCCTAAGATAGCCCACCCCTCAAAAGTAGAATTAATTTAATTTTTACTCGCAAAATGGTGCTACTGCATTGTCAATCATGTATCTGCAATGCACGTGGCTGAATTTAAAGAGATCACCTTGACCATCCGACATTTTATGAAGTGATTTCACTTTTGTGGAGTAGTCCTTTTAATTTCCAGGTAAGACGATATTTTACTTTAAACGTGTTTAAATTCTTAGAACTAAGAATTGAGAATTCTTGAATTCTTAGAAGTTATATACATTTTCTGAAAGTTTGTTTCTTTCTCTTTAACCACATTTACTTCAATTATAAGAAATTTATCAGATTAATAGTTTTACGTCGTGCATATGGGGACCATACGCAAGTTCCCAAGGTGGCCACCTTAGAAAAAAAAATGTGTAAATCAGTGTAGTAAGGATAATTTTCAAATTTTCTACACAAATATCTGAAAAAATTTATTACCCTTTATTGTTAATACCAGATATCACTCAAAAGAAGTCAGTAACTCCAAGAAGAAAATCCCTGAATTACCGTGCACAAAAAGTGCTTCAAGGTCTTTTCGTGTCATAAGATAAGAAGATTAAGAAGAAAAACTCAGAATATATCAGACAGCATAACAGTAAGCAGAGCATAATAGTAAGCAAAATAGTTTTCCGAGTATTTTTTCACATTTTAAAAGTGACTTCAATACATGGACCACATTTGGAAAACCATGCGCCAAAGGTGGTCCACAAGCTACAATTTTTAAATTGTATTATAAAAGTAATTAAATTTTATTTTACACATAAAAGTATACTTGATATGTGTGAGATAAGTGTAAAATTTTACAAACAAAAATTCAGTCACACACACCCAACCAGAAAATAATAGAAAATCCTCAAAGCTTAACTATGGACACCTTTGGGTCACCTACCTTATCTTTTTAAAAATTAGACGAAATATAACTAAAGACAATTATTCTGACCATATCACCTTGAACCCCATGTGTCTAGGAAAATTGAAAAAGGACACTTTTCCTATCGCCTCCCAATCCGGGGATTAAAAGCTTGATCCATTGTTGATATTTCTTTATTCTTTTCTTAAATATACACCGCTATTTCTACGCCAAATTTTTGATTAAATTTCTATATAGGAATAAAGTTTCCTATTTTGATCATTCGAAATATAAAATTAACTACTCGGCCAAAGAAAAACACTAATATGAACACTTATGTGGAAATTCTAAAATAAAAAGTTCAATATATTTTGAATATTGTCCAATATTCAAAATTTCTGCTTCTAAACATCATTTTAATTAACACTTTCCAACCTAGTTGAAAAGTGTTTATGACTTCGGTTTGTCTGCCGTCTGGCCGTCTGTCCGTGCTCTAACTCCCGTAAATATGCTCGGATTGCTCTGCAATTTTTATATGTTATTGTCGTTATCTATAGCATGTTCCCTATTTCAACGAAAGTGTGTAGCACTTATAGTTTTTTTACAGGGACACTCAAAAGAATTCCGTTACATTGCGGTCTATGGGGAAAAATCATTTGCGGTTTATTTAAATAATGTTTCACTATTTGAAACGCATTGAAATTTATATATATCACTAAGGGCATTAGAAGAAGCTTAATATGGAATAGGGTGTGCATAGCACTTATAGTTACTTTACAGGGACAGTCAAAAGAATTCCGTTACATTACGTCTATGGAGCAAAATCGTCTGCGGTTAATTTAAATAATGTTTCATTATTTTAAACGCATTGAAGTTTATATATATCACTAAGGTGCATTACAAGATGCTTACTACAGAATACTGTGTGTATAGCAGTCATCGTTCATTTACAGGGACACACAAAAGAATTATCTACTGTCTGTTAACAATAATTCCTGGAAGTGCGTTTTAAGTTGCTGAACGCGATTTTAAATTGAACTCACTTTTTGTCTATTACTGGGTGTGTATAAATTTTGTATTTCATATACAGGGCAGCGCAAAAGTTCGCGAACACATTTCCGTTTATTGACAGAAACTCCAGAAGGAGAATTTTAAACTGTGCTACGCGTTTCCTAACTAAACTAAAATTTATCATCCTATGTAGTATATATACTAATCTATAGATCCTATACAGGGCTGAATAAAAGTATTCGGATATTTTTCCGAATATTGTATAAGTTGGGAATTCCTGAAATTACGTTTTTAAATATGTTATGCGTTTTCCAAACTGTTTACTTAGATCTTATCTTTCAGCTTATTAAACGGTAATGATTTGTCAAATTATTTTGGAAGCGTTGGAAAGTGTTACATAATCTATGCTTGGCGCATGATTTTTCGTTCTTGTTTAGCATTTGAGAATACCACATAAACTTACTTTAGTACGTGTGATGAAAACCTATCCGCTTTTAAAAGATCAAATTCGTCGCTAACAGCTGTATCAAAAAATCAGACGCCAAAATGTGATGAAACTTTTAGAACAACTCTGTGTCGTCATTTCCCACTTTCATAAACGGCAGATGACGCCGATGGAGTTATTAGACATTCAAAGATATAAAACAAAATTGTAATGTTGCTTTCGGGATTATTCCTCGCATTAAGGAAGCGTTTTTGGAGTTTGATAATTAACGATGCATACTGCAATGGGAAATTGTCTGAGATGAAACGCTTTAAATGAGCAACATACAAAGTGTTTTGTTCCAGAAATGCGGATGTTTGATTATGTCACTTTTATATGAAATTCTAGTGTCAGAATTTTAGATACAAGAACTTTGTCGCATTTTTGGATCGCTATATTTAGGCACATTGACCCTACTTAATAGAATTAAAAGGGAAGTAGGATCGCAAGAATCCATTATATTAAAATCTGAATTAGCGATTAAAATTATAAATTAATAAATAATCTTTGAGATAATAGGCCCATCCTAAAATTACGCAAATAGGTCTGTTTGTATTTCACAATTATTCCTCTTAAAATATTACACATTGAGCGAACCCAGCTAGAAAAAGTTTGCAAAGAAAGTGTAACAAAAATGTACGCACAATCTGAACGTATTTGGCACTATATTTATGCATAAAAATTGCAAACTGAGCTGTACATAAAAATGCATAAACAGTATTATACATAAAAAGTGGAATAATTGAATTGTGCTCAAGAATTACAAAAAAGCACTGATGCTGCCATGTATGAAGCATTTCAGAAACATCTTTGTTTGTTGACTAGCTGACCCGACCGGCGTTGCCCGGGCCCGTGATAATAACAATCCGTTCTATACGAACATGACTGAAATCTGTAAGGCTATCGAAATCAAGTCGAATGAGGCAAACCCCGTCGTATTCTGGTCAATAAAACCCGAGATCAGAATGAACCCCTGGCGGTAGAAAGTGCAACTAAAATATTTAAGGCTATAGATATCAAGTCGAATGAGCCAAACCCTATCGTAATCGGGCCCATAGAACCAGAGATCCTCCTATACACTGTAAAAAAAATATCTCAGGTTACTAAAAATTTTTTAGTATATTTGTATTCCACAGATTTTTTTAGTAACCTGTACTAAAATTCGGTACAAAAAGACTAAAAATTTTTTTGTATTCTTACTCAGTTACAAGATAATCTGTAAGAATTACTAGAAAGCAGCTAGCAACATTACTAGAAAACAGCTAGCAATGATTCCGATTTTTTAGTACCGGTTACTAAAAAAATTTGTGGAATACAAATATACTAAAAAATTTTTAGTAATTTCCAAAAAATCTGTTAGAAAAACTAAACTTTTTTTAGTAGGTCGACCCATTTTTTTTTACAGTGTAGTTCACATTCCAGCGCCAGAAAGCGCAATCTGTTCCGGAAGAGGCCTTTTCAAGTTTTGTTGACCCAAACAAATTTTCTAGTAGAATTGAAATTTAACCACGGATAAACATTGCCAAAATAGCGGGAATCGCGAAAAAGGGTTACGTAAACGACAGATTTCTAAAGGGTTAATGTAGATATTTTTCAAAACTCTATTTAAAGAGTTTTGAAGAAAATGAACATGTCTATGATCTGGTGTCTTCTGTTTATCTGTATTCGCATTTCTCGAGCCAATGCCAATTTTTAAACATGGTCCGAAGAACGAAAATAGTGTGAGTGAGTTTTGGAAACGAATTTCTTTCGGAGAGTTAAAATTCAAATTTTTCAAAACGAATACCAGATTTTAAAAATCAAAGGAACGTAGATTGGGCGCGGTCATTTTAGTTTTTCGTATCTTGTTTATAAACGTAGATTCGAATTTTTAAAGATATGAGAAATCGTTAAAAATGCGAAATTCGACTTGCGGTAAAAACGTTCTCGAAAGAGATAACGTTAATTTTTAAACTAACGGTTTCTGCCTGAACCCGATAGAACGTAGTTGTCCATAGGTTTTTTGTGTTTTGTTTGGATATTTTACAGAGTGGTTGCGCAATTGTATATATCGCAGAAAATCGGAATGCGCAAAAGTGAGTTCGGCGCGCAAATTTTTTTCAAAGGGTTAATATTCATATTTTTCAAAAACAATTACAGATATCGAAAACGCAATAAATGTAGATATTCTCTGGTATTTTTAGTTTTTAGTAATTTGCTCGAAACCGCCGATGCAGATTTTTGAATATCGGCAAAATCCCAAAATTTGCGAAACCGCGTATAGCAAATATACTTTTCGAAGAGTTAACTTTCATCTTTTTTAAAATCAACGGTAGCTTTGAAAAGAGAAAAATCAGTTCATTAATTTGGTGAACTCGGTTTTGCCGTATCTGTTGTAGTCTGTTGGATGCGAGGCTCGAAAACAGCAGAAAATAAAAAACATTAAATCAACGCTTCTTGATTTTTTTTTTGAAAGGTTTAAATGTGAACTTTTTTCGAACCGACCAGATCTTTTGAGACGTAAAAGAACATTCTTTGAGAGTATGTAGACAGTTTTTCCGTATTACTGGCTATTAGCCCGTGGCGAATTTAGAAAACAATAAAAGAAACGGCTGACTATCGCTTTCATTCTTCTCTTCACGGAAGGTGCGAAAAAAGGGCTTCTGAGCATGCGTGCGCTGATTTCGGAAGAGTGCTTTTTTGTTTGTGATCTTTGATCAGTTTTTAATTAATAATACTCTAATTTTCAAAATATTAAAATTCTCAGACTCAGATGCACAAGGAGAGGCATTGGACTATCATCACCTAAATTTTAAGACTTCTAGGTGCGCTACATTTTTCTAGACATCGCAGACAGACAGACACACACACACACAGAACGAAACTTTCTTTTATTACTATAGATACGGGAGAATAATCTCGTTTTTGTTTTTCCATAAGGGAGAATCGAACTCGCAATCTGGGTTGTGAGAGTCCAGCGTGTGATCGGTTATTTCTGCTGTGTATTGATATTTTTATAGGGAAAATGGTAAATTTATCAGAGCTGTTATAATTCCTCCCAGGGGGTAATGAATAATTTGAATATGGTTTTATTAATATAATTTCTAAGAGAAATTTTCTTTGCTTAACGAATGGATAGTATACGGTCTGATTAATTTATTGCTGAGCAATTAGAAATTTCGTAGTAGATTTTGGAGATATTTTGTCAATTTGAGATGGTGGTTAGGATTTTAACACTTTAGTATTTATAAAAAGGGGGAGATCAATTATACATATTTTCAATTCGATTGTTATGAATATATATATATATATATTTAAAAGCGCAACTTGGATTTTGAAGCTTATTTGTCTACATTTTCTTTTTGACCGATTTTAAAAACACAGTAAATTTATTATTTTCTAGTAATTTAAAATAACTAAACATTAACAGAAAATACAGCTAAGAATTTTCGGTTTGGGGCAGGAACTTTTTTTCCTAAATCCCCTTGGAAATGAATTTTTAGTTTTTTATATTTATTGTTAAAAATTTATCTCAAACGTGTGCTTCAAAGTGACGTTGAACTCAGGCGGGAACACCCCACCCCCCTCCCTGTTATTTTAAAATTTAATGAACTATTTTGTCTTCTCCGATTTTTCGCTAAATTTATCATTTTTGACTAGCTAAATTTATTATTTTTGAGTAACTAAAAATAATTAAACATTAACGAGAAAATACAGCTAGGAATTTTCCATTGGTGGGGAGGGTTCACTAAATCCTCCATAATAATTAATTTCTGTTCTTTTTTTAAGTTTATGTGTTAAATATTTATCTCAAGCGGGTGTGCAAGGCGGTGTTGAGCTCTGGCGGCGGTGGCCTGGCGGGCACCCGGATTTTGAAATTTAATAAACTAAATTTTTGATTTTGAATAAACTCAGTAAATCTATTCTTTTTGAGTTGCTTAAAATAATTAAACATTAAGAGAAAATACAGCTAATAATTTTCCATTGTCGGGGGGCTTTTTCCTTAAATCCTCCATGGAATTTAATTTTTAGTTCTTTTTTTATATTTATGTGTTAAAATTTATCTCAAATCAGTGGTTTAAGGCAGTGTTGAATTCAGGCGGTGGTGGCCTGGCGGAGACAACCCCCGTAATTTTAAATTTAATAAACATTTTTTTCATATGATCATAAATGATATAATGCATTTTTTTCCTTTTCGAGTAACTTAAAATAATTAAATACTAAGAGAAAGATAAAGTAAAAGTTTTATGTTTAAAGGGGACTTCCTTTAAAACTCCCATTAAGTTAATTTTTACATCCTGCCAAATTCGAATATACAAACATTTTTGTGCATAAAAATGCGCAACTTTACACACATAGAATAATGACTTATTTTATGCAGAAAATGTGCCCAGTTTTTGAAAATATAGAATATGTACTTTTTTTGTATGCATAAAAAATACGGATCATTCAGCGTTGAAGAAGTTAAGGAATGGTAAAGGATTGTATTCTCGTATGGTTCGTTGGAGTTTGAAGTTTGCGAAATATAATGTGAAAATTGAGCATCGAGCCGGTAAGTAAAATCGTTAGATACCGCTTTGTGTCGTATTACACAGAAATGAAAAGAGGTAGTTGAGGAGGTTAAAGTTTGTGATTTGTTATCGTTGGTGTTGATGTTGACAGAGCAGTTAATTCAGAAGCAGAAGGATGATTCAGAGTTCAGTGATTTCATTATTTGGAGGATCAAGATAGAATTAGTAGTTTAAATACAGCCATGTTTAAAAAAAAATGGTCCTTGTTTTTTAAATTTATTGATGGCTTTCTTTTTGTGTCCAAATCTGTTAATTCCCGATGTGAAATTAGAGTTTTTATGTCCTCCGGTCTTCGTACGACCATTCTCAAGGGGTTTCATGATAACCCTCTAGAAGGACACTTAAGTATTCATAAAACATAT
This sequence comes from Maratus michaelseni, assembly GCA_963931845.1. Classification (NCBI taxonomy): domain Eukaryota; kingdom Metazoa; phylum Arthropoda; class Arachnida; order Araneae; family Salticidae; genus Maratus; species Maratus michaelseni. The sequence goes on along the minus strand of OZ007586.1, from coordinate 254,208,877 downwards.
GGCCGAGTTTGTGATCCTTGCTACTTTCCTAAAGTGACGAAAGCAGTGGCGAAAATGTCTCTAGCTATGGTACATACCAAAGGTTTGATTATCAAATGTAAGTCCAGCTGGAAAATTAATTCTGATTAAAGTAACGTATCCCCTAGAGTGTGTGGGACTTGATCTAATTGGTCAGTACCCGCTCTCTAATTCTGAAAGATATAGGTATGTTTTCGTGATTGTAGATTATTTTAGTAAATTGGTAGACTTCGTCTCTCTCGGGAATGCCTCTGATAAACCAATAGCTGATGTTTTTTTTGGAAAATTATGTTTCTAAATACGGTGCAGCGGTTAAATTAATTAGTGATAACGCCACTGTTTTGTATCAGATATTTTTAAGGCTTTATGTACGAAGCTGGAAATCTCCCACGTTCTTACTGTGCCCTATCGACCATAATCGAATATGACAAGGAGTTAACCGAACTTTAATTCAAAAGATATCATCTTATATTAGTTCGCAGCGTAGGAACTGGTACTGTTTCATCCCGAATTCTGCTTATTCTTTGCGTATGTTTACGAGTCCACAGGTAAAATCCCTGCCAATTTTTTCTTGGGAAGAAAGATTGATTATTACATGCTTTCAGTGGTTAGTTATGGTTTCTAATTCTCAAAATCAGTTTAAGTGTCAGTATATGAATAAATAAGTAAAAGAGGATTTCAGGTTAGTCTGGTGCAGCAACAGCAAGTACTTTATTATAATATGAGAATGAGACAGTTAAAAATAAATGTTGTTGATTTTGTTTTACCAGAGAAGCAGTAGTTTAATTTACATCGTCAAAGTTTCAACTGAAGTTTTTAGGTTCGTTTAAAGTGTTATAGGATGTGAATTATAATTTGGTTATCGATGTTGTAGAGGACAGGACAAGTATTAATTTCGATCAGATTAGCGTGCATAAGTTTAGAGATGATAATGCGCCCTCTCAAATGTCGGGCGGTTATTACCAACTTTCCAGATCACGTAGGTCGTCCAGCGATTCTTCTCACATCAGGGTGGATCAAGAGATACTTTTCATCCTCCTATAAATATTGATGCAACAATTTCGCCGCAATCATCGTCTACAGATCATTTAAATCCATATCAAAATGGCGATCAAAAGACTCGTAGGACATTTAAAAACTTTGATAAAACGATCATTGGACACTCTAATTAACGAAATATAAAGAGGCATGAAGGTAGCTCCATGTCCTCTGAAACTTTTTTTTCCAAAGCTGTAAAAAGGTAACTATGATAAAAGTTTCCCCTCACTCCTAAGTCATGTGGGAAATAAACATACTAAAAGGAAGAAGTCAAATTATACGGCCTCAGTACTCGCTTAGACACAGCAAAAAAGGTTTTAATAAGATACATGTTTTCAAAAGAAAATTCAGTGGTTTAATGACTCCTAAGATATGTTTTCCAGTTACTAAAATGAAACAACGTACGAACAGAAAGTTACTTCTGCTCTCATCGGTGTCTTTCGGTGCTCCCCAAAAGAAGGCGCATCCAGTGGCACCTACTCCAGAGTAAACAAGAACATCAAGGATTTTTTGACAGCCTGGAATTTGACCTAGTCTACAACAGCTTGGAGTTAAACCTAGTCATCGACAGCCTAGAATGGAATCCATATCTGTCCAGACACATCTGTACCACACAAGGATCCAAACAAAGCTATCGGCAGTAGCCTTTCTGTTTAAGTCTGATGATGAGAGATCGTTCGCGCAAGCCTTCTGCGATAAAAATAGAGTTGCCTCAGCGAACATGAAGCAAGCCAGTTTTCAGAAGTCTCTATAATTATTTGAAAACGTTCAATTTTTTCATTTAAGTGTATTTTTGGACTAGATTCATTTTTAGAACATTTAAGCGGGTTCACAAATTGTGCTTTCTAATAAATTCGTGAAAATTGTTAGAAATGATGTCATTATACATTAAATTTTGTCTAAGATGTTTTGTGTTTTCTGGAAAACTTGTTTGTTGCAATGTACTTAAAAATTGTCACGTGTTCATTGATAAGAATTATGTATGTTCGAAATGTTGTATTTTTTAGGCGCTGCACGGGTTTATCATACAGCGTTAGCGAGATTAGCTTAAACTGAGCCTATAAAATTAGAATTTAACAGATCGAAGATTATTTTCCGTACAAATAATTACCAAGAAGCCTCTATAAGATAATCTCTTGAGATAATTTCTAGAAGTGAAGCAGTTTGCAATGATGTTTTGTCGTATGACATCTATGGAACTTGGAGAGAATTGATAGTGAATAGATAAAAGCATGTTTTGTTTAAAACCCTTCCCCCCACCCCTTTATCTTCCGTACCACCCTTTACCTGGAATGGTCTTTCCCGGCTGAATCTGGAACGAGATCAAGGAGAAATCAAGGAGACAACATTTAGTTCATCAGAAGATGACCGATTCAAAACGTTTGGAGTTTTGTGGTTTTAAAGCTTCCAAGATCTGGACAGCTTTTAATGGATATTTATCACCTATAAGTAATGAGTATATTTCTGACTTGTATTTTATTTTTTAAGAACTTGTAATTAACTATTGTTAATATTAATACACTGTATTTGCGGTCCGAGGAAAATTTTCCCATGAAAAGTAGCACAACAAAACGCCAAAAACCAGACATCTTAAAAAATATTCGACAGTCCATGTGGCGTCTGAGGCATGTACTTGGAATAATCCGAAATTTTTATTTATTTTGTGTATCCTTTATTTTATATCTTTCTTTTTATTAAGTTATAAATAAAAGGACATTTTACAATACCTTCGGTTTTGTGTTATTGATGTGATTTTGTGCATTTTCTTTATTCAATGGGCGGCGTTTCTGTTCATGCTTTTCTATGTGAATATGTATCATATGTACTTCCCTTAAAAGCTTGTACGTAATGTCTTGACGTGCACTATATAGATTTAAAATTTTGAAATTCTAATCTTAAATTAATTTTTAATATTTCCATACATATTTATCGTAATAATTCTTTACTCTGCTTTTTTTCATTATTTTATTATTAATAATCTTAAACATACTTATTTAATATTTACGCATTTTTATAATTTGCATTCATGAATATTAATTATGAAATTAGTATTTAAATTATAAACCGTAAACTGCATATATAAAATATAATAAAAAATGCATTTCTAGAGGCTTCTTATGTATGCATAAATAATTTCGACACATTTTTCCAGTTAGTTATTTTAAAAAGTATTATTTCCATTAATTTGCTTTACAAAATCAACACCATAGTTTGCGACACAATATACTTTTTGACAAAAATAATTAATTTCATTAAAACTATTAAAAAATAACACCATTTCAACTATTTGATAGAATATTTACCAGATTCATTTAGTTGTTTCTCTATCAATTATGTACTTTTTGAAGAATAACTCTAACTTTATATTAAATATGAGCCTTACATAACGAAAATAAATTTTAAAACACGCCTAAAAATTGTCCCAAATTTAAATACTAACTATCTATTGAAGTATTTGTAGAAACCACAAAGTTGTCAAAGAAAACTTTTAAATTCGAAGACGAACATTAAGATCGAAGCCGCAGCGGACATCAGATAATGTCAGAGCCCCAAGCCCTACCCTTCCTGCTTTTCGTCGCATTAAATTTGTAGAATTTATCGTTTACATTTTTCCGGTGTTGAATTCAGCTTTTAAAAAGCCGTCCCAGTGCATCAGGAAAGGGCATGCGGCCGTTAGATGGTTACGCGGAATGCCGCGCTCCGCGAATTCGGTGGCGGTAGACGACCGCAGGGGTTTCTAGCTTAATGTTCACTTTAATGTATTTAGACTTATTTGATGATTTAGACTTGCCGAGTCGAAAGTAGATGAGGACGTTTAAAATCTTAATGTTGTTTTACCTTTCAATATGTAGATGTCTGTAACAATTTAGTGAGTAAATAGTATGTGGTGCTCCTGTTTTATTTGGCAGACTCTATATTGAAATCATTTTTTTGAAATATATGAGAAAGGGCAATTAAGGGAAATAATGGAGTAGAATATTCGAATCATTATGGACAACTTAAGATAGTTTAACTAATGATTTTTCAGTACGTAGAATACGAGTGCTAGTCATACATTACGAAACTCTGTCTTTGCCCATATGGACTGCAACATCCGCTTCTGAAAACTCTCTCTTTCAGGCCGAGCAGCTAGCGGTATTTGTTATGCGAATTTAGTGATTATTTTTTTTTTCACAATTTATCAATCGTCACTGTTATAAAAAATTCTACAGAAACTTTATTAAATAATGTTTCTCACACGAGAAAGTTTCTATTGCTAGTTTTCTTTCAACAAAACCCATTAACGTCTTTCCGATTAACGTCTTTATTTTATGCAGTGTAAAATTATATTTATGTTGCATGTGTCAACGATCGTGATTTATTTCATTTTTCTTCATTTGTCTATGGCAGTTTCCAGAGAGCAAACTATAACATATTTAAGTTGATCAAAAAATCTCGCCTTTAAAGGGGGTGTTTTTTTTTCGCAAAATATTTTCTAATGTAGTGTTTCTTACTTATCGAAAAAATAAATTAAATTCTTTGTTTGTTTTCAGTATTTCTTATAACATTTTTTCTTAAAAAAAAAAAAAAAAAAAAAAAAAAAAAAAACGCAGTGAAATTTGGTTTCACAAACCAGAATTCAATTTCCGATTTTTTTTCAACTATTTTCTGCAAACTTTTACACGTCTAAATCGATCAAAATAACATTTATATATTTTCTTTAACTGAATTTCTTTATTCATCAAATTTCATATCTATCATGACATTATTTTGTTTTCATTTTTTCTCATACTTATTTTATAATAATAGTAAAATACGTAAATCCACATTCTATCCAGTGGACAAATAATCATTTAAAAATAGTATGAAAGATACAAAAAATAATAATAAGTAGAATTTGACATATTTATTTCTCAATATTACTGACTGCAAGATAATTTATTATTAGAGATTGAATATGTAACATAAATGCATATGTAAAATTTGAATAAATTAGTTATAATTAATAGTAACTCTAACACATATGCTGATAAGTTCCAGGTCTAATAAAGAAAACACAACTTTTTAACATAACTTTATAACTTTATAAGTTTTATAAATAACATAACTTTAATAATAAATAGTAATAATTTAATAATAACAGTTTAATAAATAAATAATAATAATAATTTAATAATAAATAACATAATTATTTTATAACGAAAAAGCTCCAAACAGTGCTCAGAATCATCGACTCGTTGTTGTTTTTGGTCAAAAGTCAACACGCGTGGCAACCACTTTGACAACAGCTTTTTCATAGACAAATGTTCATTCAAAATAAAACCTACATGTTCCTTGGATATCTTCAGAGTCTGAGCTATCTCCCGAAACTTCACTTTACGGTTTTCCCAAACGATTTTGTGGACTTTTTTATGTTTTCCGGAGTAACCACCTCTTTTACGTAGTGCATCACTGGTGTCCGTACGACCACGTTTAAATTCAGCAAACCAGTCAATAATGGTTGATTTACCTGGTGCAGTGTTCGGATAACACTTATCAAGCCAATTTTTTGTTTGAAGGGTGTTTTTAACACTTTCCAACCTAGTTGAAAAGTGTTTATGACTTCGGTTTGTCTGGCCGTCTGGCCGTCTGCCGTCTGGCCGTCTGCCGTCTGTCCGTGCTCTAACTCCCGTAAATATGCTCGGATTGCCCTGCAATTTTTATATGTTATAATCATTATCTATAGCATGTTCCCTATTTCAACGGAAGTATGTAGCACTTATAGTTTTTTTACAGGGACACTCAAAAGAATTCCGTTACATTGCGGTCTATGGGGAAAAATCATTTGCGGTTTATTTAAATAATGTTTCACTATTTTAAACGCATTGAAATTTATATATATCACTAAGGTGCATTAGAAGAAGCTTAATATGGAATAGGGTGTGCATAGCACTTATACTTACTTTACAGGGACAGTCAAAAGAATTCCGTTACATTACGTCTATGGAGAAAAATCGTCTGCGCTTTATTTAAACAATGTTTCCCTATTTTAAACGCATTGAAATTTATATAAGGTTCATTACAAGAGACTTACTACAGAATATTGTGTGTATAGCAGTCATCGTTCATTTACAGGGACACACAAAAGAATTCTCTACTGTATGTTAACAATAATTCCTGGAAGTGCGTTTTAAGTTACTAAACGCGATTTTAATTTTAAATCGCTTTTTGTCTATTACGTGGTGTGTATAAATTCTGTAGATCCTATACAGGGAAGCACAAAAGTTCGGGAAAACATTTCCGTATTATTTAACTCCAGACGGAGAATTTTAAACTGTGCTACGTGTTTCCTAACTGAACTAAAATTTAGCATCCTATGTAGTATATATACAAATCTATAGATCCTATACAGGGCTGAATAAAAGTATTTGGATTACTTAGATGTTATCTTTTAGCTTATTGAAGAGTATGATTCGTAAAATTATTTTGGAAGCGTTGGAAAGTGTTACATAATCTATGCTTGACGCATGATTTTTCGTTCTTGTTTTCTAATCAAATAACAATTCTTGAAATTCTTGTCTATCCATTTTTTTTGTTTATCAACAAAGTCGTTCAACTAAAACCACTCTAACGTTTTATTCACACGGCGAATCGTCATGGCATTTTTTTCTGCTACCTTTTAAAGGTTAGTATTTACTAAAAAAATAATCGGTTCGGCGATTGAAACGCCATCTGTGTGCCAGACCGGGAACTTATCAGCTGATGTGTTAATATACGGAAAATAATCAATTTTGGCTAATATTATTAACTGAAATAAAATAAACATTATGCAACATACACATTACTACATCTATTTTAACTCTTACCATGTAACACAAATTATATATGTATATAAAAAAACAATTGGCAGTTCTTAGAATAAATGGACGTACTATTGTAGAACCTTATCATCTCTCTGGATATTGAAAGGTTTTTGGGGGGAGAGGGCTTTTTTAACGGCTACTTATAACTCTGATCGGAACCCAGGTGATTATAGCCTATGGTTTGAAAAATTGTTTGAGATTAAAAATAAACTTTATTATAAGGGTTTTATTTGTTTACAGTTTTGAATAACATTTGTTTTCGAAATTAGAGCGAACTCAATCAAAGTATGATTGTAATAGCTGAAATCCAGTGCTCTTAATTTAGCTGATTTTTATTCAGATATCTACCAGAATTTTCGAATAGTAAACAATGTCTTTCTTAAAATACCATTAAGTGCGGAAATTTTTACTATTATGAATTTCTGTTAAGTACCTGAATAAAAAATCCGCTAAATTAGCAACACTATTCAAAACTTTAAACAAAAATATATCGACAGCAAATTTTGAAACAACTAATTTGAATTGTTATGTATCAAAATTTGACTTATGCATGAGGTTTAAACAGAAATGTTATGCTCTTCAAAACTTAAGGAACAAATATTTTTTAGATTAAGTATATGGTACCATGCAAGAAAAAAAGTAAAAATCTGTCCTATTACAAAGCATGCAAAAACCAATTTAATTTAGAATCTTATCCACATTTTAATCTCGAATAAAAAAGGTTAACGCCAAAACACACATAAAAATATACATTCAACTATCATATATTTATTAAATTTAGAACAACTTTTAGAAGAGAAATGCGTAATAATAATACATATTTATATAATAATAAGTAAAATATATTTATAAAACGATACATTTACCCATTATCGTAAACATATAAATAATCATATAATTAAAATTAATTACTTAGAAACTTTTTTGGAAAAACAACACAATTTTATTTATAAAAAGTCTTTGCTCAGCATTAAAATAAAATAAAAACATTGAAATCATGAAATTTCGGATGGTTACATTTACTTAAACTTTTACATCCATAAAATTTCTCTTTTTAAAAGAAAATTTAGAAAAATAAATAAAGATAGAACAGTTTTTTTCTAGTTATGAAAAGTTTCCGAAAAAGATTAATTTTTTTTTAGTCAAAAAGAAGCTATTAAATAAAAAAAATTACATTTAAAATGTTTAATGGTTTTTTAGGTTTATTTTTAGTAACCCTATTTAACTTTATTAGAGAAAAATAATGTTTTTCTACTGCATCTTGTTAGTACTTATCAAGGCCAACCTAATAAATTAATAGGCTTTTTAAAATATTTATGTGCATTTGTGTAAGAATATCACGTATATTCGTGACAACATAAACGTTTCTTTGAAAAATTAAAATAAAAAAAACCAATTCGAGTGATTTTTGTTTATAACATCCAGGGTTTTCAGAAAAATTTAACGCCGATGAATCTTAAGCTATTTACGATGTTGAATGTGAAAGGTTTGAACAGGTTTTACAGAGCCTACATCATTCATGCGAAAAAAAGCGCAAGATTATGTTAAGTCTATGGTAAGGTTCTTGGCAGATTTCTCGCTCTCATTTTAATATTTTTAAATGATGTTTTTTGAATAGGATAGCTGAGGTCGATCTCCAACGTTGTTAGTTTTTACTTTTTCGATTTTGGTTCCAGTTTTTTTATATAAGGGTACTTTCCTTTCAGAACTGGTTCCAACCGGTTCCAAAATTGAAAATGTCCGCTTATCAAAAAACTGTAAACAAAATCGAAAAAGTAAAAACTAACAACGTTAGGGATCGGCCTCAGCTACCCTATGCAAAAAAAATCACTTAAAAATATTAAAATGCGAGTGAGAAATCTGTCAAGAACCTTCCCATAGACTTAACATTAGCGTTCGAGTTTCTTCGGATAACTAGCGTAGGCTCTTAAACGCAAAAGAAGTGTTCAATTATGGCGCAGTGTTGATGTGAATGATTTGAATAATTTCTTATACAGGTTGTCCTCTCTTATCCTTGTCTAATACTTAATTCATAAATTTATATTAATTAATTCATAATACTTATTTAATAATACTTAATTCATAAATTGTTATTTTTAAAAGTAATTTACGACGTATTTGGCTTTACAAAAATATTAACACCTTCAAAAAAATTTCTTTCTGAAGCTCACTTTTCCGACTTTCGTTTTGCATGCACATTTTTAAAATGCTGCATCCGGTTTCGAAATCAAAATACTAAAATAAACATTGCACCATCTTAACAAGCGTACATTTAGCTTAAAAGAACGTTTTAGATATTAAAAAATATGAATATTAGCCATTTAAAAAATTCGTGACTATAAGTCATTTTCGCGACTTCTGGAGACAATGTTTTATTTATTTATTTATTTTTTTTTTGTATAAAAATTATTAAATGTTGGTATTTTAACGCAGCCTTTTTTCACGTTCTAAGACAAATAAATTTTGTCACGTATAAAAATTTCGAAACGATTCGAAGTATTTAAAAAAAAAAAAAAATCTGCTTGAGATTAGTCAGAACGAGAATACACATGTGGCTTTTGCTCATTGTTTTAGATCTAAATATCAATATTTTTGCACGAAAATTATGCATAGGCTTTGGAAACTTTATATTTATAACTAATAAAAATTTCCAAGAGTTTGGGTAACAAGAAATGTATTTTTTTAAAGTTTGTTCGGCACTTCTTTTTCTCTGTCTCAGACGGTTTAAAGATAGTTCCTCGTTCTTCTTCAGAATATTTTCGGTTCTGCGCAAGCGCTCGGAAACATAAAATTTTCAACAGAGATAGGTATATTTCTGAGTTTAATTTCTGAGTTTTCTGAGAGAGGTGTGGGCGTTTTATATGATTTAGATTTTCTCAGGAACTTTTCGTCAGAATTGAAAGTTTAATGCATCTACACATAAAGAAATAAAACCGGCAATCAATATAGTGAGGACTCCTTTGTTCGTTTGAATAGAATTTCATTTAAAAATATATAATGTGTTCGAGGGTGTAAGCTTCCGAAAGAAGTATACATTCGTTTGGAAAGATTTTCGTTTAACCTTTTCACCGTCTGGGGGTTTTCTTGCATTTTGATAAGTATGCTTGTAGATCGCAGGGTATATATATATTTTTTAATCGCAGTTTGATGCTATAATATCTATTATATCCCCTCATTTTATGTACGGTTCAAAAGAGGATTCTACTGAAAAGATTTTTGTCTACAGTCCTTATAACATCACTTCTAAAAACGGAAAACCTGACGGTGAGTTTAAATATATAAATTCAGTCAACACTGATGATAGGTATATTTAAGGTTATCATAACGGGTCCGGGCTACGCCGGTATTTTTTTTTTTTTTTTTAATATAAAATCCGAACACACCTGAGCATTCCTTCGAGAGCATACCATGTATGCTCTCGATGGAAGTGGGGCTTCCAACTCTAGGTTTGTTTCGATAGAATTTCATATAAATGTATTAAATCACATAAATTCGTGTATATACACTGCCAAAAGCAATAGGACCCCGAATATTTGTCTCGTTACTAAAGAACATCGTTAACAGTGATTTTAGGTATATTTAAGATTACTATCACGGACCCGGAATACGCCCGGGTAATATAGTTAAATAATAAACTAAATAAAGGATTTTTTTTATGCATCGTATTTCCAATAGGCACTGGAAAGTTTCGATTTTAGACGCTTTCACGAATATCTAGAGAAATACTTAACGAAATAATTTTTAAATTCGATGATGAAAAGCATGTCTTTTGACACATATTTTCAATTGGAGATTTAGTCAGTTATAGGACAAACAACAAATTGAATAAGAAAAATAATTTTTGCAGTCATCTTTAATCATAAAAGGCTCGAAATGATCTGTGGGTCTAATAAATTATATATATGTCTTTTAAAATATTTATGTGCATTTGTGTAAGAATATCACGTATATTCATGAAAATATAAATCCTTCTTTGGAAAAAAAAAATCGAGTCTTTTTTTTAAAAAAACTTGCAGAGTTTTTAGTCCAATTTAACGGCAGTTTTAGAAAATTTGAAAAAAAGAAGATTTAGAAACACTAAACTGCAATTAGAAATGAACGTATTGAATATTTGATCAGATATCAGCATTTGTAGGGTAATCCTATTACACTGTAAAAAATGACCAATGTTTCCTATTTTATGAAAATATACTATAACCACGAACGAAAATATAATATAATCTTCTGAGTTATCCGAAATTCCAAAAGCGTGTTCTATTGTCTTTTGAATCTCCAGAAACCAATACATTTCCAAAATTTACAGAAATATTTATAAAGGCAAAATATTTTTTGCTGCCCGTATTTTTCAGAAACGTTTCCGAATAGTTTTTATAGTGTATTAATCAGTTTCCTCAGCCTGGAATACCTGTTTTTCGAATGTCATCAATTCTCAAGTAAATGTGTTCAGCTGCATAAGCTAATTTATACATGAAAGAGTAAAGAAATAATCTTAATTTTAATGTTGATGTTAACGCTGTTAATTTTGAATGTTTGTCTGTTAAACATATTTGTTGAACATGAAAATGTTTACTTGAGAGTTGATAGCATCAGAAGAACTATATTCCGTGCTTAGAAAACTGATTAATACACTTTAAAAGCTACTCGTAAACGTTTCGAAACTTACGGGCAGCAAGAGAAATTTTGTTTTTATAAATGATTTTTTAAATCTCGAAATGCCATTGATGTCTGGGGTTTCTAAAGATAAAGAAACACTTTTCAGAATCATGGTTAGCAAGAATGAGTTTATATCATAAATTTATTCGTGATTATATTATATTTTCGTAGATTAAGAAACAATTATCTTTTTTACAGTGTAAGGAAGATTTAAAGATAATTCACTGACCTGTGCGATCTTCCATAATCACGTAATTATTCTCTTCCTTTTGGATAGGAGATTTTGGATATTTGTCGAATATCATTGCAGATATATTTCTGAGTTTTATCCTGATAGATAAATAGTATATAAGTAGAGGGGAAACAAGAGTTCGAGCTCAGCAGGCGGGTGTGCTGGTGTGCTGAACACCCGCCTCCTGTCCATATGCCTCCCGTGCCGCCAACTCCCGTCCACCCGCCTCTGGTCCACCCGTTGCCCGCACCGCCGCTTTTATATATTTAAACAAAATACCGCTGTAGCTCAGGCCCGTAATGACATCCTCCTACTCCATCTTAAATGCGCAGAAAGAAATGCGTCTTTTTTTGTGCAGGACCGGAAGTATTCCGACGGATTGTAACGGTAAATTTGTACGACGAATTGTAACGGATAAAATATTTTTTAAAGGGTTAATATTAATATTTATTTAAAACCAACGTTTTCATTTTAAAGATAAATGGTATGCCTGCTACTTTAAATTACATATATTTTTTCGTATTTTGATCTGCAGAACGGATGCAGACTTTTATAATTTAAGAGATATTGCTGAAACGGCTCTCCAAGAAAAAACATTTTTTGAATGGGTTAATTTTAATATAATTTTCAAATGAAGTACACCATCGTCGAGAAGATGGTACCCAAATTAAGTGGGTATATTTCATTTTCTTGCATTTTGAAAAATCAAGCGGATGGGATATTTAAAGTGAGAGAAATAAAAAACACGAAAAACGACGTTTCTAATTTTTTTATATGGAGTTAATATTAATATTTTTTTAAAGAATTGTACGTTAGAGAGAGTAATGTATACCCTCTATACGTTTGTGCATTTTTTCTTTTTTTTTGGATTCCAAATAGTTAACCTGTGCTGAGAAATATGAAAAAAAAGAAGCACTTACCACTATCCGATTCTTCAATGCTCGTACTGCCGGCACGCGCGAATTTGAGGAGAAAAGCAAAATATTTAGGAGTGCTCGTTGTGTTTTTTAATTAATATTTCAGCCGATAATGAAATAGTGAAAATTCTTAACCTCGGGTGCGCCAAGAAATGCCTTGGGCTATATCCTCACCCAAATTTTATCACTTCTACGTGCGTTGATTTTGCTAGACATCGCCGACAAACACAAACACAAACACAGAGTGAAACAAATAAAAGTTTAGTTTAGTGTTTTAAAATTTTAGAGCATTAGCGCAAAAATAAGTTTACAAGTATATATAGTATATAGTTTCTAAGTATAAATAAGGTAAACAATGGAAATATATTTTTATTTTCAAACTGATTATTTCTTCCTAAATCTCATAACTTCGGAAGCAAATTTATACTAGTTCATTAGCTTAAAGGTAAATATATTATATTAAAATTAAGAGAAATTGTATAAAATTAAAGGTATTTTTTAATTAAATCTGCGTATTGTTAATCCTATGGGCAACTGCCTGCCCAGAAAAAAAAAACGAAATTCACCGAAGATGATTTTATTTTACAGGATCCCACCCGCTGGAAAGCAAAATCAATGTACGTACAGTTCGGTATTTTTCTTTCCTTACTTTTCTTTCCTATTTTGATTTCCCGTGCCGCTGCTTCATTTTAATATGACGAAAACAGGAAGGAAGAGGGGGGGGGGTCTGATACACTAAATGTTTAAAAAAATAGTTCTTATCGTCCAAAATCTTCGAAAATTTTATGAGTCAAGAATACAACGTAGCCTGTGTAATATATTCGTGAAAAAAATTTTGATATTTAGTGGTAAAAGCGCTTGTAAGAAAATTTTTCGTTCACGTCGCATCGGGTCGTTTAATTGTTAAAAAATAATTCTATTGTCCAAACTCTATGAAATTTTTGTCGGTTAGAAATATAACGGTTTAGAAGCCTGTATAAAAAAATTCATGAAAAAATATTGATATTTAATTGTAAAAGTTTTAGGTGATTTCCTTTTCGATTTTTTTCGCATCGAGTCCATTAACTCTTCCAAAATCTTTGAAATTTTTATCAGTTATAAAGTTTCTGAAACATGTGTAAAAATTTCGTGCCACAATATGAATATTTAGTAGCAAAAAACAGGAGTCGAAGCCGCCCGCATGTTTGCGTTTTGAGCGAAAAATTTTCACATTATATATTTTTTAAATACTTCGTCCGAATATTTCAAGATTTTTATAGGTGATGTAAATCCAGTGTGCTAAGAATGGTAAAATACCTACGTTTAGTTAATTTTAGCGTAAAAAAAAATTTCCTCCGGGAGGGCCGAAGTGACCTAAAGACGCATTAAAGCGTTAACATTTGTATTTTTAAAAACAAATTACATGCTCGTACAGAAGAAAGTGTCCGTTTTAAGTGGGTATTTTTGTTAATCCGTATCTCTTAAATTGAGCCTGATGCAAAATTTGACAAAAGGTAGAAAAAATTCCCAAAATCGAACTTTTTTTATAGTACCAAGTGCGACATATAAGCATGTATTTTTAGATTTTCCGTATTTCTAATGGTCTGGCCAATCAGGGCTTTGAAAGACGCCCGAAGAAGAATAGAGTGATTCTTCTCTGTGAGCGATCTTTCGAAACGGGTACTGCGAGCCTTTTTGACAGAAAGAATGTCTTTTTGATGATCCATGAGGATCTGCCTTGCACTATCTTCATCTACATTTTCAGACGTCTATAAATGTTCCTAGTCATCGCCAACAGACACACACACATACAAGCAAACTTTTTTCTTTTATTGGTATAGATTATTATTGAAAATATACATTATCTTGCTATGTAAGTAAACAGCTTCCGAGAAATAAAGAAAATTTAAAAAATGCAAAATAACTGTGTGAAGTTGAATTTCCTATTTTGTATTTTACTTTCCGAAATTCAAAATAACTCATATACTTTAAAGTAACGAATTCATACAAAGAGTATTAAAAAAAAAAAAGTATTTTTTGGAATGATGACACACACTCTAGAAAGTTGAAAACACGGATTTGTTCAAGTTCACTATACGTCAAGATCACTACCCTTCATGAAATGTCGTTAATTAGCTGCTTAACAAATTCACTTTTATTGAGAGTAAAAAATGTCAATGTATTAAATTTTAAATGGCAGGTTTATTAAGCTTTCAGAAACGAGAGTATTTTGTATAAGATTTTCTAAAGGATCTTCGAAGATTTGACAAACTGCACTAAATGTGTTTATATGATCTGCATATCTATAAAACACAGTAGTTTATATTATATATATATATATATATATATATATGCATAGATATACGAGGTGCGCCATAAATTCTTTAAAAATTTAAAAATTCATTAAAAAGGAACAAATGAGGCTAAAAAATTGCCGCTTCCACGAATTGGATTAGAGGGAGATCGGATTTTTTTTAATAATAAAAAAAGTTGTGACTCAAAAAATTACCGATAGATGACGTTGGCATGCACGAAGTGGAAAGCAATTCTTGATATCTGCTGCGTATAGAGATCCCTGCATATGAATGCCAGAGCTATCTATCGGTAACTTTTGAACCACAACTTTTTTTGTTATTAAAAAAAACCGGTCTCCTTCTTATCTCATTCTTATAAAGCGCAAATTTTTAGCATAATTTATTCTTTTTCAATGAATTTTGAAAGTTTTAACTAATTTATAGCGCACCCGGTATAGACAAGGTCATCGAAAAAGAATGCCGAGAATACAAATTTGTATTACGCAAATAAAAAAATACAAAAGAACATAAATTTAGTGTTAAAATATTATGAAAAGTACCAAGTTTTATATCTATTTCAATACGTTTCGACATGTGTACAATTAGTCGCTCAACAGACGTCCAGACGATACTCAATCTCCCTCCATGTCGTGATTCAAGTACTCAATCTCCCTCCATGGCGGCTATGATTCAGCGTTTTAAATAGCAGATATCAGTAATAATTTCACTCAACACAATGTTCTTAATGTATCTCTAGAAAAAGAAGTCCACATGCTTCGTGAAGTCCACGGAATTGGGCCATCTCGTCCAATCCATGAGTTGGGGAACTTGGCTGCACGCCTTCTAGTGAGCGGTGGAAAAACTTACATTCTTTCACTACATTTCAACCCAAGAATTATTTCCGTACGTTTTAGAATTAATTTTTATGGTTCCAAAATCCCGGAATTATTTTTCAATGAACCTGTATATATATATATATATATATATACAGAGAGAGAGAGAGAGATAACAGCTAGTGATGAAGCTGTGGTAGTGAAAGTGGTAGTTTAAGATCTATACACCCAAGTAGCACAAAACAGTTGGGCCGCAGCTGGTTAATTCTAGAGACGGGTGGTTTGCCAAAGGTGAGAAATGTCCGCTTTGAAGTGACATTTACCAGCGAACCATTTGCCAACAAAGGCCCAACGATCTATTCCTACAAAGGCCAACCTATCTATTTCTATCAAGGCCCAACAATTTATTCCTACAAATGTCCAACGACAATATCTCTAGAATTACCCAGCAATTTGAATTATACTGTTAAAAAGAGATTATTTGAACATGCTACTCCTTATCGATTGCCTGCGCCACAGCCTGAAACTTTTGAGGTTGAATTAATCAGTCTTCTGAGATTGATATATATATATATATATAATTACACCACTTAATAATTAATATGATGTGTACAGTCAACTTTTATATATACAAGGAACACACTCTGTCCGTTTTTTGAAAACCACTTTTTTTTAAAGAAAATACTTCTCTTAAGATTTCCCATGCAATTTTTATAGAAATCTTTGCAAAATGTCATTTTTGTCGCTTATATTCTAAAACCTACTATGGAAAAGTTTCTTCAGATATACGGTTATTCAAAAATCGGAGCAATGGGAGCCCTGTATATACAAGTTCAATAGACACATCGTCAAATATATGGAAAAAATTATGTTCTTTTTCTTTTTAATTAAGAAAAAATTCCAGCGGACTGTTATTTCTATCACAAACTTTTCAGGTTCTAACACATTCAAATGATAAGAAACAACATTTCCTGAAAGTTTTCTAGTTTATCGACATCATCTGCATGTGTATTGTTATTGTTCGATAAAACTTCTACATAAAGTATAACACATTAACTCCTTGATCTTTGAGACTAATGATTTAATACTCAAACTTGATAAAATTTTAATTAAAACGCATATCAAGGACTTAAATAATTGTACATTCATCACATAGCATGAGCGGAAAATTCATTAAGATTTGAAAATACACAATTTTCTCAAAAATATCTTATGGTCAACTGAAAAGATAATCCCTGCAGATAAGTAGATTAACCCATTTGCATCATTAGCGCTTATATACGTGCATTTACGGAATTTGTTTTATATTAGGAAATTCTGAATCCATTCCAGAAATTCCGAAAGAAGAATGTGTACTTTATATAATCACAAAACAGCTGTTATTAAACATGCAAAAATTATGACTCAGAATTTTTAGTATGGATTCGAAATAAATTTCTGAATAAAAAACGAAATCGTGAAATGCATGCAAATATGCACTAATGATGCAATTTGGTTAAAGAATAATAATAGGAATATTGTATTACTTGCCCATCATACGTAGTATCTTGTATAATACCTTCATACGTTGTCTTCTTGTAATCGTTTTGAAAATTGAAAAATATTTTGGCGGATTTACACATTTCAGACACTGGAGATTCCGAAAAACACATTTTTAGAAAAAAAAAATTGCCGTCCGTCTGTATGTGTGTGTGCCTGTAAGCGCTCTATCTCCCGAACAAATGGCGATAGAGACTTGAAATTTGGTATGTACTTAGTATGTAATAATGAGAAGAAGTTTATTGAATTTCAGTAACCTTGATTATCCAGAACTATTTTTTTGGACTCTCGAAATATTCATTCTGATAAAAGGTATATAAACACTTTTGAAATTGCTTATTTTAAGGAGTAAATATAAAGGACAATAAAAAAACATAAATTTTGCATATAGAATGAAGTCGATCGGATAATTAGTTGCCGAGATATTTGTAATCATATTTTCCACACTCTTCGATTCTTCATGACCCTGTATTTCATTCAAATTTCAATTAAAGATATATTTTAGTTGGAAATGAGACGTTTAATCCGACGCAGCAGACCGTTAGTGAATATGATTATCAGTTTTGGAGTTATAAGGAAGTTTCTTTTACGCAATTTAGTAATAGGGCATTTAAAGTTTATGACGTCAAGTCACGATTTTATTCGAATTGCAATGCATTTTATAAATAGTTTACACATGTTTTATTTTTATATTTATATTATGCATATCTATGATGGGTAAGTATTACGGTATCCCCCAACGACTAGTTTTTCCATTGGCATTAGTTCAATAATGGGTTTTTAATTGTTTTGAAATTTCGCATACAATCCACTTTAGATAATTGTTTCTTAGGATTCGTATATTTGCTGGCTGTCAGAAAAGCGGTTTTTGCAATTTTGCTTGCCAAGAAATAAAAATGTCTCTAAAATATTGTATTAATAAACTCAATAAACTAATATCATACTAATTCTTATGCTCAGTATATAATCATAGTGTAAATACAATATCCTCAATGATTTAAATGAAATTATTATATAGTTAGTAAATTTTCTTTATATTTCAAGACTTTTTACTTATTTTAATAATGCGTCCTTATCTTTTAAGTAATTTTGATTTCATTCATTTTTAATTTCAGCCGTTTCATCTAAATTCTTTTACTTAAGGTGATTCTAAAAAAAAAAAAATATTTTTCCCCACCCAATAACGGGAACATTTCTGTTACATTTACGGAAGCATTTTTAAGTGCAAAAGAACGGCACTTGCAGCCCTCACTACTGACGAAATTTGGAATTGAATGGTGTTTTCCGTTTTTTGATTAAAACATTTCTTATCAATTTATAAGTAATTTAAATTACGTGACGAAAGGTTTTCACATTTACCGCTCTGTCGCGTTCAGAAATTGAGTTCAAAATGCCAACTTTGACAGCATTTTCTAAACTATTTCTTGCCTTTACCAAAAACTGAAAAACTCTATTCTATTATAAAGTTTCTGAATAAGAACACCTGTCAATTTCCTGAAATGAGATGCTTTGGAAACTAAATTTTAAGGTTTGTGGAATTCCTGCATTTAATGGTGATCAAAGTTCTAATTTCTGTATTTAATCATTAAATAATGATAAAGCACATGAAAATACATTTATAAATGTTCGATTAGTAGTACTAAATCAGGTATATATAACAGATCCTTCTTTAACATAAATTAATAATGTAAATAAATATGCATTATTAATCTGACTATTAGAAAACCTCCGTTTAGTCAGAGCTGCTCAAATGTTGTGCTCCACACTCGCAAAGCCTACATAGTTAAGCAGTTCATCAGGAGCGTAAATTATCAGTATTAATGTATCGAGGATCAATAGAAAAAAATTAGCATCAGGAAGGGAAAACCAAGATGAAGTTTACCCGATAGTTTGCCATGATACTCAAAGGAATAAATAACACAAATGCTATCATAAAAAGAAGCATTTTAGAAGATGTGGGCAGCGATGGGAGATTTATGAGTTAAAACCTCTTCAAAATATTCAACAGCTGATATGTTTGATATAAAGTATTGTATACTAAGATGTATTCGCGGAATATGCATTATACAAACCAGTGTAAAGAAACAAGTAAAGAGAAACTTACGTATCTTTCAAGGCTTCATAAAAGAGTCCTTCACGCGTGTTGCTCATTTGTTTTCGAATCTTTTAATATGGATATGTGCTAGATATATTCAAGCAAAGTAAATATTTTTATACACGTAAATACAATGAAAATATACTGTTTAGCAAGTTTTGTAACCAAATTCACCCCCCAAAACCGTCCCACACTGAAATTCCCATTGATCCACAACCATATTACTTGCTGATTAAAGTGTATGCAGTTATTATTAAAAAAATTATTAACTTTGCATAAAAAAATATATAACATTAAAACACATTCATCTAAAATAATTTTCGTTCAAATACTTTATTTTCTTCCAGATTTAAACGTTCAAAGACAGTTTTAGTGCCAGTTCGATTAATATGAATAATAATAGCACATATGAAAAATGTTTATTAGTAATAATTATTTCTTTTAGCTTATTAGAATATTTTTGTTGTTATTTTGTAAACTTATTATGTGATACTGTGTACAAAATGCTTTTAGTTGTAAAATGGAGGCTTAGAAAAAAATTAAATAATACCATGAATTAAAAATAACACAAATTATTGAATCCATAAAAAAGAAATACGCAGACATTTAATAAAACAGAAAAAAATATGTATTGAAAAAATGCATACATAAATAATAACATAGAACGCTATCTTTATCGTATCTAATAAATCCGTTTTTGTTATACATTAATATAGCAAAAATATAATAAATGCGAAATAATGATTTCTGTTTTTTTAACAACAGTTTTTTTGACTGACTTTTAAGTTTATTTATTTTTTTACAATATAATAAAAAAATTCTTACCTTAAAAAGTTCTATTATCGAACGTATGATAAAGAAATTAGTTACATAAGCGTTGCCACTACACTGTAAAAACAAACTCCTGTAAAAAAACGGAAAAGGTACTGGCAGCAGAGTTGCCGTAACTTTTCCGTTTTTTCACAGAAATTCACTTTTGTGGTTTTTTTCCGTTTTCAAAACTGAAAAGTTCTGTTTTAGAAATTGAAAAGTTCCGTTTTAGGAACTGAAAAGTTTTGTTTTAGAAACTGACATTTTCAGTTTTCAGGACGGTTATTTTCCGTTTTACAAGCTGATAGTTTTAGTTTTTATTATCTGTTCGATATTTCTCCCATAAAGGGGAAAGTGAGATCTCAAATTCCCCATAGTTATGTTAAACTTATCTGTGGCGGTTATAACTGTTTTTTTTTTCTTGTTTTTTTTTTTTTTTTTTTTGTATTTTTATTATTAGGAATTAAATATTTTTAACTTTTTTTTTCTTTGTACTCTTCTGAAAGGATGTCTCTTTTGTAGTGGTCAAAATATTTCTGAAATATATACTTTATTTATAATTTTATGTATTAAAATCCTAGCAAAACCAAGTAATATTTTAAAACTTCAGAAAAAAATTAAATGTATATTTTAGAAATATTTTGACAACAAAAAGAAAAGAGACATTCTGTAAGAATTGTACACAGAAAACAAAAGTTAAAAATGTTAATTTCTTAGGAGATATTATTAGGATACTTATACTTAATATACAAAATTTTATAAAAGGCAATAAATGTGATTTAATTTAGAAAGAAAAAAAAAGTCTGTATTAAGGAATTAAACATATTTATATGAAAAACTATTTTTAGAAAAAATCTTAAGCTTAATTATAACAATATTGCAATGTTTCCATAAAGTATGCTAAAATTTGCAATTTTTAGCACTTGTTATTAATATATTTTTTTCAGTTTTTACCCCCCCCCCCCCACCTCACTGTTTATGTATTTTTTTTTCTTATTTCATACTGAGACATATTTTAAAGACTTGGGACACTAAGTGTTATCTCTTATTTATTTATATCGTTGTTTTAATATCATTAGTATGTATAATCAATTCTGTTATACATATGTAAGATAGAAATCTCGTTTTTTGAAGACAAAAATTGGACTCATTTGCCTAGAGAGAGAGAAAATCTATTTCAGTAAATCCTAAAAGGAAAATTTTACTTATTTTCTAGCTTTTAATTCGTTTATCCGTTAGTTTGTATTCGAAAATACTTGCTATTTTAAATCATATGTATATATTTATATATGTTATAAATTATTTTCTTTATCTATTTAAAGTTTTTGTTTATTCAATGTAGTCGTTATCCGACACCCTTACGCGGATGTAAACACTTTCTGGTATTTAAACCATCAAATATAAATAATTAATAACGAGGCCTTATTGTACTCAAATTGTTCATATCGAAACTATTTTTATGTAAAAAAAATTATGCTACAATAATTTTACAAGTCAACCTATAACTCTATAAATATCGCTAGGTGCTATTGAAAAATAAACGTGAGAAAAATAAAATAAAATAACACTTACAAGATCAAACAACTATCAGCATTCTCTAATCATAAAGAGAATAAATAGAAATAATAATAATAATTTGATCCCATAAAATCAACTTTAAAATTAAGAGTTAAAAAAAAAAAGATAATTGACAAAAGCAATATACGAACTGCTGCTAGTTAATACTGTGATAATATAAACATACTCTTGAAATATTTTATAAATTAATAAAACAGTGCATCCAGGTTACTTATAGTAAATGATTAGAAACTGTTAGAAAGTAAAATAATTATATGATTTAAAAAGTATATTCGAATACAAACGCATAAGCTGTAATTTTGAAAAATATATAATAACGAAATAAAGCATAGCTAAAGAACGGGGATCTTTTTTTCTTTTTTAAATCTGCATGAATAAAGATTATCTTTAGACACATATTACACATAACTTAATAACAAAGTCCGGTGAGGAAATAGTGAGTTGAAGTAAATTAATAATCAGATAAAATGCAAAATCATCCTTTTTTTTATGACTTAAAACAAAATATTTATTCTAGGCAAATGATTGAAAGCTATTGTCGTAATATACACGTGGTTTAAAAACTAAATTTATATCTTACAAACATATAAAGAAATTATACATATAATATTATTAAAACAATGATATAAAAAACAAAGATAAAACTTACTTTTATTCTGTAAAATATGTCTATATCCAAAGTTGTACTTATTATTACAATTGTAAATTCTAAAAAGCACGTGCTACTGGGCAGGTGAAGTTACTTCGGACTGCCGTATCGGCCATATTGCCTCTTCCGGAGGAGGCTTTGATCATAGGGGGTGTTGACACAGGACACAGACTGACAAACTAATATATCCTCCAATCAGCGTCGGAACAAAACGTGTCTTGCCGGAAAAGTTCCGTTATCCGAGACTTTACTGTCGCTTACGGAAACTTTCAGTTATATCTCTAGCAGTAAATTGAAAACTTCCGTTAATTCCAGGAAAAGTTACACTTTTCTCCCAAAACGGAATTTTTCAGGTAAAAAAAGGAAAATTCACAGAATAACACCTGTTAATTTCAGGACATATTTTTACAGTGTATAGTATTGGCTTTAAATCCATGTGTTTACTTATATTTTCTAACAATAGATTATGATCAGGTTATTATAACTAAAATGATGTAATAAATATAGCACAAGTTAAAATTAATCTGTGGCTGTCGCTAATAAATACGTACAAGTAACACATTTATCATAGATATTTAATGCTAACACTATGTAACACAATTTTTTTCCTTGGCTTGCAAGTGCTTTTTCTTGGTTGCTTATGTCTCAAACATGGGTAAAATGGCAATTATTGTTAACAAAGTTTGCTTTTGTAACCAAGAGTTTGACATATTTAAATTTCTAAGTCATATTTCTCTCTTTTAAACTTAAACACTACATTTCAAATATGTTTGTGTTTTGCAATTTATTAATGTAAAAAACACTTCAAGAGGTCACAAAAAATGTAACGTGAATCTTTTTCCGAGATTTACGGCCAATATGCATGTCACTTTCACGAATAAGTCTTCTAATACTGTCTCTCATCATATTCTCGTTGTAATGTCCTTGCTAACGACGTTCAAATTCCAATATATCCTATTGGAAGCATTCGCCTTGCTCCTCCGAATACGCTCCCACGTTTTCTTTTAATTTCTCAAGATGTGCATGTTAGACCGGGAGGCGGCAGCACAGACAATCACCTCATCGAGTTCACGGCTGAAATTCCAGAATTAGTTAAAACTCGATTCGCATATTAAAACGCAATCGGTCTGGCAAGTCATATCTTGGTGGAAAACACCTTAAAACCCAATTTTAGCGGTTGACTCGTAGGTTTACCATTGTGTTTTCCTGCACCCAGTTCTCCATGTTTTCATACTTTTGGGTGCAGGAAAACATAATGGTAAACCTACGAGTCAACCGCTAAAATCGCGTTTTAAGGTGTTTTCCACCAAGATATGACTTGGCAGACCGATTGCGTTTTAATATGCGAATCGAGTTTTAACTAATTCTGGAATTTCAACCGGGAACTCGATGAGGTGATTATCTGTGCTGCCACCTCCCGGTCTATGTAGAATGTTGACTTTAAGTGACATTCTGCAGACCATTTTACAAACATTATGTATCATAGTTTCAACTTGTTTCACATCGTTTTGGGCTTTGTGATTGCCCAAGAAACCCAGCCCCTTACAACTACAATAAAACTACCCCAGTCTGCTTTATCTATCTCAGTAAGCATGTTACGGAATTCTGCACACTCCATAATCTTTTTTAAATGCGGTTCAATGAATATGCTGACTTTTAACTTTACCTCAGATAACTTAGAGGAGAAGTCTCTAAGGTATTGGAAGTCTTCTGATTCCTTAGATAAAGCTTTAACGAATTACTTCATAAGGCTAATTTTGATGTGGAGTGGTGGCATCAACACTTTGTTGGGATGTACTTGTGGTTCGCACTTGATTTTATTATTCCCTACAGAAAACTCCAGACGTTCTGGCTAGTGTCGTCTATGATAGTACTCCTTGGTGTCCCTGCGGTCCCAAAGGCAAAGATAGCAAGGGAATTTGGTAAACCCACCTTGGAGACCCATCAAGAATGACACTATTTTAAAATCACCAATAACTTCCCAGTCATATTCAGAATATTTCAATGATGTTAGTAGGTTCTTGATGCTATTTTACTCCTCCTTGATGTTCACAGAATGAGCCAAGGGGAGAGAGGGATAGGTATTCTCATTATGAAGTAACACGGCTTTAAGACTTCTGGACGAAGTGTCAATAAACAAGCGCCATTCATTTGGTTTACACTGTATGCCAATGACTTCAAGCAAACCGGACACATTGTGACAGAAACACAGCACATCCTGACAAGTATAGAAGCTTGAATAGGACTGATGACGTTTCCTCTGACTTCTGACAAGTACACTTTTATCTAAAAAGTCCCAATGCTTTAGCCTAGAAGTCAAAATTTCAGCACTGGACTTCATAAGACCAAGGTCTCTGACAAAGTAATTAAGGTCTTTATGGTTGGGGTAATATGGATTTCTCTCTTCATCTCTGATTCCTCAGTGTATTCAGGATATCCAACTTCATGTTTACTATCTGAAGCGGTGGTGTTTTCTGGAGATACTTGCAGCAGACGTTTAGGAGGAGTCGGCACTGGAAGGTTAGAGCCATGTAGGACCGGTGCGATAGATGAAGAACTATCTGGGTAAATCACTTTTTTTGCATTCTTGGCACTGTGACGTTTTGAAGAATCCGCCATGCAAAAGTGGCAATTGGTTGAATGAATCAGTAGGTTCTATGTAATTTCTCAGGATGCCGAACTCCATTTCTCTTTTTTCCTCCTGTACCATATTGTATAAAAAAATAAAGTGTTAACATATGGCTAGATACTAGTTATATTGTTGTACTTAATCAAACAGGAATTTGAATACCATAAAAATACCTCTCACCTTCTAGGGTTCGTCTGCAGATTTCACAGATGACATTAGGTGCCCACTGCTTATCAAAATCTCCAACAGGCATGCCGAAATATGGTTTTCAAGTATCACACATAACACTACACGCTTTTAGGGGGTTCTTTTTTGCCCTCGTATTGATAAATTGTCCACATATATAACAAAATCTATCTGCCGAATGCTTGCAGCGTCTTGAAGCTATGACATTTACCGATGAACTGACTGTGTATTGAAGGTCACTGCTCTTACTGTATGCAGGTGAAAGATTTATAGCAGTTCTGGAGGGTTTTTTTAATTCACCGATAAATTACGTCTACATTAACTTAGAAATTCTTCACAAGACATTTCAACATATCGAAATTTTGGGCATGGAAACAAAGTTTGTTGGGAAAAATTGTCATTTTTTTAAACTAGTAAAACATGCAGTAGGCTAACAGTTATTTCCCAAGGACAAGAAAAAAATATTTTTTGTTACATAGCGTAATGTGTAATTAGAATAATAGCAAATCTACATTGAAAATTCACCCTTTTAATAGTAAAATAAACCCCATCCGAAGTAACAAACAGTTCGTAGAACAACATAGTAAATTACGTTACGGAGATTAGTCATTTAGAGGCAGCTGAAATTGATAGCACATGGGAGCTACAGAAAATAAAAACGAAACAAATTAAATTCACTAAAAAATAAAATATATCAAAATGTATTTTGTGAAATAAACTTTTATTTGTATGCATTTCTAATGTTATCACTAAGCGCTTTATAAAATTTATTTTCTATTGAGTTTTAAGTCATTATAAGTATGCTGTTTTTTAAAGTACAAAGAATAGTTTTAAAAATTAAAAAAGTCACTAAGTACAGAAAATTCTAAATTCGCATTGAAGATGCCAGGTTTATTTTGACAAATATGTAAATATTTGTAGTTCAGCACAGAACCCGGCTTTTACGAGAAATTTATTTGTCATTCAATTATTTTTATTTATTTGTAAAGATGCACATAAAAAGAATCCTTTTTAAATTAAGAAAAATCACTAGATACAGAAAACACTAAAAATAATATACATGTATTAGTCTGTAGATGCAACAATAATCTGGAACAATGACGGCAAAGCGTTCTTCTCTAAACAAAATAAAAGATAACTACGTTGCATTGTGGGATGCCAGTATGTACGCATGCATCGAAAAGTTGTAGGTAGTCAAAGTCTACCCAACAATGGCCCAACCGTTAATTGCTGTGTTATCAGTACAATTCGATGGCTCAACAAACTTTTATTTCGTTGGCAGAATAATACTCTAAATTAAAGTGTCCTCAGTTGGTTTATTGTTGGCTTACCAACTCTACCATTTTACAGCGGTTTCCACAAACTGCCCACGAAGAGCCAATTATCTGTGCTACTTGGGCCGGGTCCCGATTGGGTAGAGTAGTAAGAACTGACCAATCATAGTATCAACCCAATGAGACTAATACGTGGTTGCCATTGTTTAGACTGTCCCTATAAAACATACAAAGTTCTCTTTACAGAGATATCACAGCTAGTGGTGAAGCTGTGGTAATTTAAGATGTATACAAGGTCCCCATTGAGCAGCTTTATACGTACAGACCAAGCATAGCATCAACCCAATGAGTCTACTCCGAAGTTGCCATGGTTTAGAGTGTCCCTGTAAAACATGCAACATCCTGTTTGTTTATTTTAGTTTGTATATATGGGCGTTATTTGTCCGTTGTCAAATGGGAACAACTGTATGCAAACGGGCGGGAACTAAATTGTTATAGTGTTGATTTTGATCGTAGTATAATCAACAACGTACTACTAGTATTATATAAAAATGGTTAGTCATAATTGTTTTAAAAATGCTGGAAACAAACATTAAATGCTATTGAAATCCCTGAATAAAATAATGAAAAGAAGCAAAGAGAAAACAATCGGATGTAATTCATGGAATATTCATCATATTAAACACCGAGGATTGGTGTGAAACTTCAGCGATATTGGCAATAATGTGGTTGTCAGCATTAGAGTTATTAGAAGCTCTACGTATTAGAAGTTGGTTTGGCAGAATTGAATGTTTGCCAAAATAAATATATAATGCCAAGGACTACTTAATAAAGCACGACGTTTTCGTTGAGTCCATATACGGAAAATAAACGAGAGAGTTTGGATGAAAACAAAAATAGTTTAGATAATCTTCCACAATCGGATCCACAATCAAGACTAACAAGATTGGCTTCAAACATGAACAATATTAGCAACAATATAGTTTAAAATGAATGTGGATAGTATTACAGGTCCGTCACAAAAACAGTCTATTGCCTCAAATCACCCTGGCTAAAATGTGTCAGTTGGCAGTGCACCCGATTACGAAAGACTGTCCAAATTTTTAAAATTTTGCGTTGTCCGGAATGCATGTAAGAGCTATAAAAGTGAAAGCCATAACGGCAATTGTTGCCACTATCGTTATATATTTTCAAAAATAGCTACTGGGTTTGGCTATCGTCCAAATGTGAACTACTATTTTTTGGGAAAGGCCATAGTAAAAAGAAAACGACATTGTCACTAAAATAATAATAATAATAATAATAATAAAATCTACAAAATGTTACTATGATGACAAGATATTCGTGCTATCTCTATTGAAAACTATCGATTTGGCGAAGAATTAAGCAACCGAGTTGAATCGATATTACAAGTATCATGTTCCAATGCTTAATATTTAGATGACTGAACATCCTCGAAATTCGAGGAAGTCCTCTTTAACCCGTAAAGGAGGGTATATACATTTATCGTCACTTATAATTGAAAATAAATATAGATTTTAATAATTGGAAACTGTCGGAATGTAAAGCACTTATACAATATTACGTTTGCATTCATTTATAATTTAATCAAAGTATGTGCTTATTTATTTTCGGCAACAATAATAATGCAAACGTATTTAAATTTTAAGCATTTTAATAAAAACCATGAGCTACAATTTTCATTCTTTTCAAGCATTCCTCGCAGCCTTGTTTTATTCTGTATCTCAAAATCTATCCTCTAAAATATATTATATAAACCCCTTCACTCGCTGTTTTTTCTAAAACCTATAAAATATTGTGACCATACCTTAACTAGACTTCAACAAAAAAAAAATAATAATAATAGGTTGAAGACTGAAAGTTTCAATTTTCATTAACCTGGGAGTAGTCGTGCTTGGTATGATATAACGAGGGTGTGCACACTTTTTACAATTGTCAACACTATTTTGTGAAAAGTAATTTTCAACTTTCTTTATTGCAGAATTTGTAACAATTGACTCTGATTGAATAAGGTGGCGGTTATTATTCATACTTATTGATGATAAAGAAAAAAACATTCAGACCCTGGGTATGCGCGATTTCTCCCGCGATAAGCAGAGCATAAAATACACTTATTTCCTCTTTTTTCAAAAAATACTTCACTGACAGTAAGTTGTTGCGTTTTAAATCTAACAAATATTTAAAATACCGTTATACTTGAATTACAGTCGTTTATTTCAGTTTAAAGAAACTTATGTGAATTATCATGTTTTGTTTCATGCTTAATGGACTTACTTTTAAAGAAATTAAAATTTATATACTTTTCGCCAAATTTATATCGCAAAATTGTCATTTAATATGAATATTAAATGAGTATAAAGTTCTCCACTTACCGAAGAAATAAGCAAAATATTTGAATCAGAGACTGTCAAAGACTGCTTTAAAAATGTATTTGTCTTTCATATATATTTGTTATTTTTCTACTTTCGCAATAAAACTTTTTAATCATTGAGTTTGTGAGATGAAAAGAACTTATTAGAAGAAACATTTGATTGAATTTATTTGTTTATCTTTACCACCACTTTCAATTGAGTTATTCAGAATATCAATTCATACAAATCGCAAAGAAGTATTTCCCCCAAATAATTGTGGATAAATTTGAATTTATATGATTCATAATGTCTGTTTTTTTGGCAGTTTGTGTATAGTAAGTCTGAAGAGAATTTTTAAATTATAATAATGTATAATTCTAATTTTCGATCCCGATTATATTTTCTTTAATTTAGGAGAATTTTTTTTTTTAGTTAAAAAAATAAAAGTTGCTACCTAAATGACAAAAAATAATGTTTACAAATATCTAACGAATACGAAAACAAAAATACACCAATTTCAGTTGAATTATTCAGTGTGTCATTTTATAGCCTCAAAGAAGGAAAGAAATATTTTCATTAAATAATCGTCGATATTTCCGTTTATCCAATTTAGAATCTCTGATTTTAGCATTATGTACTACGTAGTAAGTGCATAATGCTAATAATTTCTGTATTGTACTATACAGTACTATACAGAGCATTTTCATTTTTTAAAAATAAAACAGGATTGAACCCTTTCGAGCTCGATTATTAACCATTGAGAAAATGGTTGTTGTTTTCGGTCGAGAATGTATCTCTTGACATCGTCACTTTATTTTTTTTAAGCGTTTTTAACGAAGTTTTGTAACTTTGGAAGATTTTTTAACGAAATTATGTAACTTTAGAAGAAAATTTCTTTGAATAGGCAATAGAAATACATAAAATCGTTACGAAAATGTTAAAGTTACAAAAAGGATAGATGCAAGTTATCAGATATGAAAAAAAGCCGAATTCAAAAATTGACGTCGGAAAAGAAATTGTCTTAGAAAGCAAAAAACGCGGTCTTCAACTTTAATTTCCTCAAAATACTTTTAGCTCAGACATAAATCTAAACAAGAGTTAAAGCAATACATAAATTTTGCTTAGGCGATGGTCTACAAATAGAAATTGTACCAAACTTTAAAAATTTCAATGCTAACACCTAAAGTTAGCATCATATTTAGTTATTTCGGTTTATTCTATCGTCGGATACCAAACGGGAAATCAGTAGATAGTGAATGGGCCTTTTGCGTCAGCAGCAGGCGGTGGCGGCGGTGTGGTGGTAACACCGCCTGCTGCTGGGATCATACTATAGTAGGTGGGTAGAATAGCTAGCGAGGGAAGCTATATTATAGTAGGGTGGGGCTAATAGGTCTGCTATAAGAGGGGGTATTTTAGGGGGGTAAATTAATAAAATTTTTAAATGTCTTATAGTACGAGGTAACGGTTATGGTAGAGTCCGAACACTGCCCCGCTATCCCTTTGCATTTTCCCTATGGTTGTTGTAATTTTTTTAATTAGAATTATTTATTTATTTATTTTATGGCGAATTACTTAAAAATTTAAAAGTAGCTGTCTAAATAGCGAATATTAATGTTTACAAAAATCTAACGAATACGTCAGCAGATATTTTGTCCAGTATTAATATCACAATAGGCTATAGCAAAATGTCTGAATAGGTTTGGAAAATGATGTATTACAAAAGAATTAAATAGACATGAAAAATTTGCAGTATTTTTTTAAGTAATATAAATCAGTGGCTCGGACAAGTAGCCATATTTTTAAATTAAAAAGATTAAACACGTGTTTAAAATAAAAGTTTCAGTAACGCTGTATAGCCGTCTAAGCAAACTTTTTGTGTGGGTTCTGTTACTAAATGCTGAAACATAAATGAAGTGATAAATATAAAGACATATACTATCATTACCACAAGCAGATAATAACGAATATACACGTAAAGACAAAATAACAGTAAATGCATAGACATGTGATATTATTATGACGCCAGACGTTAAATAATTAAAAGCTTTCTCTGATGCATATTTTCTTTTTAAACAATAGAACTTTAATTTATATTTGAAAATGTATAACATATTTAGTGCCCGAAATAATAATAATAAAACTCTACAAGTTATCTTTCAAGTTCTCTTTTTATAGAAACTTCAATGATATGAGAATTTCCTGACATTTCTCTACAAATGTTTTAACAGCGAAAACTCCAATGGGAGAGTTCATACATACACATTTTCTTAAACGTTCACACGTTCTTAAAATCATATACAAACGAGCTGGATTTCTAATAATATGTGTCCTATTTTTAAAAAAATATTCATGTCAAAACGCATGTTAGGTGCTTGAAATGTGTTATTCCTTTTCACAAAGCATCATCATGTTTAAGTAGATAAGATTTTCTTCATTTTTGCACATCATTGTTAATATCTACAGTATAAATAAAGACAGGAACAGTTACCAAATGCAACCTTTTAACACTTTCCAACATAGTTGAAAAGTTTTTATGATTTCGGTTTGTCTGGTCTCCTGTGTGTCTATTTGTGATCTAAATCACGTAAATATACTCGTATTGCCATGTAATTGATATATGTTATTGCAGTTTACATGTTCGGCAGTTGTACCATTTATAGTTCGCTTACAGGGATTTTCAAAAGAATTCTGTTACATTATGATCAATAGGAAAAAATCGTTTGTAATGCACTTTAATGATGTTACACTATTTCAAATATAATTAAACTATTATACAGCAATGACGTGCACTCCAAGATGCTTACTGTAGAATATGGTATGCATAGCATTTATCGTTCATTTACAGACACACACAACAGAATTAGTTTGCGATATTGTGTATGATCAATAATTGCTACAAGTGCGTTTTAAGATGAAGCATACTTTTTTTTTAAATTTAACAAATTTATTGCATATTATTTAGTGTGTATATATTTTATATATCATATACAGGGCATCAGACAATAATTTAAGTACATTTCTTTTACTGACGGAAACTTCTGAAGGGGAATTTTCAACTGCGTTATGCGTTTCATAACTTAACCAAGTTTTAGCATTTTATGTAGTATTTATAGAAATGTGTAGATCATATACATGATTTCACAAAAGAATTTGAATACTTTTCCGACTATTGATGGTAATTGCTGAAAATGGGTATTCAAATGTGTTATGTGTTTTCCAAATTGTTTACTTAGATATCATATTTCACCTTACTAAACGCCGAAGTAATCTACGCTTGACGCATGATTTTTATGTATTTTTAATTTAAAAGCATCAATAAATTATTTTTTTATAAATCTGTGACAAAATTCATTCGATTGTAATGACTTAGTGTTAACATCGCAAATAAAAGTAAAAAAACATGATGTGCAATGTTTGTTATTATGCAAAACTTTATAATGAAAGTTGGGTACCTCAGGATGTCACTGAAAATTTCTTTACAATGATATTAAATAATAATTTTAAAAAATACTAATAACCTTTATTCACCAGTTGTATAATATCTCGGATAACCTTTTGGTTTGAAATGCTTTTGTCGCAATTGCTTTCTTGGATCTTGTAAATTATTATTTAAATATAAGAAGCAGTTCAGATATACTATTCAGGTTTTGTTTCTCAGATGGTACTTAATTTTTTTTTTTTTTTTTTTTTTATAAAATTTAAATTTCTTATACAGAAAGTATATCTAAATAATTAAATAAGTTTTGTATTATCCCATGCTATTTAAATGATGAGAAAAAGGGAAAAATAAACAAAATATTAAAATTTAAATAAAGATTTTTCAACACAAAAATATTTTTTTTATTAACATTCTAAGCAATTTATTAACATTTTATTCTAATTTGTTAAATTAACCCATTCTGTGCCAAAATCACACAGCTAAATCTTGTTCGCTTGGTGATTTTTGATTGGGAGGAGGAGAGAGTGAATTGACGGAATTTTCATGTTTATCATAAATATTCTTACAATTCTGGCTATTTTTCTGATTCATTAAATTATTGACACTTAAATTTGATAAGTATAACAGGGTAGAAATTTCCAATAATGCGTATGATTCATCATCAATACTGAATGTCTTAATCAATTTTTCTGAAAACTCACTTTCCTTTGTGCATCTTTTCATCTTTTAACATACAAAATAACGTCTATTATTATCCGAAGCGTTGATCCAAATCTCATTTCTCATCTTGCAATTTACCTTTATTAGGAAAAACTGCTGCAGAATGTTTATTTTCTAGCAAATTCAGCTTTAGAATGGTACCTTCTGATACTAAATTTGCTGTATTTTCTATGAGACTTAATTAAATTTAACATTTTACCTTAATTTACTGTTTTATTTATTTTATAAAAAGAACTGCTCAAATTTATTAGTGGTATATCCTGAGTCAAAAGTTTTAAATCTTATTAAAAACACTTATCAAATATTATACGTACGATCTGTAATTAAATCAAAGATAATAAACAGAAATCCGTCTTTAAAAATATTTAGAATAACAATAATGCGAAGGGAAAATTTCCTTGCAACATACACGTATTGTTTTTAAACAAGAATGACTAAATTTCTTTTCAGCCTTTTTTTTTAAATTTTAAAACGCACAATAACAACAATACTAACAATGCGAAGAAAATATTGTACAAAAATCTACATTGTGATCTGCATGAGGTTCTTTTATGATTGTACACTAGTTTTTTTTTTTTTCTGATCTCAAAAAGAAATAATATTATCCTTTATATCTCCACCTATCATATTAAAATCTGACTGTTTGTTTGAATTCCATATCTATTCCTGAAAGAATAGGGTGAATTTCGAATTTAAAACAACACGAATTATTTTTAAAGATCCAAGGACGAAATTTTGAAATTTAAATTACTTTCCAACATATTATTATTATTATTTTTTTTTTTTATAATTTTGAGTGAAATCTTCGTAAAGTCGTTAACTAAATTATATTTTTGCTGTAGGTGAAACGAAAAAAATGGTAAATAAAAGGGATTATTATTTTTTATTGACTCCATTTTTTTTTTCATTAAAATTGAAAAGAAAAATCAAGGAAATTCAAGGAAATTTTTAAAATATAAACGAATTACCGCACATTCAAGCTTCCCGAATCAGATCATTAAACAAAAAAAAAAATCGTCCATCGACAAATTGACATCAAGAAATAATTTATTTAATCTTCGTTTTTTTTCTTTTACTTTTAATTAAAGAGGTTAAATAAATTCAAGCTCTTTGCATTCAACTGGAAAATTTTTGCCCCCTATGCACAAGAAATGAATTTAAAGAAAAACAAGAACGCAAAATCATGCGTCAAGCATAGATTATGCAACACTTTCCAACGCTTCCAAAATAACTTTACAAATCATTACTGCTTAATAAGCTGAAAGATAACATCAAAGTAAACAATTTGGAAAACGCATAACATATTTAAAAACGCAATTTCGGGAATTTCCAACATATACAATATTCGGAAAAATATCCGAATACTTTTATTCAGCCCTGTATAGAATCTATAGATTTGTATATATACTACATTGGATGCTAAATTTTAGTTTAGTTAGAAAACGCGTAGCACAGTTTAAAATTCTCCTTCTGGAGTTTCTGTCAATAAACGGAAATGTGTTCGCGAACTTTTGTGCTGCCCTGTATATGAAATACAGAATTTTTACACACGAAGTGATAGACAAAAAGTGAGTTAAATTTAAAATCGCGTTCAGCAACTTAAAACTCACTTTCAGGAATTATTATTAACAGACAGTAGAGAATTCTTTTGTGTGTCCCTGTAAATGAACGATGACTGCTATACACACAATATTCTGTAGTAAGTCTCTTGTAATGCACCTTAGTGATATATATAAATTTCAATGCGTTTAAAATAGTGAAACATTATTTAATTAAACCGCAAACGATTTTTCTCCATAGACGTAATGTAACGGAATTCTTTTGACTGTCCCTGTAAAGTAACTATAAGTGCTATGCACACCCTATTCCATATTACGCTTCTTGTAATGCACCTTAGGGATATATATAAATTACAATGTATTTGAAATTGTGTAACATCATTAAAATAAACCGCAAATGATTTTTACCCATAGACCGTAATGTAACGGAATTTTTTGAGTGTCCCTGTAAAAAAACTATAAGTGCTACACACTTCAGTTGAAATAGAGGACATGTTTTTGATAACGACAATAACATATAAAATTTGCAGGGCAATCCGAGCATATTTACGGGAGTTAGAGCACGGCCAGACGGCAGACGGCCAGACGGCCATACGGCAGACAAACCGAAGTCATAAGCACTTTTCAACTAGGTTGGAAAGTGTTAAAAACACATATTTTCAACTAATTATTTCTGAAGGATTGCATTTAGAACTTTTCGCAAGGACGCTAAAAATGCAATTTTTTCGCGGGTGAAGGTGAATTGTTTTAAGCATTTATTTAAACTAGAGGATCGAATCCGGACTTCCCGGGTTACAGAACATAGATGAAAACAATTTTTTTTAATTGAAAATTTAATATGTTTTTTACATTTAATGAATTATTTCAGCTTGCCTACTAACAACACAAAAAACATTTTTACACGAAAAATATCAATAATGTATTCAAATAAAGTTTTAAAATGTGTTAAAAGCGATACTTCTTTGTTCGAAAAAATTGACAAAAATGGTTACTTTCAACAGACTGTTTTATTCTGATAATTTCAGCTGTTTAAGCGAGTAGATCCATTACATGTCTGATAAATTTGTTTTTCATTTATAATATTTTATTATTTTATTTATTTATTGCTGAAGTTTTAATTTCTTTATGGAATATCAGCTGGAAACAAATGCTGAAATATTTATATTGTTTTAAGTGCAATTCATTATTAGTAATCGGGCTGTATACTATAAAGATAGATTTTTAAAAATCAGGCTAGAAAAGTATTATAAAAACTATTAAAGAACCCAATAAATTGATATACAGCTTTTAAACAATTTGCATGTGCAAGAACATTTTTTGACGGTGTAAAAATGGAAATTTTGTGATGTTTTGAAGTTAAAAAAATTGTGGTAAAAGCGAAATTTGTAGGTCAAGTGTTGCAATTGCCAGTATGATGACAGTGTTATTCTCCAGACATATTTTTTCTTTATAATATATATTCGTAAAACATTTTTGTAAATGTTGGTCAAAATGACGTTAGTTTGATTCTACCAGCTCTAACATTCGAAGCAACGACATGTTTTTGACAAAAAAGTCCTTAAAAACGTGCAATGATAACTTATATTACCTAATTATATTACCTAATTAATATTAACTAAGCAATGATACTTTTACTTCTGTAATGATACTTTTAACTTACATTGTAAGTATGTATTTTTAGTACAAATTTTGTGTTTAATAAAATTATTATGAACCTCTTTTAATGTACAATTAGATTTCATTTCTCTCCAAACAATCGAAATATCTCATGCAATGTAAATTTGACACATCGGGTTACCACATTATACATTAAAATATGACTGTATTTTCGTATTTTTATATCTACTTTTGCCTGAATGTGTCGAATTGCGAACTGAAACAAATGTTGGTAATTCATAACGATCCGAGGTTGTTATTAAAACTCTAGAAATTTCTAAATGTTTCGAATTATTTTCTGATATTAAATTTATCTGTTTTTACTGCTTAATATGTTTACATTTTTATGAAATTTCTTTAATGGTAGCGAATTGGTTATTCGTTTCGAAAAAAATATTAAAAATGGGAAACTAACAGTATTATTATATCTTTAATCTTGCCATTTGCTCATTACAAGCTAAATATTTATAATTTGAATCGATAGTAAAATATATTCTGAATTAATCATATAGTTCATGAAAATTTTTGTAAAGAAAGAATTCTGTCAACTCCCACAGCTCTCACGGCAGAGCACAGACATCTGAATACCATGCCTATGTGCTGACACAAAATCAGCGGCTGTTGTAGGAGAAGTTTTTCAACGTTTGTATGGTCCCTTGAATTTCAACACCAGTATTTTCTAAAAGTATTAACTGACTTATTTAATCTCAGAAAAAAAGGCGGAGAATACTTTTAGAAATTACCAGTGTTCAAATTCAAGGGATCCTACAGACGCTGAAAAAAAATCTGGCTAGAACAGCCGCCATTTTTGTGCAAGCGTAGTATTCAAAGGGTTGTGGCAGGAAAAACAATTACATCACAGCTTTTTTGAGTTACAAATTCAAAAAAGGAGCTTAAACAAGTTTAAGCCCCTTGAATTCAACTGAACAATAAATACCGCTTATTGACAAAAAATACAGAAAAATAAACTTACATATTTCTTATAAGCATTTTTTAAGACGTTCCACATTTTATTTCATCTCTTTTATTTTTAATAATATTCTTTAAATGCCTATGAATAAAATATTTATTTTAATTCTTTCGTATATTAAATGTGTTAATAAATATTTTCTACATATTTTTTTTTTTTTTTTTTTTTTTTTTTTTTTTTTTTTTTTTAAGTGGTATCTAATTTTTGTTTACTTTTTTTTTGTTTTAAATATAGATTATTGAATAAGTTCATTTTTTTATGGTACATTATTTATTTGTTTATAGAATTGTACTGCAACTGATAAAAGTATTTTGCATGTAATCTTTAGTAATCAGGTCCATATTTAAGTAGTGCGTCTTATAAGGGGGGTCTCTTTAAAGCGCATACTAAAAACAAATATGAAAAAAAATATTCAAGAATCTATGTGTGTGTACAATAAATTATCAATCAAATTTAGCGATGGAATCTCGGTAGATTTCTTAGAATAAAATTATGAACTTTTAGTTTTTTCGTCAAAATGTCGTTCGTTAAACTCTGTGCAATTTGGCGAACAATATGTTGGCGCGATTTACAAGCCAAAATTTGTGAAACACTTGTGTATGTAATGATTTTGACACTACTTTTTAAACGAGTAAATGTTGCAATTATTTTTTTTATATAAAAGTTCACTATATTAAAATGTCATTTTTTTTTCTTCTCCCTAGGGATCATAGCTCCGCATATCGTAATAAACATCCAGAATATCTTCTTCATATTATTCAGAGAATATATAGAATAATAACTGGGATTGATGAATTTACAGAAGAACAAAGAACATCAGTTCATCGTTATGAATAACACATGTCGGCACCAAAATCCTCCCTGTAAAAATAATAGTTGATCCTTATACATTTCAGCTAAATCAAAATATGGCATTGAAATTACTTTAGCACGTACAATGTTTTAAGTGGGATGGAGTGTTTTTAAAATTAAGTAATTTATGTCTTACTAAAACATCAGTGGAAATTATTTAACGTCTAATTCGTGTTGTGTTTTTCTTTCTTTTATTTTGTTATGAAAGCCCGCATCCGCTTAGGTATCCAAAATACAGAAAAACCTATTGCATTATATTAAAAATCGTACTTTTAACTTTAAAACACCGCCGCTATCTGTTCGGAAAAATATCAATGTTACCCATTAAAAAATGTTTTTCGCGATTTCTGTCATTTTAAAAAATCTTTATCTGTGCTTCTAATCAAAATACGAAACAACTAAAAAAACCAGTCCATATCTACGTTCATTTTCTTTTCGGATTCTGTAATCCGTTTTAAAAATCACGACTATCAACCCTTTGAAAAAAACTCGCTTGCGAAACTCACTTTCACAAATTCCGTTTTTCCTGCGATGTTTAATATTCTGCATAAGCTTTGTAAATCAAAATACGAAAAACCAAAGATTTCAAACCACACATACGTTCATTTTCCTTTCGAATGCCGCAATCAGTTTAAAAAGTATTAATATTGATGAACCGTTCGTTTCCAAAAGTCACTTATGCTACTTTTTTTTTTCTTTTTTTTAGATAGCTTTCCATACAAAAAAGTATAAAGCTACCTATTGCAGCCGTTCGGAGGAAAGCAATTCCGTAAAAGTTTGGTATATTTTCACCGATCATGACCCCCAGACCCCAAAACCACCCTCCGTTCAAATGTTGATTTATATATATATCTGATCTATGTCATGCGATAACGCTCGTATTTATAAATCGATTTTTATGAAACTAATTGTGTGTATTAAGCTCATCAATGCCTCAACCGAGTTCATTGGCCATCTTGGTCCGCCATCTTGTTTCAAGATGGCGGACACTTAAAAATTTAAAACTAAAATAAATATACAAAAAAGTTAAAAATTTAAATTTATTTTTTGATTAAGTGTTAGGCCTTGATACAAGGATTCCGGAGCATTTTTTGTTTTACCTCTATCTTAAAAAATTGCTGAGACAGAGCAGTTTGAAATTCTAGAGTGGCGGACATTTTGAAACAAGACAGCACATTACAAGAAACCAACGATTAATTTATGAGTTTTAATTTCGTATTGGCCTCGTGCCAGAAGTTAATAGCCGAAGAAATCACTAACAATTTAGTTAACAATCAATTTTTCTTATTCTGATCATTTCAGCGGGTTTTAGGGCTTATTTCAATTACATGTCTGATAAATTTGTGCTTTATTTATACTATTTTAGTTATTGCTTAATTAAGTTTTAATTTCGTTATTGAATATTATCTGGAAACAAATGCTGAACTCTTTATATTGTTTAAAGTGCAAAAAGATTAATATTTTGTAATCGTCTGCAAGAGATAGAGATAGATTAAAAAGAAAATCGTGCTTGAATTATAATTTATATGCTATAATAAATGAGTATATTCGATACAGTTTTTAAACAAATTGCATTTGAAAGTAATTTTTTTTCCTATGTAACGGTGTAAAAATTGAAAATATGCGATGTTTAGAAATTAAAAAAAAATGCATTAGCAAAAGTCACATAACTTAAATTTCATCTGAAAGTCTTGCCATTCGCAAAATGACGTCAGCGTTACGCACGGACACGTTTGTCCTTTATAATATAGATACGCATCTGTTGTCATTTATCTATTTCATGTTACAAATTGGCAACAATAACTTATCGCATTTGGTGGATTCTAGAATTCGTTGGATGTTTAAAGCTAAAACTCTCACAATAATAAAGAGTTTAGAATATTTATATTTAATATTTTTTTTAATAATTGTATAATATCTTCTTTACTTTTCGAGTTTTTTGTATTGAAAGCTACCTAAAACCAACGATTAATTTATGAGTTTTAGTGAACGTGATTTCTCGCAAATTATTTTCTTTCATTGTTGTAATCATTTTCCCAATCATACGCCGTTAGCGCCAAATTATCGCCAAACTTGGGGATAATTGGCGAAATATCGCCAAATTTGACGACCAAAATAAGTCTTCGTAAATGAAGCCAACTTGGCTATAGCTCAATAATTTGGCGAATTTCTTATTCAAATTCAGTATTAAGGGATCTTTTGTAAACGGTTTCTTTGCATTTTAGCTTGCTGTTTTCGAGTAACAGTAGCTAAAATTTTAAAACGGGGATATAGGAAAGCTACCTTTTCCATCCGGTACAGGCCGGAAGGACTTTTTTTTTGTGCGACGTTTAAAAATCGGCCTGCACTTCGTAAATCAAAATACGAAAAATACCAGACCACATATAATTTTATTTTCCATTCAAATGCCACAGTCCGTTTCAAAAGTTAATAATATTAGCACTTTGAAAAAAAATCGTTTCATAAACTCACTTACGCGATTTTTTTTTTTTTTTTTTGCGATGTTTAAAAATCAGCATCGGCTTCAGAAATCAAAATACGATTAAACGAAAAATATCTATCCATATCTGCGTTCATTTTCCTTTTGAAAGCCGTAATCTGTTCAAAAATATATTAATATTAACCTTTTCAGAAAAAATAATTTCCGAAATTCAGTCTCGCAAATTTCGTCTTTTCTTTTTGCAATGTTCAGTGTTTTTCTCCCGGACTTTTTAATCAAAATACGAAAAAACAAATCGCACACGCTTAACGAGCGGAAATTTATTTTTGAAACACATCTTTTGTTTTTAAAAAAAATACTATTAACCCTTTCAAAGAAATTCGTTTCTGAAAGTCACGTCAGGAATTTTTCTGATCGCTTGCTTAAATCGTGAATCGCATGTTTCTTTTGCTCACGATATGCAGCTCTTTTAACACTAAATGTCAATATTTTAGCACGAAAATTATACACAGGGTTCGAAAACATTATAACTCATCAACATTTCAAACGGTTTGGATAATAAGAAATATTTTGTTTTCTACGGTTTCGTTCATTTCAGGAAAACCTATTCGTCTCGTTTCATTGTCTGTCCGTCAAAGAGTCCGTTCTCGGAAACTTTATAAGTTAGAGACTTGAAATTTTGTATACTTACAACTGAATATCTACTGTAACACTGGAAATTATAAATTTTTGAAAATGTCTTCATTAAAGCAATATATGAATTAAATACCTGAAAATCCACACATTAATGGAAAAATATCTTCAACTAAAGCATAGAATTTAATCAAACCGCAAAGAAAATTCATTCTGAAACTCCAGAAGAGGGGGAAGGATTGTCATAGGTCAGGGTACCGGAAAAATCCGGGCAGCCACGAAACCGCAACTACCGACTTTTCAACCCCTTTTTCAAAAACATCGAAAAAAAAACGATTTACG
Source organism: Maratus michaelseni (assembly GCA_963931845.1). Classification (NCBI taxonomy): domain Eukaryota; kingdom Metazoa; phylum Arthropoda; class Arachnida; order Araneae; family Salticidae; genus Maratus; species Maratus michaelseni. The sequence goes on along the minus strand of OZ007586.1, from coordinate 254,167,348 downwards.
CGAAACTCGGGTTACGGGGGTAGAAAAATATCGCGATTTCAAAATATCAAATTTCGAAAAATTCGCAGAGGGAAACCCGAGATATCAATCAAAATTTTTAATTTTGTCAAAAAAGATCAATTTTTATCTCAAGAAAGACGCAGATGTAGGAGAGAGACAACCGTCTGCCCAGAAAAGAATTCTTTTATAGATTTTCTTTATAGTGGACGAATTCAGGCTCTATTATTATTTTTTTAATATTGCATTTATCGATTTGAAAATTATACATCTATACGTATCTTTCAACGACAAATCCAGAAATCCAATTTTTATATCGCTGAGATTATTAAATCCTCAGATATGATTTTTTAAAAATTAATCGGATCGCTTAAAAATATTTTTTTTGTAACATGTAAATTCTAGATCAGACATAGTGTCGCTTTCTGCGGAAAGAGAAGAATTGATCAAATGAGGTATTTGAAAAGGACAGGCGCTTTTTAAAACTATATAAAATTAAAAAATATATTGGATTTTTGGATATGAAAATTATCCATCCTTGCTTAAAGGCTGGGATGGGGTTTCAGATTTTCTAAAAATTTTCGAATTCGGCCTATAACATTTTATTTTAGAAAAATTCTAATTTTTGCATAGGAAATATCAAAAGGGCTTTCCCCGCTATCGAGCCGGTTCAGATATTCGAAGAAACGAAAAAATATACGGGTAATTTTTCTTTAAATAACTACTTGGCTCTCTTGCTATTGTAAGGGAAAAAAATATTTATATTATTTTTTGCATCTTAATTGTAATTATACTTAATTCTTTGTATCTTACATAATTTAATTATATGAATCTTATATAAACTAATTGTTTGCATCTTATTTAAAATAAATTAGTTGCATAAGATATTAGATTTTAAAAAAATAATAAAAATTTAAAAATATTTGACTCTGATGGGGCCTCCCTCCCCCCTCTATGCTCACCATTCCGACACCAATCAAAGCATCAAAGCGCACGTCCAGATTGCTCCTACATCAGCATCATTCCACCGCAGCCTGCTACGAGAGAACTTTTATATTTCTGAATCTTCTGATGCCATCTCCATAGACTGTTCCGATCTAGATGTGAAGTAAACATAGGTATTACGCCCCACGTAGACAATCTTCAGTAATCGTCTTTGATCTTTGATCTTTAAATAAAAAACAATACTTTTTTTTTCGTTTGGAAAATGAAATTTATTTGCATTTTTTAATTAAAAGATAAGGTGTTTTGATAGGAATATTAAACGAAACCCTTTGTGCGGTCTTCAATCACACTTACCCACTTGTTTAAGTTCAAACGAATTCGATGGTAGTCGATGAAAAAAAATTTGAAGAACGCTTCTTGCAAGCACTTTTTCTTAGATTTTCGTTTAAAAATATAAAATCATTCAACACTTATTAAGGCTAACATCACGGGCCCGGACAGTGGCGTCAGGTCAGCTAATACATAATGGAATGAATAATTTCACAAATCGTGACATCGCAATCAGTGCAATGGAACACATCGTATCGCTACTCAGGTATAGTATAAAAACAAGGATATAAACATTATTTTTATTATTACTATTATTATTACATATTAATAGAGAGTAAAGTTGTTTAGTTGTGAATTAAACAAAATAAAATTTTTTGGTTGAATTTAGCAAAACTGAAGGGTCAAAAATGGATTTTTCAATTTTATTCTAATAAAAGAACTCTTAGCCCTATATGTCTTTTTTTGCACATATTTTCTCATATTGTGATTACCATATGTAAGAATGAAAAGTAAATTGGTTTTGGTTTTGAAAATTTTTCAAGTATGCTGATTGAAGAGACAAAAAAAAAGAATATGTTTATATTTATACATTTTTAATAATTGTATTATTAATTAAAATTTCGAAAGTGGTTTAATCTGAAATTTGTGTTCACGTCATGCTTGGGATTTTTCAAAGTATCATTTAAAACAAAATGTAATATTATGCATAAATTATATTAATGTTTATGTCTATTAGGCGACTTTTTTTTTAATAAAAAACTTTAATTGGTCCACATTTCAGAAATTTATATTACAGTAACCACTGAAATAAAATTGATGAAAAAATATACTTTTCTTTCTATACTAAATTTACTTACGTGATAAATTTATGATGATTCTATTTAACTTTTAAAAGATTGGTTCAATTTTAACATGTAAATGCCCTCTAATGATAAAATAAGTCCAATATATTCAAACCCTATGAACTCAAAGTTGGGCTTGGTGTTTATTTAGCCTCTCTGCATATATACAGTCGGGAAAAAATATTCCTTAGTATAGGCGAAAGTAGAGTAAAAGCATATATCTTATTATTTGTTGCTACTTGAAGTCCAAATTTCCAACATAATTTAATGAAACTTTTTGTAACTACTCTGCACTTATGTAACCACATCATTTTCAATATATGATTAGTTTATCACATTTTTTATTAATAAATGATTATTCATAAAAAAGTCAAATCATCCGGTCTTGCCCAACTGGTGGAATAAAAACGCATGTATATGTTAATCTTACAGGAAATTAAACTTTTATAGATTCTCTTAAAAAAAAAGAAAAATATATTATATATTACAAGTTTAAATAAGTAACTAAACTTATATTTCAATTATAAGTATGATGATTTTGTATTTAAAGGCAAAAGGCCACTCTCCATTATATTTTGATAAAGTGAGGAAAAGTGGTTCACCTTCTATATCAGCATTATAGAAATTATGATCAATCATGTCCATGTAGTTTTAACGACCTTTTATTTAAACGTTATTTAAGAACTATTAAAAAAAACAATGTACTTTTTTTACCTCACGTAAGATGGCCGGTTTTATCCCAAGAGATTGTGGATATGAAAGCAAGCCCTAAAATATCCTTTTAAATGCTAGCAACAGATTCTTCATTTGAAATAAATCCTTATTAAATATGCTGCGCATAATAACATGCAAGTTTCAGTAACTTGAAATGTGTTCACATTTAAAATTTTGAAAACTGAAAAAATTAGAAAATAAGCTTTTAAACATAGAATCTAAATAAATGCCAGTATCGAGATAATGTAATGTCCGCTTCACCTTCTGCTCTAAAGCTAAGTATTTCAACCATTATCCGCTAGGGGTCTGCTCAAATTGTGTCAAAATTAAAATATCCGTTTCTACCCGATAATACGGTTTAACCCTATTTCCGCCTACATGATCATATAAATACTTTCTTAGGTAAAAATACCGATCGTTTGCCATTCTTGTATAAAAGTACGGAAAAAAATAAAAATAATAATTCGATAACAAATGATTTTTTATTACTTATACTGATGAAGGAAGAATGGAATACGATATGTAGTTGTTGTATAGTATATATGTAAACTGGAGGGAGGCAAAAAAATAAATTCTAATGCATATTTGTAAAATAATCAACTTTGTAATTATTTTTCTGTGCTCTTAGACCCCAAATATCATGAGATAAAAAGTGTTTTAAAATCAATATATAATTTTGTTAAAATTTGTAAACTTTTTAAAATGCATACCAAATTTGGAGCTTTAAAATCAAGTAGCATAGGTCCAAACGTGACCTTCCGTTCTCTAATCAGTCCCTATATACATTTTTAAAGAACATTCTACGAATAAAAGTGACAACTTTTTTCCCCCTGAAGTGCATTCGAATTTTTTCCTTGCTCTAATAATAATGCCAACTTTATTTTGCCTTTAAAAACACTTTTACGTTAAAAAGAACTTGCTTGAGTATTTATTCACAAATTTCAGACTTAAAACGGCATACAATTTAGAGATTATGACGCATATTTTCATAACTGGAGCACCATAAAAGGGTTGAGTAATTTAAGACACCCAGAACGTTTATTTGTTCAGCTGTACATGTATGTAATGCTAATTCTACTGCACCCATTCTCAACTTTAACCAATCTGAACATCTTTGTGCATATAGCCATAAATTTGTCTAATATTTTGATGGATGAACGAAAAATAATAGCGAATTTCTAAAACAGAGTAAAAACGATTTTTAAAGATTCGTTTTTGAAGGAAACTCTTTAAAAATAAATCACCGAAATTATTTTTCACTCTTTCGAAGTGGGAGAGAGAGATGTTTCTCAACACTTTGCTTTTCTATTTATTCTCGCCTTTCTGTTTCAGTAATATTGAAGAATTAAAAAGATCTAGTGAAAAGATGTTCGTGAAAGACATTTAACAGAGATTTCTGCAAGTTATTAAGGTTTATTGAACAGGGAAGTTTTAAATGGAGCCGAGACGTGCGTATTAGAGAATAATAGTTCTCATGCATTTTATTTCTCTCCTTCTTATTTTTCTATATATTGTTATTTTCTACTATAAGACATTAATTTCAATTTAAGAAAAAAATATAGCCAGATATTAAGAAAAAAACTGTCGCAGAATTTGTAATAAGCACTGATCATTTTTCTGAAATAATATAATTAAATGATAATTAAAATTTGAATTTGTATAATTGTTTAGCTCATCGTCTAAACATATTTTATTACATGCACAGTAAGTTAGAATGATTCATGATGTCCATGCGTTAAAAATATGAAAAATAACTATCGTACAAAATATTTTAATGAAAATTAAATTAATTGAAAGTAAGAGGAGTCATGAAGGAGGTTTCGAATTTCATATTTATACTTATATTAAATTTTGTAAAAGAAAAATATTCAAACTGCCAAGTGATGTGTAATTAAAATGATCTTATTTTAAATTGCAAAGTGATAAAACAAAGTTACATTAAAAAAAAAATACAAATACAAATATAAGAAATCTAACACTAATATTCAAAAGGTATCATTTTTAGAATAAAATAATAAGATATAAAATATATACATAAGCATTACTTTTTTCCAAAAGATAATTCTAATACACATATTTCTGTAAATGCATACAATCTTCACTTTTCGTTACAAAATATTTATTTTTTACTTTTTTCTCAGACTTTGCATTTCCTAAAAAAATTGCTTTACTCTTTTATTAAGCACCAGACAGTCTTCGCCCGTCTAGCCATTCACATCCGAGTGGGGCCCAGATAAATTATGCAGTGTACTTCCTTGACTTCGCTTCGAGCCCAGAAAATGCATTTCACATGCAAACAAAAAAAAAAATGTCAATAAAATACTTTATTTTAAATTATACGGAAATAACTAATACATTTTTTTTTAAAAAGCACGTAGATAAATATTTGCGACATAATTTTTTTTTTTCATGAGCCACCTGACAGATTATTGCTTGTCCCTGCCCGTGATTATCTAGGGTGGGTGGATAACTTTCAGATAAAATAAATAAAAATGGGATTACCTAAGGTACATGGTGATCGTTGTAAATAGGCACTGTGGTTTCACACCAATAACTTGTTAATACGGTGATCAAAATAACGGAGCCCTGAGTATTTCTCAGCCATATATTGTTAATGAAGCCATCACTGCAACGTGGTTCAGTTATTTTGCGTGCATACATCGTTAAAATGAAATCATTTTAATAGGGCCATTGGGTTGCACGCCTATAAATGGATTATACGGTAATCACTATAAGGAAGTCTTGTGCATACTCGAGCCCATAAATATGGCGATCAGTATTTAAATCGCAAATGTTTACTTCCAAAACACGTATTTCGAAAAGGAGGAAGTGTATTATATTTTGTAGAAAATTTTAAATCCAATCACTAAAAGTCGAAAAGTGCAAAAACAATTTATAAAATATGGGAAAAAAACTTTAAAATGTCACGCAAAATATAGAAAAAAAAATTAGCAATAGATAACTTATTCGTCTAATCTTCCATAATCGGGGTCATAGCCAATGATGACCCCAAACCCGCTAGCTATAAAATCGTTGAAATACATGTTCAACTATTCATTAGTAGATTTGTAATGCTGAATTTCACGCTCCTACTAAAAACTACTGCTACGGTATGGCAAAATGACATGAAACATTCGACACCCATTTAACCCCTTAGTGGCTCAATTTTTAAAACCTCATCAATACATGTTTAACTATTTTTTTAGTAGATTTTTTATACTGAATTTGACGCTCCTACCTATAACTTTTACTGAGATATGGCAAAATGACCTAAAATATTCGACTCCCTATTTTACCTCCGTTAGTGGCAGAATTTCTAAAATTGCTCAAATACATGTTTAACTATATTCAATGGTTGGAGTATCATAGTTGAGATTTATTCCAACAGAGCGAATAATGCCGGGACCAGGACTCGAACCTGGGTACTTTGGCTTGCCGTGCCAACGTTCTTCCAACTGTGCTATTTCAACGGTTCCTGGCTGGCATATTTCACTGCTATTTGTTGGACAAGGCTGCGAACTGCAGCGCTAATTTCATTCATCCGAACTATAACTATAGCATTTTACATGATGAATATGAAATAACACGTTCATAAAATCGAGGATATCGTTGGGATAGCACAGTAGGAAGAGCGTTGGCACGGCAAGTCAAAGTACCCAGGCTCGAGTCCTGGTCCCAGCAGTTTTCGTTCTGTTGCAATAAATCTCAACTATGATACTCCTACCATGGAATATAATTTACCTAGTTGAAAATACTTTCTTCAGTCCATGTTTAACTATTTTTTGGTAGATTTGTTATCCTAAATTTCATGCTCCTACCTAAAACTGCTGCTGAGGTATGACGAAAAGGCGAAATGACCTAAAACTTTTGACCCTCTATTTACCCCTTAATGGGTGAATTTCTAAAATCGCTGAAATATGTGTTTAATTATTTTTTCAGTAGATTTGTTATCCTGAATTCCACGCTCCTACCGATAAATGATGCTGAGATATGGTGAAAAGGCGTAATGACCAAAACCTTTCGACCTCCCCCCATTTAAACCCCTTCGTTGTTGAATTTTTAAAATCTGTGAAATGCATGTTTAACTATTTTTAACAGATTTGTTATCCTGAATTTCACACTTTTAACTAAAGCTGTTATTGAGATATGGCGAAAAGGCGAAATGGCCTAAAACTTTTGACACCCCATTTAACACCCTTAGTGGTTGAATTTCTAAAATCGCTCAAATAAGTGTTTAACTATTTTTTTAGAAGATTTAATATCCTGAATTTCAAGCTCTTACCTAAAACTACTGATGAGATATCGCGAAAAGGTGAAATCCCCCAAAACTTTTTACCCTCCCTTAGTGGTTGAATTTTTAAAATGGCCTGGAACATATGTTTATTGATTCTTTAGTAGATTTGGTATCCCTAATTTCATTCTGTTACCTACAACTGCTGCTGCGATATGGCTAAAAGGCGAAATGACCTAAAACTTTCGAACCAGCATTTGACCCCTTTATTGTGTGAATTTTCAAAAATCCTTTCTTAGTAGGTGCCTAGATTGTATAAGTAACATATTGTGTAAGTTTGCCAAATTTCATTGACCTAGGATGGACCAACGTTTAAGGCTCGCCGTTGATTATGAGTCAGTCGGGACATGCTCTTTTATAAGTATAGATTTGGATTATTAGTCTTCATTTTATTATTGCAGAAATTAAAGAAAATTTTGTGTAATAAGTCTTGATAATATATGATACCCTCAGAATAATGGTATCTTTTGCGAGAGAAAGTAATAATAAAAGTAACACGTGTAAAATGTGTTTTTTTTAATCATTGATTTTCACGACTAACACAGAATTTATTTCTGAATAAAAAAATATTCTGATACATAGTATTTAAAGTACCGGATTTTTATGAGAATGTATATTAAAACAAATTGAGACTTCATTAGTTTTGTGTAATACATTTATACTCATTTTAAAGTTATATGTGTATTTTGAAAATAATTTGAGAGAGAGCTGTAATATAAAACATTCAACATCTTTCAAGTAAGTAGTATAATTTAACACAACTGCATATTACTCTTAAAAATGAATTTTTAGAGAAAGTTTTTAACCTAAGCGAACCCCGCTAGATGGCCGTACTGAACACCGTCTTAACCGAAGTAGAACATAGTGGTTGGAACAACGTTGGCTTATTCTTGGCTAATTGTAGTCCATGTTCGCCCACAGTAAGATATGTCCGCCTTGCCGTACCATTGGCCTAAGAACTATTTGCGAACAATGACCCAATCGTTATCTGATCAAAATTCTTCTCAGATACGTTCTAAATTGGAGCAGTCTCTGTATCTTTAATTTCCCAACCCTACCATATCTCAACTGTTTTCGCAAACTGCCAACGATGGGCCAACAATTTGTGTTACTTATAGAAGGAATGAACTTGTTGGACACGCACCTTATCTTAATGAATCGTTGAAATGTTACTGGATATCTTCTACTATCAAAAGTTCTCGCCGGCCATCATAATGAAAGACTGATTGAAGAAATTATTTTTCGTGGTACCAGGCATATAATTACATGAAACTTCAAAGTTATACACTTCCTACACGTCGAACGTTACAACACGTTTTGTATATTGGATTATTGCTCGTTCATCTGCAAACCGGATCGTATTTTTCCTGAAATGAATGTATGTAACGTCATAAATATTATATTTTTCATAGTTTGTGTGAACCGTGCTAAATTATTCGATGTGTCGTAATTTAATTTAGGTGAATGGTTAGCTTTCATTTTACTACATGAATATATTCAATTAATATTTCTGTGCATTGTACTTACTACTATTAGTGCGTGTAATATTTTCCTATTATTTTGTTATTTGTATTATTTATTCATTATTTAATATCACCGTAATATTCTGAAATATCGCGTATTGTCTTGTGTATATGTAGAGTGTATTTAATTAGCTGTGCAGTATTATAATACTTTGTTTTAATTGCGTGTACTCCTGATAGAACCAGTCTCAAATACTTCATGTTGTAAAACAGCTATCTTTCGCGTTGCTGTTATACCACCGCCCTTTTTGAAGGCTAAGTGTACATTATGATCCAACAGCATGTATATACAGGGTGGTCAAAAATTAAGAACTTTCCCTATATATGTACTCCTAGTGACCGTATCGTTCAAATAAACTGGATATCACTCGGGATGGGGGTATTACAACAATTGAGATCTCAAAGTTACGGTTACAGTGGCAAAAGTTTGATACTTTCAAATGGCAACATCAATTTTTTTTCAAATGATAATTGGAAATATTTTCAAGTTGTATCACCCTAACGTAAAATGATCTTCACAGTGAAAAGCAATAAATGACGTTAAATACTAATTTTAGCAGAAGAAATGTCGTCATTCAACAAACGCATAAAATCTAAAAATTTTGATGAGTACTGCACGTAGCAAGGAATGGAACATGTGAACATAACGACGGGAATGTCCAGAGGAAACAGAGAGATGGAAAGAATTCATAGTATCTTAATTTCTGTTTTAGCGAAGCCATCACAGAATTAGTACACAAATTAATATAAGTATTTAACACATTTTCAAAGAATTAACAATAGTACTGTAGCTAGAGTACAAAGTACAGTTCGTTTGAATTGATAATAGGAACAAATACGAAGAATAAACATGATCTGAAAACTAAAGAATATTTAGAGGAGGAATAAGCTACATGATGAAAGAATATAAAGATGAGAGAGAGGAGGTAAGAAGGAATATTTTAAATACAAGAAGAAAATAGAAAGCAATTTAACAGGAAAGGTAAAAACCTAATATGTAGAAAATAAATGATTTTGCTTAGATACAAAGAATCCAGTATGGCACAAGACAAAATTTAAAGATGAATTTCGCGCACCTTAAAGATTCACTGCAGTAAAACCAACTAACCGTTATGACGCAAAAAGATTGAAAATCATGAAACAAAAAATAAAATCTATACTGCTGCGGAATACATGAAGCTTTTGTCAAAAAACTCATTTTAATAATGTCTCTAAAACGTTTTAAAATTCGATCTTGCACAGTTTCAAAGATAACTGATTTTTTTTTTCAGATCTATTCGAGTATCTAAATTCGTTAAGATATAATACTGACTGTCGAGATTTTAAATTGTCAGGATAGCCGAAATAAGTAAATTAAACGACCAACATATAAAGGGACAACATCTCAGCCTGATTGAGGAAAAAGATTCAAGAGTTAAGCGGATTATGGACGATGCCAGAACAGTATTCGTGAAATTTTTGAGAAAGGTGTAGCTATGAGTTGGCTGGTTTTGTTTGATGAGAGAAAGCAAACGTGCCTCTCTATAATTTTATTGTTGTGAAGTCGGTCGGTGACCATATTTATACGTATTTACTCACTATCCAACCATCTACTGTTTGTTTCTTTATCTTTATGTACTGTGTGTTTAATAAATGCATGTATTCGTCAAATTCAGTGTATTCATTTGAGATATATTGTGGTTAATTTATTTCACTATTTAGCATTCAAACACACACTTACTGTATAGGTGTGCGTGTGTGTATGAATATATATATACTGTTTGGCGTACAAGAACATACCAAGTATTACAATAAAGGAAAATAGCTTTCCTATAGTGGCATCTTGAAAAGTTGTGGCGAATTTAATGCTTTAGTTCTTTTTATTAATGTTATTATTTGCATGCAAGACTATAGAAGAACTAGAAATATTTTACAGCGTATAGCAGAAAAATATTTCAGATTTAGTGCTCCAGCTTTAAAAAATACTTTTTATTTAGAAATATTTTGTGTTTTCACATGCATAGCTAAAGATGTCCATAAGAAAAGTAAAGAGATTTTTATGTAAAGATTTACGTAAAAAAGTCTTTGTCAGTATAGTGTTATATAAATACATAATGTTACTAAAATATTGAAAAATAGAATACTTATTTAAGTAACCGTTATTTATTTAACAATAAACAAAAGTTACATTTTTACACTAAAAAAAAAACGTTGATAAGAGCTTTTAGGGGAACGGCATATACTTCGAACATACTTTCTAAATTTTTAAAGAATTATAAAAGAAAATTTAAATAATTGTTCTTGTCTAATATTTTTCTTTGTAATTGTGTTTCATTATAGTAAAAATAGTCAATAAAGAATCTTTTTTTATGTAAAATAGAAAATAACTTTAATAATCTAAGTTTTCTTCAAAATTAACAAAGAATAAAACTTTCCTCTTATCCCAATATTTTACTTTTATGAAAACATTGCGTTGCATAAAAGATACTGTAATAATGTTTACTCAATATGCAACCGAACTGCATTTTCTCGAAAAAATTAATTAAATATTTTATTTCAGTCATACATTTTATCATAATTCTCCTTAAATGTTTTGTTTGCACGGATTCTGAAAAATGTTATATAGTTTTAAATTAGATCTATGTATTTAATAAATTGTCAATTAGGATGAGTGTACGTTTCCAATAAGTTGTTCGGTTCATAATTTCTTAAATATACAACTAAAGTAAATTTCCCCTAATATTTATATGTATTTTAATACCTCTAAAGATATTTTAGAATGAATCAATTAAATTTCTCAGACAGACATTTTAATTTATTTTACCTATATAAATGACAATGTGTAAATTTACTTTTCAAATAGCACTATTTTTTGAGCGATTTATTACCCGCATACGTTTCTGGCTTTTTAATATTCTGTCAGTAAAAAAAAATAAAAGAGCCTTTTAACATATTTTATTTCATAAATTATAAAGAGTTTATGGGTTGTAACAATATGGATTTGAATATCTGAAACAAGAAATACGTAAAGAGCGAACAAATTGTAAATTTTAATTTTTCTATCAACACACATATAACTCGCTTACAATATCATTAACTACATTCCCAAAATTGTGTGGCAGAAGAATTTGTCTTTTTATGAAAAAAAAATTATTTGGTAACTGATATTTTCATATTTAGTGTAACACAAATTGCATTTTAACAATCTAATGCATATCAGAATCTGTGTGGAAAGGTGTTTTAGATATTTAAACGGTCATATTCTTGTTTGTAAGTCAATTTCTCCTATATTTATAAGTCCTAAATATTAGAAGAGAAACGTTTGTCAAACATTTTCAGAAACTTTTTAATTTTCTTAGCTAAAGAATAACATTATTTTGTTTTTATGTAGGCAAAAAACGTATTTTTAAAATAAAGATAAATTTTGTCTTTTATTTTTCTTATTTATATATTATAAGAAACGTTTTTAATATCTATCATATTTCAAACTCCCGCTTATAAATGACTTATCGTGTAATCATTAACTATCTATATTTCCATAACTTAATATTAGCTTTATAGCTATTCTATCATGACTTAAAATAGTAACATTTAATACTCAATAAAATTACCTTTAGTGCAGAAGCTCTTTTTTTTTCTTTTGTAAGTTTTATAGAATTTTGAAGTCTTTAAAATATTAATAACCTTACAAAGTAAGTAAATCACATTTTTGTATAAATCATTCACTAATTTTCGTTACAGCATTTCTGACATCTATTTTAATATTCTGGATTACGAAGGCATCTAAAAAGGACATTCAGCGCTGTAAAAAGAACAATTTTAATCGTCTGTCATATTTGAAGATGAAAAATATTAAATGCATGTCACTCATAAAATGTTTGAATACGTCATTTATAAAGGAAGTATAACTAAAAATATAAAATGCTTCCCATTTGAATATTTTTAACTTTGATTACTGTTAACGATCGTTTCTGCCATAAATAAATTATTTTATAATTTATCAGTACTTTAAAGTTTAATTGCAATTTTTAATTAACATGTAAATGAAGATAACTTTAGCAGAATTCAAGGCCTAATTTATTCATTCTTTGGTAATTAATTTATTGAAAATTCATTTATTATATTTTGATAATGAAGCTCAGATTTAAGTATTAATAATAAATACCGGAAACATTAATATTGGTTGTTTATTTTTTAGACATTAAGAAAAATATTATGAAACATTGTAAATTAAATATAACATCAAATATAATATTATATTTTTAAATATAACATTAAATATAAATGTAAATCCAAACAGTGTTATCTCGAAATTTTAGTTATACAATTTTCTTCAGTCATAGTAATTTCTTCTTAAGTACCTTGTTAAAAATTATACGTATATTTAAACTGAATCCATGTTATTAAATATCAATGAATTCTTCGTGCTCAGTTAAGTACGATGAGGTTTAATAAAATATCCTGTTTAAAATTAATCAAGCACAAAGAGGTGTATTCTGAATATTTCACTATGATATAATAAAATATTAAGCTTAATATTTCTTTTGTGGTTGGCTCAATAAATTTTAAAATATACATGTTCTCTAAAATGCTTTATAATAATTTAACAACTCAATTTTACTGTATTCAAAATACTAAATAAGTACAACAGTTGATAACTGTAAAGCTGTTATTGCAGTTCAAACCACATATTTTGTTTCACAAATTACAGTAACTATAATATGCTTGAAACCCATTCATGCATGGTATGCGAATATTAATTCTTTAAATATTAATTTAACTTAATCTTTTTGAAAATTATTTATGAAATGCTCCATAGAATATAATAAATATTTAATTTAAGTGGGAATGAATTTACTTTCATTTTAGAAAATCAATTGTATTATTGAAAATCACATCGCCCCCCCTCCCCCCTTATACCACCATGAAGAATTTATATTTTTTCCCATGTTGGTTTTTATCTGGTTGGATATTTATTTATTTATTTGTATTTTGGCTACCTGAGTTTTGCAAAAAACGCAAATGTGTATTCTTTTTTGGAGCAACATTACAAAACATTTTATGAAAATAAAACAGATGAATTATGAGTTTACAGTAAATATTTAAAAACTCTTTTGCAAAATTTTAAAATTTGCACATTTCCAGATTTCTGGCATAAAGGAAACGATATCGAATTCATTTTAAAAACATTCTTTCTAGATTTACAGTTTTTGCAATGACCCGTCCCTAATTTAGACTAAATATTTTAATACAATGACAAAAATGACCTTCAAAATGCTTAATAATTCTTACATATAGGGGAGATGGGGGATGAATGGGACATTTTCACAAAAATATTTATTTTAAATATTTTATATAAGTTATTATCAAGATTATATATCACATGTCAAACTTTAAGTGTTTGACTACATCTTATGCACAATATTTGTTCAAGATTATTATTACACAGATATATAAATTAAATTTTAAAAAACGTTCTTCTATGTCCCAATCATCCCTACAGCAGGGATGAATGGGACACAAACATTTCCTTCCCCGTATTCAATGTTAAGGACTAAAAGCTGAACAAAAATGCCGCCTTGGCAAAAGCTGAGATATTATAAATTGTAATATGATCTCCAGGATTATTTGTTAGTCAATTATCTTGGACTCATCTCAGCTTTGCCTTAAAAGGCCCATAAACGGTGGACTGAAGACGATGTCTACAAAGATGATGAAATGTTAAAAGAATAATTACCATAAAGTATTAATTTATCAACCTATATAATATTTTTTTATATCCCATATATTATTTTATATTCCATTCATCCCCATTTGAAATGTCCCAATCATCCCCATGATGCATATATTCAATTGTCAGCTATTTTGTCTCAGAAATTATTTTGTCACAATGGTTAATATGCATTCATTTTAATTACCAATATTGAGCCTTGAAATAAAAAACTACAACATATCTTAATTGTTTATATTGCATAAGATATTTAAGTAACGTCAAATGTAAAAAAAATTACTTTTAAGCAGAGTTTTCAGGAAATGCAAATTTGAAGAAAACTGAAAACAGCCATGTGCTCTGGTGTCTTTTGGTTCTGAAGCACACTATAGTAGTGAAATCTATGAGGATATGAAACAACTAAAAAAAAAATGTTTATTGCCTGAAATATTGAGAGCGTCCCATCCATCCCTTGTCCCATTCATCCCCCATCTCCCCTAAATATTTTAAATAATGTTTTATAAAATAAATTAATTTAATTTTTCATTTCTTTTAATTGCAATTAAAATTGTTTACTAATTCTGCTTACTTTTAAATTAATAAAGTTTTAGTAGAAATTTTATATCAATTACTTTAATGATGTTCATAAATTAAAATAAAAGCTCAAAATATTCTTTTTACTAATCTTTCATAGAAAATATATCTAAGAATTTAATTTCAAATCTGAATTTATCTGCATTATTTTTAGATTTTAAAATAGCATACATTTTTATCTGTTTTCTTTTTTATTAAACGGAAATGTTTCATTTATATTTTAATCAGAATATTTATTAATAAATCATTAATTTATTAAAACTTCTTTTCTACCGTTAATTGATGCATCTAAAGTTATATTGATCATCCCAGTTTCTGAAAACAAAAACTTAAAAGTAATTATGTTAAGATAAATCGCGCTAATTATTTTTTTCACGGACCTTCATTACGGAAAGAAATCATTATTTTATCATATTTGACATGATATTTTTCTCTTAAAAGAGTTCCTGTTTCAATATAGATTACCGAAAATGACATACTGCAATATCCAATAAAAAAGAGTTTATTCAAACTAGGTTTCAAGAATATTCTTAATGAGTACCAAAATATATTTTACCAATATTATTTTTTAAATTTGTATGATGTTTCATTTCGGTATGTATTTATTTATTTTATAAATTTCAGTCACTTCAAGTATTTTTTCACAATTGCATCATTTAAATTTCATAAAAAAGTTTAAGTTTAGCATATTAAGTTTTGCACAATTTTCCAATAGGCTTTCGAAATTGCAAAGCTTTTATTTTATTTTTTGTTATTCTTAAATTAATGTACTTGAATTTATATTTGTCAATGAAAAAATTTATATTATTGTGTAAACTATTCAAATTACAAAAGTATGAATTCCTTAGAAACTATAGTTTCTTAATACACTGCAAATAAAGGAGTCTTAAAGTAAGACAAAAAAAAAAAAAAAAAAAAAACACTGAAAATGCATTTAAGACACGTAAATGTCTTATTATAGTGCTTAGACATTAATAGATACCTTAATTTAAGACACTTGTGTGTCTTAATGGACTGGTGGTAGAAATGAACTAATATAAAGTGTCTGAATATGGTAAAAGGTTTTAAATTAAGACATTGCTTTTGTTGATCACATCTGAAATGAGAAGGGAGGGAGGTCAGGGCAGGCAGGTGCAGTGATGAGTATCAGAGATAGGGACGCCGGCATTACATGACGACGTAATGCATTCACAAATATAATAAATACAATAGCTCCTTGAATTATAAAAGAAAATATTTTAAAGAATAAAAGTAAGTTTTATCTTTATGGTTTCTTATATCTTTGTTTTAATAACGCACATAATTTCTATTATATATTTGTAAGATACGAATTTAGTTTTTAAGCCACGTGTATATTTATATAATAGCTTTCAAGTCACTTGCCTAGAATAAGTATTTTATCTTAAATTTTAAAAAAATGATGATTTTGCTTGGGTTATGTGGTTGTATTGTAGTCTACTTTAACTATTACGTGTATTTTATCACAGGACTTTTTTATTATTTACGTATGGTATGTGTCTAAGTATAGAAGGTAAATTTTATCCATGCAGATATTTTTTATAAGATTCTTGTTCTTTATTTCGATATTATTATACATTTTTCAAAATTCCATTTTATGTGTTGGTATTCAAATATATTTTCTAAATCATATAAATTTTGTGCTCGCTAACAGTTTTTGGTTGACTTTCAGCGTAATTTAAATTTTTATTTATTTAATATACTATTATAATTCACTAAATTTTCAAGTCTTATTACGACTAAGTTGGGTTCCGGCCAGTGATTTATTTTCGATATTTTTCGATTCGGCAGCGTATTGCTGCTTATTTTACTGTTTATTACTGTTCATTTTACATTATAATACTGGCAGCTGGGGTGCCAGTATTATACTGTAAAATCAACACTTTTTTTGCATTGTACACGCTCAGAAATCAAACACTCAATTTTGACGATTCGGCAATCCTTAAGCCTTATTTCGTTATTTTTGACAATCATTTCGTCACAGAGTCACGTGGTTTTTGACGAAACGCGAATCCTCAAATATCTGACGAAACTGTTTCCTCACTGTCAAAAATAAAACTCTCACTATTGACGATTCCGCAATTCTTGAGCTATATTTCATCATTTTTGACAATTATTTCGTCTCGAAATTAAGTGATTTTTAATGAAATATAAATCTCAATGGAAAATCTCAAATATTTGACGAAGATGTTTCCCCATTCACGGCCAGATTATTTTTGTTGTTACAAAATCGTTCAAAAAAAATTACACGAAAGTACCAAATTTACAATACAGTCGAACCTCGTTAACATGAACCTCGAGGAGAATCCAAATTTTGTTCATGTTAACAGTAATTGATGTTATCAGTATCAAATCTTTGTACTCGTTTTTATAAGGGACTATGAAAACAATTCATGTTAAAAGTAATTCACGTTAAGCGTGTTCATGTTAACGAGGTTTGACTGTATATTAATGAAAACAAAAACAAAAACATTTCATCCTTGGGAGCCGCTATAACACGAAATTACTAAATTTCTACTTTATTTTTTATATCTGATATTTTGCGTCTATCCTTTTTGTTACTTTAACATTTTTGTAACGATTTTATGCATTTCTATTGCCTATTCAAAGATAAATTTTGCTAAAGTTATAGAATTTCGTTAAAAACGCTTAAAAATTCTTCTAAAGTTAGAGAATTTCGGTTAAAATAGTAAAATGCGAACATCATTTGGTCCATTTTCAACAGAAAGCAACAACCATTTTCCCAAAAGAAAAAAAAAAAAAAAAAAAAATCAAAATTTTAGGAGCTTTTTTATTTAAGAAATATATTCATATAACAATCAAATTTAAAATATGCATAATTGATCCCTTTCCCCTCTATAAACAGTAACGTGTTAAAATCTGTCCTCCAATATGCAATTCAAAATTTATTATTTCTGATCAACAAATTAACTAGAGCATATTTTAATCATTCATTGAACAAAGGAAATTTCTATAAAAAATTATATTAATCAAGCCATATTCTAATTATTTATTAACCATAGAAAAGCCATAATAATAATCTAGCCTTATTAATTAAAACATGCTGAAATTATAACAGCACCGATTAAAATACAATCTACATTTTAATAATATAAAACATACATCAACATCCGTTAGATACATGTAAAATCAAATTCACACAAGTCTCACTGTCAAAGCAGGCAGCACGTTCGTCTCCCACGCCAAAGGTTGCGCGTTCGAATCCCGTTGAAGACTTGATAAATGCGATGTTAAATTCCCCTCCCCCTGTCAATTAGAGATGCTTCTAAAATTGTAAATAGATGGCGCCATCAGTCTTTTTTTCGAACAAGCAATTTGACGAAACGGCGGCTTTTTCAGACATTTCATTTTTTTTTTAAATGGTGTCTTTTTAAGACATTTCAAGTGTTTTAAAAATGGTGGCGTTTTAAGTTTTAAGACGTTTAACTTCAGATGCAAAAAGGTGTCTTAAAAAGTAAGACACTTTTTTTCACTTAAAATCTGACCATCCATTTAAGATACTTTTTTAACTGAATTTCAGACGTTTGTGTTTACAGTGTATACAATGAGCGCCATGTTTCTTAGGCTATCCCATTTTTGTTTATTTTATCTGAAAGCTCTTCCTTTACCCTACATAATTTCAGGCAGGGCTGACAGGATCTTTATGAGGGGCTCGTGAAGAAAAAATATTATTTATGGCACGAAATCTTTATTTACGTGCTTCTTTTATATTCTTATTAGTTATTTCCGTATAGTTTAAAATAAAGTATTTTATTTATATTTTTCTGTTTGCATGTAAAATGCACGTTCTGGACAACAAGCAAAGTCCGGACTATACGCTGAAGAAGGCATCTGGGCTCCACACGGAAGCGACCGGCTAGACGGGAGAAGACCGGAAGGCATCGGGTTTAAAGGCCGATGTTAAAAAAGCATTTTATAATTTATAGTGTCAAATCTTCATTTGTATCTCTTAGTATTACGGGAAAAATGTATCCGTAATGAAAAAAAGGGAACAGAAGTTAGGATTTTTTTAATCTCTCATTTTTAAGAAAATCAGAGCACACCCAGTTTTCTGTTTGGATTATTTTATGCAAGATACAACACCTATCGACATAATGTAGGTATCTATTTTTTTAAACTTTTGAAAAACGGGTTAATGAAATATTATCTTGAAAATGTTCATGGATTTTTTAATGTTCAAACGCTATAACACGGCCAGAAATTTTGAAATGTCTATATCTTACATTTTTAAATTTAAAAACTTTATATTTATTACACAGAAAAATGCAGCTTAACACAATAATGGTATTTATGAGGGACCAACATTAAAAGAAGCACTTATCAACTAAAACTCATTACCAAATGCAGTACATTGGTTCAAAAATCATGCTTGGACACAGGTTAATATATATACAGGGTGGTCGTAAAATATATGTCAAAAATGTAAAGGTACTTAGAGGGGACCTAAATAAGCATATTTCGGATAGGAATGTGGGTGCGGAAATCCAGCGTTCAGGCAGTAGAGGGCGCTGTTGATATCGGCGGATGAAAGCGTTTCGCTGGCTTGAATCGTCATTCCTCGCACGATTCAAGCAACATGCATCGTTACACCAATGCGGGGGTGTTCGACATGCATTTCATGTGTGGGGCTGCGCAAGGAAATGGAGCGGCTGCTCAAAGGATGCACACGTTCAACAGTTTTCGAGCTTGTCGAGGACTATACTCTACTGTGCATAATACTTCTTCTATTACTGCTGGAATTCTGCGATATCTTCGAGTGCCCGTATTACACCTGGAAGCATAAAACGATCCACTCGCGCACAACTCCCGATGAAGACGCTCAAACGTTCGGCGATCCGGCAGATTCCTACCCAGGAATCGTTCCAAGTACATCCTTTGAGCATCTTCTTGCGCAGCCCCATACATGAAATGCAAGTCGACAAGTTCCGCATTGATGTAACGATGCCTGTTGCTCGAAAACCATGCGGGGAAAGACGATTAAAGCCATCGAAACGCTTTCATCCGCTGAACTCAACAGCGCCCTCTACTGCCTTAACGCTGCATTTCCGAACCCACATTCTTATACGAAATCTGCTTATTTAGATCCTCTCTACCTACCTTTACATTTTTGACATATATTTTAGGACCACCCTGTATATAGTATCCATATACTTAAAGCTAACCTGCTTTTTAGTTTTTCGTGCAAAAATGCTATTTATACGCATGCGCGAGCATTCAGCTAATCAGCTAGAGGCTTTTACTATCTTCAGACGCGATTTTCCAGCCAATGAGGTGAAGGCTTTTTCCTCTCTCTAGAAGCGTATGTGTTCCATTTGGTTGTTCGGTTGTTGAAACTTTATAGATTTATTTTATTAAGGTATTTTTTCATTTTACCGTATTTATTTTCTTTTTAAGTCGTATGTATTTTACTACTTTGAATTTTTTATAACTAACCCTTTTTTTTTGAGAGAGAGAGATTTCGTGGCACGAAATTCCGCGAATCGTTTCCGATGTAAACAAACTAATTTTAAACTTTTAATATGTAATTCTGTGTGATATGATTAAATTCAGGTTTTCTCAGCGACGATCACAGTATTTTTACCAAATAATTTTTGTATTAATCAAGCTTTTTTGGTTATTAAGCATAGCTAAACACGAAAGAAAACTTTGTTATTTGAAGATTTTGATGTGAATTATTTGCGTACATTTATAAGACGAGTTTCACTGAATAATTCAAGAAAAAAAAAAATCTCATCATTATACATATTTAGTTATGCATTATTAATTATTTACTTGGCCTTTACTTTTAATATTTCAAACTTACAGCTGAATGTAACTATTAAAACATTTGAAATACTGTATTCGTAAAATGAAATTTCAGCTTAAACACTCGACAATTACTTTTAGTTATGCATTATTAATTATTTACTTGGCCTTTACTTTTAATATTTCAAACTTACAGTTGAATGTAACTATTAAAACATTTGAAATACTGTATTCGTAAAATGAAATTTCAGCTTAAACACTCGACAATTACTTTTAGTTATGCATTATTAATTATTTACTTGGCCTTTTCTTTTAATATTTCAAACTTACAGCTAACTGTAATTATTAAAACATTTGAAATACTGTATTCATAAAATGAAATTTCAGCTTAAACACTCGATAATTACTTTTAGGTTAAATTCAGGTTTTCTCAGTGACGATCACAGTATTTTTACCAAATAATTAAAAGTACTACATGCATGCATCTATCTATCTATATTAGAAATTGTGCAGGTTTCTGGTCACTGTTTTGTTTACATATTTTAAACAAAATTTTCAATTTAATAATGCACTGAAAATTATAATGAATGCTTACAATTAAACACAACAACACAAAACAAAAAATTTCACAAAAACACATTATTTCCCCGATATTTTCCCACAACTAATCAATAAATTTCATGATATTTTATTGCAATTTTAAACCATGAACTTTAGTACTTTTCTGTTATACGGACACTATGCCAAAATGTATGTATGTATATTTGGCGACAATGGTGTACGTATAACGGAAAAGTGCCTGAATTATTATTTATATATATATATATATATATAAAATATAAACATAATTGGCGACACAGCAAGTTTTCTGGATTTCTCCCTGTCTCTCTAACCACATTGTTAACAAAACAAAAAATTCACGAAAAACACATTATTTCCCCGATATTTTCCCACAACTAATCAATAAATTTCATGATATTTTATTGTGATTTTAAACCATGAACTTTAGTACTTTTCTGTTATACGTATACTATGCCAAAATGTATGTATGTATGTATGTTTGGCGACAATGGTGTCCGTATAACGGAAAAGTGCCTGAATTATTATTTATATATATATATATATATATATAAAATATAAACATAATTGGCGACACAGCAAGTTTTCTGGATTTCTCCCTGTCTCTCTAACCACATTGTTAACAAAACAAAAAATTCACGAAAAACACATTATTTCCCCGATATTTTCCCACAACTAATCAATAAATTTCATGATATTTTATTGTGATTTTAAACCATGAACTTTAGTACTTTTCTGTTATACGTATACTATGCCAAAATGTATGTATGTATGTATGTTTGGCGACAATGGTGTCCGTATAACGGAAAAGTCCATGAATTATTATTTTTATATATATATATAAAATATAAACATAATTGGCGACACAGCAAGTTTTCTGGATGTGAAAGGCGGAGATGAATTTCATTCATTCAATGACCGTTTTAAAAGTTTCAAGTTTGGATTGAGTGCACCTGAACATAAAAACCGATACCTATTTCTATGTTCATGATTGAGTTATTTGGATATCTTTTCGTATAGCACAGAAAATCATTTCTCCCGCTTTCGTAATACAGATAAATTCTAGTGTATTTTTTTTCTGCTTTTTATATCATAAGTACTTTTCTACTTTAAATTTTTTAATTGTCGAGTTTCTAAGCTGAAATTTCATTTTTCGAATGCAGTATTTCAAATGTTTTAATAATTACATTCAGCTGTAAGTTTGAAATATTTAAAATATTAAAAGTAAAGGTCAAGTAAATAATTAATAATGCAAAACTAAATATGTATAATGATCAGAATGGCATATTAAAATGTGTACAGAATGACATGAAAATTTAAAAAAACTGAAATTTTGCACTTGCAACTTAATTGTAAATTTCATTGTTTACATTGGAAACGATTTGTGGATTTTAAGAATTTGCTGAACTTCGTGTCACCAAATTACTAAATCTCTCTCTCTCACTCTCCAAAAAAAAAAAAAGGGTTAGTTTAAAAAAATTCAAAGTAGCAAAATACATACAACACAAAAAGAAAATAAATACGGTAAAATGAAAAAATTACTTTAATAATAGAAATCCATAAATTTTCAACAACGACATCAAACGAACGTATCTCATCTTTCGTTTGTGATAAGGAACGCTCCTTTGGCCCCCTCCACTCATTGGCTGAATTGTAAAGGGCAAAATTGGGGGACAAAATGACTACAGCATTTCTGAGAAAAGAAAAAATCAGAAAATTCACAGAAAATAATTATTTTTGTTGCAAGTTGGGTTAACTGTCTTTATGGTTCGAGTCGATTTCAGACTGAGTGTAGATTTCTGCAAGTTGGATTTGGGTTAACCCGATTTTTTAAAAGTTAGTTCAAGTTCAGTATATTATTTCAGATTAAAACTATACCTATCAGGGCTTGAATTTCAGGGCGGGATTCGCGCGGAAAATTTTGAAATCCCGCCCAAAAAAGATCATGAGCGGGAGCCTTCCGCCCAAAAAATTTCAGCATTTTTGGAGAAATTTGAATTATTTAATTTACCTGCAACCGAACGATAAATTTCGTGATTTTTTTTCCCCGCAACCGATTGACGGACTTGGTGTTTTTTCCGCGACTGATCGACGAACTTTGTGGTTTTTTCCGTGACAGATCAACGAACTTTGAGTTTTTTCTGCGACAGATCGACAAACATTGCGTTTTTTAAGCGACTGATCGACGAACCTTGCGTTTTTTGGGGACATATCGACGAACTTTGCGTTTATTCCGCAATCGATCGACGAAATTTTTTTTCTTCCCTGACTGATCGACGAACTTTGCATTTATTCCGCAATCGATCGACGAAATTTGCTTTTTTCCGCAACTGATCGACGAACTTTGCGTTTTTTCCGCGACAGATCAACGAACGTTGCATTTTTTTCTGCGACTGATCAACGAACTTTGCGTTTTTTCTGCGACAGATAGACGAACATTGCGTTTTTTAAGCGACTGATCGACGAACCTTGCGTTTTTTGGGGACAGATCGACGAACTTTGTGTTTATTCTGCAATCGATCGACGAAATTTGCTTTTTTCCCACGACTGATCAACGAACTTTGCATTTTTTGGTGACAGATCGACGAACTTAGCGTTTTTTCCGCTACAGATTGATGAACTTTGCGTCTTTTCCACGATCGATCGGTGAATCTCAATCAAGTAAAATCTAAAGTCAGAAATTTATTTAACAACCTAATTGTTAAGGGTCCCTAACACATTTAATGGAACTTGAAAAATACACTGCATATATAAAACTTAACTTTCTTCCCTTTTTTATAATAAAAATAAACATTTTACATAATCATTCTCAGTTGACTTAATTTTTTCAATGGTATTTTGTCATGTCTGCATTAATGTAATTCTTTAAATAACACGTAAAAGAATAGTGGGGTTTAAAGATTTTTTTTCTCCCTCCCAAACATTACAACTCCCAAACATTACAACTCCCCTCCATTTAAAAATGTTAGTAGGGAGACTCCCGTCTTTGGAAAAATTGAATTTCAAGCCCTGCCTATAATATGTTTGTGTGTATTGAGGTTTGTATAGATGTTTGTGTGTGTGCTGTTTTTAATACAGACAGTTTCATTTTTCACACGAACCTTTCAAAAAATTCACATTCTTTGCGCAATCCTTTAACAAAATTCGCATTTTTTTCGTGATTCTTTAATGAAATTCGCATTTTTTTCTGTATCTTTTTTTTGTCGAAATTCATAATTTTCTCAGCTATCCTATGACGAAATTCGTGTTTTTTTTTCAGCGATAATTTGACGAAATTTGTGTTTTTTCTGCGATTTTTTTTTTCACGAAATTTGCGTTATTTTCCACGATTCTTTTATGAAATTTGCGTTTTTCTGTGATCCTTAGACGAAATTTTCTTTTTTCGCAATGCTTTGATAATAATCACATTTTCTCTGCTGCCTTTTGATAAGATTCATGAATTTTCAGCAATCCTTCGATGAAATTCGCGTTTTTTCAGCAATCTTTGAAGAAATTCGCATTTTTCTCGCGATACTTTAACGAAATGTGTGTTTTCCAGCGATTTTTTGATAAAATACATTTTATTCCGCAATTTTTAGACGAAGTTTGGCAAGAAAGCGCTATCTTTGGGTGAAATTTCCTGTTTTGCGATTCTTTGACAAAATTTGCTCATCTTTTGTGTAAATCGCGTTTTTCTGTGGCCTTTTAACAAAATTCACGTTTTACATGATCCTTTGATGAAATTAGTGTTTTTCCCGTGATAATTTGACGAAATCTAGGATTTTTTTCCCGCGAAGATTGGTTATATGTTTTTAGTCTGCAGGTGCCCTAAAAAGTTTGTGACGCCTGTCGCTGCATTGCACGCATTCTGCCACGGTGTATCAAACAAACAAAATTCATCCTAAAGAATTATTGTTTCGTTTCTGGAAATGAACAACCGTGAACTCATTGGCTGAATTATAAAGGGTGAAATGTGTAGGCACTGAGTATCATCTATACTATTAATGTCGGTAAACGTCTGTCTGTGTGTGTGTTGTTGTGTCTGGCGTCTGTAAGCACAAAACTCTGCATGCAGACGACGGACATAAGTGCTTTTGGTATAAAAAAATTCGTAAGTGGAGTTTTTAAAATTCACAACATTTTGCGGGAGAAGAGGGTTGCGAACGAATTTAAAAAATGAGTCCGCATCAATAATTATGGCGGCGGGGGGGGAGTATGTTTTGCCTACACGGGGCGGAGACTTTTCTTTGTTGACACCACTCATATGATATATCGTTCGAAAGGCCTGTGACTGCCTTTTCATGTTATGCATCTGTGTGGTCCATCCCCCCCCCCGCCAATTGGGGCACTTTTCTAAATTTTGCACATACCACTCATGTTATATATCGTTAAAAAGGTCTGTGACCGCTTAATCATATTATGCATCTCCGGTGTCCATCCCCCCACTTTGCACCCCCCAAGGGGGTACTTTTGTAAATTTTGCACAATCCCTTCATGTTACGTATTGTTGGAAAGGTCTTTGACTGCTTATTCATGTTATGCATCTCCGGGGTCCATCCCGCCACTTCCCCCCACTTAAGGGGGGGCAATTTTCTAAATTTTGTTGACACCCCTCATGTCATATATTGTTGGAAAGGTCTGTGACCGCTTAATGATATTATGCATCTCCAATGTCCATCTCCCCACTTTGCCCCCCCCCTTCCCCCAAGGGGGTACTTTTCTAAATTTTGCAGACAACCCTCATGTCATATATCGTTGGAAAGGTCTGTGACTGCTTAATCATATGCATATCTCCAATGTCCATTTCCCCACTTTGCCCCCCCCCTCCCCCAAGGGGGTACTTTTCTAAATTTTGCAGACAACCCTCATGTCATATATCGTTGGAAAGGTCTGTGACTGCTTAATCATATGCATATCTCTGATGTCCATCTCCCCGCTTTGCCCCCCCCCCAAAGAGGTACTTTTCTAAATTTTGCACACAACCCTCATGTTATATATCGTTGGAAAGGTCTGTGACCACTTAATCATATTATGCATTTTCCGTGTCCATCCCCTACTTTACCCCCCCCCCAAGGGGGTACTTTTTAAAATTTTGCACACACCCCTCATGTTACATATCGTTTGAAAGGTCTTTGACTGCTTATTCATGTTATGCATCTCCTTGGTCCGTCCCGCCATTTCCCCCTCCCAAAGGGGGCACTTACCATTTACTTGAACAACAGCGCTAAATGTGTCAGATGAAAGAAATTCCGCGAGTACATGTGCCAGTGAAACTTAGCCAATTGCTGTTCTTCAACCTAGCTTTAATTCAAAGTGGGTTTTTTATTTATTTGAATTATTCTGCAAAAGTTTCAAACATTTTAAAGCAGCTATGAATTTTATTTTTATGGTACTATCAAGTTTTTTGCCGTCAAATTTTGACGGGTTCCATCTAGTATCTAATTATAATAATTTTGAATTCAAACACATCTATCCATCTCTCTCTCTCTCTCTCTCTATATATATATATATATATGTGTGTGTGTGTGTGTGTGTGTGTGCGTATGAGTGAGTGTGGTTAAGATTTCCCACCATACTCGCCTGGCAACAAGAGGACACAGCATTTCCCACTTGAAGTATTATGAAGTAGGCGACCGCAGCCAAGGACAAAATTGCTGATATATATATTCGCATCTCTTGGCCTGGTTACAAATTAATAAAGAAAACCTCAGAATTCATTTCGAAGTGGCATAGATCAGACGTATCTTTATCGCGCTCTTAAGATGTAGAGTTGAGCCACGACGAATCGGATAGAGGGTCCGGTCGGAGTTCTCGATATCGCTCGCGAATAGCATACTGCCCCTTACCCAATTAACTTTGTAAACAATTAATTATATTGCCTTTTATCGAAGTGTAATGTTAATCAAGAACATATAAACAATAGTTATTCATTATTTATAGCCTCAGTTTCCATTTAAATAGGGGCTACGACCGTTTGCATTCAAACTAACTTTCCCCTAGATACCTTGCAAGTACTTTAACTTATTTGAGCCCCCACAAGAGAGTCACTTCTGAAGATTCTATACATTTTAGATTTTTTTCGCTCTTCTTTCAAAGACGCACTGGAGAACTTTGTTTCAACTGCAGAAAAGTAGGTCAAATAGACTGCGTGGAATTCATCGGATGCAAAGATTATTTTTTCTTATTCTTTTCGTACTGGTGATTCAAGATTTTTTTTCCTTCCCGTTTCTGTGGTGATACAGTGTGCGCGCCAAGATACCCCAATTATAAAGTGTTTATTAGTTTCGTGTGCTCCAACTATTTATTAGTTTCGAGTTTCATCCAAGCAATTATTTTTCCCTTCACTGTTAATAGAATACCATTAAAAGAAGTAAGTGGTGTTTAACTTATCTTAAATATGTTTTTAAAAGATATTAAAGGTGTTGCTGTTCAGAATATTTCTGTTCGGATTGATAGAAAAAATTTATTGTATAGTTTAATTTTTAAAGCTGATTCGGGCCGTGAAAATAGGAAAAAAATACGCTTATTTAGCAGTTTGGATTTTAAAGATGGTGATGTTCAGTTTCAAACTAAATTAACCTAGATTATAGATGAATTTTTTGAAATTCAGCTTATTTCATTCGCGAACCAATTACATCTCGAAGTTCAGGGACTAGAAGCAAACATTGCAAAGCAGATATTACAAGCATTGACTGACTTAGAGGCATGTCAAACATCTATTGCCTCACAAGCCGGTTCCGAAGCTGAGATTGATGATGTAAATAGTACAAAAATTACCTCAAGCTCTAAATCAACGGTAAACCTTCCATCTGCTATTATTTTATAGACACCTTCCACACATTTACTCGTCAATGAGCAACCTCCTACACCAAATACGCCAACTTGCATGCACATTGCATCAAGCCACACAATTTCTTTCACAGACTTTGAGACTCTTATAACATCTTTAACAGGAAAGTTTTCTGATAATATATTGAAATGGTTTAAAAGATTCAAAGGTTTACCAAATAGCTTCGCATTATCCGAAATCCAGAAATTTATTTTCGTCGAAAGAGACCTATAAGGAACGGTTTTGTGGTTTGAGCGTAGTGAATCCACTCTAACATCATATGCAGTGTTGAAACAAACAATAATCAATGAATTTGCATACATTTCGTCGCCGGAGTAAAGCCATGAGATGTTGGCCACACGTAACTGTAGACCTGCCGAGAAATTCTGTGAATATTTATTATGAGTCACTCACTCATTATGTTATTAATGGCATACCAGGTATTCTAAACAAAAAAGCTATTCTTTTGGCTGTGATACCCTCGCTGAATTAAAAAATAATCTCCAAATTTACCAGCAGATATGCGATCAGAGCTCTAAATTTCACCAACCGAAGCCACCGTCCACTTATAACATTCACAGACGTAACCAAAGATATAAAGCTAAAACAAATATATGGTTTAACTGCGGAGTCAGTGACGACCACCCGTCTAATGAGTGTACATATAAAAACCAAGGAAAAAGATGCTTTTCTTGTTCGTCTTTTGGAAATACAGCATCTCAGTGTACTGAGCGAAGTTCGAAACCCAAGCACTCGACTCAAGCCACCTCCCCTCCACAGAAGTCGGCCTCTGGCCGAAACAATCAAATTCATGTAGTATAGATGCAGAAATCTCAATGACAAGCGGAAATATCTCCTGATAGCATTAAATATGCCCCAAATCACACGGCAGAATCACAGACATCAGTTTGAGATGGTCATCCTAATGACAACTTCCATGTGCGCATAAATACGGTTACTATTGCCACTGCAAGTGAAAACCCTATCGCAGTTGCCAAAAATAACATCGCTTTTATAGCCGAAATCAATCCCACACATTCAGATAATTTAATTGGTGAAAATTTTTACCGACTTATCGGATGTCCCCAACTCACTACATTACCGGTACAATTTACAGATTTTGATAACAATAATATTAAAACTAAAGGCTCATTTATCACAGAAATAGAAATAGACAACAGTGTTTTGACTACGACTCTTCACTTAACTGTTTTTTCGTGTATAACTGCGTCTGTTATTTTGAGTCCTTCCATGCTAAAAAGTTCGGTAACAAATGATGAAAATCATATGATTAAAAATAGCTGTTTCAGCGCTAGCGATAACACCGGACGACGTGCCGCTTCAAAAAATTCATTCAATCCCAAAATTCTACCAAGCTGATTGTACACTGGTGAAGGCAGAAACGGAGTCTCACTTCCCCCCTCTTCGCTCTTAGTTGAAAGTCAAGGCCATGTCTATAAAAAACAGTTTCTATGGATGAAAATAAACTTGAATAGAAAAGTGAAACTAGAGCAAAGAATATTTTTTCATTATCCATTGATCCTGACTTTACATTTTGTCATCAATTGCTTACACACACTTCGCATTTTGAGACAGCAAGACTCAACCGTGAGTAACATTTCGAGCACGCAAATGATTTTGATGTATTTCTCATTCACGAAATTTGAAATAAAACTCAGACAAATTCATAACAGAAAAGTTAACGGACAGACTTCGAAGATGAACATTTTTTGCTTATCTCTGCCGTCCACATTTAACGCGCTGTATCCAGAAAGAAACTTTGTTTACTCATTCAATCGATATATGATTTCAACTTTATGTTCAAGTGCTTCAACGTAAAATTCAAGAAGCGATATTTTCCCCCTTGATTATATTAATACTTCGAGTATGTTTTTTTAAGAAGTTTTATCACACTGCATTTATTATTATCTTCGTATGCAAGTGCTACTATTTGGATTGGAAAAATGCTCATTCAATTTTTTCTTCATGTTTTTCATTTTCTATTAGCAACACTAGGGTGATTAATTTTTTGCCTAGTGGTTGAAAATTTGTAAACATTTAAACAATTACGCAGTTCATGCTTTTTTGTAAAAAGCTGCATCGTTATTATTTTTGACTTTCAATTAAAATGAGACTTAAAAAAACATTTGAACAAATCTTTTTTTTTTCAAGAACTATTGAATATGCTATACAGAAACCATCTTGTGCTACCAGCGATGTTTCGAAATATTAGTTTTATATTTGAGTGTTATATATAGTGTATTTTTTATTATTGTTGTTATTAACCGCCCCCCCCCCATCATTTCCATCTATTTACAGTACTTGCTGGCTGTTACACGAGAAAAAACCCTTCCAGAATGAATTCGCTTCATTTTTTTTTCTCCCATCTTTTTTGCTTAGACGAGGAAAATCTGATTTTTTTCTCTTAGGCGATTTGAGATAACAAGGTTTTCCCCTTTTTTAATTTGGAAAATGAGGTGGATTTTGATTATTTTTTTTCCACGACGGTACATGAGGCAGGCGGTCTATACGGGATAGCTAATTTCATATCAACCGTCTGTAGAGATGCGCATCTCAATGAGACCCAGATTTGACCAATTCTTTAAACCAGATTGATCTGAAGTCTCCCACTGATGCCTCAAGGAGCTATACTCTTCAAAGTAACCGCTTCAGAAATCTTTATTTTTAGATCTCCGACCATCGTTTTCATCGATCCATTTCGATCGAAAGAAAACTTCAGGATAGGATCACCATGATGTATAACTCTAGCACCACTGTTTGTTAACGAAATTATTCATTTCGTCATATCATATTTTAGGTCTAACTTTCTGCACTGAGTAATATTTTAGATGAATTACTTATAATTTGTAAACTACAGTAACTAAAAATCTCTATGTACTTTTCTATATTTGAATTATGTCATAATTAACTTCAATTAACTTTAATTAACAACATAAAGTTTTTATCAATCTCATAAATAGTACATTTAAGATTTTATTACCTCTATTTCATTCTTTTGCATACATTTTTTTCATAATTTACAGGCTTATTGTAAAGAAGTAATTTAAATTTCAATATTTGTGTCATTGGATTTCTTTAAAACACAATATTTGACCATTTAATGCCAGTTATAACGATTGCTTGGTTACCTATGTTTAGCGTCGGACCACCTGCTACTCTCAGTATTAATAATTTAGAAGAAGATATGCGTATTTACTTCAGCGTTACTTGTATTTACAAGAAAACGATATGTTTAACAGCATGTCAGGAATTAATTCATGAGATTTTAAACTTCAATGGTAATAACTAGATACGTTATTGTTTGTTTCTTTTAATTTCAAAATTGATTATTATTTTTTTTTTAATAGTGTAATTTTATGATTTTCTACGAACAGTTTCCCTGTAACCGAAGGTGAATTCATCTCTTAAAGCTAATAGATACTTTTCGAAATCATATTATTTCGAATATATTATACATTTTTTCTAATTGTTGGCACATCCTTAAGAATTCCAGGACGTTTTGGAAGAACAAGAGTAATAAGAATTTCCGCCGAATTTGCGGAGGGGTCAACCCGCGCGACCGTCCAGCGTCCCTACGCCCTTTCCCGACACCTGACCGGTCTCTGTAAAAGCTTAATTCAATACCGAAAAAAATTAAATGGAAAAGGCTCGGGGCTCTGAAAACTTTGCATGTAGACTTTGCTTCGAGCTCATCAAAGTTACTGGAAAAAAGAAAAGATGAAGGCAGGGGCAAGAAGTGATTCAAGACAATTAAAAAGCAACCAGCGCACACCACATTAATAGAAGGAAATCTTTTCCCCGGAAAAACGAGCAGACGGATTAAAAATCAGCGTAAACATCACAGAAGCGTACCAAAAATACAAGGAAGCTAACTTTTATTAGAACATGTGCTCCAATGATAGCCAATGGGATAGCATGGGCACTCTGATTAGATAAAACATAAAAAAAGTTAAAGAAAAAAGAATTAGATTTGAAAAACAGGTATAATGATTGTGAATCGCCTGCGAATGCAATTTTCCTGGAATCACTTACTTCAGGGAGAGATGTTATTTTAAACTTTATGGTCACTGCCAGCTGACTCCGGCGGTGAAATGCCGTTCTTAAATTACATTAGATTTATTATCCCATATGTTAAATATTATGGTTGAGAACATCTTATAAATCTGAATAGTTCTACTACAGAAGTGCAATAAATTATATCATACTAGAAAATATGTTTAAAAATTATAACACTTTTATATTAAGAAATTTAACTATATTTTGTTCGGAAGAAATATGATTTTTTTTAAAAAACAAATTGTACAAAATAGTTGTGAAGTAAAGCAAAGTTAACCTTAAGCTTTATATGATTGTTTTTCTAATTATTTTCGCTAAAAGAACCTACTATGTTTTGTTACTAATTGTTGATAATCCTCAAGATATGATAATTTTTGCTAAAATTCGTATAAAGTTTATAAAATATTTTTTTTTTACTTCAGATTTTCATACCGAAAGATTTTTTGTCAGATAAAATAAATTATGCGTGTGGATGTAAAAATGTAAAAAAAGGGAATTTTGTGAAAAAAAATTGTTGTTTAAAAAAAAACTTAAAGTTTTCTAAATATTTCGGGGGGTGGGGAAGATGAGACAATATTTTTAAAAGTGCTTAAACTAGAGTAACGCCCTGAGGGCTCATTTTCTGAACTCAGTCAAAGTAGCAGAAGATGCAGGATCTAATATATCATGTCCGTTGAGACTTCTGTACTCATCTATGTTCTTTAGATGAACCAAAGAAAGGCGTCATATTATACCATAAGACTTGTCAAAGGTCGGATTGTTTGTGACAAAAAACAGTGAATAGAAAATTTTAACCATTACTAAATTAGAAAAATACGATCTATGTTATAATATGTCAGTGCATGTGCACACAATGTTTTTCCATTGTAGCGGAAAAAGCATTAGCTACCGGAATTGTATCTGAAATGGCACAAGAAACTATGAGAAAAATAATTTAAAATAACTAGAAGGGATTTTTCCAGGCATGTTCTGAAAGATCTTAAATTTAAAAGACACACTCAAAAGACATCTAGTATCCTCTTACGCCTATTTATCACCTATGTTCATAGTACGAGAAAAAGTTTATGCCCTATATTCTTCAAGTATTAATGCTTCTTGAAATCCAGTTGCGACTGAAAGTGCAGCTTTTGCATCCAATAAATTATCATTAGAAACTAAAATGATTGAATCCCCTGAAAATGATGCTGTTACTAAAATTTCATGTCGAAGATCTTGCAACAAACTAACCTATAAAAACC
This sequence comes from Maratus michaelseni, assembly GCA_963931845.1. Lineage (NCBI taxonomy): Eukaryota > Metazoa > Arthropoda > Arachnida > Araneae > Salticidae > Maratus > Maratus michaelseni. Next base: position 254,133,937 of record OZ007586.1, on the reverse strand, counting down.
ATAAAAATAATAATTTTTGATAAATTTTCAGCATCAGTATGTAAATTGTTGTATTCAATTTTACGTTTAAATATTTGATAATATAGCTTTTTAATGTGTTTAACAAACAATATGAATTAACAGAAAAAAAAAATTTTCAACATTTTTTTTTTCATTTTATCTCATTTTAAAACAGTTTATTTTAAACTAACTGACCCGCCCAGCATTGCCCAGGTCCATGATAAAATTAAACAAACCTAAAGTTTATATGATTTTATATATTTAATCCAATTTAGTATGAAATTATTTATTTAAATATGCTGCGCCGCGAGGAAAATCCTTTATTTCCACTTTCAGCCGATAGGGGGAGCTTTCTGATATAAACGAAACTTCGACACGTGTACCCACTGCTTCATCGTATAGTAGGCGTGCAGCGCACACGCTACAAAATCTTTTAGTTCCCCCTTCCGCAGCAAGGGTCCGCACAGTGTTCCGAACAAACCACCATCCAAACGAAACTACGACACGTGTCTCCGCTGCCTCCGGAGTGCGATCCTTTAGTTCTACTTTCCACTTCCAGGTTGCGCAATTTGTTCTATACGAACATCCGACATGAGTACTCGTTGTATCAAGAGAGTTGAATGAACCAATTCCCGTCGAAATCGGGCCCATAGAATATGAGAAAATGATGCGCCCCTGGCGGTGGAAGTTGGAACTAAAATCTGTAACGCGATCGAAAACCAAGTCGAATCATCCAAACTGTTATGAGCGGGCCCATAGAACCCGAGAAAAGAATACACAGTTAGATAAAAAAAAAAACTTGCAGGATTGCCCGCCATGGGGGGCGCTTTTCGAAAAAAGAGCTCAACAGCAAATTATTTAGTTTGATTGTTGGTAGACATAAAGTAAATACGGGTTGTCTACTTTTATTAGGAACATAAATTTAATTTATACGAAAATCATTATTAGAAATTTCCGGTATTCTCTATATATAACATTTAAACAACGCTACGTTAGAAGCTAGAAATGTTAAATTTCTTAAATGGAATTTATTTTATGTAAATCATAGCAAGGCGTTAACCACCTACCTCCCCATACCCGCAAATACGCCGAATAATTTGTTCAAGAAAACCACCTTCTCCTACATTAAAGCGATCATTAAGAAAATAATTATATTTTTCTGATAATTAGAACATAACGAAGACACTACACTGTAATAGCCACCAGAACCCCTTCCCAGCCTCAATTTCAAATCGATATCTTAATTAGTTATCTTAATTTTTTTTCATTAGTAAAAATTCGCAATTATTTCCTTTCATTTTTGCAAATTAAATGGAGGGATCGGCCAGAGAAACAGATATCTTTGTAGTTCAGTTTTTAAGGAAATCAGATCCCTGTCTGAAACTTCCTCGGATTTTTTTGACTGGCATCGGCAGATTTTTGGCAATTTTTTTGCAAAAATTAAGAAAAAATACCTGTCGAATTTTTCAAAAATTGCATTGTCAGATGCAGAATTTTTTTTACATATCCTCAGGAATTTTCAAATCGATATTTTAATTAGTTTTCTTAAAATTCGCTAATTAGTAAATAAGTTGCGAATTCGTTCATTTCCGCTTGCAAATTGAGTTCTTTTCTTTAGCCATTTTGATAAAAAGATGACATTTTCGATGTGATGTTTAATAAGATTCTAATTAATATCTTGGATAATTATTAAAATATTAAAATTCTGAGTCCTAGGTGCATCAGTTCAGGCCTTGGGCTACCTAAATGTAAATTTTCAGGCATCTAGGTACACTAGATTTTGCTAGCCATCGCAGACAAACAGACAGACACACAGACACACAGCGAAAATTTCTTTTATTAATATAGAAGATTGAAATATTGCAACTGTAAGCCATATAAAAGCATAAAACTGCAAAAAATAATTTTTGGCCGGGATTTTCTCGTTTTCGCCTACTGTGCGAGCCCATTTGGCACAAAATTACTTTCCAGAACCGTTGCAGTGTATGCAAACTGCAGGTGTGCTCTGCGGCGTTTAACAATGTACTTAACAATCATTATCAACTGTTCACTGTGCTATGTTCTTTTATAAAACAATGTTCGTAGTAATAGCTCCCCATGATGTACCCAGTTGCTAGTGAGTGGAGTGCCGTCATCCAGTGATCAGTCGAATTTTGCATCAGAATCCGTCATACTATTATATGGCTCAGATAAGAAAAACTTTGGGGAGGGTTTCTGCTTACGAAGGTTCCAAAATTAATGGGGATGACAAGTTCTTCTTTTCTAGTATAGTTATCACATTTGGCACTGGCTTTAAAGATATTTCCCTTTTGTTTACATATCTTTTTAAAATATTTTTGTGTTAAGATTTTCTGCGTAATGAGAAACACCACCAAAAATAATGTACAATTTTTTCCGGTAAACTGTCATATAAAATTCGGGGAAAAAGAGAAAAATTAAAAAATAAATGTATTCAGTTAGCGATTTTCGAGGTCCGAGTAAAAATATTTCAGAGTATTAAAAATGCAAAGATCTTTTACCACATAAATTTGACTATTCTCTGAAATAAGTTCTTACTTTTAAATAAGAAACTGTATTTATTCTAAACTGCCTGTCTAAGTAATACACACACTATATTTGAATTTTAGTACTTATTTTGATTATACGTGCATAACTACATTATTTAATTTATTTTGTCATTGCTATTTCATTCAGTTTCCTTCTTTTTATTTTTCAATGAACAATCCACTCATTTTATGAAGCTTTGAAATAAGTCTATATCTTTTTGTATGCTGGTTTTTACATGTCACGTTAAGGGTGTATTCAAATCCAAACTGCTTGTTTTGAGACACATTTGTAAATTCAATTTTGCACTAAAATGCATCCAATTGGCAGGTTCTCTTATTCAGAAACTTTATAATGTCCGTATTGTCTCGATTTTTTGATAAAGGCAGAATATATTTCAAAAAATGCTGTCAAAGTGGACATTTTGAACCGAATTTCCCAAAACGATAGCGTTGGAAGCAAAAAAAAATTATCGTACTGTGAAAATAATTGTCTGTAAATCAATTTCTAATTAATTGAACGAAAAATAAAAACATGGGGCCCTTATAAATGTCTTTATAAATCACTCTACCAAGTTTCCTGCTGTTACTTTTAAAAATGAGTCTGAGAATGTGTCTCAAAATTTTGAGTTGTTGAGCGTGGAAAAATATTTTTTTGAACACCGCCTTAAGGCAGGTTTTGACAATCACTTAATCGTTTGAAACAACTTTTTTGTTTAAAATATAATCAATTTTGCATTGAAAAAATATTTAATCAAGATATGTCTTGCATAACACTGGCAGGGCGAAAGGGGATATGAGGGTTAAAGTTTAAAGCATCTCCTCCGACAGCCAAATTTCAAGAGCCCTGAAGTATCCCTATCAGTCTCAATAGAAGGGCAGTAAATACTGCGATGATTCACGGATTGATCAATCAATGGAGGAAATTGGCGAGAACAGAAAATGCTGGACTTGCCTAAAATGGAATCGACTTATCAGTTGCCCTGACAAAAGGACAGAGACGAGACCAGTTCCATGGTTTTTCTTATATTCCATGTTTTTTCTTGTGACAGCCAGGCAGTATGCATCCACCTAATCGGTCGAGGCACTTTCTGTGGTCTGGAAGTAACCATATTCTACCACAGAATCGAAAACCCATTAGCCGCAATTAGTTCCTGAGACATACGTTTGTATATAGGTATCATGATGGGACTTTCTAATGGTAATGTGCTCAACAAAGATTTAAGTACTGTGAATTTGTAACAACAGTATTCTTTGGCAATTTTATGTTTAGTGATGATATTTTAAATCTGCAAATACCACTCAGCGTCTTTTTCATAGATAAAATTAAAGGACTGACTATGTATACAGACAATATTTATGATAATTTTTTACATATTATAGTTATTAATTATTATAGTTCTAATTATTGTATTGCTGTTTTAAGTAAATAAATATGTTCAGAATTACAAGTTAGCTAGTAATAGTTTTTTCATCTGGTTATATGAACGTAACGCAGAATTGAAAGGGAGGAATTTAGAAGGAGTCCTACATTCCATGGGAACGAGAAAAGTAAGTCTTAAAGTAAAATGGACCAGTTATAATGACTGCTGATCAGCAAAACAAAAGAAAAAGAAACCTACTCTAATATAACATATTTTTTAATTAATTGACCAACACGAACCTCGCGTAAATTTAATTTAATAATACGTTAAATGTATATAATGCATTATAGTTAAATAAATCGATAAATGTTCCAGAAAAAAAACATTAAGATGAAAAATAGGATTTAGAAAACAACTGGATATATTTTTTTTTTGCTTAATAGACATTTTAATAAATTTTGTAGCAATGTTAATATGGCCAAATAAACTTCAGTTTTAAGTAAAATACGAGTTAAAACGAGGCATGTATGAGAGACAGTAATTTCAAATTATTATCATTAACTTCTGTTATTTATTGTAATGCCAAAAAGACATCACTTGCTGCTCACATTAATCATTCTCCCCATTTTGAGATATCAGATTTTGAACAAGTAAAAGACTAATTTTATTCTTATGAATAATTTTTAATCTGCCTAATGAAGCTAATTGAAAAAATATATATATAATTTTCAAGAAATTGTAAAAATACATTTCTTTTATCCAAATAAAGCAATGAGAAATTTTCTTTTAGTATAAACTAAGAAATATTCTTAAAACAATATTTACTATTCATTGCCTTTTAGTATAAAAGGATTCTAAGTAATCATTTTAAGATATTTCAATTAAATTAATTAAATATGCTAATATCAAAATTAAATATTTTCATTGGTCTTCAAAAGATTAATTATTAATATGTTTTTCCCTTAATCTATTACATTATTATACAATAACTAAATGTAAACAAAATACAAATAAAATGTAGACAAATGCCTTTTTCAATACAAACATACATGCTGTTTTGAAAAGAATTGAAAAAAAAAAACAATACAAATAAAAGTAAATCTCAAATCACATTTGTTAGCTTCTATTTATTCGGGAAACAAAAGTTAATAAATAATTCAGATAAGACTAAATAACTGATAGCAAATCTATTTTATTTCACGTTTCATTAAGTATGAAAAACATCTTGATGAAAATCTACATTTGAAATAATTTTTTTGAAACTTTATTGCATTAATTTTCTCACAGTGAGGGAGTGTAAATGAGTTTTGTTTATCTCTGCTTGCATAAAAAAATCGGAAAAACACAATTTGTTTCTTTGAGTTCAACAGCTAATTTTAATAAAAATGTCTTGAATAAATTAAATCGGATGTTCAGATGCTTCATAATTACATGGTACAAGTAACTTCAAAATTTATATCTTACATTTTTATAAAATGCAAAGATAAATGAAAAAGAAAACAAACAGACCGTTTTTTTATTTCGCAATACATCAGATTTATCGATTCAGTAGCAAATATTATATAAAGAGTGATGAAATTATTTTTCTATCTTGAGAAATTTGGAGATATGTTGCAAAAAGTACTTGAAAACATTAATATTTTTCAGTTGTTTTTCATTTAAAAATTCTAGTATGTTTATCTAATATGAATACCTAGATAACATTATGTGTTTTTTATCTAGAAACAAAGTCTTGTTTATAGAACATAAAATTCACTTTACTATTTCCAGCTTCTATAGTTCAAATAAAAAATATTACCACTCTACACTCTCAAAAATATTCTGTGAATGGACGCATATTTTTTCGTAGATATTTTACGAAAATTTTCCTTTTCATAGTGATTTGTCCATTTTACACAGAAAATATTCAGTTAAAATTTAAAACGAATAAAATTCCCCTCTTAACGCATGCATGCAAATCAAAGCATGATGCAAAAGCTGGAATGGGGATATGGCAGATTGAAAAGATGGATGCTGTCTTTTGTCGAAGTGTATCTAAAATAATTATTTTATGGATTAATTTGATGTTTTACGGATAGTTTATTTTAGATTTTCTTGGTTTTTTAAGGCTTTTCTATAATCTAATCTGACTGCTTTCTGACACATTTTTTAAAATTCATTTTTGTTCGCAAATGTATCAAATCATACTTGCGTTAGTGATCCCGGCTTTGAGGAATTTCGTGCATTTTATAGATTAAGGCAAAAGGAGATAGCTGCGTCCAATGGAGTTTTTTTTTTCAAGGGTGAGAAGCTCTCATACATGTGTTCGTAATCGCGGCTTTAACGTGTTTCATGCATTTTTTATATTGCTACACAAAGAGGTTGATGCATCGAATGATGTTTTTCTCGGTTTTAAAGTACGCGAAGCGCTCATACGTGCGTTAGTGATCACTGCTTTGACGAATGTCTTGCATTTTGGAGGTTGCTACATGGCGAATTTTTAGCATACAGGCTCTTGTTTGAGTGTTTGTTTTCAGGACGTGAAGCTTATACATGTGTTAGTGATCGCGGCTTTAACGTATTTCATATCTGTAATTACTGCCTCTATGATTCATGTTTGTTTAAAGATAGTTTACGCCTGCCATACTTGATGAGAAATATAGGTTTATTAAGCAAATAATAATGTATTTTAATTATATAATTTTTTTATATTACGCGCTTATAACACCATCATAGTTTTCTCTATGTTTTACTTTTTGATGCACATATTAAAATATAAAAAACCAACGATGGTGTTATAAGCGCTTCATATCGAAAACAAGTCAAATTCATGTAATTATACATTAAAATTTGCTTAAATGTGTTATGGAATATCAGAAACAATCTTCAAAGGAAAATCAATCAGAGTAGCGGTAAATGCACATTATAAATTATATGAAAGAAACAAAACAATTTAGAAGAAGGAAAAATGGACCTATAAGGGAACAAAAAATGAACCTTATCTGTTAAAAAGCCTTCTTTATGGAAACCAGGGCAAATACGATTAGTCACAGTTTGAGTTGTACGAATATTAATATTTTATTCATTATTTCCATCAATTTCTTCAATGCATATCTCCACAATATCTCCATCAAATGAAAAGGTATTTCATTTGATGAAGGTATTTCATTAAGGTATATCATTAAGTTTTATAA